>CM055845.1:596757-1324257 GCA_029490765.1 Euthynnus affinis
TGAAAGCACCCTGAAGTCCTGGGAGGACAAACAGAAGTGTGAGTTCCCCCGGACGCCGCCCCCTCAGCCCCCCTTGTCCTCCCAGCCTGAGATCCTCTCCGAGGAAGAGGCCTCACTCATCAGCGAGTTCGGTCAGGCGGCGGGAGCCCTCATACACAGGTAACCTCCTCCTCAGAGTCCTGACTCAGCCTCAGGGAGTGACGATGCCTTCAAACACATTAAAATAAAGAATAAACATTTTCTGAAGCACTAAAACAGGTTTTAAAAGAAAATCAAGTAGTTTTTGGTGAATGAATCTTTTACAAAACTACAACCTGAATGTAAACAACCAAAACCCAATAAAGTTTATTCAAACCAGACGACAGCATCTTCAGCAATAAGAGAGAAAAGCAGAGTTACTTTGTTCTGTTCTATTATAAACAGGAAGTGGGAAGAAAAATAAAGTTTCGTTCAGATGACCCTAAAATTTTAAGCGAATTTCAAAAAGAATGATAAAAATTCTGTCGTTAAATCAGTGCAGAAGAAGAAGAAACAACAAGATGACGTCCTCAAAGCTCAAATGATGGAAAATCAAATCATAAATGAACAGACATTAGTATAAAATTAAAGTATTTGTAAAAATGTGAATCAGTTATTCTTCATCACACATGTGTCTGACAGTTTGCTGATGTCAGAGAGCAGACGTGAGCGTGTCTGTGCTGTCTGTGTTTCAGCATCCGTGAGGTCGCTCAGTTTCACCACAGCATGGAGCAGGAACTGGCTCACGCCGTCAACGCCAGCTCCAAGGCCATGGACGTGGTCTACGCCAACTCCAAGAGCTCCGGGGTACGGACCGCCGTCATGCGTGTGTGTGATGCGTGTGCTGATGGTGCGACGGTAGTTTGAGCTCTAAACACACACTAACTTGTGTCTCGTTTGTCTCTGTTTGCAGGCGCTGAGCTGCAGCGTCGTCCTCCACATGGTCAGCAACGTCAAAGCTCTGCTCAGCGAGACGCAGCTGCTGCTGGCGGGAAAGATGTCCATGGTAACTGGTTCTGATCGTTACAGTAAATATGTGTGAAGGATGCTTTACTCTGTTTATTAATAAACACTGAGGGAGCACTTTATTAGGAACAGTCTGATGTGATCTCTGCTGTGAAGCTTCTAGTTTGTGTTGACTAATTCTACTTCCTGTTTATTATTGAGGTGGTTCCTAAAAAAATAAAATAAAAAGCACAACAACACAAATTGAAGATGCAGAAGCTTTGTGGATCTGATCATCTCTGTTTCCAGAAGGCTGCAGCTGTTCCTAATGAAGCAAAGTGATGTCAAAATAATGTTGTAACTCATGTTCAAAGCATTGAACTGATTCATGGGATGAGGATGAAGGGATGAAGGATGAAGGGAGGATGGAGAAATCTGAGACAGACCGGGTAGGAAGGGTTGACCTGGTATAAGTAGGTCTGGCAGATGATTAGAGGTTCTGCTCCTTAACCTGAGTTAACAAGTTAACTTCATATTTTCAATGCGTCAAACAAAATTTTTAGTTTTTAAAAACACAAATCACTCAGAAGCATTCATTTGATTGTGTGTGTGTGTGTGTGTGTGTGTGTGTGTGTGTGTGCAGCAGCTGGATCCTCCTCAGCAGGAACAGTTGAACGCAGCTCTGAGTTCTGTTGCTCAGCAGCTCCGCCGGCTGGCTGACGTGTCCTGGTTGTGTCCCGTCATCGACCCGTCAGACCACGAGGTAACAGAAGCACTGTGTCAGCCTCACAGTTTATAACGACCCTGTTCAGTTTGGTTTATATTGCTGAGTCAGCCGTCGTGTTTGAGGAGCTGAAACGACTCTTATGAAGTGTAAAGTTTATCTGACTCTCTCCCCGTCGTGTCTTCGTGTCTTCAGGGTCCTCTGACTGACTTCTCAAAGCGCAGTCGCAGCGCCAAGTTCCGTCTTGTCCCAAAGTTCAAGAAAGACAAAAACAACAAAAACAAGGAGACATGTGCGACTCTCTCTCTGCCCGGTAAGAACTCACTTCTCCGTTAAATCTGGTTCACATCTACGATGTCACCTGACTGCCTCTTCTTATTGGCCGAAGAGACAGAGACACTCTGATTGGCTGCTTCTTGGTCCCATGTATATTAATGTGAGTGGATCAGAGCAGCAGGCTGTGGTCTCTGCTGCCCTAAAACTCATCATAACAACCTTCAACTGGATCATAAATGTGATGAGTTTAAATAAATCGACATCAGTCACATGACGTGTTTTAGAGAAGCTGTGAACCAGAGTTAGAAATGTTTGTGTTTGAAGTGAGATTACTGTCATCCTGATATTAAAGGTGTCAACTGTGGTTGTAAAACTGTACTTTCTACTCCACTACATTTATTTGACAGCTTTAGTTACTTTTCACATGAAGATTTGACACAATGGATAATATAACAAGCTTTTAAAATACAACACATTGTTAAAGATGAAACCAGTGGTTTCCAACCTTTTAGTCTTTTGACGTCTTACAAAAAGCAGTGTGTAGTCGGGGTCACATTTCACATGTCTATGAGTTGTTAACAGCTCCACCAAATAGTGATTTTTCCCTCTAAACTTCTCACATGCTTTCATTTCAATAAATGTTCAAATGATCCAATATTTCAGCAAAAATCAAAGATTAGAGAAAAAGTCCAAAAACTGAAAACAGATTTGTGAATCAGAACTTTGTTTTTTCTTCTTTCTTCTCCCATTAATCATCTCATGACCCCTCAGATTTATCTGCTGACCCTTTGGAGGGCCCTGACCCCTAGGTTGGGAACCAGTGGACTAAACTAGCTAACTGTATATAAAGTAGTGTAAACTAGCTCCACCTCCAGCAGCTACAACAGTAACATGCACACAGCAGCTTCACTCCTGAATCCTGCAGCTTGTTTCCACTCAGATCCAGCTCTCTCAGATGGGAGGGGTTGGACTTCAGAGCTGAGGCCAGAGAAGAGTGAAATAAATATTTCACACATTCAGATCTTATTTTTCAATCTGACTTTCAGCCTTTCTCATGTCATGAATAATGTCAGTAATCTCACTTCAGATTATGTTTATTTTAGAGTTCTGCAAATTTATTTCTAAAAAAAGGTGAATTTTAAAATCACATTTAGACCCAAAATGACAAAGAAAACATTAATTTTGAAATCCTGTTAGATGGTGTCTTTCCTGCTCTGGGTGTTTCCTGTTCTCATAAACCACTGCCTTTCTATCTTAACCACTTCCTGTCGGTTTGATCCACTTCCTGTCGGTCTCAGTTCACCAGTGGGGGACGGAGGAGGTGGGGGCGTGGCTGGACTTTCTATGTCTCACTGAGTATAAGGACATCTTTATCGGACACGACGTCCGCGGCGCCGAGCTCATCCACCTGGAGAGGAGGGACCTGAAGGTACTGCCGCCGGCTACCTCTGAGCTAACCGCTAACTAAGACTGGCACGTGATTGGTGGGCTGTATGGCGGACTAACTGCATGATGGGTAGATGTTGGAGATGATGATGATGATGGACTGAAGAAAAGAGTGACTGTTTTCTCTTCGTCCTGTTCTGTACATAATGTGTGTGTGTGTGTGTGTGTGTGTGTGTGTGTGTGTGTGTGTGTGTGTGTGTGTGTGTGTGTGTGTGTGTGTGTGTGTAGGACCTGGGAGTGACGAAGGTGGGTCATATGAAGAGGATCCTGCAGGGGATCAGAGAGCTCAACAGGAACAGCAGCGCCAGCGAAGCCTGACAGCTGCAACAAGGTGACCAGTGTTCATGATTATTAAAGTTGTTTACTTCCTGTTTCAGTGTCACATGTTCTGCGTCTCATTCTTCAAAACTTCACAGCCTAGTAAGCTCTGACAGCTGTGTTGCCATGGTTACAGGTCGGGTTGCGACAGTCAAGTTTAATCTGAGCTACTGAATCAAATCACAAACTTCATCTTGAACTCATCTGACTCCTTTTTGTCGTTCTGTTGCCTAGCAACCGCTGCCTGCTCTCCTCCTACCTCTGCTGCTACCGACGACCTCATCCACCTGACCTGACCTCTGACCTCCTGAACCCGCAGCCGGAACCAGCCTGTCCATGACATCACACCTGAACCAGAACCTCCTCACAGGGGGGGACGGACACACAGAACCAATCATATGATCCGCCAGTGCCTTGTCATCTCACCCGCTGACCAATCAGCACTCAGGAGGTGGAGCCAAACGTTCATCTTCCCTCAGCAGACTGTTTTTAAGACGATGGAGTGTGTCGGCTGGTCCGGTCGCCACGGAGACGCCAGGGTTCATCTGCACCACTTCCTGTACACTGTAAAAAAAATATCCTCTTAATACAGAAGCACGTCTGTGTTTTTTTACAGAGTTCAGGCTGAGATGTCTGAAATATGTTCTGACACATATCAACAGGAATTATTGTTACAGCAGCTTCTTCAGCCGGCAGGATCATTAAAAAGGAATTAAAATGCTTTTTATGTGGAATTAAAAAGGCTGAAAAAAGTCTTAAATTTAACTACAGAAACCTGATCTCATTTATATTTATTATCTGATTGATTGAAAATTACTCTGCAACCATTTTGGTGATTGATTAATTGCAAAAAATGCCAATTAAATTAAAAAGAGCTCAACACTTCAGTCAGTTCATCAGGAAAAGTATCGTTAGATTAAACGATGATGAAAAGTTGCAGCTCTACAAACTGTTCAGACGTGAACGTTATTTATTAAGATGGATCTTTTTGCAGTGTACCAGGATGCAGGTAAACATTCACACCGACGCCACACAACCTCTCAGAAGTGGGTTTTTTTTATCTTACAACCGATATGAGTCCACTTGTCCTGAGACAAAGAAACAAAACCTTCCTGCAGACGAGTTCAGGACTCAGTAACAGACGGGACGGTTGTTAACGAGGATGTGGACTCAGCTCTGGTCCACGTGACTCCAGCAACCAGACATGTTTGGATCTACCTGCCACCTGACCAGCCGACCAATCAGAACCTCCTCTGGATCCTGAACCGTCGGACCAGGATGCAGCAGAACCCTTTAAACAAGAGGCAGGAGCTCTGTGACTGTAAGGAGACCGACTGCAGGACGCCTGACGGGTCACCTGACGGGTCACCTGACGGGTCACCTGACGGGACATCGTGGTGTTGTTTGTCCTTGGAGGACAGACTGAAGGACTTCTAGAGTTTTGTACTAAAAAACATATTTATTTCTTCTATAAATTGATATTTAGAGTTCAGTCTGTGTCTTTTTAAATAAAAACAGGAAGTGGTGAACGTGACGAGGGGGCGTCGGGACGGAGACGCTCCGGAAGCGATCGGGTGGCGTGACGGAGACGGAGGCTCTGCAGTTACTGTTCTTCTTACTGTGTGTTCTCTGTGTGTGTGTGTCGTCTCTCTGTTTACTTCAGAAACGAGCAGTTTTATCGACAGTCGAGGGTCCAAAAACTCTTGAAGGGACCAAGCGAACATATATATGATATTTTTTGAGACTCAGAGATGCAACGTTGGTTACATCGCAGTGGAATTTATATTTTTGTGTCAGATTCGTTATTATATGAAGGTAAAAACGTGTCATCCGGTGTGTCTGAGCTCTGCTGGACTGATGACGTCGTGTTTTATTAAACAGCCTTAACTCTTCCTGGAACAGCGAGAAACCTTCAGCAGCTTTTTATCCGGTCAAAACTCCACTTTGAGGATTTTCTGTTTGTTGTTTATAAAACGTTTTGTGGGCATTTCTCCTTGTTTTTTAATAACCCGATCGACTAATTGATCTTTTTTTATAGAAACATCTTTAAATTTGATGTTCGGTTTGACAGAAAAAGCATCAAACCAGCAAAAACTGAAACCTGGATGCTGTGAACAGGTTTGAAGCAGAGTTTCATCCAGGAAGCAGCTGAGCTGATTAACGTCTTGTGATTAATTTAGTTTGTAGATGAAAACCAAAACAATAACCAGACTCCTTACATATGTGGAAATAGTTGTGTGAAGATTAGAACGCTAGAAAAGTGTAAAAAAAATGTTTTTATGATGTTTGTGGAAGAGACGGCAGGAGCTGTCGGAGCAAAACGGCTGCTTACATTCACACAGTTTGCTGTTAAATCTCATTTTATTTCAACTAACAGGAAGTTACAGAGACTTTTGTCGAGTTCAGAGAAACCAAATCTTAACGAGCGATGCCTTAAATCTCCCGTCGATCACATATCTGTCCGTCACGCTGAGCTTTTCTCTCCTCGCTCTGGTGAACATGTTTATTTCATACGAACAGACGCCGCCTTCAGTGCTTCTTAAATAACAAGCTGAGACTCAGAATGACTCCGCGTGACTCGCAACGACCGTTTCAGACGGACGTAAACATATCAGAGCATGTCGTTGTGTCACCCGTGGTGCGTTCAGGGTCCCAGCTGAATAAAGCAGGTTGTGTTCGCTGCCTCTCTGTTTCTGTAGTTGTTCTGCTGTCAGTCGTCGAACACGTCGACATCATCATCATCAGTCAAAACGGCCTTTAAAGTTCAGCTCCTGAACTCCAGCTTTTATCACGTCAGCAGATATTTGCTGTTTTTGTTTTTGTTTGTTGTTGTTGTTCTTTGTTGTTAATTATTAAATATTCAGAAACTGACGCTGTTGAACGCAGAGAGCAGCGGTTTGAAGCTGGAACTGTGTCGAAAGATGTTTTTCTTTTTCTACTGTGTACAAGAACATGTGGAGTCAGTGGAGCCCTTAAAGTCCTGCGCGGAGTTATCTGGATCCATGTTCACCTGAAATATGGATCAAGATCTTTATCATCTTGATCCAGATCCTCGTGCTTCATCATGAGGATCAAACAAGAGATTATCATGATCCAGATCAAGATCCTCTGCTTCAGCATTATATTACTCACTTAGCTGATGAGTTATTATCTTGATCCGTTTCATGTGTAAAAGTCATGTTGATGTCAATATCTGTTGATATGAATCCAGATAACTTGTTGCTCATGTTGTTCATGTGTGCACAAAACTATCAAGATAATAACTTGTGTGCATAAAATAACTTCCTCTGTAAGACATGAATCATCTGTGAGGAAGATGTGATGAGTCCGAGCTCCAGTTTGACTGACTTGGATCCTCTTATGTTCCTCACAGATGATCCGAATCAGGTCATGCAGAAGAAGAAGAAGATGTTGAGCAGGATTATTGTTGCTATCTTGAACTGACAAGATGATAAAAGTATCTTCAGGGCTGACGCAGCTCTGCCATGTTCTGATATGCTAACAGGTTTAACTGCAACAGAAGGTTCTCATTAGCGTTTAGTGACTTTTGCAGTTTTTCAACAAAATGTGTTCAGAAATAAGGAACGATTAGTTTAGCACTGTTTGCTAGCATGCTGTTAGTAACTGAGGAAGCCTTTCTGTGCTGGGAACGCCCTCTCTTCTCATTGGCCGGATGTCAGAGCAGGAACGCCTCTCTCACTGTACCTGACGCTCCTGTGCTCAGCCAATCAGACGAGTGGGCGGTCCTTCGGGTCACATTAACACTGCAGTCACATATTTTTTTTACATTTTGTGACCATTATAAGATGTTTAGGTGAGAACACGTCAGCGACGGAGTGCCTTGCTGGAGGTTCGTGTTCTGCTGTTCGTCCACGATTCAACATCCAGAAACTGTTTTCATGAAGTCGTCGTCTCTGATCCATCCTGTGTATTTATTGGATAATTTATGCATTAATACTGATACTGTACGCTGTCATACCTCTGTTTGTACATACGCCCCCCGCAGGGCTGTCAGTGTAAATACATGCTGTTCTGTACAGAGAAACAACTAAACATCCTGTCAGAAATAAAGTTGATGTCTTGACTGTAGAAACTCTCGTTCAGCTCTTCATTTCCAGCATGAATCACAGCCTGAAAACTGCAAGTACAAATAAACTGAGAGATAAAACAACTAAAATTAACTTCTGTTCAATGTAAGCTGTCAAAAGGCGTCTGTCATGTGCATGTAGATGTCTTCAGACCTTCAGACGGTGCAGGAAGGAGACAAACATCACTTCCTTTGTCCACTATTTTGCCTGCTGCTGGGGCTGCTTTGCTGCAATTTGGTAGGGGGCGCTATTCAGCCAGTTTGCATCACTGATGGAATATTGTCATGTAGACGTGTTCAGGACGGGAGTCTTATCAAACATGTAAAGTTTGGTGCAGACTGGAGCCTTTACAGTAAAGTTATAGCAGCTTCCTCTGTCATGGTGAAACATCAGATCTTAACGATGTGAGGATGAGAGTTTCCTGCAGGGTGAAACATGTCTGTCTGTTCACACCTGTGGCATCAATGTTAGTAAAGTTTTGGTTCGCTGTGTGTAAAATTAATTTTTATCGAGTCTATTTTTAAACCACATGAGCTGGTCAGAGTGTGACTGACGTATACAGTCAGGTGTGCTTTTATTTTGAAAGTGTGATTGACATTTGTACTGCCAGGTGTGTAGAGACAGTCAGTAAATCCTCATATATCTGAATGGAGAGTGTGAGTGAACCGCTAGCTGCTCGGGTCCTAATAAAGGAAAAACTGCAGTACAGAGAAACAACATTTAGTTTTTAGATTTTATCACTAAACTGTCATCACTACTGGTGACCTATAATTACTGTAAAATAAATTATAATAACACCAAACTTCATACAAAGTTTGTATATAATGTGGTGTATGTATATAGATCTTCCTGCTGGATCCCTCCCTCCCTCCTCTTCTCTACTCTCGTCCAGCTGCAGTTACTTCTTATCTCACACTTGGCAGCACACGTTTGAATCAAACTTTCAAAATAAAAGCACACCACACTTGTAAGAAATATCTCTCATTTTTAAAAAGTAAAACGATCTGAACCCGACAGGCAGAGTGTGACTCCCAACGCTAGTGATTTAATAGTCATCAGTTATTGCTGATAGCCAAACCCGTAACCAAGGCCGACGATATAATCAATAAAAAGTCGTCCTGTGTGCAGCTGCTTTCACCTCACAATGTTTATTAATTAATTTATTAATATTTATTTTCACAACTGAGCATCCGCTTCCTAACCTTTTTCTCTCTGAAGGAAATTTATAATAAACTGATATGAAACATTTATAGTTTTACTGATAACGTAGAATTTGACTGTTATCGAAGTGAAATGAGAGACGTCCAGCTGCTGCTCAGCCAGGCTGTGAGTCACAGACCAGGCTGCTGTAAGTAATGTTTACTCTTCTATGAACAGACTGTGAGAGCAGCAGGGAAGAGATGCAACCCACTTCAGTCTATTTCAAAATGCACAACGTGTCTAGTTTATAAAGTGTTAAATGTTTTGTCCTCCTCCTCTCTTTGTGTTCACTCGCTCAGTAAGAATATTTCATCACACTCAGTTTTCTCTGTTTATATGAAGAACTGCAGTTCAATCAATACCTTCAAAACCAAATGAAGACATCTGCTACAAACTGCTGGATCTAAATTTAATCTCATCTTCTCTTGAAAGTGAATAATCTTGCTTTTAATTTAACAAGTTTACATTATTAATTTCTCTTGTTATTGTTCTGTTCTGTGTTTTAATTGTGACCCGCAGATGATAATTAGCTATAAACTGCAGACCATAACACTGTTTATGGTCCCAATAAATACATGAGACAGTAAATGAATTACTGAATGATAAAAAGCAGCTTCTCTCCTTCGATCTCTCAGACGAACACGCAGCAACATTTACAACCTGCAACATGCAAATCTATGCAAACACCTTCACGAGCTGCAGGTAGAAGGAATATTTCCATAACGACTCTTCGGATAACTGCGTTGTAAATGTGTCCAGAGTACGTGACGGAACCTGATTGGTCCACAAGCCTGAAGTGCAAACACAACTTTTATTCATTAACACACACACACACACACACACACACCTCCCTCTCTCATTGATAACAGTGATGGGTGACAGCGGTGCTATTCTGTGTTTGTGAGTTTGTTTTATCAATACAGATGATTGATAGTGACGTCATGACATCACGCTTCTGAAACTAACAGAAAAGCCCTCTGACATCATCAGACTCCCTCATATTAGATGTAAATGTTTCACCTTTCAGCAGTCCTGCGCTGTCATGGTGTGTGTGTGGAGTCAGTTCTCAATAAATTTGAATATTTTATATTGTAATGTAGTAAACAGAAAGTTATATTTGGCTCTTTAAATCCACACAAACTGCCATCCAGGCCTGTGAAGCCTCCAGTCAGTGTCCTTCAATGTCTCCACTGGTCTCACACATGGTTGTCATGGTGACCCAGTCCAGCTGCACCAGTGTCCAGTTAAATGTTGGTGACTGATGCAGACGGATCATTAACACTTATTACGGGCTTAAAGCTTTAAAACATCAGCCTGGATCTCAGTGAGAGTGATGATGATGATTCATAATTAATATCAAACACAATCTGTGCTCATAATGAGAATGGAGGGGGCACTTCCTGTCTCACAATGAAACATCTGATGCCACCTTGTCAACAGTTATACTGAAAGCACAATAACTGCTTTATAAACGTGATGTGCAGCATGTCTGATGGAGTCCACGTGCAGGAAACACCGAGAGCTGAATGTTGTTTCAAGGGGAAATTTGCATGAGATTAAACTCCGATTAATTTTACTGTGAGACATCACTCCCGTCCTGCACACCTGCTGACCTGTGTGACTGTGTCCAGAGTACGTGATGGAACCTGATTGGTCCACGCAGGCTGGGAGACGACAGGTAGTAGAGAACATTTAAAAACGAGCGACAGTGTGACCCGGACGCCGGAGAGGTGGAACGACGAGGAAGACCACGATGAAGAGTTTGATCCTTCTGCTCGTCTTGGCGTCAGCAGGTAAAGTTTGAACCTACTGATCCACTGACAGCTGCACTCTGTCAGCTGATCAATGCTGCACATTTTAGGTATAGCACACTTCAGCAAGAGGACAGTTCAAAGTGCTTTTCATAGATTATAAAAGGCATTAAAACAGAATATAAAAGCAAGACAGGTAAAAAGATATTTAAAAACAATTAAAAAGTGTTAAATTTGGGTATAATTTTTTAAAAAAAGAAGGTAAAAAGGAAATAATACAGATACAAGAAGAGAATAAAAGTAACAGTGTGTAAAATATTAACCCTTAATGTGGTTTAGACTCATTTTCAAGTTCAAGTTCAAGTTTCAAATGCAGAGAGTCTGTATGTGTTCATGTACAGTTACAGTTCAAACAGTTACAGCCTGAAGATATGAAGACATGACATTAACACACACACACACATCTGTTTGTTTTCTCTGTAGCTGCTGACGATGTGGACATCCAGAAGAGAATATTTAATGGAAGGGATTGCATTGAAGGCGAGGGCGATCATTACGTGGTTCTGAGGGACTACCAGAGTAAAGAAGAGTTCTGTGGAGGGAATCTGATCAGTGATCAATGGATCCTCACTGCTAAACACTGCAATCGACTGTAAGAGAACTTTTTCACTAACTAACTTGTAACCGTTCAGGATGATTATTTGTATTTGTGTTCACAGATATAAATGTGAGCTTTTATAAAAAGATGTAAAAGAGGAATTACAGACAGACAGCACAGCTTCATTCTTTCAACTCTGATCAATGCAACACAATATGGTTTAAACTAATGATCAATAATGTTTCCAGTAAGGCTGGTTCACATACAGGCAGCATATTTATGTTGATATTGTGTCTGTAATCAATGTGTCTGAATGAGAAACAGTCAGAGTTAATAGTTAAACAGACCAACATACAGCTGCAGTGTCAGTCAGATCAATAAGTGATGTGAGTGTGTGTGTATTGATCCAACAGGATTATTGATACAATCAGGATATTTCATTATTGAACAGTTGTGTCATCCTTAGAAAATGTCAGCTGGAAGGAACATTAAGGAGTCAAAGAGTCGACCTCTGACAGATGTTATAAACATGGAGGATAGCACATATTGATCAATATCGATCACCAAACAGCCACTGAACACTGAAAAGATTCTGTGTTTGGTTTAATATTCTGCGTTTCTTCTTTCTCTTCTCAGTAAGTTTGAAGTGGTTGTGGGCAAACATCCAAAGGGACCTGGAAAAGAAGTGCCGATCACCATTTACGAGGAGAGGCATTATTTTCCTGATAATAGTGAAAAGCAGCACCAGCATGACATCATGCTTCTTAAAATGCGCGATCCCCTCAAAGAAAAATTTACCACCATCCAACTCCCTGATATTGGATGTCAGTCACCTACTGCTTCCACAAAGATTCCCTACACTATTATGGGATGGTCCTTCACATCTTATGATGATAAAAATAAATCATGTGAGTCAGATCCAGACTTTGATAAATCAGAATATTTTATATTGTAATGTAATTCAGGAAGTTATATTTGGCTCTTTGTATCCACAGTCAAGGAGAAAGCGGACAAACTGAAGTGTGGAACCGTTTTCCTGAATTCAGAGTACACCGGTCGTAACATGAATGCCCAGACAGAACAAAGAAATAAACATCAATACATAGGAGAACATTTGCTGTCCTCCAAAGACTCCAGCGGACGCCAGGGCTACGAGGTATATCCTCCTGTCTCACCTACAACTGTCTGGCTTTCTGTTTCTGTCTTCATTCAACTCTTTTCACTTCTGTCTCCCCGTCTCTCATCCAATCAGGGGGACTCTGGCGGCAGTCTGGTGAGGAAAAACGTTCTGAAGGAGAAAGGTACTTCCACGATCAAGCAAGTCCTGTATGGTGTGATTGCTGGTGCTGGCAACCCTGACACAGGGGTGACACTCTACATGGACGTCTGTGCCTACAGGAAGTGGATCAAAGCAATAACTGGCATAAAATAAACGTGTCTGTAACTGACCAAACACTGTCTGACAATAAAGAGATCATGGATCTCCATAACTCCATCAACCAGTCTGTCTGTTTATTTGTTTGTGTGTGATTGTGATGATTGACATGGTTGTCATGGTGACCCAGTGCAGCTGCACCAGTGTCCAGTTAAATGTTGTTGACTTATGCAGAGGGATCATCAACACTTATTATGAGCCTAAAGCTTTTTAACATCAGCCATCAGACTGGATCTCAGTGAATATAAGTGTGAGGATGATGATGATGACTGTAGTCTGTAGTCTGTATGATGATCCATAATTAAATCAAAGATAAACTCTGATAATATCAAAGTCTGTGCTCATAGTGAGAATAGAGGAGACATGTACTGTAGCCTGTTTATCTTTATGGTGACAGCATGTTGTGATTGTTTCTGTTCACTATTGAAGTTTGCAGCACATAGAGCACAACTGAACATATCTTTAATACTGACATGTTAAATTAACCTTTAACCTTTGGTTTTGTTGCATATGATCACATCTCCTATAGGACAAGACATGAACATGATGTCACATCACTGAGAGTGAAAATATCGCACTACTTGATTAATTACATTTTTAAAAAAAATGAAAATGATGAATGAAAATGTTCCTGCGAATGCAGCGGTCAAGTTCAAGTTTCATATTTGTTTAAGTTCATAATCATTTTAAATGTTACTGTAACAACTGAGAGAAATAAAAAACAGTGATTTATATCATCCATCATTTCATAGACTGATTAATTTACCTTATTGATGGTTTATGGAGTTTAGTGAAACTGTGGGATCAGAAGTATTCTTAACTATATTTTGTTGCATTTTTCTTCAAAATGAAAAATCCCCACCTGGGTTTTGATAGTTGTTAAATCTAAAGGAAAGCTCGTGATGATGAACTCTGTTCCACCACTGAGCCCCAAACACATCGCCTCTTTAAAAGCAAAAACAACCATATCTTATCTTTGGGGTTTGAAATTTCTGCCAGATTAACTTGTGTAACCGTTACTGCAACGACAGCAGCCAACATACAGAAACACACAGTTTGTTGCACCTGTGGAGTTAAACATCTTTCAAAGATCAGAGGTTATAAAGTCTTGCTTAAATCATTTGGAGGGAACATAAACTGCGGGATTGCTGCTAATTCTCAAATATTCCAGGAGTTTCTCTGTTCCCCCGTCGCGTCTGCTTGCTGATGGATGATGAACTACTCACATGTGTTACCTGGTGGTTGTTATTGTGCACTGCAGCTACTCCTAGATAAATTATTTCCCCCCTTTCGCTGTGGCCGTGTTGAAATGAGTAACATCTGTATGTGAAATGGTTAATAACAGTTTGGTATCATGTGGGAACTTCTGCTTCTCACTTCTGTGACTGTTTGGGTTGGATGACACAGGATATTTCCACATATGCCATTCACACTACACAATTAAATATCACGTTTTTTGGATAAAATATTTTGTATACATAGCAGATGTAGGCCTATTTATCTATTTTCTTAGGTCATGTGCTTGCACAATGTTGGGTGTTGCATTTTTAATAGATAGGCTATTCTATCCTCTTGTATTTTATTTTGACGTTTTTACACTTCACTTCCTCTTCCTGTCTTTCCACCGTGCTTCTGTGTGTTCCAAATGAGAAATGAAAAAAGGAATTTGCAAAAACCAAAACTGCACTTTTGAATTTGGTTTTCGTTGGGAAGCAAAAAAGGAATAGATCACGTGTTTTCGTTTTTTTTGCTTTTGGTCACAGCAGGATCATTGCTTGCCCACTGACGGAGGTCAAAGCCCCCTACTAAAAGGGTAGCTCTCAGTTTGTCAACGAGTTTTGAGCTGCCACTGATGAAGGAAAGCTTTGCAAGCACTTGTCCACATAGAAACATTTTGTAACTGAATGTTGTACATCATGGTCAGATTGGTTTTCTTTCACATGTTTTTGCAGTGCATAGATGCACAACAAGGACTACAAGTGGTACCAAAGGGGAGGACCTGCCACTGGTACTCCGGTACAGGAGGAATCTCTTTGTTCAGATCACGCCATAGGAAATGAAGGAGAGGCCAGTCTTGAGGGAGGAGACAGATTTGGTGAAACATGCCTTTAATATCACCACTTATTGCAACAGCATATTCCCTAAAGCAAAGTAAAACTCCAAGGAGTGACGGCCCAAGGTTTGGTCCTGGTAACAAATACTTGTTGAGACATCGTCCTTGAAAAGTGAACGAACAGTCAAACTCTGATCTTTGTTGTTATGCGTTACCATATGATGTGGAATGTACCAAGACTCTTTGGTGCTGTGAACCTCTTCAGGGGTCAGCTTGGACACATAGCCAGCCTGCTCCAGTTTTGAAATCTGTTCAATGTATGAGAGGGCTCTTTCTGGATCCTTTGATCATTTTGATTACGCAGGCGTGACATTACTGCAGACTGAGGAATGTTCAAAAGAGGAGAGTTGGCTAGTCTGAGGAGGGGAGTGGCATAACGGTTAACACCATTGAGCTGAACTCTCTGTAGCTTGTTCCAGAAGTTCCATAGCTTGTTGGTCTTGCTTTGATCTGATGACTGCTTTCTCACTGTATACAGGAAGGGTGTCAAGCCTCCAAAGTCTTTCAACATGATAGCACAGTTCATCAGCAGGTGGTGAGGATGTAAATAGACACTGGACAGAGGAATGTTGTGCACAAGCGCGATAACTGATGTGAAATTCATGATTCATCTACGTTACCTTTTAAGATGAAAATTACTCGCTGACCAAGTAATCTTTGATTATTCAGCCTGGGGTGAAACTTTCCAGCTTCCAAATAAGCTTGATGGAAAAACTGAAGTTTGCTCATTTTTACTTCTTATTGGTCTCTTTCTTCTCACATGTACTAACATCATATACTACAAAAAATAAAATAAATCTGTGTCTAAGTTAGCTGTTCATGCACGACTCGACATGTGGTTGGACCAAGTGGTGTTGCTGTATGTAGCTTTCCAAGATGGTGGATCCGCTCGTGCATGCAGTTGACTCAGATCTTGTAGTGACAGTGACCATATTTGGACAAGAGGGTGGGGCTGACCCTAACTCTAGGTGCTAGCTTGGTTAGGACAGTGCATTTACAGTCTATGCTTAACTGTTATAATGCTAATTTTTGCTAGTGGCTTAAAACCATAAAAAAATATTCTTACTGGAAAAACTGAACGTTTGACTCCTTTAGGGGATGTTTTAGTGCAACCAAACACTGAACAAGATTTTTTAAGGGCGGCTAACATTTTTACAATTTTACAATGATGAACTGAAATCATGAAAATTATAATTCCTTTTGGGTGTCTAACCTTCAAAATGAAACCAGCAAAGTCTTATTGATACATTAGAAATTGATTTATTTGCATTAAACTGTTACATACAATAAATGAGGGCTGAGTGAATATGTGCTTTAAATTCTGTAAAACATTTTTTTTCTTGCAAACAGCAAACCAAACATAAAACATGTTTTCACTCAATAATTTCTTTTTTTCTATTTCTTTAAGTCAAAAAGCAAATATTCTGAAAAAAGCAATAAAACATTTCAGCTGAATAAGTAGTACATAGTATATAAAAGGCAGTGAAGAAAAACAATATAAACTAATAAACAACTGGATGGATTTTTACATGACTTTTTATCATGTTTTACAAACATGGAAACAAAGTCAGTGTGACGTCTCAGTTGGACTGAGCTTCACACTCTGCTTCAGCTTACCTGTGACAGTGAGAGACAGCAGACGGCTCTCAGAGGAGAACTTATGAGCCAGAACATAGACGCTATAAACACAGCTGTAGCTTCCTTGGTGGGCGGGGTCTGCAGCAGGAAACAGGAAGTCAGCAGAGTGATTGACAGCTGGCTGGGTGTAGTTGTGTGCTGTGTTGGAGGAGGTGAAGGTGAGCTGGAAGGAGCCTCCTGGGTACTGAGGCTGGACGGAGCAGCTGATGGTGAAGTCGGAGCCCCGAAACACCTGAAACCCCTGCTGCTGGGCCTTGGAGACCCCGTCCATGGTAGAAGACACAGAGATGATTGGCTGAAGCAGCAGGTCTGTAAACACAGAGAGATAATGAATCCTTCTTCTTCTATGAGAAGCTGAACGTTGTTTTCTCCTCATTTGTTTGTTGAAATAAATGAACATTGATCGGTGAGAGGTGATCACACAACACAGAGAACTCCTACATTCATGTGTAATCCAGAGGAGTCAGAAACAGATTAACATCCTCAGCTGCTTTTAGGGGCTTGTTTCAGAAAGTAGGCTTAACAAACTCTGAGTTAATAAAATAAACTCTGAGAAACTCAGAGTTTTTGGTTCCATCATCAATGGAGCTCTGATACTATGAATCACCATGGCAACAGGTACATAAGGCAGAGCCTCCATTTTAATCCAGTGGACGTAGAGATATTAATACATGTGTGAGACCAGATAGTGTACGGAAGTGGGCCACTTCAGGTAATGATGCAGCACTATTGGCCTTCTTCTAGCCCAGACAAAATGGATGTGAGCCTGAAATGGTCTCCAGTATGTGTGTCCTGGATGTGGGCCAGTTCTGATTAGATTAGATTCCGACAGACAGTAAACCTCCACTAATGAATGAGTTCGATATGACTGTAAATGTTGCTTGTAAGGTGGATGTGACTGAGAACTGCAGGGTGTGTGAGTGAACCACAGCAGGTTGTTTAAAGCTGCAAATTGTCTCAGTTTGAATCAATGATTCTCCAGGAACAAGCTAACTTCTCTGCCCTTTTGGATGCCGTCGTCCTGGATAAGTTTACAATTCAGTCCAATGGAAACCACCAATTATCACTATGATAGAAGAAGGGCAATATTACTGTCATAGATGATGTCACTGATGGACTTACCTGAGCAGATGAGCTCTATCATGGAGGAAGAGGAAGCTGATGATACACATTCCCTCAGTGCAAATCCAAAATAAACACAGTCATCATTGATCCTCCATACAGATCTCTTTGAGGGCTCCTTTCTGCTTCCTATTGAAACAGCAGAGCCACAGTCCAGAACTCTGCAGGCAACAGCTGCTTCCTTCATGGTCCAGTCAGAGTATTTCACTGGTCTCCACTCTCCCAGTTTCACCTCCAGTGTTCCTGCACAGCGACTGGCTCCTCCCACCAATCTGACAGGCTCTGAACAGAAACAAGAGAGTCATCAGTAAAAGAATAAAGTGAGTTTCATTAGAAGAGAAATGAAGCCAAATCAAAGCTGCAGCTCCTCTTCTACCTGAGCAGGTGAGTCCAACAGCTTTGCCAGGTGAGCAGGTGCTTCTAGCTGAGTCTGATCTTCCACAGTCCAGGAGAGCAGACTCATGGCCTCCACACTGGAACTCTTTGGTCCACATTGGAGCCTCCACTTCTCCATAGAGCGCCCCCTGGAGGACCGAAGGAGCCCCACAGCCAAGCTCCCTGCAGACCACCTCTGCATCCTGCTGGTCAAAGTCATCTTCACACACTGAGGACCACGACTGCTCAGACTTCACCTCCAGTCTGCCTGAACACAGACTATTCCCATTCACCAGCCTGACAGAGTCTGGAGAGAGAGAGGATCAAACATTTAATAATACAAACAATTGATAACACACTGAAGGCTCCAAACTGTCTCTGTAGAGATTACAGCTGTAATCACTGCCTAAAATTTGATGCAATGAAGGAAATCCGTGCAATACAAAACCTTTCCTGCAGTATGGTACACTACACAAATACATCCCGTATCCAGTCATGATGCCACAAAATCTGCTACACAGATGTGTCCGCATAACCAATTATGATGTTATAAATCTGTTGTAGACAGGTGGTTGCTGAGGTATTAATCTAAATGGTGCTTAAATAAGCTGAACTGAATGAAACCATTCAAACCAGCAGCCAACTGAACTTTCTTAGAATCCAGGAAATGATGTCAGAACCAAGACTGTAGGAGTCGTGAATGGTTAAATGGTGGATTTAACATGAATTGCATTGGATTATATTTTGGGTTATTTTTGTTGATTTATTTATTGCACAATCATGGTGATTGATAATCAGGTCACACAGGTATGGGCGGTGACATCATATAGTTAATATAAGCACCTGTTCACATGCATGGTGGATAGGAAGAAAGAGAGAGGGGGTGAGTGGGTTGCTGTATTTTTTTGTTGACTGCTACGTTGTTTTACATCCGATCACTGTGATTATTTTGATTATACTTTGTGCACGTTACTATAAGTTGATCTTTTTCATTAATAAAAGTTATGAAACTTATTTTGAATCTCAGCAAGCAGCAAACAAAGCCTACCTTCAGCCTCTCAGCGACTTTTATTTTGTTTTCAGTAGTCGCTACAAACACCATAACATCACAATCATCACAGTGATCTGAATAGTGGTGCTATTCCTTAGTAAAAAAAAAAAACCCAACAAAATCAATCAATTAAATCAGCAAAGTGATTCATAATTTCCAAACCTGCATCTTAAGATAGGACAGTTAGGGGAAAATATCCCACTACTTCATTGAAACATGCACAATATTAATATCTGTCATCAAGCACCACAAGATACATTGTTATTCATGATATGTGATGATAGAAGCCTGTATCTACTGAAAATAAAGTTTTTTTTACTTTGCACAAAATTTGGTTTGTTTTCTTACTCAAACACTAACAATGTGACAAAAATCAGAACCAGAATTTGAGGCCAAACAAAGCATACTGTTATTTGCATAAAAAATTAAAGCAATATCACTCACGTCTCAGTGCAATGTTGTGAAGTTGCTGCTTGATCCTCAAGCAGATGGACTGTATGAGATCTTTTGAAATTGAAAAGAAAAAATCAAAGTCCTCCACTTCGTACACATAGGTCTCGGCGGGCTCACTAGCGATGGCCTCAAGCTCAGATCTTACAGCGTCCTTAACGCCAACCGCAAAAATCTCCACACCAATGTTCCTCAGCTTGGTGGCCGGATCCTGTAAGGCATCTGAAGACCTCCCATCAGTGATGAGGATGATAACACGGGGAACTTCAGTACGTGCCCCTCTGGTGGGAATAAAGATCTTTTCCCTCACATAGGTCAAGGCCTTGCCAGTGTTGGTAGAGCCACCTCGGTATGGGAAAGTCCTCACAGCTTTGATCACAGCATTCAGGTCTTGATGAGTGTCCAGAGCGAACACAGTGCGGGGGTCCCTGCTGTACTGGACCAAGCTGATCTGGACTTTGTTTACTCCGATGTCAAATGTGTTCACAAGCACCTCTAGGAAAGCTCTTACTTTAGCGAACTTGGCCAGCCCAATGCTATATGAGTCGTCAACCAGGAGGACGACATCAGCTTGAACATCCACCCCAAGAGAACATTCTAGGTTGGAAAAGCAAAAGGCACAATACAAAGGAGTAGTTAATTTGATCTCTTTGATATTCCTATGGGCCGTAGCGGCCCCACGGTGGCTCAGGCCATAATTAAAGCTGCAAGCAACGTTGGACAGGCCTTTGCCCCCGCGCACTGTCTGTTCACACCTGTGTCATGAAAATTATGCAAGTTTTGGGCCCTTTCATTGTAATTTCAATTAATGAAAACTTTTGATGAGTTTGTGTGTGAAACAAATTAACTGCCTAACTTTCATCAAGTCTATTTTTAGAAAAGTAAATACTTTTACAGCGTCGTATATTAGACTCTCCTCCACAGACATACATGACAATCTGAGCTGGCTATCTGTCAGTCAAGAAAGTGATGGTTGAAGAGAATTCAAGAGAATACTCAGTTCAGTAAGATCAGTTAAAAATGAAGCATCTCCAAATATCTCAGGAACAATAATTCAATCATGTGTGTGTGAACTGGGAAAAAATGGTGTAACAAAAAAATTGTAAACCTGGGTGAGGGCACAGGATGTCATCAGACAAGAGCCATCATGATATCAGATTTTCACAACACAATAACTGTGGCCAAAAGATCAATAACGATGTTATTGTGATATCTAAAGAACATTTTTTTAAAGAAAGATAAATTGAAAGCTGTTTTTGAACCAGCTTAATAACAAATAGGACACCAAAGTCCATTGTTGGTTTTATAGATGAATTTTCTGATGTTCTTTCTGTGATCTGACAATATCTGATTTTCTTATGCAATAGATTAAAAGCAACAGAATAACTTTATATCTGACTGTAAGAATCCAACATTTAAGCAAATGTTTAACAGCTTCTAAAACTTTATTGATTGTGAGAGCAGTGGATCAGTGTGGTGTTGACATGTATTGCTGTTTGATGATAACAGACTGTTTGCCTACCTAAGCTGATGGCTCTCTTACAGAGGTTGATGGTGACATTGTCAACGATGTTCAGGAGGAACGAGGAGTCTCTGACACTGAACATGTGAGTTTCATCAGGATCTGAGGCGATGCGCCTCAGCCGAGCCTCGTTTACGTTCTTTACACCTGAAAGAAAAATGTTGTGTTAAAACTGCTGTAAAAACTTAAATTAGAAAATAAAACAAATTTAATTGGCAAAGTAATAAAATGGCGGTTTCCTGCTGCTTCCTGATCCTCACATTTAATCAGAGCATGCTGATGGTTGTACAGTAAATAGAAATCATATGTACTTTATTTCACTGGCAAAGCAAAGAGGTTTAATTCATTTCAGCCCACGATTGAAAAACTTGATTTAATAATGTGAGACATTAACTGATATAAACTATAAATGCAGTCATACACATATCTTAAGAGTCTTGCTAACTAATGATTTCATTGTGGCAAAATATCATGTTTAATTCATGTTAATGTCACGTCATTCTTTCATTATAAAATAATGTAGTTTCAGAGTTACAGAGAGAAAATCAATCACCAATAGTGTAGATCTCAATGCCGATGGCTCTCAGGTGCTGCAAGCCAAGGAATATGTAGCTCTGCGACTCTCCATCAGTAATCAGGACAGCAATTCTTTGGGAGTCTGCACGCATTCCCTTATCGGGTTTAAAGAGCCGATGTAGGATTAAGCCCAGATATCTTCCTGTATGACAGAATAATGAATATGTGGGTGGTTCAGTTAGCCGGCAACCAGCACAGATATAGATCTCTATGCAGTTCACCATAATGCTGCTACAGGCCGACAGTTTCTGTGTTTACTTTCATTCAGACTCATAAAACAAACTTTTGAAATGATTCATGTAAAAATCTTGTTTATTTGGAAAGCTGTAGGAGTCTCAGCAGCTCGCCCTGATGTTTGTGGATTTGTCACACATGTCTTACAAACTTAGACTGTAAATGGCCTCCCTAATTAAAAATAAAATTATAAATAAATAAATAAAATACTGTTTACTAACTTTGTCTGAAGATGTTATTTGTATCTGTCAAATCTCTCCATATATACAATTTATTCTACAATAAATACTTTAAGATATAAAATACAGATCACCACTGACAGACCTAAATACAGAAAGTTAATATATTTGGATCTAATCAGAGTCTCTGCCTCAGTCCCTCACAGTGTAAAGCTGGTGTGGATCAAACAGCGTGCTGTTAAATCACCTGGGTAGTCGTAGTATCCTCCATGTGTCTGTTGCAGGTTGGCTATGGCCTCCAGCAGGGATTGTTTGGTCTGGTGGGTGTTCAGGTACCACTCTGGGTTTTCACTGTTCTGAATCAGACCTGCAGAAAACACAGAAATGTGTAAAAGTGAAAAAAAGTTTGTTTTTAAATGATAACGAGAATAACAATGATAATAATGAGAATGAGAATAATAGTTTGCACTGAGTGTTCTTGAACAGATGCATTGGTTTATTATTATTACTATTTATTACTATCTTGTTGTCATCATCACCCCAAAACTCATCTACACATGTCTCATATCTCACACACACTCATGTCTGTACTGATCTGCATATCGAGGGACCAAAGGACTCAAAGGACCATTCCAGTAGTTCAGTCCAGTACGACTAACAATTATTACAAACAATTACACTGGGGAATCAAACAGCTGACCTCTTTCCAGCGTTTTCCCCTAAAAACTTTTTCACACCTGGCGAAAAGGGACGAGAATGGCACATTCGTGCGGTCGGCCTCAGTCAGGTGGTCTGCAATTTATATTTGCACTCAAATTTTAGTTTGTTTGATATATTCAAGACTTACTACAAAGTGATCACAAAGAGAGGGTGACTTAATAAACTGCATTTATTGCATAAAAATAAGAAGCCCTTCTCCTTCCTTTCCCATCTGTATTTTTGCTTGACTCTAGAGTTCATGTGTCTGTTACCTGTGTTAGAACTTTTTCTCTTTTTAGGTGGTGCCATGCTCACGTTAGCTAACCTGCATCCCATACGCTCTCACTCTGCAGTAATTTAAAGGAGTTGTCCAGGCAATGACACAAAGTTTGACTCATGTTTCGGAACACACAGAGACTCCCAAATGCTTTGATTATTGTTTGGTAGGGGTTCTCGTTGGCCCGGTGGCCCACCAGGGCTGTACAATGATAGGGTAAACTGCTTTAAATACAGTCAATAGTTTAGATATGTAGCAGACTCCTGACTACTCTGTCATCATGTCCTGTTTTGATACTTTACTAATTTTGAATATGGGACCTGCACCTGTATTTGAATATTTCCACATTGTGGTGTAGATGTTAGTATATTGAGTACTTGTTACACACAGTAGTAGTAATAGTACCAGGAGCAGTAGTGTGAATAGTAATAGTAGTAAAAATATTACCGATCTGGACTTTGTCAGGGCCGATGTCAAAGTTGCTGACTATCTGAGTTAGAAAGGACTTAATGTTTCTGTAGTCTTCAGGGCTGGTGTTCTCGTGGCCGCAGACCAACACCAGCATGATGTCAGCCTTGGCTGTGCTTTCACACTGAAAACCTGGAGGACAACAGAGGATTGTGAGATACAATACACATGAGGTGTGGGTAATGTCCTCCAGCTCCTCCTGGGGGATCAGAGGCGTTCCCAGACCAGATGAGATATATTCTCTCTTTTTACCTGTTGGTTGGTGTTTATCTTCAGCCTGGAGTCCTGCAGAGAAATTCAGAAAATTAATATTTATATTGTTGCAGAGCTGTGAACTGAACAAACACTGTGAGGATTTCCAGCAGCTCAGAGCTCATCTCAGTGAAAACACACAGATTATTGAACTCACTCAGGAATCATGTGACCAGTTTACCACTAACCTGCAAAGCCACAAACAACATATGTGGACCAGAATCTGATGTTAAAATTTGTTTTTACCAAATATGCTACAGACAGTTATAATTTGTGAGTGGAAATAACATGTTAAATTTTCAGTAACTAGAAAATGGAGCTAAAAGTAAGGTGTTTGTTCTCTGACTTGGGCAACCCGAACAGTCAAAGATTTCAGGACCAAACAGCTCAAACTACCTGCAGAAACCATCAACAACATCACATTACACCGCCTACATCGTATGGGATCAAAGAACACCAATAACTGACGACAAACGATCATCACAAGATTCAAGCACTACAAACAAAAAGAACTAGTGTGGTAGTGAAAATCTGTACTTGTCTTCTTTGAAGAGCAGCAGATGAGATGAACTCATGAACACAAGCTCAACAGATGCTTCATACAGAGTTAAAGGAAAACTATGGTTGTATCCTCTCTGATCAGCTGACAGCTCGTGTTTCTGACCTATCAGACGTCATTTTAGTGATGTCACCGTGTTCACAGATCTCAGATATTAACTTACTGAGTACGATGTTGTTATTACTGATAGAAATAATGAACAAATGTATGAAAATAAGCCAGAATTATGTTTAAGTGCAACAGACCAGTTCATGTAGAGTTAATGCAACACAGCAGCTCTGAGTTTTATTATTTTAACAATCTTCAAGTTAAATGTGAGAAACAGTTTATAAAGAGTTACAGGAAGCGGCTCAAACATATATTTGATAAGATTAAATGTATTTTGCAACAGTCAGTCCTGTGCATGACAAGAAATTTTTTTGTTGTTCAGGAAAATTCTGCAACTGATTTGAAGAGAGACTTTGAGCTGATTAAAATATGTTTTTTAAATGTCATGTTGATATCTTTTATTATTGAAAGTGTGTGTGAGAGAGAGTGAGAGCACTATTCCTCACATTGTGGAGACTCATCTCCATTTGGGTACAAAACTAGAGTCCCCATACTGTGGATCTTAAGGTGAAGACTTGGTTTAAAGGTAAGGTTAGGTTAGGGTCTGGTTAAGGTTCAGTCTACATGAAATGAATGTAAGGTAATGTAATGTCCTCATAAGTGATGGAAACACAACTGCAAGTACAGTTCAGATACTTTACTTGAGTTTAACTCGACTACATTTACAGTTTCTGACAGCTGCAGTTTCTTCTTACTTTGTAGAATTTTCATACAAAATACTTTTCCAGAAACTCAGTGAAACAAACTTGTTTTAACTGGATGACTGGATGCATTTTTGTCATCATGCAAAAGGTTTTGAAAATGGTTTTATGAGTTTGAAGTGATGAAAATTAATCTTAACTGATGGAGAAGCATCAAAATCCATCTTATTACAACATACATGTAAACACATCAGTCATTAAACTCTGTGAAAAGAGCTGATGTGAAACTATCAGGACTGAACTGATACTTCGCTACTTTTTACTGATAAATTTTACGTTAGTGAAGTTCTGATTTTCAGCTTTTGACTTAAAATCATTATTTTTACAAAAGAGTTTTGAACCTTTAACACATTCATCATTAAAGCAGAGTCCTACCTGAACTCCACAGCAACACCAACACCATCAGCAGGTGATCCATGACCAGGTAGACCGTCTGTCTCTGTCTCTGTCTGACGGACTCGTCAGCTCTCTTCCACTAATAAGACGTTGCTTCATGTTTTATCTCCACATCAACAAGGAAACAAACTAACTGATCAGCCTCTTCTCAGAACCAGAAAGGAAACACCACAGCAGAATAAATGAGGAAGAAATGACTGATGATACATTTCCTTAAAAAACAAGTTCAAGTCAGATAAGAGTTGATGTGAAACTGCTGCAGATCACACTGAACTTTAACTGAACTTTTTATAAAGTATTCTTAAAAATGTTTAGTTTTGTTGATGTACAGAAAGTCTTGTACAAATGAATAGAAAACAGTTTTGGTGGAAAAGCCTCTGACTCATTAAATCCATGTTGATTAATACTGAATGTGTTAAACTGGACAGATACAGACTAAATTAGACGTGGAGAGAGACGAGGCTGCAGGTTCATCCCCATGTTATTCAGATATGATGGGATGCTGTGTAAAGATTACCGGCTGCTGCAGAAAGCTAACAGAACAATCAGCCTCTTGGATGAGCTGAAAAAATGGATATTCTCTCATCCTGTTTCAGCCTCATCAGCCTCTGCCTCTCTGATAGCTATGTAGGGCTTGCTACCTGACTGTTTGGTCCAGCCGGTTTCACTCTTTTTTTCCAGTAGGAGCTCATTTCAACGGCTAATGTGTAATCATTAAAATCACAGGAGGAGCAAGAAAGGACTTTAAAACTCATACTTCAAAAACAGCAAAAGATTGCAAACAAACATGTAAAGTCAAGATTTTCAGGTCAAAGTCTGGAGATTCATTTAAAGTTCAAATGAAGTTTGTATCTAAAACTATGTGGAACCAGTAAATGTTCAAAAATGTGTGGGTTCACTCACTCTCTCCATGCAAATACATGAGTCTAGCTGCAGATACTTATTGTCTCTACACACCTGACAATACACATGTCAATCAAACTTTGACCAGGTCATGTGGGTTAAAAGTCTTTACTTTTCTAAAAAATAGACTTGTTGAAAATTAGGAAAAAATGTTTTACACACAAACTCATCAAGGGTTTTCAATTTACTATTGAAATTCAAGTGAAATGGCCCAAAACTTGCATGATTTTGATGACACAGATGTGAGCAAGACATGTCTCACCCTGCAGAAAATTCTCATCCTGTCAATCAATTTTTTTAAAAATACAAGCAAACCACACTTGTAATAAATATCCCTCAAAAGAAAGAGAAAAAAAAATATCCCTTGACTTTTATCTCTGGCCTGAAGTTCTCCTTTCTTCTAGCTCGCGTTTTCTCCTCTGTTTCGTCTATTCAGTGGTGCTCTGCAACCTTTTTGTGTTTTAATTAGTACAATTTCACACACTCATCATTTTTCCACTTCCACACTTTCTTCTTTCATTTAATCTTTTTTATATGTAAACTTCTTTGCAACAGGTTTATTTAATTAAGTGTATTTTCCCTAACAAATTGATAGTACATGTTTCCCTCACATTTTAGCAGATTGTGTAAAGGTAGACTGTAGTTTGAGATAACATAACAAATCATTAAATCTTAAAAAGAAGGAGTTTTATTATTTTAACAATCTTTAAGTTAAGTGAGAGAAATAGTTTGACAGAGTTACAGGAAGCGGCTCAAACATATATTTGATAAGAGAAAATGTGTTTCGCAATCAGTCGCCGTCAGTCCTGTGCATGACAAGAAACGGTATGCTGTTGCCATGGTAACGGAAGTATAATCTGTAATCTCACACTCATCAGTTAGTTTGTCCTCAGAGACTTTCCTGTCACAGAAAAACGTCTCATCTTCATTTTATTCACATTGCAAACAAACATGTTTTTTTGAATGTCATGTTAATAGTTTTTATTATTAGAAGTGTGTGTGTGTGTGTGTGTGTGTGTGTGTGTCACCTCCCTTTGGAAACAAAACTCAAGTCCCTCATAAAATCTTAAGGTGAAGGTTTAAAGTTGGATTACAAGTGAGTTTTATGATCCACTAACACCCTGATTTTAAGGAACAGCTTCAGAGAATTAAAAGAATGAAAAATGGAGGTTTCATGATTAGAAAGTGTCTAACTCACATAATACTGCTGTAACTGTGTCCAAAAAAATACGTGCATGACGACAGTCCGCTATCTGCATCCTGTCAGGCTGATGTTAGACTTAAAACACATGAAGCGGATGAGGAGATAAAGGATGGAGCATAAACACCACATCTGATTAAGTGAAGATGAAATGAATGATAATGTATTTCCTTAAAAAACATGTTCAACTGCTGCAGACCACACTGATAACTTCAACTGACATTTCAAAAAAGTATCATTAAAAAATGTTTAGTTTTGTTGACGTCCAGAAAGTCATTCAAAGACATTCGCTCATCCTGTTTCATCGACAGCCTCATCAGCCTCTGCCTCTCTGATTGCTATGTAAAGCTTGGAGGTGTACATGTGAAGGTGAACTTAAAGAGACAAACAGGAGAGAGAACAACATTGCATTCTGTCAAACCCACAGTCAATGTGGTGGTTGGATACCTGCAGTGAACTGACTCCACCTTGTCCAAGGAGGAATAGCTCTCCATTATCCAGAGACATTTTGAACCTTGTAGGAGAACCAATGCCCAACTGCTAATTCCTATGAAAGACAAAGAAGGTCAATGACAGACTCTAAATTCAAGAATATGGATGTTTATTCAACTTTAGTTCCTTAATAGGTAAACTGAGAGTCCTTTCTCAACATTGAAGTGTCAGTTGTGACTCCTCCCAGGATAATCCCCTCCCATCCTACCTCCAGAGACCTCCCAAGTGAGATTTATGACAGACTAAAAGAGTAGTTACATTCCTCATTAACTCCTCAAGTCTCAGAAACACTAGACTAAAAGACTTGTCCTTGAAAAAGAGAGAGAGACTGTTTTACAACAATTTAACCTCATCAGTCTGTTTTGATGAGTTGGGACAATCCTATCCATTCCAAACACACACACACACACACACACACACACACACACACACACACACACACACACACAGGCACTTATTCTTCCCCTTTTGTTTTTCACTCTGGTGTGACTTCACTTAAGAACATTTGCCAGACACCAGAGTAAATTAAGGGAAGGTTTGGCTCAAGTTTCTTGTGCCTCTTAAGCCACAGTTTGATTCAGTGTGTATTAAAGATATCAGACCATCTTGTAACCTATATATTATTGGTCAAAATAAGGCTGGTTAAAATGGTCTAACACTGTATTTTCTGTGATAAAACATTGCCCCCCAGTGGTCAAATTTCAGCAAACCAAGAGATCCTTCAGACTGGGAAATGAGATCTGCAGTTTATCCCGCCTCCAACTCCACTCTGCCCTTCTGCCTGCTCTCCTTATTTCTCTACTATTACTGTTATTAAACCATGGTGAGGCCAAAGGCTTTCATATTTTAGTTTTGACTGATGCGACAGAGTCAAGGTTGGCTGAAACAGCACTCTTAAAAAGTGAGACAAGCGCCTCTTTGCTCACATGGGATGGTGCTGTCTGGTGGTGATGGGAGCATCTGTATAGACTTCTGCAAACCAAGTGGCAGTGGTAGAATTTAGGATTTGGTCAATAATGATTGCCCTGTGATGAAAATCTTCTATCACAGGGTTGGAGATAGAGATACTTTAGGAAAGAACTTAATCTTGTCATGGTCTATCAAGACTTTTGGGTTTTTGTTAGTTTGTCTTTTTGTTTTACCTCCCCTGTCTGATGTGTGCTTTGTTTTGGTTTTTGTTTCCCCGGTGTTCCTCTGTTTTCCTGTTTTAGTTTGAAATTCCCTGCTACCTTGTGTCTGGTCACTTTACTTCCTGTGTTTCGTTAGTTCATGTGTCTCACCTGTGTCTTGTTCTCCTCACCTGTGTTTCATTTGTAATCACTACCTGTGTATTTATAGTCCTGTTTTCAGTTCAGTCCTTGTCGAGTCGTCTGTTGTCTTTCCTGTTGTTTTCCCCGTTGTTATCCCTCGTGTTGCGCTAAGCCCTTGTGTTTTGAAGATTTACTTGTTAGAATAAACGGTCTGCATCAGATTTTGCCTGTTTCAGCTCTGCAATTGGGTCCACCAGTTCCTCCACACCTCTGGCTCGTGACAAATCTAGGGTGTTTACTTTAACATGTTGGGCTGTTCACAGTTTGTTGAAGATCAAAGGATTTAAGTATATTTATAAAATGACAAGTCAAGTCAAGGCTTCAGTGGGACAGCAAATGTGGATGTTGAAATCTCAGAAAATGAGAATATCATATTTCAGAGCATTGTGGGAGATAAGAAAAATTGGGCTTAAGAGGTCTGTATACTAGAAGGCTGGTGGGGTGCTATCTATCACAAAAGCCATAAAGTCAAAATATGAAAAGGGGCCGATGGAAATAATGGAGCACTTGATGGCATTTTTGTGAATTTCGTTAATCCCACCACATCATGCATGTGACCTGGGTTGATGAAAATGAAAGTAGCTTGAAGGACTGGCTTCAGTGAGAGGGGATAAGTCATCAGGGCTCAGCCGTGACTGAGTGATGAAAAAACAATTTACATTTTGGGATATAACACAATCTTGAAAGATAAATGACTTGTTAGACAGTGATCTCTCATCCAGCTGACCAAATTTAGAGGGAGGTGGCAGCGAGTGTGGAATTATTATGCGTTTAATGGTGATAAGATTGTCTGCCAGTAGATTTACGGTGGCAGTGAACATTATTTTGATTGTGTGTGTGAAATACCTCATGGTGGCATGGACTGTCTCAAACAGTCTGACAGGCATCTCGCAGGTTAACCAGTGTATAGTCAGTGTTTGCAGAGAACAGGCTTGGATGGAGTCTGTCAGTCGGTATAATTGGCTGTGGTTATAGAATCTTTGGCCATTTTCACATATATTAGGTGATTTTGGTAGCCATCCACAAGCTTCTGGTTGAATCTTTGACCTCTCCACTTGATAGAATAAGTGCAGTTCAACACAGTCCACATGTTCTCGATGGGGTTTAAGTCAAGGCATTAGAGTTAGAGCTTTACCTCTACTGATGTGTGTTTAGAGTCATTGTCCTGTTGGAACACCCAACTGCATCCAAGACCTTCTGGCTGATGATTTTAGGTTTTCCTCCTTGTTCATTATTCCATTTACATTCTTTAAAGCACTGGCAGCAAAACAGCCCCAGAGCATAATACTAGAACCACCGTGCTTCACTGTAGGTTTGGCGTTCTTGATATTAAATGCCTCACATTGTCTCCTTAAAACATATTTCTGGTCACTGTGGCCAAAAAGCTCAACTTTTGTTTCATCTGACCACAGAACTTCCCTCCAGAGGGCCTTTTCTTTGTCCATGTGATCAGCAGAAAGTTCCTTTCAAAATGTAAATACACTGCTTTGGCACTCTTCTCTGCACACCTCACAGATGTACCGAAGGAAGTTGCAACTTGAAATCAAGTGTACCTGATAAAGATGGACCAAAACATTGTGATCTATTAAATATTGCAGCAGTAAGCAAGACAGCGTGCAGGAATTATTCTCATTGTTTTCAACTTGAATAGACTCAAAAACAGTTTGACTTCAGATTTTTACAGTTCTTTTTGGTGGTTAATCTGCAGGAAGTCACAGTAAAAAGTTTGAGTCTCTGTTGTGTTTTGAAACATCGGTGGCGACCTGGAGGACATTTTCTTTTTGGGAGGGGGTGGGGAACTGCCGGTGGTTGCCGTGACGACCTTCAGCCTGTAAAAACAGACAGTGAGTGGTTTCTTTTCAGAGCTCCGCAAAAAACAAGACGAGGTGACTTTCTCTGAGATGTGGGAAACTGCTGCTGAGCGACCAGTATGTGTGTGTGTGTGTGTGTGTGTGTGGATGGACAGATGAATGGACAGAGGTGTAATTAAATCCTCATCCTTCAGCTCCGTCTGAAAGTCCGTCTCCTCCCTCCGTCTCGGGGGTGACGCACCGCCCGGAGCCTGACGCTCCGTCCTGAAGGTCGGCTGGACGGCTGCCAGGAGGCCCCTGGGAGCCCCAGCCAGAAACCCTGAGGCATGATGGGATACAAAGAGAAACTTCCACAGGAGGTGAAAGGTCACAGAAACGTCAATCACAGAAATGAGTCAGGTAGTTCTGAGTTCTCACAGTGTCTTAAATCAGCCGTTATTAAAGTGATGATTTTATAATTATTCAAAAGAAGATTATTTAGGTCGTCGCCTGAAACTTCCTCATGTAGGTTTATAATTAAAGGACATTTTAACCACATTTTCTGAAACATGTCTTAGAATATGTCCACTGGATTTTCATGAGAAGCTAACAGTAGAGAGCCTCTGCTTCATATTACAGTCTGGCTTCATTTTATAATCTGCTTCATATTAAAATCAGACCTCATCACTTTAACTTTCTCCGCTTCAGTTCCTCCTGCTGGTTCTTCCTTTCTGCTGCTCTGACCAAAAATACACACACCACATTTTACAGTAAATCAATGACGAAAAGCAACCAAACCAAACTAAATAAATCTAAACAAAACGTAAAACAAGAGAAAACAAACTGGAGACGAAAATTAAGGCATACTGTCTTCATAAATCTTCTTTCTGTAATTATTAGTCATTGTGATTAGAGATTATAAAGACATTTATTTATTTGAACAATTTCATTTATTTGACCAATTCTCTCAGGCTCCTCTCTTGTGGAACCATCTCCCAGATTCGGTCCGAGGGGCAGACACCCTCTCTATGTTTAAGAGTAGGCTTAAAACTTCCCTCTTTGATAAAGCTTATAGTTAGGTCTGACCAGGCTCGCCTTGGATCAGCCCTTAGTTATGCTGCTATAGGCCTAGACTGCCCTTAGTTGTGCTGCTATAGGCCTAGACTGCCCTTAGTGATGCTGCTATAGGCCTAGACTGCCCTTAGTTATACTGCTATAGGCCTAGACTGCCCTTAGTTATGCTGCTATAGGCTTAGACTGCCCTTAGTGATGCTGCTATAGGCCTAGACTGCCCTTAGTGATGCTGCTATAGGCCTAGACTGCCCTTAGTTATACTGCTATAGGCCTAGACTGCCAGGGGACTTTCATTGATGCACTGGGCTCCTCTCTCCTCCTCTCGATTTGTATGTATTCTCTTACTATTACTGCTTGTTACTAACTTGACTTCTTCCCCGGAGTTGCTTGTGCTGTCTCATCCGCAGGAAGCTCCATAAACCATGCTGATGTGTTGATGTCCTTCTCCTGCTGTTGCTGCCGTTTGTTGTTGCTAGTCATGTATCTATTGTTATTGTTGTTGCTATTGTTGTTTTCTGCTTCTCTGTACCCTCCTCTTGAACTGAACCTGTGTATAATTTTGTCCTCTGTAGCTTCCATGTTTTCCATTTATCTTCTTTCTGTTTGAACTCAGATCTCACAGAACAGTTTGCCATTATTTTATAAAAGACTGATGTTTATTGTGTGTATTGTGTCATTTGTTCTCCATTTCACTTAACTCCTTGAAAACTTGAGGTCTGCTGCAACTAATTTTAAGTCAATTTTTAAAAATTATATTTTAGATTATTTTCATTTTCTGTATAACTATTTTAAAATGTATTTAAATGTATTTTTATAATGTCTTGTGTTTCTTTTACACTTTATCTTGTAAAAGACAAAATGATGTCATCTGCTAAAATGTCATTATATTGACTATGAATATAATAACATCCATTCTGCTGTGTGTTGTACCCTGACCTTGATAGAAGCCAGAAGACGAAACATGTTTGTCTCATGATAAAGTTGTTCCTTATACTATAAGTGCTGCTGAAGTCTTGACCCCTTCAGGCTTCTTTCTTTCTCCATGTAGCTTGGAAGTAGGTGAAGTTGTGCCAGAAATGCCTACTCTGAAAATAATAACCCTCCCAGTTTAAGTGAAACTGAACAGAGTTGCTGAGAATCCTGGAGCTGAAAAAGTATTTTCTGCTGATGTACATCATGAAATGCTGATGAAGACTGCATACACTAAGTTCTGGTTGGCTGATGAAGACCATGTGAAATTTATATTCTTCTACATCGGTTTTGTGCTCCAGTTTAATTGTCTGTCTTTGCCTTTTTAATTTCAGTTAAGAGCTGATTCTTATCCACCAGGTTTTAATGGTGTTCGTTAATGTTGTGTGGTTTTAACATTCTAAATAATAATAAGACACTGGTCCTTCTGCCTTTCTTTGGGCTTCCAGGTGCAGTGGTTAGTAAGTACACTTAGTACAGTATTTAAGTACAGTTTTGAGGTATTTAACTTGAGTATTTCCAGCTCCACCAAATAGTGATTTTTCCCTCTAAACTTCTCACATGCTTTCATTTCAATAAATGTTCAAATGATCCAATATTTCAGCAAAAATCAAAGATTAGAGAAAAAGTCCAAAAACTGAAAACAGATTTGTGTATCAGAACTTTGTTTTTTCTTCTTTCCTCTCCCATTAATCATCTCACGACCCCTCAGATTTATCTGCTGACCCTTTGGAGGGCCCTGAACCCTAGGTTGGGAACCAGTGGACTAAACTAGCTAACTGTATATAAAGTAGTGTAAACTAGCTCCACCTCCAGCAGCTACAACAGTAACATGCTGCTCTAACACTGATGCTTCATTATTAATAATCTAATGATGTCATATATAATAATATATCAGTCAGAGGGACCAAACCACTACTTTTACTGCAATACTTTAACTACATCAAGCTCATAATACTGTAATGGAGTATTATTACATTGCTGTTCTGTTACTTTTACTGCAATAAAGTACCTGAGTACTTCTCTCACTGCTATCCTGATGGCAGCCAGCTGCTTTGTTGCACCTGCGTTTGTAGATGACAGTAAAACTTAACTGTGAATCTGGTCTCACATTTCTGTGGAGGTATCGATCTTGGGCTCCGCTCTGCCAACGCGCAGAGAGAGTGAGGTCAGAGCATTGTTGCAGTGCATGATGGGAGTCTGCCAGGCTGCTCAGCTGCCAACATTCAAACCTCAGTCAGCACACAATGCAGCTTTAATGAGCGCCGGGCTGCTTAACATGCACCATATGATGACTTCCTCTGAAAGATGCACCACAGGCAGTTTGAGAGTGTGAAGGTGACCGGAGCTGGATGGAGACGCAGAGTGTGGGCGGACAGATAAACAAGGCAACAATACAACAATACAGACAATATAGACAATAAGAAATCTGCCAAGAAAACTGTGGAGGGGGGTGGGAGGTGGGTATCAATGTCACTGATGAGGCTGCAAATAATGATTGTTTTCACATTGATCTTTTGTTGTTTTCTGATTAGTTTAATCTATAAAATGCCCAAAATAAATCTCCATTAGCAGTCTCCAGAGCTCGCTGTTCTCATACTGTGCTGGAGAATTTACTTAAAGGGGACTTGTGATGCTTTTCTTATTTTCTGTCATATATAATGTGATAATGTCAGATGTTTGTATTAAACATGGCCAAAGTGTCAAGTAACGAGGTAAAAGTGTGTAGCAGTAAAAACTACCAGCTTCAGAGTGCTCTGAACACTTTTCTACTACTTTCAGCCTGAGCTGATGTCAGCTGGTGACGCCAGTTCACTGCTCCCGTCCGTTAACATTACAGTGTTTTTCCATGCTGAGCCATGACTCCATTAGTTCACCTGTCTGAGGTGTGCCGGTCATCTGCAGCTCTTCATCAAACATCATCATCACTATGACTGTTATATTCCTCTGATCTGCTCAACCAGCAGCTCCAAATATGTGTTGTTGTTTCGACTGTTTTTAGTGCCGCTAACAAAGCTCCACTAATTCAGTTAGGAACATGTTTCATTTCCTGTAAATTCTTCACAATAAAAGTCTCCTGTTCTTCAGTGATTTCAGAGCTTTTATTGTGAAGCAGTAAAGCAGGAAATGTTAGGTTTCCATCAATGGTAACTTAACATCATGCTGATACAGCTGCTCCTTCCTGGAGCTGGCCAATCAGAACAGAGTGGGCTCATCGGGAGGCGGGGCCTTAAAGAGACAGGAGCTAAAACTGCCTGTTAGAAACAGAGGCTGAACTGAGGACCAGTATAAGATCAATAAGGAGTTTTCTTTTAAACTGTGAATGCACAGCTGCTCTGGTGGAGCCCCAGAATAAAAATATAGATGCTAACTAACATGATAGATCCCTTTTAAAGCTGTACTAATCAATATTTTACGTTAACAATGAATGAAATGACTGTGTAATATTAAAGGAGTATCTGGTAGTGATGAAGTGATAGTGAACTGTCACCATGTCGGCATCTCTACAGAGCTTTTTAGCTTCTTTTAGCTCCTCTTTTAGCCAGTTTCTGGTCAAGTTCAGTCTCAGTGTTTTCTGATAAACTCACTGTACACTACCTGCCCAGCAGCAAAGTGCAGATTATTCTGCTGCCCTGCCAAGTGCCTCGAAATCTATCAATGTCCCTGTGACAAATCAATAATCAAAGTTGTCATTAATAATATTCCACTGGAAGGAAGAAAGAAGGAGGTCAGCTGGACTCCTGCAGCTCCTGTGGTATGAACAAAAACTCCAGTAGGGAAGGAGTTTGGAAGACATGAATCTTTGGTGGACCTCAAAGTGGGTCTGACTAGAGGTCAGTTCCTTACAACTGAGAGTCTGCCAGTCCACAGGTACCAACCTCCTGATGACATCGAAAAAATGCTTCAACCAAAAAACAGTCCAATGATTTCAAGACTCTCATCCTGTTACTGTGTTGCAGACCTCAGTGAGCAAAGAGATGTGTAAAGTTTCCCTAAGTTCTAAGTAAGGCTTCCCTTAATGCAAGTCAGGTTTGAGCAGGTCGTCTATGGATCCACTTCAGATCAGGTCCAACGTTTTGTATAACCAAACCTTCTACTTCTACTTCTGAAAAACAGAAAGGTTTCCTTGACTGGAGATACTATCAGATGATGAAAGGAAGACTTTGAAGAACTCCTGAATATGACTGATGCTGTCTGAGGAGGAGGACAAGTCGGAGGTTGAGTTGGTGGACTTGCAAGCAGAGGATTGATATAAAAGTGCCATTTTGTGTCATAAACCACAGTGCACATAACTTTCAAACTGAAGCAGATGCAGCCAGTACAACACATCTAGTGTCTTATTAACTAAATCCTTGAACATGAAGATGAACAATAAGGAGGTACAGTAAATATGGACGACGCGTCTCCGCTTCCAACCTCTACACAAAATGAAGCCTCCTCATGTGACGTCATTTGGACCCAGAGCCTGTGCAGTAGAGTCAGAGTTAAGGTGGGTGGGACACGCCCCCTCGGTCTGACATCACAGCTGTCAATCATGACACCAAACCCTCTTTTTATATCGTCAAATAACTAATTAAAATGAAACTTATCTGAAAACTGAGATAAGAACTACCTAAAATGACAGAAACCATTGTTGGGAAAATGTGTTTGACGTGTACTTTGATTTTTTAGTGTGGCTCATGTCCCACCCACTAACAAAAAGTTAAAGATGAAGTCTCTACTTTCTGTTTTTTTAGAGTTCCTCTCTTGTTGGTCGCCAGCGTCTCTGCAGACTTTCTCTGTGTTCCAGTTGAATCACAGCGACAGGAAGCTGCAAGTGGATGATCTTCAGCGGCGGCTGTTTGGACAGATGGTCTGGACATAGACAAGATAAACGCTGCACATCTGGACTGCTGTTAGTGGGAAAACACCTCGGGGTGGCCCTACCTGCGGTCCTGAACCCTGAGGGCCCCAGGTCTGAGGTTGTTTATCTGCAGCTCAGATCCAGAAATAGCCTCAGCTTCAAAATATAATAAACAATAAGTTTAGAAACGTTTCTTTGCGGATGTTTTGCTCAGAAAATGTTTGTTATATTTGCTGATATTTAGAAGTCAGAGCGAGTAAACCTGAACCAAAAGGGTTAAAATCCACATTTATAGTCTTTGTGTAAATGGACACCACTCATACACACACACACACACACACACACACACACACACCTGACCCCGCCCCTTCGGACCTGCCCCACTGCAGCAGCGAGCGCACTGTCCGGGAAGTTCCTCAGTTTGTTCCCGAGCCGAGCAGCAGAAGGAACCGGGTCCAGACTCCAGACTGTCCCACCCGGGTCTGAGAGGAGGCTCACGGTACGGTCCGGGTCTTCTCTGGTTCTGGATGTTTTTCCTCTTTTCATCGCGGATGGTTTTACGCATCAGAGTCGTTTTTTTTTTTTTTGTTCCAAGAAGGTGAACAGCTTTGCGCTTGGAGACGCGTCTCTTCTGTTGACGCACGGACTGACTGAGGCCGATTGATCGATCGATTGATTGATTGTCAGGCTGGTTTCAGGGTCATGTGTCAGACTGTGTAGATCAGTGGAGTCCAGCTCTGACCATGGACTCCCCGCTGCTGCCGCTGCTACTGATGGTGATGGTGATGATGATGATGATGAAGGTGAGCGGAGCAGCTCTGAGGCCCCAGGTCAGTGAGTCTGTTGTTCATAACTGAGTTTAATGAGTTTAATAAACTGTCATTTCATCTTATAGTTATGGTTTTATATCTAGTCTCTATTCTATCTGTGTTTATTTTTCATATTTGAGTTTAATTATGTTATATTTTTCATTTCTTTTATCAACCTAACTGTTTTTGTATTTTGATTTATGTCAAGTGACTGTTATAACTCCTTAATTTCCCCATGAGATTAATAATGTACTCTATCTATCTATCTATCTATCTATCTATCTATCTATCTATCTATCTATCTATCTATCTATCTATCTCCAAACCCTGCAGAGAACTGTAACCAGACCTACAAAGTCTTAAAAAAAACATTAGTGTCAATCTATAAAACATCTGCAATGTGAAACTTCCAATTATAATGCACGTAAACTGCACTTCAGGTCTTAAATTTCACAGAAAAAATACCAAGGACATGACCTCAGCGGCCTGCTGCAGAGGGTAAACAGGACTACTTTTATCTCTTTAGTTTTATATAATTAAATATAATCCCTGAGTTAAAGCTGCACTGTAGTTTGTTCACTTACTGTAGTTACAATAAATTCATTTGTTTTTCTCCTCTGTGGTGTCTGTGTGTTTAGAGACAGGACATAATCTTTATGTGCTAAACTCTGTTTTAAATAAAGCTTCTTTTTTTGAGGAACAGTAAAAAGCTGACTGTGTAATAAACAGTCAGATGAGTGAAATCTGCTTTTAGTTTTTGTCGGAAGATGGATGTGCAGGAATAGAGGAAGTTCATGGTTCAGTTCACATGTGGGTGACAGATATCTGAGAGCAGGAAAGATAGAAGGATCAAAGGAGGAACACATGAAAGAGAAAGAAAGAAAGAAAGACAGAAGTGTTTCACATCTGTATGGAATCAGTCTGCTGCCACGTCTCTCTGTAAATCTGCCCCAAACACTGTTCATGGTACAAAAGTCTGTTTTTACATTGTTCCTCTAGCGCTGTACCGCTCTACAGAAACAAACTGCAGCAACTGTATCTGGTCCAACATGTCACTGAGACCATGAGTCTGACTTTTTGACACTTTACTGTGTAATAAATTGTTATAAAACATCATGGCAAGGTAGTGTGCACTGGTTTAGATGCCAGTCTGTGCTTCCTTTGTGCTTCTTGTCCTTAATTAGATTCATTGTTGAAAACTTTATATTTCTTATACGTAGGTTGATCTGAACATTGTCAAAATGTATATAGCAAATCTTGGATACTGATAGACAGAGTTCAAAATGCACACAGTCTCTCCTCCCTGAACTTGGCTCTCAGGACATCGTTGGTCTGCAGCGGGAACATTTCCAACTGGAATCTGCCCTCGTCGATTGTAGGCAGCCTTTGCTTCTGCTGGACAGCTCCTGCTGACAGCGACGGCCAACGGGTTGCGTACAAACAGCTGCCCTCGCCCGGGTGCTGAAGTTGTCTGCCAGACTTTTCAGCAATAATATCACTGGTGACAGCACAGTGTTATTTGTAGGATGCAGTTTTTTCCCCTCTATGTCAGCCAGGAATATGTCCAAGTTTACCTGAGAAGCTTTCACCTTTTCAAACACGTTCGCATCCCCACCTTGGAGTTGCAGGTCGAGTTGGTTCAAGTCATTGGTGATGTCACACAGAAACACGACATGGACCCAGGACTTATGATCTTGCATGAACCTTGACGGCTCCTCCACTTTGTTTGATTTCTGACTGAAGAGAAATTCAGCTTCTTCTTTCCGTGGTGCATCGAATCGCTGTAGAACTCTCTTCCTCCTCCACCAGCGCTCATCATTACTCTGCATGGTCACAGTGTTGGGCCTCCTGCTCCTGGAGCAATATTGTGTAGATGGGTTGAGATTTCACTGGACAGTTTGGCTCATAACACAGTCAGATGAAAGATGCAGTGTAGCGAGTTGACTGTCAGGTGTTCCTGCTGTAAAGCCCCATTCTCATCCCTCTACCCAGCTCCAGAGAATTCTTTCCAAAGAAACCTTTCACAGCAGTAGACATGTTCTCACCTGTTGTGTTGGTCATCAGTTGCAAAAGGAACGGCAACTCCTTCTTGAAAATTTCCCCGTTTAAGTTTCTCACAAATACCGACAGCTGTGCAGGATCAGTTGCATCTGTTAATGTGTCGACAGCGTTTGACATCGAATCCACAGATTTCAGAGAGTAAAGCCTCTGTGCTGCTTTTGTTTCCGATAGTTGAACTTGTTTCACACGGTTGATGATGTCATCTTTGTTCTTGGCTCCTGCTAGAAACTCCTCCATGATTCCCAACGCGCACACTTCCACAAGTTCAGCGTCCACAAATGGCTCGCCCTCCTTGGCCAGTTCCCAAGTTACATGAAGCCAAGCAGCCGTTGTTTCCCAGCAGCAGTTTGTGCAGCTGTCAGGATCGTTGATGGGGCAGAATAAGACGACTTCAAAGTCATAATCTTTGCTTCTCTTGCGGTGCTACTGAGTGGGAACGCTGCACCGAAGCTAGCATGTTTTGGCTCATGTTGGCGCCTGATATAAGCAAGCTTGTGGACAGAAACTGTCATTTGGCAAATTAAAGTGGTTTAGAATTAGTATGAGTTGGCAAAATAAAGGCAAATTATCTGCCCATTTTTCATTGAATTGCCTGTTTTCATTGTCAGACATTCAACGTTTGTTGTCTTCACTCATCTTTGCCAAGAGACAAATCAGTTCATGAACTTTTAGACGAAATCAAATGTCACTGCTTCTGCACATTATTGAACATTGAAATAATTTGTATAAAATGTAAAAAAACAACAACTCAGTGTGGATCAATTTATTTTCATTGTGAATTAGAAGATTCTCGTTTGTTAAGTCAAACAAATTTGAGAAGAAGCTCAGTGATTTCCTGAGAGCCGAACTTGTTTCCTGTTCACTTCAATACAGTCAGAGTTTTTATCACAGCAGCATCTAGTGGACATCAGAGGAACTGAAAACACCTGCTGGCTCCTGATTGGTTAAAGATCCTGGTTGTTATGTTTCATCTCTTTCAGCCGGCTGGCAGCAGAGCAACGGAGCTGCTCGCAGATGGTTTGATTCATAGAGGGATGAGATACAAACGCTACGCCATCAACCCTTTGGGACACAAGTGGACACATCATAACATCACATACAGGTAGAGATGTGCGTCCATTTATATTCAGGAGACATCAAAGCAGTTAGATCACTTCATAACATGTAAAACTGGGTCACATTTTAAAAAAAAGCAATAATATCACTTTAACATGTTACAGTGTAATGCGTTACTGCCCAACACTGGTCTCGTCTGGTTTGATTGATCTCCACAGTTATGAGGCAGGAAGCCATGATACAACATTGTGAAATGAAATAATGCCTTGTTGGCGAGCAAGCTACGCTAATGGCATTAGCAAAGTGATATGCTCAGGGAGTTTAATTTTCCCTTTTCAGTAACCTTTTATTGAACGAAATGATGTGTAATAGTGAACTAATGTCAGGACAACACATCTAAAGACTGTGTCACACTATTTGTTTCATATGTTCATATTCTACTTGACACTTGGTGATGAGTCACACAGGTGAGTGTAGTTTTTATATCTTTTGTGTATGTGCGTGTGTGTTTTGAATAAAACTGAGAGACACTGAGGTTGAGTGAGTGCCTGTGTTGAATCAAACTGATTGAGCTGAATTGTTGCATTGAATGCTCTCTGATTGGCTTGTCTGGTTTTTAGTTGGATGTATTTATTCAGGCCGATCATCCTCCAAAGATGTTTACCACCAACTTGGGCCCGACCAATAAAACACCTGAGAAGAGAGGCAGTCTGTAAAGCTCTGTGCAGCCTTCACTTGAGGCTACAAAACCCACCAACTAGAGCTTTATTTAACAAACTGTCTGTCTGTCTCAGGATCATAAAGTTTCCAAACACTCTGAACGTTGAAGACACCAGGAAGGCCATCAGCATCGCCTTCACAAAGTGGAGTGACGTTTCTCCATTGACCTTCACCGAGGTTACCGACAGCAACACCACCGTTGACATCACTATTGGTAGGGACAGGAGACGAGGGGAGGGGGCTAACTCACCACCAACAAAAACTAAAAAACAAAAACAAAAAGAGTTTGCCTTGAAAATATTAGTGTGTGTGTGTGTGTCTGTGTTAGGTTTCTACACCTTCAACCACACAGACTGCTGGTGGTCTCCTCTCCATCCGTGTTTTGATGGACTGAACGGTGAGCTGGCCCACGCCTTCTTGCCGCCGCGAGGGGAAATCCACTTTGACAACCACGAGTTCTGGATTCTCGGCAAGTCCAGGTTCAGCTGGAAACAAGGTGACAGTACTGCAGTAACATTAGTGAGAGTTCTACAAGCAGCAGTACAGGAAGTAGAACCCATTCATCTGAAACAGACTCCCAGTTAACTTTATGATCTGTAGTCCAATGAGATGATCTGTAGTCCAATGAGATGATCTGTAGTCCAATGAGATGATCTGTAGTCCAGTGAGATGATCTGTACTCCAGTGATATGATCTGTAGTCCAATGAGATGATCTATACTCCAGTGATATGATCTGTAGTCCAATGAGATGATCTTTAGTCCATTATTGGATAATTGTTTAGCTTAACTTGTTCGCTAATGGAACAATACTTTCACAATTAATTCAAAGACTGTCTTCAAACCATGTCTCTTGTTGTGATGTAGTCCAAAGAGGAAGTCATATAAAACTGAATGTTGCAACGCAGCTAATGAGCTACGATAGCATCCTCCATTTTGGAGTCTGGCTCTTTGCTGCCTCAAAGGTCGGCACAATCAAGATGACTTTCTATTGGTTGATGGCCCAAATTTACAAGTCAAAGTTCATCAAAGTTTCTTGCAGATTTACTTGTCTAATGACAGTTCATCCAGTTTGACCGTGTAGGGCTGAGCCTGACAGTCTGATCCTTATATGTCCTAAAAAGGCCACAATACAGAAGATAAATTCTTTAGATTTAGGAAACAACATGACCTTTCCTCTGGTGCCACCTTCAGGATAAATTTGACATTTTTCTCCCCAGTAGTGGTAAAGTCTCTTCATTATAAGTTTAGTTTTCTGTTGTGGCCTCAGGGGGGAGCTGTAGTATTTTAGTCTGTTGTTGTAGACTCTAGACGTTGTACTATTGCAGGTGTGTGGCTGAATGATCTGGTCCAGGTGGCGGCTCATGAGATCGGTCATGCCCTCGGTCTTTGGCACTCCAGAGACCCTCAGGCTCTGATGCACCCCAATGCCACCTACACTGGCCAGAGGAACATCGCCCAGGACGACGTCTGGGGCATCCAGAGACTTTACGGTACTTTTTCAACACATGTATTACCCACAGCACTCACAATGTGACTCCAAAACACCCTGCCAAGTAAATACTGATTGATTGGTAGAACCACATCGGATTTAATGTACTGGAAACGACATAAATACATCCAGGAATTGATGTTTTATACAGTAAATGCTGTTAATCTGGTGAGACTGGCCATGGTGGAAGAAGTAGATCCTTTTCTGCAGTAAAAGTACCAATACAGCAATTTAAAAATACTTCATTACAAGTAAAAGTTCTGCATGAAAAATCCTACTACAGTAAAAGTACTATGAAAAGTATTATGAGCTTGATGTAGTTAAAGTATTGCAGTAAAAGTAGTGGTTTGGTCCCTCTGACTGATATATTATTATATATGACATCATTAGATTATTAATACTGAAGCATCAGTGTTAGAGCAGTTTAGCTTTTACATTTTATCTGCATATTTTATTCTTTATTGACATTTGGTGACTGCAGTTTGTCAGAGATCAGCTGTGCTTCTCTGGCCTCAACTCTGAAGTCCAACCCCTCCCATCTGAGAGAGCTGGATCTGAGTGGAAACAAGCTGCAGGATTCAGGAGTGAAGCTGCTGTGTGCATGTTACTGTTGTAGCTGCTGGAGGTGGAGCTAGTTTACACTACTTTATATACAGTTAGCTAGTTTAGTCCACTGGTTCCCAACCTTGGGGTCAGGGCCCTCCAAAGGGTCAGCAGATAAATCTGAGGGGTCGTGAGATGATTAATGGGAGAGGAAAGAAGAAAAAACAAAGTTCTGATACACAAATCTGTTTTCAGTTTTTGGACTTTTTCTCTAATCTTTGATTTTTGCTGAAATATTGGATCATTTGAACATTTATTGAAATGAAAGCATGTGAGACGTTTAGAGGGAAAATCACTATTTGGTGGAGCTGTTAACAACTCATAGACATGTGAAATGTGACCCCGACTACACACTGCTTTTTGTAAGATGTAAATGTAGTGGAGTAGAAAGTACAATATTTCCCTCTGAAATGTAGAAAGTAGCATCACATGGAAATACTCAAGTAAAGCATCTCAAAACTGTACTTAAGAACTGTACTTTAGTAAATATACTTACTTTCTACCACTGCATGCTGGTTAAAATCATGTCAACTACTGACCACAGTGCCGACTGGTGGATTTAGAAGTTGACTACACGACTAGTTGAGTTGTTGATGAAACAAAGTTTTTATAAACAGAAATCTTCTTCCCTGTTTTTCTCCAGGTTGTCTGGATAAGAAGCGCGTCTGTGATCCGTGGGCTCGACTCGGCTTCTGTGAGAGGAGGAAGACTTTCATGAAGAAGAATTGTCCTCAGCGCTGTGATCTCTGCTACGGTGAGACCGTTAACGAGTGACCTCTGACCTCTGACACACTGAGACGTGTCCTCTAGCATCAGTGGTGGAAGTCAGAAAGTAAACACAGGGTTGATTTTGGACAGTTGAGTCAGTCAGAAACTTAGTTCTCTCTCTGAGGTTTGTGGGTTTGTCTAACCGTCTCCACTATGACACTCATTTCCTGCCTGTCTCTCGTTCCTGCCGCAGAGCCCCTGGAAGCCGTTTCCACGCCAACCCCGCCTCCGGCCAACGTCAAGATCAAGATGGTTCCCAGAGGGAAGGTGGTGGGTTTCCGCTGTGGAACCAAAAACCCCCGGTCGCCACCCAAAGTCAGGTCAGAACACAGCTGATCAATATTTATTGTTATTATCTGTACAGTTGTGGTAATGGCTTCCTGATTTTGTTCATTGATTCCTGTTGGTTCTACTTTGCTGTCGTGTTAAAAGCCAAAAAAAAGAAAGGGAAGGATTAAGGCTTTTAATGTGAAACATCTGTGCAGGAAATGTTGAGTTTTATTGATAATAGCTGAACAGTGATTTGAAAAAACGGCAAAGTAGAAGCAACTGGAATCAATTAGTGAATGAAAACATTACGCTTGTTAACCAGAGACATGAGGAATAAAATGGGGCTGCTAGTGCCCTCTAGAGGCTGCAGTGGTCATTACAGTCAAACAAACATCCTGATGATTTATTTGTTCTTAGCTTTACCAGAGGTGGAACTAAAAATGGAGTTTTAGTAACGTAAAACAGTAACATTTGTCCTGAGGGTGGCACAAAAAGTCCCAAAATGATCTCTTTTCTTTTATCTCTGTTTTCTGCAGCTGGTATAAAGACGGCGAGCAGATCCTGACCTCTATCCCCGGCTACATCGTCATGAAGGACCGAGACCTCCGCATCGTCGCCAACGAGTTCAACGAGGGCGTTTACACTTGCCGCATCCATCGCCGCGGTGACATTGTGTCCGCTAACTCCTGGGCCATCCGACTGAAACCAGAGCAGCCGTCCAACAGCTGAGGACATCGAGGGGGGACGGAAAGATGGAGGACAAAAACAACAAATGGTGCTGTTGGTTTGTGGATCGACAACCACGTGAACTCTGAGTGGATCTGTTCAGGTGCAGAAGAACAAAGGTGTTAAACTGTGAAAACAGACTTTAAATGAAAGAGCTCCTGATGGGATGACATCATCTCAGCAGGACATCATGCACGTGCAATCAAATATTATCACAACATGACCCGATGCCATAATACCCACAATCCCGTAGACCGTATTGTATTAATCATGGCCTGATGCCGTGTCCTCATAATCCTGTATGGCATGATGACGTCCCTTTAATGCAAAAACAATCAGAAACTTGCTTGTTGTTGATTTCAGGTTAATCAGCTGATAAGAGTGTAAACCTTAGGCCTCCTAGTTTGCCAAAAAAAAAGATATATATGATTAAAAAAACAATGAAATATTATCTCAAAAAGAAATTTATTAATTAGACTGTTTGACTTTTCACCAGCAGTCACTCAACACTCATCTTTGTGTTTCAGTCTCTGTCATAAAAACAGACTTTTGTCGGATCTGATATCTGAGCTGCTGGTTGTCTGAACACACATATTCAGATTCTCTAAATATCTGTGTTCACATTTTTCAGATTTCATTGTCTGACTCCTCCGGGGTGTTTCAGGAGTGTTTCAGGTGCTTGTTGTTTCAACAGTGACTGTTTTGCTGCTGATTGGACTGAATCTGTCACCTTTCGTTTACAACATACACGTCATTTCCATGTAAGCTTTTTTACATTCCACTGTGTTAAAGTATAGCACGCTACAGTATGTTTCACTAATTCTGTGTAACGAGGGTTGAACTCACTAGACTCAGCAAACCTTTAATCTCTCTTCTCTCTTTGTCACCAGCAAAGATTCATGTAGAAACATTCAGGCAGAAGTTGTGTTGGATTGATCATAACTATGTTTCTGTACGGTTTGTTTTCAGGCTGCAGCTGCTGTTACTATTATTACAAATAATCCAATAAAAACAGCTCAGTCGTTTAGTTTTCCCCTGACTCCAGTATCCAGGAATGACATCCACACTGGACCATTCAGCACCTCGTAACTCACGTCGAGACTAGACGTCGTGTGTTTGTTATGTGAGAGCTGGAAAACGGGTTCCTTTGTCTTTTTTATTAACCTCACTGTAGTTAACATGCAGATATTGTAGAAGATAAGAACTTTAAAAGATTCATTGGACGTAATCACATCCGAAATCTGCCTTCTGTGAAAGGGTTTTACCCATAATGCATTGCTGTTCCTGTTTCTTTAAACACTTTGAGTTTTGTGATACAAATAAAATGATTCTTTTAAATCCTGTCGTTTTAACCTGCACTGATGACGATGTTTTTGTTTTTTCATTAATGTAATAAATTAATTTTTAAACGATCGTAGAGACAAACATGGTTTTAAATGTCATGTAATTATTTCATTAGACTTCAAACAGAACAGAAAATATATCCACTAAATACACGTTCAAGCTGAATCAAATCATATAAAACGTGTAACAATGTGAGCGTCTGCTTTGTGGTTTCATGTTATTTCATATTTAGATGTCAATTTTCATACATTAATTAGATTAAGACGCAAAAGAAAAGGTGTTTCAGCGCATCATCGTATTAAAATAAAAAATATAATGAAGATAAATGTTTAAGAATGAAAAATAATTATAATAAAATATTGATTTAATTGATAAAAATACAGAAATACCAAAAAAAATTATGATTAACACTAAAATAATATATAAATAATAAATGAAGAAAAGGCTGTTTGCTGCACAGAGAGCAGATCAAACAGCAGTGAGCAGAATGAGACATGATGGAGGGAACACTGATCTCCTTCCAGATGAAGACAAAAGGGAGCAGAACAAAGAGCGGCCTGGTTTTAACCGCTGACCCAGATCTGATGTTTTCTGTCTGACTGAATCCACTGATGTGGGTCAAACCGGCTCCTCTGTCCACGCAGGGACTCCAGATCTGGATCCGGTCCAGACCGAAGGACAGCAGAGGACAGAAGAGAGGAGAAGCAGGACATCAGACGAGAGGAAAATGAACTAAATTAAGAATATTGAATTTTTTTAATGCTTGATATGAAGTGAAATAAAAGGTCTTGTGTGTGGAATTAGTTATAAATACTTGTTTTCATGAGCTGGAGAAGTCGCTGCTATTTTAAGCCTGTTTGAATCTTGGCTCGTAGTTTGGGAGGGAAACTGCTGCGAGAGCTTCGTTTGAAGGTCTGAGGTGACGAGCAGGAAGGCTGAGAGAAGGTGAATATAGCATCAGCAGGTGTTGTGATTATTAAACACTCTCAGCCAATCACGGCGCTGCAGATAATCAACACATAAAGTCCTGCTGCCTTCAGAGGTTTTAATGAACTGAAGGTTCATGTGCAGGTGATTTGTGAAAAACTTTTTCATAAAAGCATGAAACTTGGCACGCTTGTACAGTTTGGGACGCTGAACAGTTTCAGAATTGGAGCCATCGCAAAAACGCCTCGTGGTGGCCATGGCGACCAATTTACTTTCCGCCATAATCTAGTTATGTATATTGCTAAACAAGCACATTTACAGAAACTAGAAGATGTCACCTGTCAAATGAAGCCTAACACATGCATCATGGCCGTACAGTGTAAAAATATTTAAATTACTATAAAAAGTGTGGATGTTAAGGGGTTAACTCTTCACCTGAACAGTTTATGATGTTGTACATGGTATCATTGTAATCCTCGGCCATCAGAACATGGGAGTAGACGTCACTGTTTCTGTGTTATCATGTTTGGTTCAGGAGATATGATGCAATATACATAACTAGATTATGGCGGAAAGTAAATTGGTCGCCATGGCTACCACGAGGCGTTTTTGCGACGGCTCCATTTCTGAAAATGTTCAGCGTCCCAAACTGTACAAGCGTGCCAAGTTTCATGCTTTTAATGAAAACTTAGAACATATCACCTGGACTATTAAAGATCAACAGACTTTAAACACATTAAAGGTTATTTTCTACTGAGAATAACTTTTAGCATTAATCTAATATTGCAGCAAGTATTTAGTTTGCTGATAGAACTGTTCCAATCTACAGCGGACAAGGAGTCATTTAACAAAATTAATCTTCAGACATGACGACACGAACACAGAGTCCATCTTCAAAGTCAAACTTTATTATTTGAACACGATTCTTCAGGTGACGCTGCACACAGTGCAGACACACCTGTCAGCACCTGCAAACCTTCTGATTCAAAAGACCTTCATCTCATCTCATCTCCTCTCCTCTCCTCTCCTCTCCTCTCCTCTCCTCTCGTCTCCACAGCGGAGGACAGACAGACTCACAGCTGGAATGTGAAGCCAGTAAAAGACACATCAGATATTTAGAAAACCAAGAAAATCAGCTTGGAAACACTGGAGCTGTTTACAGGAGCAGGTTGGACTATGAGCACCCCTCCTCCTCCTGTGTTTACTGATAAGGTGTACTTGGTGAGGGGGGGGGGCGGGGTTTAGGCACGGCAGGTAAACAGAGAAAGGCACAAGACCGAGCCGACACGTATGGCTTGTTTACAGGCAGAAACTGTGAGAAGGTCAGCGGGCGGCAACACATGAAATCAACACAGATAAAGGAATAAATGGCGGGTGGTGGGAGGGGCGGGGGTGTTTGGTCGTTTCTGTTCGGGAATGAACGGAGTCAGCTGGTAGAGGTCAAAGTTCAGGAATGTTTTGGTTGGCTCTGTTTTAAGGGGGAGGGGCGGGAACACGTCGGCCCGCTGCTGGTGGCGTTCGCAGCCTCGCCGTCACTCCCAGCCACTCGCCTGTGGAAGCCCCGCCCCCTGCTGGTGACGTCACTACATGCCCATCCTGATGCTCTGGATGATCTGGAAAATGGCTGCAAAGCAAAAAGAGAACAGAAGAGTGAGACCTACGGGACGAACGGAGCGAATGTTTCTATTTTTAACTTCCTGATGTTTTTAATTAAAAAGTCTTTGATCATTTTGTGGTAGATAATTAAATCTGTAATCGTTATTTCTCTTTATGGGATCAATGTTTATCTTACAAACAACAAACTCATGTTAATGCTGCAGCTGATTAAACAATAAAGAAATTAAATGTTTGAATGAAGACATATAAGAAGTAAATGAAGCTTATAAAGCAGAAACAAGATGAGAAACTTCAGTCTTCTAAAATAATAATAATAATAATTATAATAATGATAATAAGTTTCACAACCTGATCAACAGTTCTTATTGATGTTTATAACTAATCAATAAAGCATTGGTGAATGAGATATTAACCATTAATAATAAATACATTAGAAAGTGGTGTTACTTTCTATACTTTACTTTTTATATTTATTTGTTTATTACTTTGTTTTCACTTTTATATTTTTGATTCACTATTTATATCTTTATGTAATCATTTAATTCATTATTATTATTATTATTATTATTATTATTATTATTATTATTATTATTATTATTATTATTATTATTATTATTATTATTATTATATTAACATTTAAACCCTTTATAAACTGATTGCGCAACTTTGATGTTTGATGAAGTTTCTGTTATTTCACTCAGAGTGCGACGTCTCCACCTCTGAATAAATGATCTTTGTCACTCAAACAAAGTCCAGGTTATCCCCTCCTCCTCCTATCGATCACTGATCAGATTGTCAGAGTCACACTGACTTTTAGAGCGGGCATCAGACCCCGCCCACTTTGGTATATGACGTCATCGGAGGGCGGGGCTTCTGTTCAAACTCAACGTATCAAATTTCACCACATAAACTGTTTTTTCTGTCTTTTACATTTAAATATTACTATTTATTTATTATTGTTTATAGATTTATTTCATTTTTTAATTATTATCATTAATTTTATTATTTTATTTTCCTGTTATTTAATTAATAGTTTATAGTTTTATCATCTTTATTTACAGTAAACGTATCAGTTGTTGTTATAAACCTGCTGTAATCTGACAATCTGTATCTATTCTATAATATTCTGTAAAAGCAGAGACGTGTTTGTGACTCATCATAAAACATATTTATCATATTTATCACTAACAGATTAAATAATTTGATTAAATATCAGATTTAAATTGTTAAAATCTAAAATTGAAAAAAAAAACCACTTTGTGAAGTTTGACAGGCTGAGAAAAAAGCCGCAGAAGAAGAATGTTGAGTCTGAAGAAGAAGAAGAAGAAGAAGAAGAAGAAGAGGAAGACTCACCTGATCCACAGACGACGAAGATGAAGAGTGCGAGCAGCCAGGGACCGACGCCTTTCTCCTCCATCACGTTCCTCTGAAACACGAAGATATAAAACAATCAGCAGCAAATTAACTTCTGTTTGATTTTTATTAACAGGTTTCACTGTTAAAGTCTGTTAGAGTGACAGTAATTTGATTTTTGGTGTTTTTTTTCTTCTCTTTTATCTCAAAATGTTCAATAAATACATTTAAATTAAAAATATTTCACCGTATTTCTACATTTCATTTTGTATTTAAAGTGTTTTGAAGTCCTATCTGTAAATGGAGCCACTTTTTGGTGTTTATCTGTCCTCACTGAGAGTGACTGAGTAAATCTAATCAATCAGGACTGATTGATCTGCTGAGATGATCAGTAGATATATTCATTAGTTGGGTTTTTTTAACTGTTGGTTGAACAAAACAAGACATTTGAAGACTCAGAGGGACATTTTTTCCCCTCTTCTCAGCTGTATAGACAACAGACTAATCAATAAGGAGAATATGTAACACAAGTTTTGTTCCTGGGTAGAAAAAAAGTATTTAAAACGTCTTTTATTCCCTTTAAACTTTGCTTTTGTGAACAGGACGTTGATATTTTCACTTTTAACTACATAAAACTGGTGAATTTGCTGGTATTCATTCATATAAAGTAATAAAAAACAACATGTATTTATCCTAAAGTTCCACAAAAGTGACCAGAACAGATGGAGAAGTGAGCGGTTTGTGATTATATGTTTATGTGTAAATTCCCCTTTTTTTTCCTCCTCAGTGGAAAGAAGTAAATGTCAAAATGTCAGCGTCCTCGTCACGCAAGCAATTAGGAAATAACACTCACTTGCCAGGAACAGCTTCATCAATCTGACTATGAGCTTTCCCATTGATCAGATTTGATTGATTAGAGTTAAGGCTGGTCAATATATTGATTTTATACGGATGAGACTAGAAACAACTTCAGTTTTAGGATGTGATGGTGTTGTGATGTGGCGTATACGTGTTGTCTGTTCCTGCTTTTAAAGGCTTCACTACAGTAAAGTGAGACTGGCCTTTAAACACTGATTATATCCACATTATTGATGATTATTGATCAGAACAGTCATCTCTACGATATTATAACAGTATTGATATCCAGGTATTTGGTCAAATATATGCTGATATTTGATTTTTTTTTTGTTCCATATCTAGTCAGCTCTAATCTGAATGAGTATTGATGAGCTGAAAACTTCCTGTCAATCGATCACAGAACTTTTAAACATTCAAACATTTAAACATGAAAACAAGTTAATGAACTTCAGTTTAACTGGCGACTTTCAGCCGACAGTCACCAGTTAACACGGTCACCAGTTAGACCGAAACACCGGCTCGTTTCTGGGTTTACGGGCTTGTAACTGATCCAAAACCAGAACCAGACCTGCTCAGTTTACTGCGGGTCTCAGCAGGACTCTGAATGTGTCTCCTGGAGCTGGTTTTTGGACAGTTTTCTTTGGGTTTTCAAGCAGCAGAGAGAGAGAAGCAGCTGTTACCGTTGACTTGGCGACGTTCCCCCGCTGAGTGATGTTCTTGCTGTGCTTCTCGTTCGCCATGCGGATCCTCTGTTTGGCCACCATCTTGTCTTCTTCTTCTTCTTCTTTGGAGGGTTTTTAATCAGATTTATTTCGCTGGCTGGTCAGTTTGAGGAGAGTTTGCGCGTCTCTCAGATGTTTCCTCGTCGGTCTGGCAGCGGCTCTCTCTTGTCTACGTACTCACAAAGCTCAAGCCCCGCCCCCTCCGACCGCTGCCGGAACTGCCGCTTCCCGCGTCAAGCTGCCGCGTGTCAAAATAAGAACTTCCTGTGCGCTCTTTCAAAGTTAAGTTGGATGAAATTCGGGAGAGGGGAGTTGGGAGCGTGACCACGTATCAACTGTGGGCGTGGCCTCAAATACAGTAAGTGTTAACGAACAGTAAAACACGTGAAAGTTAAATTTTTTACGCTAAAATGTTTTATTTTTGTTTCTTAAGTCAGTTGAAAGTCATAAGAAACACAATGACAATGTAAACCTCAACCGTCATTTTGACCGTCACCATCTTGTGTTTTTGGAGCCAGAAGATGACACGTGACCATATTAGGACGATAGCGTGGAGCTAGGGAGGAGCTCCTCAGGGTCCATAGTTGTCAATCACAACGTAGCCACGTCCTAAAGCATATGCTGCTTTATCATCAAATTTAAATTAAATGGGACCATAATTTACAAAATGAACATCATGCTGTATTGAAGAAGCCTTGAAACTAGTGACTGAGAACATAAAGTCATTGGGAAAGTGTTAACTGAGGCAAGAAATCAAGTGAGGTCATTTTCTCATAGACTTCTATACAAGTGAGCCTCTTTTTGGAGCCAGCGGAGTCGCTCCCTGCTGGCCGTTAGAGATAATGAAGGTTTAAGACACTTCCATGTTGGTTTCATTTCTCAGACCCGGAGCTTCCCTCCGTATATTTTTAAATCCCATAAGATCTTTTCTATGCATAGTTGTTTATCAATTAACGGCACAACTGCACACAGTGGGGAAAAAAAAACTACAACACCCATAATTCATGCAGGCTTAGGGACATAACAGTCTGTCTGTGGGCAACACCTGAAGAATGATGGTCACAACCATCAGTATTTAATGTTTTATTACACTATAACAAATCTTTTCTTAACTCCAAAAAATATTTTTGATTTGATTTTACTGTTAGATCAAATCTACATATGAATTAAAAGTTTGTTTGTTGAAATGTTCTATTTATAAGGATTTGTTTTAAGTAATAACCAGCGCAGAACATCACATAACATCTTTGTTGCTCTATGTTTAGTTTAATTTCATTTATTCATTCGCCAGTTTGTTATTATTTGACTTATTCATAGTAGTTATTTTCTACTTTGCTGTTTTTATTCTGTAATTGTTATTGTTTTGTGTTTTGTTATGTTTGGGGGAATTGAAGGGACACAGAACACAAATCAATCTTTGCAGGATTTATTACAACAACAGAGTTTAATTTGATATTTTAAATGAAATGTGATCTTTATTGATCAGCGCACTTTACTTTGAAAACGGAAGTCTTCCCCCTCCACGCTGCTCTCCGGAAGCTTAACGCAGCTTTGAAACTCAACTCCAACCTGAAAAATTAATACGAACAAATTTTATCTTTTGTATTGATAATAACACATCCTATCAACAATAGAAGGACACAGGTGATCTGTGGTTAATTAATTAAACACGTGACTTTGTTTAAATACGTGGTGTATGGAAGGAGTGTGCTGATGTGGCACTGCACGCCCCGCCCTCCGCTGCAGTGACGTATTTCCGGCCAACTGGATTCCTTCTTCCTGCACACGTAAACATGGCGCCCCCCATCCCGCTGTTAGCAGGTGGGTAATTTCAGATTTATGTCAACTGTGTTTAAATATCTACACCGACATGTTACCGACGTGTTACCGGACAGCAGCGGCTCCGGCGGTCAAACATCCCGCGCTCATCTGTCCGATCGGCTCCGGTTTTGCGCCAAAATCCGTTGAAATCTTTCGATGTTTTGATGAAATGCTTTTAGCAAACACATGTTCGTCTTTAAAAGAGAAAAAAAACATACAGACTTGTTTTAAATCAGGAGTTTATTTGCTGTTATTTTGGCATACATTTAAACCAATCAGCGTCTCTCAAGTGAAATAAATGAAGTTATAAAGCTTGCTCACGCTGTCAGAGACTCTTCCTTCACTGTGGGAATAACTGATGAAACTGTTAAAATACACCAAGTTAGCGGCTGTTTGACAGATAATATGTCAGCAGAACTGTAAAGTGACACCTGTAGTTTCATAATCTTACTTTATATTATACATTATGTGCTGAGCTGCTCATCCGGTGAACGTGACTCCTCTAATTCAGAGATTTCTCAATGAAGTTTGGCCTCCATCTTTATTTTAAGAGACTCTGGGTCAGTGTGTCAGACTCACCTCAAGATCTGATCATTTTCTGTTGATTCACATTTTAAAAACAAATAAAGCTTCAGATTTAATTTTGAAGAGATTTTTCATTCATTTGGGAAAAATAAAACCCACAAATGTCTTTATAATAATATTAAAACCTGTTGTCTCCATTTCACAGTCATAAAAAAAATAAAACACTGATGTATCTGTTGTATAAGAACTTGTGTTTTTGCAGAATTATAAAGTGATATTTTAGGTTTTACAGACTGTTTTCAGTATAATTCAAAGTGCTGAACTCTGAACTGATAAACACAGAAACTTTAAATTAACAGATTTCTTTTCTTTTTCTGTTTATGTATTATTACATGTTGACTCTCACTTACTGAAGTAAATTTCAGTTTGATCTTCATTATAATCTGAGTGGAAGAGGCAGCGATTAACACTGAATGATTGAATCAGTGCTGAGATAATGAATTACTCATTTAAGCAGAATATTGATTGATCAGTTTGATGATGAGATGTTTGATGTCACTTCTCCCGTTAAGTACTCTATCTCTAACTAAAATCAGTTTGAGTGTTTTGTCCACAAATCTGTGAGAAACAAGATTATTGATAGATGTGTGTGTGTGTTTCAGTGCGTGGATCAGACGGTACGTCTCTGCTCTGCGGTCCTCCCAGCTGTGAGCAGCATTCAGCCTTCCCGAGGTAAAACACCTGACGACATCATCATCATCATTATTATACAGGCTCACAGTGACGTCCCCATAAACCACATTCATCAGTATGTGTGTGTGTATGTGTGGTGCAGATATACCTGGTGTTTTGGGGACTCGCCTCCTTTATGGGGACAAAAAGCAAAAGTCCCCTTAAAGCTCTAATCTGTAATTGTTCCTCATTAAAATGTGTAAAAACAACTAGACCAGACAGAAGCTTCTCTCCTGAGACCGTCAGGTTGTTGTCACTCAGGTCTAGACCTATGTTCTATATGTTGTTGAGTTGTGTTCTTACATTAATGTTCAAACCCAGAGAAATCTGTCATTTTAATCAAAGTAACGGACCGTTTCATTTTGTGGCCTGTCAATGGCGTCATACCTCCTCTACCAAAGAGTATAGTGCACAAGATGCATGCGTCGGCGCCGTGTTTGTCCGCTACAATGGCGTCTAGCAAAGAGTAACTTACACACATACAAGATAATACATGGGCTTTGTTGTGCTTGTTCCACACAAACTGTTAGAAATGGACTTTTATTCAGTTTGAAGCCACATTTTCATGATAAATTTAGCTGGTTTTTAACTTGATCTTTTAGCCGCAAGAAGGATTTTATTCATTGGACGTCTGGATCTTAAGTTATCAGAGAAATAAACTGGGCAAACGTTAGCAGCAGCTCGGCTAACAGCCCCTCCAGGAAGTCCGCTGCTCGCCCAACATGGTGGAGAAACACTGATTTTTTTTAGCTAAGTCAATGACTGTGTGTGTTTCAGGGACTCCCACATCAGCAGATGCGTCACCTTCAGCAAAGACGGGTCGCTGTTCGGTTGGTGCAACGGACAGAGGTAATTAATTATGACTAAATCATTCAAGAACCAGTTTGTCAGATATGAAATCTCACCGTTACAGACTCGGATTGTTCTTATTCTTTAAATCTGTTCTCTCTGTCCGTCCATCAGAGTCTCTGTGGTGAAATCTTCAGATGGCTCCGTCGTGTCGACCCTTGACCTCCCGAAGACGGCTCTGCTGGCGTTCTCTCCTCTCAGCAACGTTCTGGTCACCTGGCAACCGTACACCAGTAAGACCAGAGACCGAACGAGATTAGATTAGAGGTTTACAGGAGTCGGCATGAGACTAAATGACACAAGAAAAGATGAGATTAGACGAGTTTGAGATAAATCGGAGGCAACAAAATAAAATTAGATGAGACATTAGAAGATGAGATTTAGTGAAATAACTGAGATGATTAGTGTTAATTAATTAGGATGACGAAGGAAGAAATAAGAATATTAGATGAGTTTATCTGGATAAGGGTTTTAGGGTTAGAGTGACAAAACGAGATTAGACGACATCAGACAATAAGTGAAGTTAAATCCCAAAATTGTCAAATCATATTTATTTTATTTTAGAAGTTAATCTGTGTGTGTGTGTGTGTGTGTGTGTTAGAGTCTCAGGACTGTCCTCAGGGTGACGCTAACCTCCAGCTGTGGGAGCTGCCGAGCGGCCGGCTGATCAAAGCTTTGTACCAGAAGAAGGTGGACAGCTGGTCAGTAGATTCACTCACTGATCACACTTTAAAAGACTGAACACAGCTTCCTAAAAAAAAAAATAGAATTATTATGAAAATGTTTTTAAACCTGCAGTGTCTGTTACATTCGACTCGAACACTAGATGCCACTAAATCCTACAAACTGGTCTTAAATTAAACCGTCAGTGTTCAGATGCTTGTTGTAAAAGCTTCTCTGTGATTGGCTGCAGGTGCTTGTTGTAAAAGCTTCTCTGTGATTGGCTGCAGGTGTCCCAGCTGGTCTGAAGACGAGCACATCGCCGTGAGGAGCGTCAACAATGAGCTGCACTTCTTTGAGAAGAACGACTTCAGTAAGAGTTTAAAGTCTGTTTTTTGGGGCTAAATGGCGCCAACTGAGCTGCCGACTGAGTGAAAATTGTTTAAATGAATTATATTAATGATAATAGTGTGTGTGTGGGGGTGTGGGTGTGTTTATTTGTACGTAACCGCAGTGAAACAATCAGAAAATAACGTTTTATTGATCTGATTCACTGCTTTGTTCTCGCTACCCGCCGCTCCCTCTCTCCAGTCTCTCTCTAGCTCGACAGCGTTAGCCTTAAGAGCTTGGATAAATTTGATATTAAGATCAGCTGCTCTTGCATGTTTCTCTCCTCAGACACCATCGCCAACAAGCTTCACATGCAGAAAGTGTCAGACTTTGCGTTGTCACCTGGAGGTCAGCCCAGCAAGGTGAGAAACCAAAAAACCTCCAACCAACAACATGTGTGTGTGTGTGTGAGCTCCGGTTTCTCCCTCTGCTAGTCTGCTACTCCGTCCTGTTTGTCCCCCGCAGGTCGCCGTCTACGTGCCGGGCAGCAAAGGAGCCCCGTCATTCGTCCGTCTGTATCAGTACCCGGTGCTGGGCGGACCCACCGCCGCGCTCGCCAACAAGAGCTTCTTCAAGGCCGACAGAGTCACCATGCAGTGGAACAAGAAAGGTGTGGAGAGCCCAGATGTGAATCTGTTTATAGTCTCATTTAGATGTAAACGTTAATCACCTCCTCCTCTCTCACAGCCTCGGCCGTGCTGGTGACGGCGAGCACTGAAGTCGATAAAACCGGAGCTTCGTATTACGGCGAGCAGACGCTGCATTACCTGGCTGTTAATGGAGAGACGGCTCTGGTTCAACTGCGTAAGGACTCTTTATTACACACTAATTACTATTTCTACATGTTTATTAATGTTTATTTTTGTCCTGCTTTTCTACTACAGTTGCTTCTTACTGTTTGAACAACATGATGCTGAAATTAATAAACCAGAAATTAAAGTTTTTAATGTGTGAATTCCACAACTTCAGCCTGTGTGACCAGAACACATGTTCCCACATGGCTGGCAGTCAGACAGAAGTGGTGTGTTGATGTCATTTCCCCCTCAGATAAAGTCCTTAACAGTGTTTTAAATCTATTATCCATCTATGAAGGAAACTGGCCCATGGTTGAATGTAATTTATGTATTTGTTTGTACGTTTTTACAAAAGATTTAAAGTTTTGATAAGCACACAAAGACATTCACATATATAAAAACACATTGGGTCCTATCTTACGCCCGGCGCAGAGTGTTTAAGATTGATGCGGTTGTCATTTTCCCGCCCATGTTGTAAAAATAGCAATAACACTTGCGCCCATCAGTGCGTCCATGGGCGTGTTGGTCTAAAAGGAAGGTGTGGTCAGGTGTATTGTTATCTTGAGGCAGCAGAGAGCGATTGGGCTTTAGACCAACAGAAACCTGTTCTAAAGTCAATGGTGCAACGTCTCACTGTTATTTTAAGGGCACATTATGTAACATGCAACTACACATGCAGGTGCACAACATTGTTGCCCCTTCACTGGACCTACAGCAGCACACACACATGCAAGAGGTTACAAATAAAAGTGTTACAAGATTATTGTGTATATTCATATAATTTAAAAAATACATGTCATAATATTTATCAGAATTAACTAATCGCAGTAATTATGGATTAAATTGTTTAATTATTTGACCAAATTGTGACACGTAGGTATTTAAACAGACGGACAACAGCTGATCAGACTTTCCTGCTTCATCAATACATGATGACATGAGGAAATAAATTAGGTGAAAACAATTATTAAACTGACAAAGGGAATAAATCTGCACAGCTTCTATATTCTTATATATATTCTTCAACAGTGATCAGGTTTCCACACGTTCAGCAATTTAAACTCCACTGATTTGACCTGTTACTCCATGACTGAACAAAACGATTTTTCTAAAACCAAACAAGGATAAAATTGCAGCAAATGAATGAACAGGATGTTAAACTGGTGGTCTGTGGACCACGGGAGGGTCTCGGGGCAGCAGGGGCCAGTGTGTGCGTTATGGATCGTGCGCTTTCCCTTTGGGCACGAGCAGAGAAGCGCTCCCTTTTGGCAAATGTGCCGTCATAATAGCAATCCGCCTTAGAGAAAGCGCACCTGGCTCTTAAAGGGAATGGGGGATGACACTGTGATTGGTTTAGTAAACATTGAATTCCAGCAAAACAATTGTTGACTCTCATATCTCCAAAAACATGTTTGAGCTTTTTAGAAAGATGGATGAACAAAAGCAGAAAACTTCTTGCTGCTCGACTGAACGTTTTTCTGCTTTCATGTTGGAAACAGTGAAAAACGGACCGATCTACGACGTGTCGTGGAGTCCGAACTCTACAGAGTTCTGTGTGGTGTACGGCTTCATGCCAGCCAAGGCCACCATCTTCAACCTCAAATGTGACCCGGTGTTCGACTTTGGGACCGGGCCGCGGAACGCCGCCTACTACAGGTGAGGAACTGAACCTGACGTGTTTGTTCATGAGTCTGAGCTGGTTTGTTAAATCTGTATCGTCCTTCCTGTTTCTAGTCCTCAGGGCCACATCCTAGTCCTGGCCGGCTTCGGGAACCTGCGGGGCCAGATGGAGGTGTGGGACGTGAAGAAGTACAAACAGGTGAAGAACAGCAGCACAAACAAACAAACAAACAAACAAACAAACAAACAAACAAGCTGTTTTTAGTGGACAGATTGATTTTGTCCTCTGATCTTATGGCAACATCAGGGAGGAACTTTAAATCAGATGTACTGAATCAGAACAGAACGTAATTTGGCCTGATGGAGACATTTAAAGGTTAAATAAAAGAGGCCAGAGTACTGAGACTTTGGGGAATGCCACATGTCACATGACAAAAGGAGTTCCTGTCCCTGATTGGACCTGAACGTCTGGGTCATTTGTGTTGGACGCACAAGTTAGTTTAACCTTTTCTTCCCACTCAGGTGTCCAAACCTCAGGCTCCAGACGCTACACACTTCTCCTGGTGCCCCGATGGCGAGCACGTCGTCACGGCGACGTGTTCACCGCGGCTGCGTGTCAGCAACGGTTATAAGATCTGGCACTACACCGGCTCCGTGCTGCACAAGTGGGACGTGGCGTCCGGCACCGAGCTGTGGGAGGTCCGCTGGCAGCCGTTCCCCGACGGCAGCTTCCCCGAGCGGGCCATCAAGTACCAGGCGGCGCCCAGCGAGCTGGGAAGCACACAGGCCGCGCCCACACAGGCCTACCGCCCACCTGCTCTGAGGCACCTGCCGGCCACGCCCAGCTCCAAACTGCACGAGGAGGAGCCGCCGCAGAACATGAGACCAGGAGCTGCAGGAGAGAAGAACCTCTCTAAAACTGCTCTGAAGAACCAGAGGAAGCGAGAAGCTAAGAAAGCAGCGAAACAGGTGAACTGCTGCACGCACCTGTCACTCAGCTCACCTGTCACTCAGGTCACCTGTTAGTCTGCTGCTGCTGTCAGGATTAACATATATTTATAAGACAGAAGTTCGCTGTGCAGGTAGAGGATTTTACTTCCTGACAATATTTCACAAACTCCTCTGTAAATGTTTTTAAATGATTTATGTTTTTTACTAAATATATATAATGATGATAATGTAAAGATATTTATATGTTGTGTGTGTGTTTGTATGATGTTGTGACTCATTTCATTCATTCTGCAGGAGGCAAAGCCCGAACCTGAACCTCCATCTAACCCCGCCCCTGTCAGAAACAGCCAATCAGAGCCGACCTGCGGCGACCCGGAGATGGACAAGAAGATAAAGAACGTAAAGAAGGTGAAGAGCGGTTTGTCTTTACTGTGATGGATCACATGACCTGTCAGAAGGAATGTGGTTATTAGATTCATCAAAATAGTTAATAACAGATAATGTACAACTTGTATAACTCACACCTGCACACACACTAATAATAAAGATAATAACAAATTCCATCAGTTTTCTGGAGCTGACCTTTATTTAAACCATTTCTTCTTCTGCCTTTTTGCAGTTATGCCTCTAAAATAAAATGGTGCAAAACAAAAAAGCTTTTTTTAGCCAATAAGTAAACAGAATAAAACACGAGATGGCCTCACGTATTTTCTTAAATATGTGACAATAAATTATAATAGAAGACAACAAAGTACAGATCCGGCATCTCTTGATTTCCACTTGAAGACAAAACCAGAATAAAAACATCACATCATTAAAAAAACAACATTTTTGATCATTTGTCTTGTTGGAAGGATTTTAATTGTTTTTTTTCTGTCCAGAAACATTTCCTCACAGCAGAGATGAAGTTTGTGAGGAGTTTCAATTAAATCACATTTTATTTATTATTATTATTAAAGCAGGACGACACACGTTCACTCTGCTATTTTAACCCTTTGTTGCCGTGTGTAAGGGACTGCAGGGAGTATCTGATTATATTAAAATCACAAAAAGTGTAATAAGAGTATAAAATTCCTTTTTTTCATTAATGACATTATAAAAATGAGAAACAACAGATGTCATTGATGTTTGTGTTTCAGAAACTGAAGGCCATCGAGGAGCTGAAGGACCAGCAGGCGTCTGGAAAAGTCCTGCAGAAAAACCAGGTGACCTAAACTTTCCGTTATTTTTCATCCATCAGAGTTTTTTATATTAAAAATGTTTAAATCTAAATTGTGATTTTAAAGTTGTGAAAGGACGAGAATGACCAAATGAAAAGAGTCTTAATTTCACAGCAGACAGTTTGACATGTCAAAGCAGGAGAATCACAGCTGTAGGTGAGACTAAGTTCTGGTCCTGCAGATTAGCTGTTAAAGCTCTAATCTGTAATAATTCTTCATTAAAATGTGTAAAAACAACTAAACCTATGTTCTATATGTTGTTGAGCTCAGGCCTCAGCTCTGAAGTCCAACCCCTCCCATCTTGAGAGCTACATCTGATTAATAGTTTTCGGTTTTAAAACCCAGAGAAATTTGTCATTTTAATCAAAGTAACGGTCCGTGTCATTTGGTGGCCTGTCAATGGCGTCATACCTCCTCTACCAAAGAGTATAGTGCACAAGATGCATGCGTCGGCGCCGTGTTTGTCCGCTACAATGGCGTCTAGCAAAGAGTAACTTACACACATACAAGATAATACATGGGCTTTGTTGTGCTTGTTCCACACAAACTGTTAGAAATGGACTTTTATTCAGTTTGAAGCCACATTTTCATGATAAATTTAGCTGGTTTTTAACTTGATCTTTTAGCCGCAAGAAGGATTTTAGTTATTGGACGTCTGGATCTTAAGTTATCAGAGAAATAAACTGGGCAAACGTTAGCAGCAGCTCGGCTAACAGCCCCTCCAGGAAGTCCGCTGCTCGCCCAACATGGTGGAGAAACACTGATTTTTTTAGCTGAAACTGCTTTATTCAGTGTTTTTACCTGTAATCAGCGGGTCCGTTTGTTCTGGAGAGGAGGAGACCTCTGCGGGTAAAAACATCCTGAACCATCAACACTGGAGTAATCCTATCCTAGGTTTCTCTTACAACGCATATCAACTGTGAGAAATGTGGAACTAAACAAGTAATAATATATAAACTTTGATAAGTTAAGCTGCCTCGTTATCTTAAACATTCACTTTGTCTTCATACACACACACACATATCCAAAGTAAAGAAATCACTCAGTCACCACCTGGTTTCTTACTGCAGGACTAACCAACAGCATCGTGTCTTCCTGCTCTGACAAGTCAGAACCTCTGCTGTGAAAAAGTTTTTTTTCTTTTGAACATTTAATCATGACCGGAGTAGTTTCATCTTCTGCTTGTTGTGTTTGTTCTCTCAGCTGGAGAAGATCCAGAAAGAGGAGCAGCTGCTGAAGGAGCTGGAGGAGTTGCAGTTGGGACAGTAGGAGGCGCTGCTGGAGCAACGGGCCATGCCTCCAAATCCCACAATGCATCACACACACACACACACAGAAACCACTGGGGAGCTGGTGTGTGTGTGTGTGTGTGTGTGTGTGGCAGAAACACTGTTGACATTTTTGTTGCACTTAAACAGACTGAAGGCTGCATCTGTCTGAGTCTTAGTGCTGAGATCGTTTTTCCTCACCAATCACTGACAGGTGAGGAGAGGGGGGCGGGGTTTATATCAAAGAGGCGTGGCCACAGTTGTGAATTTGATTGGATGTTTAGTTTTCTGTTTTTATTCAGCCGCTTGTGACTGAAAACATCAAATTCATTCCTTCCTTTTGTCTTTTTGAGAATGTTAAAAGGCATTCTGGGAAACATAGTCCTGGAAAAAGGACCAGAGGAAGCAGAGTGAGGTCAGATAACAGCTGAGTGCTGAACATCGCAGACAGGAAACAGGAAATATTCTTCTTTTAAAGGAGCAGTCTGACATTTTGATTTCACTAAAATGCTGGAACGTATGTTAACTGTGTGATCAGCTGATTCTCCTCTCTGACATCAAATTGAAATCAGTCCATTGAAGCCCTGTTGCTATGCAACATCTGTACAGATGCTGAAGCCTTTGACAGTGTTACTTTGAGAATAAGAGCCTCATTGCCATGCTTCACTGCTTACTGATGACAACTCTAATAAACTCTTTGTGATCGAGTCGTGATGTTTATGAATCGTTATTGTCTGTGAATCTGAATCATTGTGGGCCCTATTTTAACGGTCTAAAGCGCATAGCACAATTGCATTTAGGGTCCAAACCCACTTTTGCTATTTTAACGGTGGAAAAATGGTCGATGCGCCAGGTGCATGGTTCAAAGGGGTTGTACTTAGTCCCCTCATTAATCATGGGAGTGTTTTCAGCATAACATGAAATAAACCAATCACAGTGTTATCTCCCATTCCCTTTAAGATAGAGGTGCGCTTTCTCTTAGGCAGATTGCTATTATGACGGCGTATTTGCCAAATAGTAGTAGGGAACGCTTCTCTGCAGAGGCAACAGATCTACTCCTACACAAAGGGAAAATGTACGATCCATAGCGCACACACACTGGTCCCTGCTGCTCCTAGACCCTTCTGTGGTCCACAGACCACCAGTTTAACATCCTGTTCATTGCTAAAAGTATGTAAACCTGATCACTGTAATCTGAAATGTTAAAGAATATATATAAGAATATAGAAGCTGTGCAGATTTATTTCCTTCATTAGTTTAATAATTGTTTTCACCTCATTTATTTCCTCATGTGTTCCTCATGTCATCATGTATTGATGAAGCAGGAAAGTCGTCTCTTTACAATTTGGTCAAATAACTAAACAATTTAATCCATAATTACTGCAATTTGTTAATTCTGATAAATATTATGATTAAGCATTATGACGTAATTTTTAAATTATATTAATACACAATAATAATCTTTCACATTGTAATCCTTTTATTTGGTACCTTTTGCGTGTGTGCTGCTGTAGGTCCAGTGAAGGGGCAACAATGTTGTGCACCTGCATGTGTAGTTGCATATTACATAATGCGCCCTTAAAATAACAGTGAAACATTGCACCATTGACTTTAGAACAGGTTTCTGTTGGTCAATAGTGCAATCGCTCTCTGCTGCCTCAAGATAGCAATGCGCCAGCAACGCCTGAGGTCACCTTACTGTTAGACCAACACGCCCATGGACGCACTGATGGGCGCAAGTGCCATTGCAATTTTAACAATGTGGGCGCTGGACGGGAAAATGACAACTGTGTTGGTCTTGAAATAGCAAAGAGACTTGCGCTGTGGGTAGTGTAAGATAGGGATCTTTATGTGTCAGGTGAGTTATTCATATTCAACATAAAGCAGAATGTTGTCACAATAATGATAATTTGAGTAAACAAGTCATGAAAGATTAACAAATTATATTTAAGATAAATAAATAAGCTTGTTTTAGCAAAACTTACTGGAAAAAATGGCTATATAATTTTGACTAAATGTGTCATGTTTTAAAACAAATATTGAATTTTATGTAAAAAGAAAGACATGTATATATACATATACACACAGATGTGGCTGAAATTATTGGTACCCTTGCATTTTATTAAAGTAATGCACCATTAACCCTGAACAGTATTGAAATTACACTATATTTTATTATCAGTGCATACCTTTGTTTGGTTTGCAGTGTGAAAATAACTGAATTCATGTTTATTCTACAAAGACAATATAATGAAGAAGACTACGTTTTGATGACTTATTGGACATATTATTGGAAATATAAAACTAAATGAGCAACTTCACATTTTACAATCACAGGCTATAAAACACAGATGGTGGCGTTTGGAGGACGCTTTTGTGTTTTTCGTGTTGAGAAATGTTGAAGATATCATTAAAAGAAAAACTTCACCAGACTGATGCAGACCATTAATTGTAAGCTACAGATAAATTAAAAAAAAACAAGGATAAACTCTTGTGATTAAATGTTGAGTAACATAGCAGTTACAGTTTAAAAAAATGAATAATAAAAGAGGAAAAAACAATCTTCTGTGCTCCTCACTGACTGAATACTGAAAAAACACAGGTGTGAAAGATAGTTCCACCTGAGGAACATTAGTTTGAAAGACATGATGAGTGTCCATATACTACATGGAGATACTAATGAAGATCATGTTTAATATGGAACTGCAGTGAAGGTTTGATCGTCTTTTTTCATAATAAATCGTTACCTCCTGCCTGTTCATCACTTTTATTTGATTTAACTTACAGGCAAGTCCTTCAATTCATAACAAAACATTTAAATTGACACTAATGAAAACTTCTACACAATCTGAGTTTATTCTCAGATGAAGTTGATGTAAACTCCTCAGAGGCTGCTGGTGTTGGGGAAAGTTATATCAAAGGTCATTTCATCATGTCAACATGTTTGTCCCTGAGGTAGCTTCACATCAGTCACAGTTTCCACTAATTCCCTTTGAAGCAAATTATAGTTAGAGCTGTGAACCAGTGAGACCAATCAGCCTGAGCACTGGTTTCACTGGTCCACAGAGGGCTGAGGACCATAATGACCTCCCCTCAGACTCCTCAGGATGGACACACACTGAAGTTTGTCAACAGTTTGACTCTTGCATTTCATTTTTGAATGAATGATGAAATTAACAGCATTATAATGTTAATTTTAACATTATGATTTTAACAACCACATGTTCTGCTGAGTAATTTAATTTATATTTTATCAGTTGATATATTTGGTTTCTCAAATATTAATCTGCAAATCTAGTAAAGTAAACATATAAAATATCTAATTATTCAGATAAACTACCAGTACCTGACTGCAATACATTAATGTGATTACTTGTCACTGGCTGGATCAGTTCAGAAACTTAACTAAGTACATTTACTTGAGTATTGTATTCATTCACAGTTATGGTGTTCTACTTTAATATTGTTCTACTTAATATTTCCATTTTATGCAGCTGTACTGACCCACGTTTCCTGCTTTGTCTCTTAGCTTCCTGTTACTTATTTTTTTTAAAGATGTGTTTTTTGGGCATTTTTGACTGCTGATATACTGAACACAAGCCAAAGTCTGGGTCCTGGCTGGTTCACACAGCCTGCTATACATTTCTCATATGTTTGAGGAGGTCATGTTACCTGACAGCAGCACATCCAGCACAGATATCAGATTAAAAAGACCATGTGGGGAACAAAGTGATGTTCAGCTAGTTTACTTTGTGCTCCAACAGCTTCGTGTTTCTGTGGTGAAACATTTCAAGGGTTCTGATATTGAACTGATCAGTCTGATGCTGCAGGTTACTGAGTGATCCTTCTACCACTGCCAACACTGACAGTGAGAATAAAGCTCACCAGAGGCTTGTCTGAGTTTACTGTGGTCCCCCAAATCATGGAATCAGCCCCTGATTAGAACTGCATCGATAGATAAACCAGGCCGATATCAATCTGCCTATGTATGCTTTTGTTTATGTAAAAAAAAGATTACTGGCCAAAGTATTATTATTAGATTTTCTAAAAAGTCTGAATTATATGTAATATCTTGTTTATCCAGAAGCCAAAGATTGCACAGTTGAGAGCTGCTATTCCTCCTCTGGGTTAGGGTTAGGGTTGTGATTTGGATGAAGTGAGTCCCTCTTTCTATTGTACTGTACAAATTATGATGACTTTATGGAGCTACTGTTTCATGAAATTACTCGACTAAACCCTGAAATATTTTGGTGTTCTGATGAGCAAAAACTGGAATTGTTGATTAATTTGGATGTATTTAAATTTGCTAACTTTATCTCAAAATCTTGGAAAAGATTGTTTAATTAGTGATTACCTAGACTTTTCAGTAATATATAGTAAGCCTGTATTATTTACTGATGGTCACTAGATTTGAAGGTGAAAAATTTGTATGCATGACACAATAATAAAAATCTCATTGATATCAGCCTCGGAAATCCAGTATTATTCAGACTTTGTGATGTACTTATAATGTAAGCGATGCAAACATATGACCGCGTTATATACTGTATGTCCAGTGTAGAATTCTTCTCTACTATTTTGTTAAGTATTACTATTTATATTATTTATCTCACACATTTAATCAATTCCAATTGATTAATTGGTGAAGCAGTCAGTCCTCCTTTGTAACAAGGTTTGTTCTTAGTTTAAACTGATAATCACAGATTGCCCTTCATGTTAAGGTGTGGCTGGCCAGTCGGGTTCATCGGTTCTGAAAAAGTATATAAACCAGCAAATGTTACTGCAGCCAACAGAAGTGAGTAAAGCAGTCTAATACAGCACAGATGCTTCACTCAATGAGGGCAGGGAGATGGTCAGCTGAGCATCCTCATGTTTCAGGTTTTTTTTATCTTTACACTTGACTTATTTTGTGGTGAATAATTAGAAGCAAACTTGATGTTTTATCTCTTTGAAAAATATGGTGAATTCAACTTTATCTTATTTCATTCTTGAAGCTTATATGCATGTTGGAGGTTTGAAATATTTCTGTTTCATGTTAACTGCGATGCTATACATTGTTATCATTACTGCCAACATGTCACTCACTGTGATTATCTGTTTGAACAGAAGCTTACATGAACCTATGTACCTTTTTCTGTGCAGCCTGTTTGTAAATGAACTGTATGGTAGTACAGGGTTCTTTCCATTTCTTCTGGTTCAGATCCTCTCTGATATTCACACTGTTTCTGCTTCTTTTTGCTTCCTGCAGATTTTCTGTTTGTATACATATGCAAATATACAGTTTACTAACTTGGCCATCATGTCTTATGACAGATATCTTGCTATCTGTTGTCCTCTACAATATAACACAAGGATGACATCTAACAGGGCAGTTATCTTTATTATTGTGATATGGTTTTACTCATTTGTGAAATTTCTCATTACTTTATCCTTAAACATCCGTTTGACATTGTGTGGAAACACCATAAATAGTTTGTATTGCAATAACTACTTTATTGTGAAGCTGGCATGTTCTGACACCAAAGTGAATAACATTTATGGGCTTTTTGCCATTTTTCTCTCCGTTGCAGTCCCTCTGCTTCCAATCCTTTTTTCTTATATGAAAATTCTTAAAGTTTGTTTTTCTGGTTCTGAACAGACCAGACAGAAAGCTGTAAGCACCTGCACACCTCACCTCATTTCCCTCCTCAACTTTTCCTTTGCATGTTTGTTTTCAACGCTTCAGAGTAGATTTGATACAAGCAGTGTTTCTGATGTGCTGAGAATCATTGTGTTGGTGTGTTTTCTGATCATACCACTTCTGAATCCTATCATGTACGGACTGCAAATGTCAAAAATACGGAATCTGTTCAGTTCTAAAATGTTGGCTGGTCACAGAGATACTATGTGATAAGAAAAGGCTCAGTAAATCATTTTTGTAAATCATTTCTGACACTTTGCAGAGGTTCATTTGAGATAAAAGAACATTTAGTGGGGAATGGTGACTTTGACATTTTGAACCTGCATTCCTAAATCCTAAAATGACAATATAACTTATTATAATACATGAACTACACTGTTTAACTGATTTATAATTGTGATTCTAATTATACAGTTGATCGATGTGCATGTGTGATATTACTGTGACAGTCAGTGAATGTTTCAGTCAGATGTGTTCACATGTGTGTAAACTGTCATCTACAGAGTTGATGTTAAGATGTGTCACCAACACAAAGCAATAACTGAAAACAGAAAGAAATGAGTGCACAGAGTTAACAGATAAACCTGTCATAGATTTAAAATCTGGAGAAATGTAAATAAACACACAGTACAAACATGAGTAAATATGAACTGTAATTTATTAATATTAATATTAATACTAATATTACAGTTTGTGTAAAAAAAAGATTAATGGCCAACAGATTATTATTGGATTTTTTAAAAGTCTGAATTGAAAATATATTGAATATATATTCAATATTCAAAAATATTACAGAGGAAAATAAATTGTGTGAGAACTGTGATTTGGGTGAGGTCCCATTTTCTATTGTACTGTACAAATTATGATGACTTTAGGGAGCTACTGTTTCATGAAATTGCTCGACTAAACCCTGAAATATTTTGGTGTTCATATGAGCAAAAACTGGAATGGTTGTTTAATTTGAAAGTATTTAAATTTGCTAACTTTATCTCAAAATCTTGGAAAAGAAGGCAAGGTATATTGTTTGATTAGTGTTTACTTAGACTTTTCAGTAATATACGGTAAGCTTCCAACAGCAAATTAGAATGCCTGCACTATTACTGATAGTCTCTAGATTTGAAGGTGAAAGATTTTCTTTTTACAACATATACGTTGTACTCTGGTCTTGGCTTGTTGGAATTCATGGTGTCTTGTAAGCCCTTGTGGGCTGGACATACAGATGTATGCATGACACAATAATAAAAATCTCATTCATTCTTAAATATTGATATCAACCTCGCAAATCCAGTATTATTCAGACTTTGTAATATATTTATTATGTAAGCTACGCAAACATATGGCCGCGTTATATACTATATGTCCAGTGTAGAATTTTTCTCTACTATTTTTAGGTACCGAGCCCAAAAGGCAGAGGACTACTGTAAAATAGTACCTTATTATTTTTTCTTTCTTTCTTTCTTATTCCGCCACTTAACCCTAAATTTGACCCCTTAAACATGCTAAAAAACAAACCAAATTTGGCATGCACATCTAGTCTGGTGAAAAATTTGATAAAATGTATAATATTAACCCCAAAAGTGCCAAAATGTGCTCTCTAGCGCCACCTATGTATCCAATATGGATGCCACCACCCATAGGAATATCATAGAGAGATCAAACCAAAACTCAATTATTCATCTGATCAAGACCTACAAATTATACACTGACACCACTGACCTAATTCCAACAAAAGGTCTGCAATTAGCCTTTCAAAATAAGACTTTGCTCCAATTTTGGACCCTGAACAAATGCTATCTCCTCCAAGGGCGTTAATGGTAGCAGCTTCAAACTTTAATAGGTGACTTGTGACACTGTGCTGAAAAAAGTTGTTAAAAACTTTGTAATAACTTTAACAATTCGGATTTCATAAGCCCTAAAAGTTGCAGTGCTACATCACACCTTACAATGTAAACCAATGGGGAGTCAATCTCTGGGTATGGACTTTGTATCAAACAGAGGCTTCTGTTGTCTAAAGTATAAGTCTGACCACTTTTAAACCTGCATCAATGGATTCACCATGAAATTTCCTATTAAAATATGATTTTTGATGTAAGATTTGGCCAAAGTCGTGGGATTTATGAGGATATTTCACCAGAGGTGTACTCTAAGATCCTGCTCTTTAACTGCTCCTGGTGATGTCATTCCCTCAGTGCTGTGAAACATTCCACAATACACACTCATTATAAAATCACAGGAGGAGCGAGAAAATATTTTAAAACTCACATTCTGATATTTCAAAAACAATAAAAAATAAATACACAGACAGAACTGACGAGGGAATGGGGAGCAGGTGAGGGGAACCGGTGGAAACACTTGGGGTAATCACACAGACACATGAGGAAGGGCAAGTGACCAGAGACAAGGAGGAATAATTTTCAAAATAAAACAGGAAGTGACGAGACAAAACATGGAGACAGGACAAAAACCCCAACTAAACTTCACCACGGCGTGACAGATAATCACAGATTGCCAATCAATAAACTGGTATCTACCTTCATGTTAAGGTGTGGCTGGCCAGTCGGGTTCATCGGTTCTGAAAAAGTATATAAACCAGCAGATGTTACTGCAGCCAACAGAAGTGAGTAAAGCAGTCTAATACAGCACAGATGCTTCACTCAATGAGGGCAGGGAGATGGTCAGCTGAGCATTCTCATGTTTCAGGGTTTTTTTAATCTTTACACTTGATTTATTTTGTGGTGAATAATTAGAAGCAAACTTGATGTTTTGTCTCTTTGAAAAAATATGGTGAATTCAACTTTATCTTATTTCATTCTTGAAGCTTATATGCATGTTGGAAGTTTGAAATATTTCTATTTCATGTTAACTGCGATGCTATACATTGTTATCATTACTGCCAACACGTCACTCACTGTGATTATCTGTATAAACAGAAGCTTACATGAACCTATGTACCTTTTTCTGTGCAGCCTGTTTGTAAATGAACTGTATGGTAGTACAGGGATCTTTCCATTTCTTCTGGTTCAGATCCTCTCTGATATTCACACTGTTTCTGCTTCTTTTTGCTTCCTGCAGATTTTCTGTTTGTATACATATGCAAATATACAGTTTACTAACTTGGCCATCATGTCTTATGACAGATATCTTGCTATCTGTTGTCCTCTACAATATAACACAAGGATGACATCTAACAGGGCAGTTATCTTTATTATTGTGATATGGTTTTACTCAAGTGTGAAATTTCTCATTGTTTTATCCTTAAACATCCGTTTGACATTGTGTGGAAACACCATAAATAGTTTGTATTGCAATAACTACTTTATTGTGAAGCTGGCATGTTCTGACACCAAAGTGAATAACATTTATGGGCTTTTTGCCATTTTTCTCTCCGTTGTTGTCCCTCTGCTTCCAATCCTTTTTTCTTATATGAAAATACTTAAAGTTTGTTTTTCTGGTTCTGAACAGACCAGACAGAAAGCTGTCAGCACCTGCACACCTCACCTTGTTTCCCTCCTCAGCTTTTCCTTTGCATGTTTGTTTTCAACGCTTCAGAGTAGATTTGATATAAGCAGCGTTTCCGATGTTCTGAGAATCATTGTGTTGGCGTGTTTTCTGATCATACCACTTCTGAATCCTATCATGTACGGACTGCAAATGTCAAAAATACGGAATCTGTTCAGTTCTAAAATGTTGGCTGGTCACAGAGATACTATGTGATAAGAAAAGGCTCAGTAAATCATTCATTTCTGACACTTTGCAGAGGTTCATTTGAGATAAAAGAACATTTAGTGGGGAATGGTGACTTTGACATTTTGAACCTGCATTTTATATACTAAATCCTACAATTACCCCTAAAATGACAATATAACTTATTATAATACATGAACTGCACTGTTTAACTGATTTATAATTGTGATTCTAATTATACAGTTGATCGATGTGCATGTGTGATATTACTGTGACAGTCAGTGAATGTTTCAGTCAGATGTGTTCACATGTGTGTAAACTGTCATCTACAGAGTTGATGTTGATGAAAACAGGAAGAGATGGGTGTGTAGAGTTTACAGTTAAACCTGTCATAGAATTAAAAGCTGGAGAAATGGAAATAAATATGCAGTACAAACATGAGTTAATATGAACTGTCATTTATATGAATAGTAATAGTAATATATGAGTATCAGGCAGTAAACAAACTTATACAGGAATCACAATCATCAATCACAACTCTGAAACTCACTGGTGGCAAATTTGCAGCTCAACCTCTGAACTAAGGTTGACTTATATTAACCATTTCCAGAGATTTTGACTGTATCCCATGGCCTTCTTCAGCTTAAGCAACTTACTTGCTGAAAAAGGCGTTTAGAATATTTACCAAAATGTGTCTGAAACATCAAATATGAATCTCCTATATTTTTGTTTTTGACTAGTCATTGGTGACTCACTAAAAAGTGCATTTCACTATTATGTTGATCTATTAGATCATAAAACATTTAAATGACACCTAAATTACATTAAATGAGCTCTCAGATTAAGGGCCTGGCGTGTGTTGGATATAATCCCATAAACCCTCCTGTGTGATTTGGGTCTAAAACATCAGCAGTTCTTCTCCAAGCATCCAAACAGTGAGCCAGGACGCAAGTGAAGGAAGCTTATTTCAGCTAATTTTATCTGTCATGTGACTCCTTTGGTTATTTGGCTGGAAAATTGGGCCTGAAAAAGAATTTGCAGTCTCAGCGGATTGTTTTATTCGTGTTTCACACATCATCTAAGAGCATTCATTTTCACTTTCTGTTGAACTGTTTACGTTTTCAAACCATTCCTGCTGCATATAAGTTTACTCGAAGCACCGCTGTCTCCCAGAAAGGAAATAAATTGATTTCCCAGCCACGTCGTACGAACAAATTTAATTTCTGCCTGTGTTCTGTTCACAGTGTTTCTAATGAATAGGTCAGTTATATGACAATAATGGCAAAATGTTTTTTTTTCTGAATAATTCTAGTTCTAACTTTTGTATATAATATAGTATAACATTTTAAAAGAAAATAATATTTCATGTCAAATACAAATCAGATCAAATTATATGTGTGTGTGTGTGTGTGTGTTGTGTTTTTTTTTTTATGTATCAGTTGACAAACTTATCAGTTCAAACGATAAAGATATAATAAATGGTTTAAATCCAGACAAACTTCACCAATGAGACAAGAGTGAGGTTGAACCGTAGCGGCAGTTTACGGCCTTCCATTGGATGATTCTGCTGCCAATCAAAGGTATCTGCACTCCTATTGGCTGATTTTACTTCCTCCACCTTTGTTTTTTCTCTCCTGTCGCGCTCGTTCTTCTCTCTCGGGCAGTTTGTGTGAGCGGGGGCGCGTGCCTTTGTCCCGTTCAGCCATTCGGAGCACATAAGCCCCGCCCCACTGTAAGGTGACGGTGTTTGTATTAAACACACCCCGGTTGCACTCAGACACGGAGACGAGCGGCTCGCTGTTCGCTTGTTTATTCAAACTTTATAAAACGTGTTTAGTGGTTTTTGGTGTTTGATGCTTATATTTTGTAGTTTAAACGACTAAAGTTAAAACTACCACCGGACCAGTTTACGGCATGTCGTGAAGAGGAGCGTGAGAGGAGGAAACAAGTACACGTGCTGACGGGTTGGTGATACTCCGGGATTCTTTCTAGCCTTTTCATTCACTGACTGAAGCAGGGATCGATCATAGATGTAATGTGATTGATCATCGATCGGTTCCAGTGTGTTATATCCTAACTGGTTTTCAGGCTAACTGGTTTCCGTTCCCAGCAGCAGCTGCTGTGGTCTGCCTCTGTCAGCAGATTCGTCACAAACATTACTGGTGATTTTCGAGTCGCATCTCAAATCAGCTGCTGCAAATATGTATAAGTGACCTGTCCAGCAAGGTGATGTCAGGAGGTCACGTATTTCTAAACGACGTCAGCATCCAGATGACTCAAGACAACCTGTCACCTTGAGTCGTCTAGAAAATATCTGAACATATATCAAAGTCTAATAAATAATTAAATAAATGAATAAATGTCTGGTACCAATCACTGACTGGTTTCCTGTTTTCCAGAGACTGTGGTGTGATGGCTGACCCTCCCTACAGGGAAGAGGATGATGATGAGGAGGAGGAGGAGGAGGAGACTCCCTCCCCGGTGGTTGGTGTCAGTCTGTGTGACTCGGCCCCCCTGCTGTGGAGGGCGGAGGACCTGCGGACTGTGAGGTCTCAGGGTCTGGTGGGGGCGCTGCTGGGTTCACTGGCCCGAACCCCACGACAGAACACACGACTGGGCCGCCCGCTGCTGCTGCTGCCGGAGGAGGAGAGACTGCTGACTGAACGCCACGCCGCCGCCGCCCTGCCACCTGGACCACTGGTGGGTTTATTTACCAGAGGGTGTGTTTGATTTGTTTGCAGAATTACTGAGTGTGTGTTTGATTTGTTGTTGGTGTCAGGAGGATGGAGGAGGGGCGGAGCTCCGTCAGCAGGTGGATAAATATGAGGAGGACCAGCAGAGGAGTTATGAGGAGCAGAGTGTCCTCGCTCTGGAGGACAGGAAGTCAGCGCTGTTCAGAGCCATGAGCTCATCACACTCAGGTGAGAGGGAGCCGTCACCATGACAACCATTCTGCATTTCCCGCTGCCTCCAAAGTGAAGTTCATGGTTTTCTTGAACCTGGTCTGTTGCGTGTGCATTCAGAGCCTGAAGCTGAGACTACAGACGAGGCCCTGCAGGGCCGCCTGGAGGCCCTGGACCGAAGCTTTACCTTCCCGCGGTCAGGGTTGGCGGTCCAGCTGAGCACGGCGAGGGCGGGGTTGTCCTACTGCCCCGAGGCCCGTGCCTTCCTGCAAGCTGATTGGCCAATGAGAGGGCTGGACAAACCGCACTGCGACGCCAGGTACCAGGTGTTCAGAGACCTGAGGGGGCGGGGCTTCTACCTGACCTCAGCGGGGAAGTTTGGAGGAGACTTCCTCGTCTATCCAGGTCAGAATCCGACTCATTGCTGTTTGATTTTAGACAGGTTTTATTTTCAAAATACAACAGTTTTGTTTCTGCTCAGGTGTTACGGAAAAAATGTTGCTTCATGTTTAGTTTAAAGAAAAATTTCACTCATCTCACAACTAAATCAACATATTAAGCAGAACAGGAAACAATATTTCAGTGAAAACATTTACTGTTGTTAATTCCAGGTGACCCTCTTCGTTTCCACGCTCACTTCATCGCCGTCTGTCTGTCTCTGGATGAGTCCGTCTGTCTGCTGGACATCCTTGCCGTGGCTCGTCTGGGTTCAAATGTGAAGAAGACGGTCCTGCTCTGCTCGCCGGGGACAGACGGTGGAGTGGCGTACACGTCCTTACAGTGGAGCGGGATGGTTTGAATAACTGACAGGAAGTCTCGTGTGAAGTTTGAAACCAGGAGAACTGTTCTGCGCTCAGGAACATGACATGTACTCTGAGGAAAATACAGTGACCCTTTTTCTGTTTCCTCATTGTTGTCCGATGCGATAAAACAGAGGTTGAAGCTTCCTGGAGCCTCTTTCAAGACCCCCACTCGTCCCCGGGCCTGTGTTTGGGAACCACAGCTGGAGGTCAGAAGCTGTTTAAAAACTGAGAGACAAGAAAACACTCAGCAGGTTTTACTGCGTGGAACCGACATTGAAACCCGGAAGCAACATGATAAATCTGTCAGATAGTTTGTTTCAGAATACACAGAACTGAAGCACCATGTGAACTGAAATAACAACTATCAGTAAATAAAAAGTTTAAATTATCACATACAATATGAACAACGTAAAAGCAAGATGTGGGCAGTACAGCTGCGTCTATGTACACAAATAGCCATAAACTGCATGAAAAACTGAATACTGAGAGATGCCATGTGCACAATGTATCTGTATGGAGGTGGTGGTTTGGAAATGCCAAAGAAATAAAGTGGAACCCATGTTGTTACATGTATTTCCTTTTTTATGTATTATGTAGAGCTGCAACAGTTATAAGTTTGGTAAAAGCAGCAAATTCTCACATTTGGGAATCTTGAAAAAAAAACTGGCAAACAATTAATCTATCATCAAAGTAGCTGCTTATTCATTTTAACTAATTGATTAATCGTTGCAGGTACGATCCTTCAAAACTGTGATTTAATGACCACATGACTGAAAGACTGATGTTTGCTTCATGACTTCCAAAAATAAAGTCTTGAATTTGTTTTTGGGCTTAAAATGGTCATAAAGGGATTGAAAAAAAATACAGCACTGAAAATGACAAACTTTTATTTTGTAGGTTCATGAGAATTTTGTGACCTAAAAACATAGTTATGGGGCAGGACAGGGATCAGGCGCCTTCTATGAAGTCTGATCAGGTCTAGTTTGTGGATCTAAGAGGTGTTCTTCCTGTCCGATGCTCAGTAGAAAGGTGAGGTGCCGTTCCAGTTGATGGCAGCTCCATCCCACTTGGTCTTGATGGTCATCTCCAGTGAAGGAAACCTCTTCTCTGGGTCTCCATCTGAGTCCCTGGGCGACACCTCCCAGTGGTGGGAATGAGTATCTACAGAAGACAACAGACGCTTGCGTTAGAGATGAACAGACAGCAGCAGGTGATGGGAGCAGAGTGTGACTCACCGATGGTCAGTCTGGCTGTAGTTTTCTGGGAGGGCTGGCCGCTGTAGAAGTAGAGGTGGAACAGATGCTCCATCTTCCAGTCGGACAGCAGTGAGCGGTTCAGACTGAACAGAACCGAGAAGCTGCTGTTGATGCAACAAACCCAGACTGGAAACCTGGGAGTCTTCAACATGCTGCCCACCTGCACACAGTGAAGATAAGACAATTGTTATTGTCTCCACTCGGCTCAACCCTGAAGGGGATCGAGAGTTTGGCTGTGTGTGTGCGCAGATAATCTCACATGACCCTTTGGAGGGCCCCGACCCCTAGGTTGGGAACCAGCGGACTAAACTAGCTAACTGTATATAAAGTAGTGTAAACTAGCTCCACCTCCAGCTACAACAGTAACATGCACACAGCAGCTTCACTCCTGAATCCTGCAGCTTGTTTCCACTCAGATCCAGCTCTCTCAGATGGGAGGGGTTGGACTTCAGAGCTGAGGCCAGAGAAGCACAGCTGATCTCTGACAAACTGCAGTCACCAAATGTCAATAAAGAATAAATTATGCAGATAAAATGTCATTTATAGTTCAACTATGTCCTCATCAATGAGCTTCTCCCTAAAATGAGCAAAGTGACTTTGTCATTGTGTTATTGTGGATCATCATAATGTCAGCCTTCTACTGTCAAATCTGTAATTGGAGGATCAAAGTGAAATCAAACATCTTGGACTAGAACTTTGTATCAGAAGTCTTTTCTTCTTTCCTCTCCCATTAATCATCTCATGACCCCTCAGATTTATCTGCTGACCCTTTGGAGGGCCCTGACCCCTAGGTTGGGAACCAGTGGAGTAAACTAGCTAACTGTATATAAAGTAGTGTAAACTAGCTCCACCTCCAGCAGCTACAACAGTAACATGCTGCTCTAACACTGATGCTTCAGTATTAATAATCTAATGATGTCATATATAATAATATATCAGTCAGAGGGACCAAACCACTACTTTTACTGCAATACTTTAACTACATCAAGCTCAGAATACCGATGTATTTTTACTGTAGTAGGATATTTCATGCAGAACTTTTCCTTGTTATGGAGAATTTTTACATTGTTGTACTGTTACTCTTACTGTAGTACTGCTGCTCCTTTATCTCTGTATTTAAATGACATCCTGTCCCTCACATCTCTATAACGGTCAACGTTTCCTCCAGAGGAAAACCTTGATGTAAACACAATGACTTGCTGCATGATGCAACCTGATCATGTGTAATACATCCATCTAGTATTATCAATGAGTGAAATTAGACGCTGAACTTTGATGCGAGTGTCATGCTGGAGGTGGGTCACTGTACACTGTGAAGCACAAGTAATTCCACCTTAACAAAAGCAAGGTTTCCATCCACATTTAGCAGCATTCTAACTGAATTTCCAGAAAATCACCCAAAGAAAATGTGAATTTTTGTAAGAAGGAAAAAGGTTGGACCTGTGGAAGTCTGCCTCTCTCCATCTGCTCTCGGCTCCAGTGCAGATATCCCACATCGCTGCGAGTCAGGACGCCCTGCTGGGGGCGCTCCAGAGGTCGGCCGTCCTCCTCAAAGTACAGAGTCCCGTTAAAGACGTGAGGACTGGCTCTGCCTGTCAGCAACAGGTTCAGTAAAGCCTACAGAGATGCAGGAGCAGAGACCTGTACTTATTTACCTTCAAGTCTACAACCTGTGAAGGAACCCTGAATACTGCATAGTTCATGCTCACCAGTATCAGTGCATTTCTTTCTTAATTAAAGCATAAACACAGAACTGCATCGGGAAGGTGAGCTTCTTACCTGACGACAGACGAAGTTGCCCAGGCTGATGTACAGCAGGTGGGACGTGGTAGAGTCCAGATCCTCCCTCAGCCTGAGTGGAAGAGGTGGACAGATGGTTTCTGGTTGGTTTTGTTGATGGTACATTAAGGGTTGTATTTCAAGGTCATTTTTGCACTTTCAGTTTCATGTTTAGTTTCAGTTCCATGTTTAGTAAACTTTCTTGCAGATTATTTCTTTAAGAAATCATGGTGTAAAAAGTCTTGCCACATACTAAACCATAACACTGGACATCTGTGTTAAAGTTTCATGTCATCAGTTGTAATGATCTCTGCAACCTGTAGGGGACGTTCACATCATCGTAAGGTTTCAGTCTAGTTACCTGTCGACTGTGCGGGAGCAGATGAGGCTGTACAGGAACAGGATGACTCCATGACTTCCCTCTTCTTTAAACTACAACAACAAAACAAGTCACCATCTAAAACTGTCTCTTTAAACTTTAGTTTCTATGTTGCCAAAGAAATTCTCACCACTTTAAATCCTGATAAGAGTGATTGATTTAATCAGTAAGTGATAAATTTACTCACACACTGAATATGATCAAGGATGAACTTTCTGACGTCTTCTTTCTTGTTAAATGTGAACAGCTGCAGCTAAAAGACAGTCGACAGTTTCTCCATGATGACAGACTGATAACAAAACTACTGAGCAAGAACATTTTAAATGAGCATCATCAACTGTTAAATCCATGTCTGGTACCCTCTCTGTGAAGTTGTCCAGTTTGTAGTCCAAGTGAGGTGTGATGCAGTAGTCTTCAGTTACCAAGGTAACGGTGGCACTGACTTCCTGGCCGGCCAACCAGAGGCTGTCGGACAAAGCTGCTGCCAACGCCCTCTCCTGCTCCTTCTGTCCTACCTCACAAAGACTGGAGAAACAAGGTGGATGGGGGGTGGACAAAATAACAGAAATACTAAAACAAGTAATATACTGGAATAACAACCCTGTGAAATCTGGGAATATGGTGACGTCTCTAACAGGAAGTCTGACGGAGCAATAAACAGAAGCTGTCAACAAAAACAACCATTTATCCATCTATCATCTTTGTTGACGTGTCCATGAGGATGTGCTGACCAAACTTATGGACCCCACCAAACAGATCCAGGTCCGCTGTTTGTTTTGGAGTATGTACAATTTTTAGGCTACAAACCATCAGGAAGGCGTCTGATCATGACAACGAGCCCAAACATCTAGCCAGAGTCATAAAGAACTATCTTGAGGTGTCCTGCAACAGATGGTCTCTGATCTCAACATCATGGAGTCAGTCTGGGATTAACATGAAGAGACAGATGCAGCTGAGATGCTGAAATCCACAGAAGTACTATGGTAACTTCTCCAAGATGCAGGAACAACCGACCTGAAACACTGAGGAAAACTGGCAAAGCTGCTCACAGCAAATGTTGATTTAGTTTAGGTTTCTGCTGTTTACTGACCTGGATGAGTAGCAGCAATGTTATGGATGGATTTACGTTTCAACCCCCTGCAGTCATGAGCTTTGAGTGGCCAAAAGAACGAGATTTCAGAGGTTCCTTCACAAGCTGTTTGGATTCAGTCTTACAGACGAGGTGAGGAGCATGGACATCTGCAAGGAACCACTGCTCCTTCCTGTTGAATACAGTCAGTCAAGGTGTTTTACACATCTGATCAGGATCCTCCAGGATACTGTCCTCTGCAGGTATTCTGGACACGTCCAACTGGGAGGAGACCTGGGACAGTCTCAGAATATACTGTCTTGATGTCTTGAGACCCCTGAGAAGGAGCTGGAAGACATTGCTCGGGAGACAACGTTTGTTAGTCTGCTGCCACTCAAACCCCAAACCCCTGCTGTCATGAGCTTTGGCTAAAGAACGAGATTACAAACGGCTGAGTGAGTTCCCTTCACAAGGTGGCAGGACTCATGTTTAGAGACAAGATGAGGAGCTGAGACATCTGGAAGAAACTGCTCCTTCATGTTGAAAGGGGTCAGTCGAGGTGGTTTGGGCACAGACTCGACTGACTGACTGACTGCTTTTACTGTTTCCAGAACTCTGAAGTCAAGGTTTAGATGGATGGTTCTGATGGATGTGTTGGTTTGTCGGCCGTTTTTCCAGCTGTAGTCTTGTATTGTCTCAACGATCATGTTGCAGGGATTTGTTTTCATGTGACATGATCTTGTTAACTGATGGAAGTATCATCTTCACTCTGGACATGATGATGTAACAAAGAATGACAACTCACCTGTGCAGCGTCCGTCCCTCTGAGCTGCTCTGCCGGCTGAACAGCAGGTATTTAATGATGCGAGCCTGGACGACCATCTGAACGGCCTGAGCCCCGCCCTGAAACACATACCTGACCAGGTGAGACCTAGACAGTTTTACTACAAGATATAATATGAACCTGTGAGTGTCAGCAAGATTCATAGTAAAATTAACAGTTGTAACAGTAGATGTATTAACACTTAAGTATCTCTAGTAGTAATGCTAGCAGTAGCAGCAGCATTAGTTATAGTAGTAGTAGTAGGTGTTTCTCACCCTGTCAGTCTCCAGAGCGAAGGATAACTCAGAGTTCGGCTCTCTAAACTGGAAGAAAGATTTCCTCCATTCGTAGTTGAAGACGTGAAACGTTCCACCAAATAAAATCCTCCTCAGGCTCTGAACATGAAGACAAACAACAACAGGAGCTGCTGTCTTTACTGAGGTCGTTTCTCAGATGTAACTTCTAACCTAAACCAAACCAGCTCTTTATCATCTACAACACTGAAAAAAGACAAGATAAAGGAGAGGCTACAGATAACCATAAGTTTAACCCCCAGCTGTGATTACATACTGGGTCTGTTTGGTGTTTCCAGACAGCAGCAGTGTCAGGTGACCCGTTCACATTTCCTCTCAGACAGACTTATGTTTTGGTGAGTGTTTGTTGGTCGGACTCACCTCTGTGACGTGTGGGGTGACCGGCGTTCCTCCGAGGCTCGGGGAGATGACCAGCCTCCTGGGGATGAAGCAGAGGGCTGGGAGGGTCCTGCAGGGTGGAGGGGTTTCCTCCTGCTCCTCCTCCTTCCCCACATCCACCAGCCTCTGAGGAGAGCAGGAAACACCTCAGCACACATGAAGCTTCGACAGGTATCAGTCTAAATCCCTTCCTGCCTCCCAGAATCCTAATAACTCTGGTGGACTTATTTATTGAAATATCTCAACAACTGTTGGATGGATTACTGAAGTACAATAACTTTGATCCACTGACTTTTCATCAGTGAGCAGTAGCAGTAGTAGCAGTAGTAGATACAGTTGAATCTGAAGGATGTAAATAATAATTGTCATCACTCACATCAGGATTCTTCTTGACTTCCTGTTGAAGCAGCTCAATGTAGTCCAGCCTGCAGTCTGTCATCACCTACAAGTACTGAATAGCTACTAACTACTGCTAATGCTACTAGCTATACTAGCTTTAGTGCTCCAGCTGCAGCCTCTTCACCATTATGGTGAAGACTTCTGCTACTAGTTAGACTAATAAACCAACTGGTCTAGTATATTACAGATACTGGTTCTTCTTCTGGTGTTTCTGCTGTCTGAGAGGAACCTGTAGGAACAGGTGAGCAGCATGCGGAGTGTGGCAGCAGGTAGATATACAGACCCTCACCAGCACCACCACTGAAACTAAACACTCTGTGTGTGTGTGTGTATGTGTGTTACAGGATCGGATTCACACAAACCGGCCGAGTGAAAGCTGAACTGAGTGCAGTGAAGCGTCCGGGTCAGCAGAGAGCAGAGCTGAGCCTGAACGCATCATTACTCTGTTTCTCCTGACTCAAACAGTCAGGAGAAACTTTTAGCTTCGAGATGTTCTGTGAAGACGACGCCTGATCATCATCTACTCAACCAAAAGTCAAACACAAACACACAAACACACACACAAACACAGTTAATGAACACTTACGATTCCATGTTTTGATTGCAGCCTGTAACGAAAATGTTGAAACATTAATACAGTTTAGAACTAAAGAATTATAAAATTGAGACTGTGATAGTGAAAAGGAGTGTGGATCTGAAGATTATTTGTTATACAGAGCTATAACAATCAATCAGTCAATCAGTCAATCAGTCAATCAATCAATCAATCAATCAATCAATCAATCGATCAATCAATCAATCAATCAGACTCAAAACATCCTACAAATTGTAAATGTGTTTCTTTTTCAGTTTTCTGGGTGAAAACTTCCCTCCAGTGCTGCAGGTCGGACACCTGGACCAGGATCTGCTGTAGCTCCGCCTCCATCTGAACACACACACACACACACACACACACATCGTCCTGATCACCTGACTGAATATGTGTGCTGTCTGGACATCAGACTCTTTATGAATGACCTCCTGTAAAGTGAACCAGGAAGTTTTCTAACATGATCCTCTCTGCTGTTTTCACCTCCAGCTCTGAGCTCTGAGCTCACATTTCTCCAAACTTCATCTGAAAGCTGCTTTCCTGTCACACCTGTCCTTTACAACAGTAATATCTGTTACTATTATTAAACTATTTACTCAAAACATCAGAAACTTGGCTTCTGGCGGTGAGGGGATTATTTCCAGGTGAGTAATGTCTTGTCTTCATGAATAATTGAAGCTGTAACTTGTAGAGTTAATTACACTCATTGAGTGGCGTTTTAATTACAATTTATTTGTTTTCTGTGTTTTCAGGATTTTATGCAAATTGTCCGTCTCTGCAGTGGGAGGTCCCGTGTGTGTTCAGGTTAGAGAAAGATGCTGCTGTGACTTAAATGTTCATAAACATGATGAGACTGTTTTCTGTATTAAACAGAGATGTTCACGCTGCTGCACTTTAATAATAATGATAATAATAATAATAATAATAATAATAATAATAATAATAATAATAATAATTCAGAAAACACATGTTAAAAAGGACAAAGATTAATCAACAGTTTTTTGGTCTTAAAATGAATAATATTAAATAAATTACTTTCTCAGAGTTAATGTTTAAAGAGATTAAACTGATGGAGGCTGAAGACTGTAAATACTGATCAGCTGTTTCAACAGAATAACAAACTAAAACCGGTTCATCACAAACATCATTATGTTTGTTTATTACATTATTTTACATTCTTTTAAATTTCTTAATGGAATATTTATATCATCCTAAATTTTGTTCCATATATTTACCTTGTCAAAGTCATGTATTTTAAGTTATTAGTTTGTTAAACATACTAATTTCAAATGAAGTCTTTCAAAACAAAAACAATAACAACACAGACACCAGATTTTCAGGTGTTGCTGCTCAAAGTCAACAATCAATCAAACTCAATATTAAAACAGATTTTTAGTCGACTTGTGAAGCTCAAACTGGAAACAAGATCAAATGTAAAAACAGAGGATGTGAATCTTACCTGCTGTGGATCAAAATGAAGCTTCAGCTGAGTGACAACAAGCTTTTTATTCCCTGAGTTCAGTCTTCTAGGCAGCGTGTCCCTCCATCGACCAATCAGAGTCTGTCAGGACCAAACCTGACTTCATAATAATTCAATAATAACCTTTATTTATGCTGCACCTCATTAAAAAACAGTGTTTTACAGGACAACTAACTGCTCTCCATTTAAAATAATTTGATATATTTTTTCCAGAAAGGTATTTTGCACGATGCAATCAGTCAGAAAAAAAGTTTGAAAAACATGATGAAGTTATTCTGCAAAATGTATTTAGCAGCCGGAACCTGAAGGCTATCCACACATCTCCAAAATCTAGGAGAGGAGAGAAGGTAAAATATATGAAATGATATAAAAGTAAGAGCAGAAATCAATAAATTATGAGCACAAATTAAATTATTATATCAAGAGCACAGTGACGTCTCCCAGTATAAAACACTCCAGATTCCAGATTCTGATTTTCAGAGTTTATATTTTGAGCATGAACACGTTGAAGGTGGTCCAGCTGAGTCTCAGATGAAATCCAGGCCTTTAATTGGCCTCATTGAACGAGACACCACAATTAAACACATGACGGAAACTACTGGACACCGACCCCCCCGCAGGGCCACGTCTTCATGCTCTCCTCTGTCAACACATCCTCATCCAAAGATACTGATGAGACGCACTGACAGTGTCGGTTTCACTGCAGGGGATGAGATGAAGAAAGGCCTCCACAGACTGTCCTGCACCCAGAAGGATGTTCAGGTTCTTCTTTATTAGGAAGTGCTGGCTTGGTTGGAAGTCGTGATTATTACTTGGAAATTGCTGTGAGCAATATTTACAAGTCAGTATCTCATAAAGGACTCATCAAGGACTGCCTTTTTTCACCTACGTAATATCTCTAAAATCAGACATATCTTATCTCAACAAGATGCAGAAACAATAATCCACACATTTGTTACTTCTAGGCTGATTATTGTAACTCATTATTATCAGGCTGCCCTAACAGGTCTATAAAGACTCTGCAGCTGGTCCAGAATGCAGCTGCTCCTATTCTGACTAAAACTAAGAAAAGAGATCACATTTCCCCCATCTTAGCTTCGCTGCATTGGCTTCCAGTAAAATCCAGAATAGAATTTAAAATCCTTCTTCTTACTTACAAAACTCTTAACAGTCAGACACCATCTTATCTGAAAGAACTCTTGGTACCGTATAATCCCACTAGAGTACTGGTCTCCCAGTATGCAGGTTTACTGGTGGTTCCTACAGTATTTAAAAGTAGAATGAGAGGCAGAGCCTTCAGCTATCAGGCTCCTCTCTTGTGGAACCATCTCCCAGATTCGGTCCGAGGGGCAGACACCCTCTCTATGTTTAAGAGTAGGCTTAAAACTTTCCTCTTTGATAAAGCTTATCGTTAGGTCTGACCAGGCTCACCTTGGATCAGCCCTTAGTTATGCTGCTATAGGCCTAGACTGCCCTTAGTTATGCTGCTATAGGCCTAGACTGCCCTTAGTGATGCTGCTATAGGCCTAGACTGCCCTTAGTTATGCTGCTATAGGCCTAGACTGCCGGGGGACTTCCCATGATGCACTGGGCTCCTCTCTCCTCTCCTCCATCTCTATGTATTTTATTACTATTAATGCATGTTACTAACTTTATTTCTTCCCCGGAGTTCTTTGTGCTTTCTGATCCACAGGAAGCTCCATAAACCATAAACCATGCTGATGTGTTGGCGTCCTTCTTCTGCCCTTCGCCAGCTGTTCCTGCTGTTGTTGCTGTTCTCTTTCACTGTTAAAGGGTTAAGGTTTTTTTTTTCTAACCCTAACCCGTTTTTTGATCAGAAACCATTTAACTTCAGTTCAGGACAAAACCAGACAGACCTGAAATCATACAACTAGTTTGATGGTCTTTTCCATCTCTGCCATCCATCCTGTGTGATATGAAGGGACCAAAAAAACACCTTCATGTAATGAACTTAAACATTAAATATATGAAGTATAATATGTGGTACAAATGTAAAAGTTCTAGTATAACATATCAAATCTGTAAAGTGACAAAATACACAAACATTTAATGTTTGAGTTTATAAAAGTTTATAAATTGCATATTTTTAGAGTTTTTGATTATAAATTTTATCAGTCAGAAGTTCCCAAAGCTCAAAATGATTTATTGAGATGCTTTTCATCTATTTTCAATATAATATATTTCAATTTAATTTATTTACTGATAAATAAACAGAGTATCAGAAAATCTCTGCAGAAACTGGAACCAGAGAAGAAATTAGTTCCTGTAAATACTTAAAGCCATTTTTGACTCTTTTTTTTTTTTTAAACCAACTTGACTAATCGAGAGCTGAAACAATGTCAGTTTGATAAGTTTGTGTTTGTCAACTGATTGTAAATTAATCTTTTAAGCACAAATGCCAAAACTTTTCTGGCTTCATAATTTCAAATGTGAATCAGTTTTCTATGATGATAAACTGAATAACTTTAGGATTTTGATATCGTTGACGTCACTGTGAGCTCTGGAAACTCGTGACAGGCATTTTTCACTATTTTCTGACATTTTATAAATACAATAATCAGCAGAAAAGTCTACAATAAAAAATACTTGTTAGTTGCAGCCACATACTAATAACTCTAATCTAATCTAATATTAATTCTACTTAACCCTTACATACCGTTCAGGTCGGATATGACCCATTTTTACATTTGGGAGCAGTAAAAACACTCTGAACACTTTTGTTTTAGCCTCAAATTTTATGACTTTTCCTTAAAGTGACCCATTGAAATCATTGTGGCTGTTTTTTTCTTCATAAACAAACAGCATAAAGAATAAATTCTCTCTGCTCTCTGATGCTTCATTGAGGATTAATCACATATTTATTAACAACCAATGAGGTATTTATGAATAAAAATAGATCAGAGACGATTTATGACCGAATACTGTGAAGGGTCAGAATATGAACAGTATGTAAGGGTTCATATCAAGAATGAGATTCAGTTTGTTCTGCTGCGATTCAGACAGGAAGTGATAATGTTGGTATGATGCATCTTAAAGTGTCAGTAAGGTCACTAGTTAAAGCCACTAATTGTTGCAGCTGATTGTTCTTTTGTCCATTTAAGACTTCCATCTTGTGTTTGAGTCTCTTCAGTACATGAGGTCGGCCGCCCCGCCGCTCAGGTCCAACTCTTTGGTTTCCTGGAAGGGAAACTGAACGCCGGCCAGTCGGATCAGCAGGATATTGAGTCCGTGGAGGAGGAAGACGAGGAAGAAGAGCCAGAAGGATCGGTCGTAGCGCTCGGTGTACGTCTGGAAGACGAAGGTCATCTCGTTGAAGTTGGCGATCCGTTCGGACAGATGATGGAGCTTCACCTCCGACGCAAACAGGATCATCACCAGGCAGCTGCACAGACCTGCGCGACAAACACAAACAACTACTGATTTTAGTCACAGGTTCGTTCAGAAGTCAGGGGAAGAGGCCACATCACTTCCTCTCCACCGGTGTCCCTCAAGGATCTAAGCTCGGTCCCCTTCTCGTCCATTATAACAAGGTTTCTGTTACCTCTGCTATGCTGATGATACCCCGCTCTACAGTACATGTCCTTCATACTACGTGACCCAACTGTCTGTCAGTGTGGAAATGGATGGTCTTCTTCTCTAAAGTCTTGCTCACACCAGCATTTAAAAGGCTCATTTCAATGTGTTGCTGCAGTCAGTGGATTCACTCATGGGGATGAAGTAAATCTGCACAAACGTTTCGTGTTGAGTTCAACTTTGACTCATGAAATCAGAGATTCACTGATAAATATTTGTTTGTACGTGTGATGGAGAGACTGTTCAGCCAATAAAAATGCCAAAACAGGTTGTAATTGGTTGATTTATAGTTAGTTTGATTGACAGGTGGTGGCGGCTCAGAAAAAAGCACACCAACAAACAGGCAGAGAAGAAGTGAATGAAGGAGGAAATGAAGGATTGTTGTCTCTAACTAAACACCAGCAGCTTCTTCAGGTTCCTTTTATTCTTCTCAGCTGAGACTCTCCTGCGTCGGGATACGTTTCTGTAATTGCAGCAATTATCAGACAACACACACCGACACCGGATGTTTGTCTGCATCTTTAATCCTGTTAAATACTTCAGCCCAAATCTATTTCCTGTAAGAGTCATGTGACGCAGTCGTGTATCGGTGAAGTGTGTGTTGTGTTTCTCACAGCAGATGACGGTCCACAGGTAAAGTCCCATGGGGCCTTGCAGCGTCTCGTAAGGTCTGCCGAAGGCGTTGAAGAAGAAGAAGCCGGTGGCCACCGAGGAGAAGAGGATCACCACACCACAGAAGAAGATGACAGTGACGTGGAGGCCGGCAGGGATGGCGCTCAGCAGGTCAGGAAAGACTGAGACACAACCAGAGAAGAAGATAAACAGAATCAGGAGAGAGATCCATAAAGAAGATCAATTTACTGACTGTGGAGTCCAAAGTTAAAATCAAAAAGACTCCGATGCTCCACAGAGTTCATACAGATGTTTTATTTAACGTCAGCAAACATTAGAACAAAGACCAGGTGCATGCTGGTCCTTCCTGCGTGAAAAATAAAAGTAACACTGCTTCACTTTTTCTCACATTAATCATTTTGTAATAAAGTGACTAAAGGTGTGATAAGTTTCCATTAGCACCCTCTATAGGCCACTAGTGGTATTATCATTTTATTAAGTTTTTTTTTTAGCTCTCCCCTGTTCAGAGTAACAGCCTGAAGAATGTAAGTTATATATTTCTTTGATTTGATGTATATTTGTATATATTGGTGTACATCACTTTAAGTTATTGTATTTTTGACTAGAATAAGGTTTGGTTGTGGTTAATTGACTTTAACAAGCTAATTAGCACATTAGCTGAATTTCGCTAGCAGCTCATTTGATTGAGGGTATAATTGTGTGGATGCTACACTCTTCGGATTTTGTTAATTTATAATTTATGTAGCATGTTAGCTTAGCATTATAAACTAAAATTGGCCAAATGGGAATTTTTCAGCTGTAATTATCTGGTGATTCTTCAGTTATGCCTGTAGTATTATGGTATGCCTGAAATAAGAATAATGTTGATTTGTCTGTGATATTTAGAGTAGTTAAATAAATTATGGTTAATTTATGGTAATTTCATGGTAAAATTATGGTATAGTTCCTGTTTAAAACGTCCAGTCGTCTGTTTCTGTTTTTCACCAAACTGAATCTGAGAATGTCATTGTTGTGTGTGTGTGTGTGTGTGTGTGTGTGTGTGTGTGTGTGTGTGTGTGTGTTGATGTGTTGCAGCTTCTTTCAGGAACACAGCAGCAGCTTTGTTGATCAGGACCCGGACGGTCAGTTCTGATCAGTCAGGCAGAAACGTGATCACCACCCAGTCCTCGTTAGTGAAGGACGGCTGCTCTCGTTAACTGGGACCAGTAATCACTGTGCTGCCTCTCAGAGTTCATACCATTAAACACAGACAAAAGAGCCTCCTGTGAACCCCGATAGCACAGAAACGCAGCAGATTTACAATAAAGTTTATACATGATTGCTCAACAGAAGAGCAGAGCTGCAACTAACCATTAATCTGCTGATTATGTTTTAGTTGTCTTGTCTGTAAATAGTGAAAAATGTTTGTTAGAACTCTCCAAAGTCTTCAAATGTCTTTTTTTGTCCAATAGTTTAAAACAAAAAAGACTTTCAGCTTAAATAAAACCATGAAATCATCACATCTGAGAGGCTGAAACCAGTAAATATTTGGATTTTCTGCCTAAAAATGACTGAAACAATTATTGAAATATCAAAATAGTTGGCGTTTTATTGTCTGTCAATCGACTAATTGATAATTGACTAACTGTTGCAGCTCCAGGTGAGTGTTGAACATTTTTATTTATTGAGGAGTTTTAGGAAAAATGATCTCTTCAGAAGTTTGATCTGCTTTCTGTTATTGATTTTTCTTCATGCATGTTTTCACACAGCTGACTATTTTCTATTTTTGGCTTCATTTGATAATTTCCTTTTATTTGTAATTTGATTTAATTTTTCTGTTTTCATATTAAATTAGTTTTCTTGATTTCTAAATTTTAATATATTTTTATGTAATATTTTCATATATATATTTTTTAAATATTTTATTTTTATATTTCTTGATTATTAATTTGAAATAGGTATATTTTATTTTTATATTATTTGTATAAATATATTTCTTTTATGTCTTTGCTTGTGTTGCAGTTCAGTGTCATTAAAATGTTTAATGTTTGTCTGTTTTTATTCTTATTTATTTTACTTTGATCACATTTTTATTACATATTTCCCATTTCTGTGGTTGAATAGTTCCACCAACAATAAGCAGAATAATATATATAATATATATAAATATATAGTGAACAGAAGTCAGACTGCAGAAACTCAGATGTGAATAATTCAGCTTGTTCTCAGCTCTGAATAATTGATGTGCAGGTGAGATCCACCTGCTGAACATTTCCTCTCTGCAGGTTCATCCTGAGACTTTAATCTTTGATGTGAACTTTAACTCTCATATTGATCTTTAATGATTTATCGATGATAAATATTGCTGATCATATAAACTCACAGGAGAAGCGGGACGGTCTTCCTCCCAGCCCGCACTGCTTCACCCTCTCCCCGTGGAACAGCCCGTAGCTCAGGCCTCCCAGGAACTTGTCCAGCTCGGGTCCGGTGGCGTTGACCAGCTCGGCCCCGGTCCGGCACAGCACGGCCCCGCTGAGCCAGAACGGCAGCCCGGTGGCCACCGCGGCCGTGAGGGCGCAGGAGAAGCCGAACAGCCCGCAGACGGAGAAGAGGAACTGCTTTTGTCGGTTCGGCATGGCGGGATGGAGGATGGAGGTCAGGCTGCAGGAGCCGCAGGAGGACCAGAGGAGGGCTTCATCCCCCCATCACCACCTCCTCCTCCTCCTCCTCCTCCTCTTCCTCCTGCTCCAGATATGAAGGAGTTAATAACAGAAAGATGTGATGAAAACAAGATTCAGGACGCTGAATGTAGATCATAAAAGTCCCAACAGAAGAATCAAGAACTACAGACAGGTGAAGTGACACCTGAAGCTCCGCAGCTCCCAGGTAACCATGGCAACAAGGGGTTAAATTTCACAGAGGAGGAGGAGGAGAAGGAGGAGGATGAGGAGGGAGTATCTCGGGTCAGCCAATAATAAATGTGCAATAAATACTGTAACTGCGCACACACACACACACACACACACACACACACACACACAGTGAGGTGCTGATATGAAGGGCAGGTGGCGCCCTCCAGAGGAAGTTTGAGGTGAAACATTTCAGACCCAAGAAAGTTGTCTTTTTGTCCAGCAGCTGTCAGAAATATACAAATAATAACATGAAAGTAACGTCACATATATAAATAAATTAGTTATATATATAATCTATATATAATAGTCAGCCTATTTATTATGTATATATATATATATATTATAGTTAACATTAGATCCAGTGTGTTGTTGTGAGTTTGAAGTCTAATGAACCTTCATGTCTCTGATAAATAAAGTGTTTCTTGAACTTTAACTGTTGATGTTAAAACTACATTTTGCTGCTCAAACTTCTGAAATTTTACTGAAATAAAAACGCTGAATTCAGGACTTTAACCTGTAAAATATACGTCTGCCTTTAAAACATTGAAAGACATACAGCAAGTAAATATAATACACATATATGAACACACCAGGGCCCATGATTGCTTTACACTTTTCATTTATTGCCTATTTTTTACACCCTAATAAGGAAATGTGCGTCATGTAGCAGGTGGATGTGACTCCCCTCGTTGAGACCAGCAGAGGAGAGACACTGAGATAGTGATGTAACCAACCTGCACGCTCGTATTTTACGGGTTTTTTTTTTTTTAAATTCCCCTAAACAAATAATCTTAAAATATTTGTGCAAAATAAATAAATGTTTGTGTTTTGCCATATAACATATTTGTTTTCGGACACACCTCTACAAACAGTTTTGTTCATTCCTCTGGTGTTAATGTAATTATGTTCAAACTTTTAAATGTTTACAAACAAACAGAGATAGAATATTATTTTCTTCAAGGACTCCAAAAAAAGGAAAAATATGGAAAGTATTATTTCATTTCTTTATTTCATTTAACTTTTAAACTACACAATAAATTAGACACACATCATTTAGAAGTCAACAAAACAATTATTTAAAATTATATAACATTTGATTTTTTTCATGCAAACAGTCAGGAGAGTATAACAAGACTTCAGAGAGAAAAGTCACACTTAATAAAATGAGTTTCATGGTTCCAGCACGTTTCTGATTGGAGGAATTAACTATCTGCTGTTTATTATGCAAAATGTCGTCTCCAGATTGACATTTATTATATTTATTATATACATAGATACACAGTGAAGCTGCAAAAAGTAGAAACTTTTTCACGTTTTATTGTTTTATAACATTGAACCAAGTTGTTCTGATCAACAGAAAAAAACTTTAATGTCAAAGTGAAAACAGATTTCTACAAATTGATTTAAATTAATTACAGATACAAACATATATATGACATCATTTGTTAACTCTAGATCTGAACTGTAACTGCAGCTGGAGTTTAAATCTAAAGTAGCACCAAATGGAAATATTAAAATACAAGTACCTTTAATTTTTACTTTGTTTTGACTTCTTCCGACTTGCGACGTGATGACGCAATGTGTCGGGCTACGTCATACGCACAGACTGAAGTCCGTCTGGTCCGGAGCGCAGAGAAAGAGCAGCTGAGCTGATGAGAAGTTTCCTCCATCATGAGGTGAGTGGACAGATCTTAGAAAACACTCAACAGACGTCTGATAATCATCCGGAAAACTGGCGTGAAGTTATCGAACAGTCTGATCAGTCTGCGGGAATCTATAACTGTCAGTCTGAGGAAGTTATTGATCCTCCATCGGGCGTCGGGCTGCGCGATCATCTCAACTCATCAATAATAAGCTCATCAAACATTTTTTAATCATCGTTTTTAGCAGAAGAGAGCGCGTGTAGTCAAGAGATGGAGATGATCTTATTAATAATTAGTTCTGCTTTTAAAATGATTAAATGCAGCAGAAATATTCAACATGTAAAACTTTTAGTAAATGAACCAAACAGTTCCGCGTTTTCTGGCTTTCATTCAAAAAAGAAAAAAGCCTCCAATGAATAAATGAATAACTAATAAATAAACGAGCAAATAAAATAATACAGTAGAAATATTTTCATGTTCGTTTTATTCACAAAATGCTTTAAAATTATAACCATTAAATGTAATGAATGAGGTGCACTGAGATTTTAACAGAACAAAATCAATCAATACAACATTTAACTCAAAGTGCATTTTTCTCAGTTACTCTTTATTTTACTGTTTCCTGTTTACTTTCTTTTAAAGCTGCAACAATCAATCGATTAGTTGCCAACTATTAAATTAATCACTTACTATTTTGTTGGTAATTTTTTAAAGAAAAAATGCTAATTTTCTCTGATTCCAGCTTCTAAAATGTGAATATTTTCTAGTTTTTTTTGTCACTGTGACAGTAAACTGAATCTCTTTGAGTTGTGGACAAAACAAGACATTTAGATCAATACTTTTCAACATTTTCTGACCAAAAAAACGAATTGATTCATGTAGAAATGAATGTGTAGTTGCAGTCTGAAGAGTGATCAGAGTATGTGAAGTATGTGGGAGGGATGAAGAGCTGCTTCAGTCGTTTACATTTCAGGGAAAGATAACGTGGAGTCTGTGTTTCATTTGTCTTCACAGTTTAAACATTTTAAATCTTTATCATTGTGTTCTTTTTTTGTTTTGTCACCAATGTAAAGTTTTATTTACTGAATATATAATTTGAGGATCAGACTCCAGATAATCTCTGTTAAATGTTTTAATTTTTCAATCAGAGTCTGTTCAGTGCTGCAGTTCTGCTCCTGACGTGAGTCGTGAGTCTTCATGTTTTCATCCTGCAGCTTCTTCTTGCTCTCGCTGGTCTCCTGGTTGGCCGTCGACGCTCAGCTGCTCTCTCTGTCAGAAATGTACGGCAGCCTGCAGTCCCCAAACTTCCCGGAGCCGTACCCCCGAGAGACGGAGCTGCGCTGGAACATCAGCGTTCCCGACGGCTTCCAGATCAAACTCTACTTCAGCTACTTCGACCTGGAGCCCTCCTACCTGTGTGAGTACGACTACGTCAAGGTAAGAAGCAAGGCATCATGGGTACTTTTTATCAATCCAACAGCATCATTTTTAGTTAAACTTCTTTTACTAGAACAGAAACGTCATATTTAGCTTGTTAACAGACATCTTTGTTGAAATAAAATCCAGTTTAAACACCTTAAACACGACTCATCTTTAAAACTTGTTAACAGGAACAGATTACAGATCTACATCTTAAAGTTTGAGCGACTCTGTTCTGTTGAAGCCAAATCAAAGACAGAACCGCATCAGCACAGCGCTCATTACTACAGTACCATCATTAAAACCAGAGTTTCATTTACATATTTTGACTTTAACTCAACAGAACAGAGACTTTTATCCTTCCTCATGTTTTTCATTTCACTCATTTGAAGGACCAGTGTGCAGAATTTAGCGACGTCTAGCAGAACAGACTCTTTTAATTAGTGTTTAATCACCAGAAAATAAGAATCATTGTGTTTTTGTTACTGTAGAATGAGCCTTTATATCTACAAAAGCCCAGAATGGTCAAACCAAACGCTGGCTCCAGAGAGGGAAGGGGGCCGTTTTCATTTAGTCTCACCACTAGATGCCACTAAATTGTTCACACTGGTCCTGTCATATATATATAAACATCATACAGGAATTTATCAGAACCAGCTTAACTTTAAAATGTAGTTTTTATAAGTTATTGTAGAAGTCATATTTGTTCTTCTGACTTGAAGTCTTTTGATTTAAAATGATGAGTTGAATGAATTTAACAGATCTGAATCCACCAAACAAAGACGCAGAATTGTTAAAAGCTGTTCATAAAAGAATAAAGACGTTTATTCCGTGATTCTTTAGGACAGAATTAAATGCTTTTGTATGAAAAATAAAAAATGAAACATGCATAAAAGTGTTGCACAGTGAAACTTTGAGAAGTGTCTGAAGTGTTTTTGAAGTCGGATCCACGTGGAGCTTTTACTGAACGTAGAGAAGACGACACTCTGTGACATTTACAGACAACAGTTTCTCAACCGATCTCGAACCAGACCTGATATTCATTAGAAAGAGAAGCTGATATGTTCTCCTGCAAACGCATTATTTCAGTTTTACATGCATGTTGCAGTTTGTCTGAACAGGAGAAACAACATGACGGGACATATATGTCATGAAATCACTGTAATAGAAGCACACAGGAGTGATTCTGCCTCAGCTGAAGGACTAAAGATACTGACACACACACACACACACACACACACACACACATACATTCATATTCAAATGATGTCAATGGGCGCCACAGTAAAACACCGCGGCAACGCACCCCGACAACAAGCAGCTGCAACACAAAAGAGTCCAGCTGACTGCCCTCCCACAGTGCACTGCTCTGTGTGTGCGGATAAAAGCCTGAATTGAGTGACACGTCTGAAAAACTCTTGACTCGGCTTGAAGTTCCCACAGTCTGCTGAGGACCCTGAAGGCAACACGCCGCGGCAGGAAAACCGACTCATTAAAAAGAATTAATGCGTGAACTGGTCGAGATTTTATTTTTTAACAAAAACGTGAATATCTGAAATCCTCTCAGTCAGCAGAGGTCAACCCATGTTATCATAGCAACCACCTAGTAACAGACTACAAACTATCCATAATAATACCCCAGCAACCACCTAGCAACCATAAAGCAACACCCAGTTCAACCATCTACTGCAGCATCAGAATCAGAAAAAAACTTGCATTGTTTTATTTTCTATTTGTTAATTTACAGAACAAACATCGCAGTAACCACCTACTAACACCTTCATAACCATCACTTACCAACACCATGCTGAGCACCAACCACATAGCAACACCCTAGCAGCTGCCTAGTAACACCTTAGCAACCCGTCACTAACCAACACCTGAGTCACGGCGCCAGATAACCTATCAATCTATCTATCAGCTGAGTGAAGTGAGGTGAGTCATGCAGCATCAACCTAGTATTACCATGGCAACCTTCACTTACCTGCAATCTAGGAGATATGCCGAACACCCTGGCAACCGTGAAGGAACACCCTAGCAACCATCCAGTAACATCTTCAGAACCATGCTGAACACCCTAGCAACCATCTTGTAATATCCTAGCAACCATGCTGAACACCCTAGCAACCATCTAGTAACACCCTAGCAACCATCTAGTTAGTAACTTCTTCAAAATCATCTTAAACACCCTAGCAACTACTTAGCAACATCCTAGCAACCATCTAGTAACATCTTCAGAATCATGCTGAACACCCTAGCAACCATCTAGTTAGTAACGTCTTCAAAATCATCCCAAACACCCTGGCAACCACTAAGAAACCCCCTAGCAACCTGCTACTAACCACTATGTATCACTTTAGTAAGGCAAATCAAGTTTATTTGTATAGTGTGGTATAGTATTTTACATAATACACTGAACAATAAAAAAGAAAAAAAAAACATTTTAAAGGAAATAGAAAAAGTGACATAAATATGATTTTAAATCTGGATCTAAAGATGAGATCTTAAAAAACAAACAAACCTAAATACCTTTAGAAACTTTAGAGTCTTTTGTTTAATCAGTAAACAGTCATTCTGGGCCGTAGTGTTTCAGTCGTCACGGTGTTGGTGGTTCCTCCTGTTAAAGTGTCCTTAAACAAAATGTTAAACTCATAGCTTCAATATTAAAATGATCCATCGTCACTACAACGCTGTAGATCCAGAACGAGACTGCAAAGTGCACATAAAAATCTGGAATTATTATTTATTAAATATTATTATGTTTTTTCTGCAGATTAAATAAAATAAGAAGGCGTCTCTGTAGTTTACAGATTAAGATGTCATGTAAACGCAACGTCACTGTTTCTATCACCCCTTGTTTCCTGTCATATCTCATCTGCTGCTGTCCAATAAAGGATAAAAAAAATGCCCCAAAAATATATTTAAAAATAAATAAATTAAGAAATACAATTAAATGACTGCGTGAAGAGAATCACCAGTTTTCTGCTGTTTGAAGGTTTATGTTAAAGAAGCTGCAGAGAGGCGACGAGTACTAATGAGATGATACGGTCTGTTCACACACACACACACACACACACACACACACACACACACACACACACACACACACACACACACTATAAGCCTGTTAACCTGCTTCTAACTGAATGAACCCACAAACCCTCACTCTGTCTGTCTTTGTTTGTGACCGACCGATTCAGCTGTCAGTGTGTGTGTGTGTGTGTGTGTGTGTGTGTGTGTGTGTGTGTGTGTGTGTGACCTGCTGTTCATTGACACCAGTAAACTGCTGGTGAATGTCAGATAAGATCCTGCGCTGAATGTTAAAACACTTGGACCGACTGCTGAGTGTAAAGCTTCATTATCTGAGAGCAGAACTGTGACCAGTTTTAATCCGTTACAGCTCTTCAGTCTCTAATAACGGCGTAGTTTTATATTTTATTCATATTGTCTGTTGTGTCCTTTTACTTTTCCTTATTTAATGTTTACTTAACCTTCTTCCTTCAGTGAAAGTTGCTCATTTTGCTGCTGAACCAGACCTCAAGAGACCAAAAATCAAACAACAAGTTTCACAGTTTTTCAAGTGTGTCTTAAAACAACAATTAATCATTTAGTCTGTAAATATCAGATAATAATGAAAAATGCTAATTGTTATTCTCCATGTTTTATTTTGTCCACAACTCAAACATATTCAGTTTACAATGATAGAAAACACAGTTTATTGTGTTTCTAGAAGTTTATCCAGATGTTTCTGTGAGCTGCCTTCTCAGGATTAGTTGGTCTACTTTAGTATTATATTTTTATATTTATATATGCCTTAATCTTACTTTATGCAACTTTTAATATTTTATAGTGCTCTGTTAAAGGCATTTACTATCTATTTATTATTTAATCATTATGAAAGTGTTTCTGTACATCACATTTCTTTAAGGTTTTAGTCAGTTAAAGGCTTTTTATTCTCTAAGTTTAGCAGCAGCTGCAGAGATTAAACTCTTCGCCTGTTTGTTTTAACATGTTGTGTGTTACATGTATGTCCAGGTGGAGGCGGAGGGGGAGGTGCTGGCGTTGTTCTGCGGTCGGGAGGACACGGACACGGAGGTGGTGCCGGCTCAGCAGGTCATCACCTCTCCCAGAAACTCCCTCAGCGTCCTCTTCTCCTCCGACTTCTCCAACGAGGAGCGATACTCCGGGTTCATGGCTCACTACAGCGCTGTGGGTGAGGAACATGGTTTGACTGTAACATCCGCTACACACGACATCCAGACCAAAGTATGAGACACTTTACCTTTGACACGTGAGATGTATAAATATCACATGCTAGTTTGTACATTTTTCACATGTGCTTTTTTTTTTAGTGAGGTTTAATGATAAATAACAGCTTTAAAGAAGATCAGATTTTAGACTTTATTGTCTATTGGCATAAAATGATGGAAATGTGTTTTTAAAACACAAATATATGCACACTGTACGCTAGGAGCTATGCCAAACACCATAGCAACCACTTAGCAACCACAAAGCACAAACACCCTAGTAACCAAACAGTAACACCTTCAAAAGCCATACTGAACACCTGCCAGCATCCACATAGCAACACCCCAGTAGCTGCCTAGTAACACCATGGCAACCATCACCTGCCAACACCTTAGCGACACCTTAGCGTCTGTATGTGTGTGATGCTGCTGACACTGTGAGCCGAGGCTCATGTATCATGTGATTTATCAAAGTGAAGTGAAGCAAATCGCATAGCAACCACCTGGTATCACCATGGCAACCTTCACTCTAGTAGTTATTCAGAGTAACCACCACCGTTTTTTATAAGGTTAGATGGAAGTACCAGCTTTTCTAGGGAGTTTTTAACTTTTATTGACTTAAGACTTTGACTTTAGACTCGAAGACTTTTGGTTTTCTGGCTCCAGCTGACGTGTTCCCATCTGAAACAGTTTAATAAAAACTTCAGCTTGATCAATGAGATGAAATGATATCTGTTAATCAAGGCAATCACACTCCCAAACGTACAGTACCTCTCTGTTAATGTTGATGTCTGATTAACATCAAAATTATTTTCTATATTTCAACTAACAATCAGTTAATTTTTATAAGCAATATATGAATTCTTGAATTCATATAATTATTGAATTCATATCTTGAATTCTCTTGAATCGCTGCGATTAGCTGTAACCAGAGAATATTTGGTGGTTTCTTTGTCATAATGAGCAAAAAATTAGTTTTTGAAATTGTTGGCAATTAATTTTCTGATAATCAAGTAATTGATCAACAGATCTGAACCTCATCATCTCTCTCTCTTTTACTCTTTCCTACCTCTATTTTTTTATTTCTGGTCTGTGTTTGTTTCACTTGTCTTGCTATTTTAAAGGATTTGGGGATATTTTCTGCCTTTTTATTATGGCGTTGACCGTAGAGAGATGAGGCACCTTAACCCTGTCTAGCCTGACTTGTTTCTGTCTCTGTTTCAGATGTAGACGAGTGCAGAGACCGGAGTGATGAGGATCTGATCTGTGATCATTTCTGTCACAACTACATTGGAGGATACTACTGTTCCTGTCGCTATGGTTACCTGCTGCACTCTGACAACCGCACCTGTAAAGGTGAGTCTGAGCTGAGATGTCATAAATGTAACGGATGTGATGAGACGCTTTAAAGGACCAGTGTGTAAAATTTAGTGGCAACTAGCGGAACAGACTCAGCAGAAATACAAGATAATATTCATAAGTATGTTTTTAATTAAAATAAGAATCGTGTTTTCATTACATGAGGATAAGAAAGAAGAATGAAGTGCTGCCAGCATCCCCACGAGGCCACAGAGGTCATTACAGCCTCAACATCCTGATGATTTATCTATTTTTATATGAAGAGAAGCTAAAATAGTTTGTCCTGAGAGTGGCGCTGCAGGAAAGGCACTTTAAAACATTTTAATTTTGTTTATTTGAAATGAAACCATGTTGTTTTCAAGGTTCTAAACACAAAAATCATGAAAATAAACAACACAGTTTAACAAATAAATAAATAATATTAATGGTGAGCCAACAATCAATATAAAAACATGAGCACAGGGTCACAGTACAGTAGAGTTCTTCAACAGAGAATACTCAGCGGCTCATTAAATGAATCTGGTATGTCAGGGAGACGCTGTGAAGTGAAACATGTTACAAAGGCATTCAGTGTTGTTTGAAACCGTGACTTGTTGGCAGCAGACTGTAATCGGGATCAAGCTGCTGGAATTCAAATCTGCCTCTGAAACACAGTTCATACAGAGACGTTTAAGCTCATTACGTCTGAAAAGCTCCGGCACACAGTCTGAGAGTTTAAGTGAAGTCAAGACAGACTCAGAGGTCAACTCACATCCACTTTAACATCATACACACACCAACATAACACACTTGTACCTACACTGATCAGCCTCATATTCTGTAGGTTCCTCTTGTGTTGACACGTAGACTCCAAAGACCTCTGAAGGTGTCCTCTGGTATCTGGCACCAAGACGTTAGCAGCAGATCCTTAAAGCCCTGTAAGTGGTGAAGTGGGGCCTCCGGGGATCGGACTTGTTTTTCCAGCACATCCCACAGATGCTCGATCGGATTGAGATCTGTGGAATTTGGAGGCAACACCTTGAACTCTTTGTCATGTTCCTCAAACCTGTTCAGGGAGCTTTAACCTGCTGAAAGAGGCCCCTGCCATCAAGGAATACCATTGCCATGAAGGGGTTTTTAACCTTTATTTCATACATAAGTTTCACCCTGATCACATCTAGAAGCTGTCCAGTAGTCTGATCCGCTGACACTGAAAGGTTTGGGGTGAAGGGCCTTGCTTAAGGGCACCTCAGTGGTGGTAATGAGGGAGGGGCGAGCACTGCTTTTTCACCCACCCAGATGAATCCTGCTGGTCCAGAAATTGAACCGACAACCTCCTAGTTGCGATCTTGCTCCTCTAACCTTTAGGCCACCACTGCCACTACATGGTCTGTGCCAATGTTTAGGTAGGTGGTTCGTGTCAAATACACATCCGCATGAATGGCAGGACCCAAAGTTTCCCAGCGGAACATTTCCCAGAGCGTCACACTGCCTCCGCCGGTTTCCCTTCTTCCCATAGTGCATCCTGGTGCCGTCCTCATGATGTAAAAGCAAACATGACTCACACCAGGCCGCCTTCTTCCATTGCTACATGGTCCAGTTCTGATGCTCATGTGCCCAATGTAGGCGCTTTTGGCGGCGGACGCGTTGCAGCTACGCAGCTTCATACGCAGCAAGCTGTGATGCACTGTGTGTTCTGACACCTGTTTATCACAGCCAGCACGAACTTTTTCAGCAATTTGTGCTTCAGTAGCTCTTCTGTGGGATCGGACCAGATGGCCCCATCACAGGTTCACCGGTTGTCCTTCCTTTGACCACTTTTGGTAGGTACTGACCACTGCATACTGGGAAGACCCCACAAGACCTGTTGTTTTTGGAGATGCTCTGACTCAGTCATCTAGCCATCACAGTCTGGTCCTTGTCAAAGTCACTTTTCCTGCTTCCAACACATCAACTTCAAGAACTGACTGACTGTTCATTTGCTGCCTGATTAATCCCACCCCCTGACAGGTGCCCTTGTAACAAGATAATCATTGTTATTGACTTCACTTGTCAGTGCTTTTAATGTTGTGGCTGATCTGTGTACGCTCAGGTTAACGTAACACTCGTATATACACTCAAGGGTTTGTATTTAGAGGTGCAAAGTATGTGAGGAGGGAAAGAAAATTCATAGTAATATCAGCTGATTTATCTCCACAGACTGACCTCTGCAGCAGTAAACTCAGACTGAAATTTAATATCTGACAAAAGCAAGTTTAAAATCTGCAGCAGAGCGACTACAGCAGCAAGACTAAAGAGCAGGAAGCAACAGTCTGATATTTTCCTGTTTCCTTCAGCTCCCTCCTGCATATGTTTACTGGACTTCTAATGTTTCAGCAGATCCAGTCCAGTGTGATGTGACTGCAGCAGACAGTTACGCTTCATAACTGTTGTTTAGCAGAACTATCCTCTGAAAGGAGTTTTAAAAAACTGACCAAAAAAGAGATGAAACAGATGAAGATGAAAGCATGCTGCAGATCTAGAAGTGTCTTCAGTTCAACCAGTATTCAAAGTTCAACAACACGAAACACTTCACAGTCATGCACAATGCACGTCAAAACGGCCGACATCAGCTCTGACTGAGCAGGACTTCATGTAAATCAGATGAACTGCAGCTCATTTAGTCTCAGTAAATATCTTGCTAAATTAAAAAATTGCAGTGACGCAAAAATTTGTGCCCCAGACAGTAATTTGCAACAGACTGAGTAAATACCTCAGAGCTGGGACTGTATCACAGAGGATGTGGTTTCAACTCTTGACTGAATCTTTAAATATATCATTCATCTCGTGAACTGAAACATGTTTTTCCAACTAAGAAGCACCCATGATGTTGTTCAGCACCCACACTTATATCCAGATTAATTATGAACTGTAATTGATTTGTTTATTTGTGGTTTAATTATCTCACCTGCATCAATCAATGAACTTTCAAGAAATACGACTAACAGCCAGTGTCTCACTAAGAAAAAGGTTTTTTTTCTAGAGTTATATTTCTATTAATATTAAGACAGATTTTGGACGACGCTCTGTCAGAACATCTGTGAACCTGAGAAACATCAAACTCTTCCTCAGATTGTCAGAGAACATGTTGATCTCCTTCCCTTTTAGTTTTGAATGATGACCAGATGTTTCTTCTAACGCTACCTTCAGAATGAACTTTACATGTTTAGTTAAGTCTTTAGTTAATAACACGACAGAATTAATGCAGGAAACATGGAGGTGTGTGTGTGTGTGTGTGTGTGTGTGTGTGTGTGTGTGGACTCTAACCTCTGTCTGACTGATAGTGGCTGCTGATTGGTGGTAAATATTTACATGCTCAACATGTTTCTGTGTGGAGGAGGAAGGAGGAGGCCCTCTCTCTCTCTCACTTACACTCTCTCTCTCTCTCTCTCTCTCTCTCTCTCTCTCTCTCTCTCTCTCTCTCTCTCTCTCTCTCTCTCTCTCACACACACACACACACACACACACACACACACACACACACACACACACACACACACAGACAGGTTATTGAACCTGAGTCTGACTCTTGATTGATCAGATGTGCTGGATTCCTTCACATTTTCTCTCTGTGACCTTTCACCTCTTGAGTTTTACGCTGTATGTGGGCATCAGAGAGAGAGAGCAGCGTACAGTTCATACAGTCTGTATGTAACGCTGACAGAGAATATTAAAGCCCATGTATGAAACTGAAGTGTCAGTTTCCATTCAGACTGAATTAAGGCTGCAACTAACAATTATCTTCATTATCAATTAATGTGTCTGTCTATAAAATGTCAGAAAAAGGTCAACATGTCAATCAGTCTTCCTATGTCCACAACCCAAAGATGTTCAGTTTACTGTCACACAGGACTAAACAAACCAGAAAATATTCATATTTAAGGAGCTGGAATCAGAGAATTTGGACTTTTTTTCTTAAAGAATTACTCAAAATGATCAGTAATTAAAATAGTCCCCTTAAAATCTTAAAACATCATCATCCTCTCTTTCATGTAAAAACTCCAGAATCTGTGAATCTGTAAATATTGTTTATTTCTGAAGTTTTCCTGCTGGACACCAGATGTCTCCTCCTTCACCGTTCGTTCTCAGTGTTTGTGCAACTGGAGGCTTCAAGTTTCCACATCACAGTTTAATACTGAACCATGACTGACTGTGTGTGTGTGTGTGTGTGTTCAGTGGAGTGCAGTGACGGTGTGTTCACTGAACGCTCCGGCGTTCTGAGCAGCGTCGACTTCCCCGCTGCGTATCCGAAGAGCTCCGAGTGTCTGTACCTGATCCAGGTGGAGCCGGGCTTCAGGCTCCGCCTCCAGTTTGACCCCAGCTTTGACGTGGAGGATCACCCTGACGTCAGCTGTCCGTACGACTACGTCAAGGTGAGGACAACACACACATAGACATATGTGATCTGTACTCAAAACTAATCAATAATATCTGTGTGTGTGTGTCAGATCAAAGCGGGCAGCAGTGAGTTCGGACCGTTCTGTGGTGATCGATCTCCAGGATTGATCGAGACCGACAGTAATGTCGTCAGCATCTTCTTCCACAGCGACAACTCAGGAGAAAACCTTGGCTGGAGACTCACATACACATCTACAGGTTCAGGATACAATATACACACTCACAACTACACACATACACATCTACAGGTTTATGAGACAATATACACACTCACAACTACACACACATACTGTAAACAGATGTGCTTTTATTTTGTCGTGACAGGAAGTCAGTGCCCGGTACCTGAGAATCCGCCCAACGCCCTGCTGACCCCCGTCCAATCAGAATACATCTTTAAAGACCACGTCGTGTTCACCTGCGAGGCTGGTTACAAACTGCTGAAGGTCAGAGCAGATTAAAGTTCAGTTTTACAAGTTTTATCAGTGTTTTTACACATTTTCAAAATGTAAATGTAAATATATTTTTTAATTATTATTATTTAATTATAATTTAAATGTTAAACATATTAACTTCTGATGAAAAGCAGACTGAGTGTTTTCTTTTCAAACTGCACTGCTGCAGATTGTTGAAGTCAAACTGAGGAAATAATTCAGACAGAAAAATCTAAAAGTTTAAAAGTTATTTATATATATATGTGAATACAAAGACGTTCATGTGATACAAGCACATTTTAACCTGCATATACTCAGCTGGACATCAATTTAAAGTAATACAATAATATTTAAAACATATATTTTGTGTATTATAAGCCTTAAATAGTTACTTATCATAAATATTTATAATATGTAGTATTTTATAATATTTTAAAGCATTGATGGACTCTGCTGTGCAGGGTCATTCTATATTTTTAATCATCTAATCAATTCAATCAATCAATACAACAATATGGTCATTACTAGTACTGCAGTCGTTTTAACTTCGCTCCAGTGTTTTTAGGATTTCTGTGGTTGTTTTCATCTGTTTTTAATTTGCTGTTTGTTAAATCTGTCTTTTCTGTGAAGCTCTTTTTTTTTTTAACTTTTTAACGTTAGTGGTTTTTAAATAAAGTTTTAATAAAGTTTATTATTACAGTTCATACTGACAGCACACAGTGTCGCTCCCTAGTGGTTCTAATGTGCTTCATTCCTCGAAAGATAAAGATTTCCTTGAAGAAATAATCCACATGTCAACCTTCAACTTCAGATTTAAAGTTGTGGGGATAACTGACTGTGTTTGTGATGGATGTGATGTCTGACTGCTGTGTCTGTGGTTCAGGACGGTCAGTATCTGGAGCATTATCAGATTACCTGTCAGTCTGATGGATTGTGGAGCAGCAGTCCTCCTCACTGTCAAAGTAAGAACAAACCCTGTTTCCTCTCTAGTTGTTGATACTGAACTGAAACTCTGTGTTAAATCAGGGCTGCTGCCTGAAAGAAAACCTAAAGATTAATTTGGTAAAAGGATAAAAAGTCATCAAAGTAAAAAAAAAAGCAAGTATACAGACAAAGACCTGGTTAACCTTTAAAGTTCTGCACTCTCTCACATGTAAGACAGTTTACTGAAAGCTCAGAGTTCACAAGCTTTTAAAATGTCTAAATGGAAGTTATTGTCAGTGACCAACCAATCAGACTACAACTACACACTAACCAACCAGAATACGATTAAAAACCAATTAATCAGAATATGACAACAAAACAACCAATCAGACTATGACTATGAACCAATTAATCAAAAAATGGCAACAAACCAACCAATCAGACTACGACTACACACTAACCAATCAGCATACCGGCTGCAGTGACTGTAGGTGTCCACAGATGTATTTACACAGTCTCACAGTGACATATTTACAGGCATTCAACAGTCTTTCCTGCTCTCTCTTTGTCTCTTTGTGTCTCTGTAGAAACAGACTCGGAGAGGAGGCGGCGGTCTCTTACCAGCATCTTAACCAATCACAGTTTCGATTAGTGACAGACAAACAAACACTGACTGATGTAACAGGAACAAACACGCCTGTTTTTCAGTAGTTAAATTATTTTCTAATAAAACAAATCAAAACCAGAGTCTGCATTTGTGTGTCTCTGTTAAGAACATAAAGCTGCTCTGTAAATCATATTAATTTATAAACAGCCTGTAAATCAATAAACTGTTACTGTGTAAACAAAAACAAAGATTTATTGTTGAGCTCTGCTGTCTCAGAGGTTCTGACTGAACTGTAGGATCACGACGAGGTACGACTTCAATATTACATTTTCATATTCAGGTAACGAGTCATAAATCATCAGTTAAACACATTTCATCATTTCACAACTCATAAAGCTTCAGCTGCTGTTTTTTTAAGTTCAAGATGTTTTGTTGACTGTAGAATGATTGTTTGAACATGAAAATATAAAAATCACATATAAGTTTATTCATGTGATTTTGTTTTATTTATTTTTTGTAAGGGTTGAAACTTTTGGGAAAAAAAACTGATGAAACCAGCGAAACATATTCAGCAAGGTAGAAAGTATTAAAAAGAAAATTATATTGTTTCTTCTTATTATTTCATGTAGATAGCACTTTTCAAAAAGAAGTTAACAAAGTGCTTTATAAAGACATGAAACCAAAATATAATATATTAATTGATATATAATAATTAAGTAAAGATGAAGATTAATTTAAAACACTTCAATTCAAGAGAATGCAGCTAGTAATATGTTTTGGGAAAGATTTAAATGTAGAAACGAGAATGTGAACTACTAACAGACCCTACAGAGTTTCTCTGGCTGTGAGGGAGATCATTAAAATCTATTTTAAACATACAGATGACAAACATGTAAAAGTGTAGAAATGCAAGAAGACAGAGAAGCTAAATGGGAGGAAATGGTTAATGATACTTCTGATTTATCTGAGTTTAACTGTATAAACCATCAGTTTGCTCGGTCATGTTGTTGGAATAAGAACAGAAATAGATCTGTGAGTCATCTGCATAGAGATGAAAACTGATCTGTTGCTTTTGAAAGATTCAACCCAAAGTTTGTATATAAATGGAGAACAATAAAGGACCGAGGACTGAACCCTGAGGAACTCCATGAGTGGAGAGTCCTTCGTCCTTATCGAAGGCTGCAATAAGACATGTTTGTCTATTATCAGTGCTGCTGACAGTGCGAACTCCTCATCATGATGTTCTGAAACAAAATCCACTCAGTCAAATGACAACATATAAATAATGCTTTATTTTACAGATTAAGTAATTTGCAAGCATGCAACGGTTAATTTGCAGGAAATCAAATGATAGGAAAAATATAATAAAAGTTGGTTTAATAGGTAAATAGGGCTGCTCATTATATTTTGGTTCATCGTTGATGTTAATTTGCAAAAAAATATAAATAATTTGGATTCTTGATGATTGTTTAACTGACGTGTAAACTGACTTTTCAATGTGTAGTTTTGTTTTAAACTACATGTTAGCATATTAGGTTCTTTCTTCAAAAACTCTGTAATTTCCCATTCACAACAAAATTACATAATCCAAAACAAATCATAATTAATAAAGTATTAAATTTATACTCAATTAAGTTCTAATTTATTCCTCAGAATAAAGAATTTTTCTGAATTTAATTTTTCCCAAAATCTCTTTTTTTATACTAAGAAATATATATATATATATATATATATATATATATATATATATATATATATATATTTTTTTTTTTTTTTTTTACCTCAGAAAAATAAATAAATAAAATCCTGCATGTTAACATACTGAGGTGAGGAAGGGCAGCTCTGAAGTCAGGTTCAGCTGAATGTACTGAAGTCCTGCTGAGACCAGCTGAGTCCATCTCACCTTCATCTTCATCATCACCCGCCGCTGCGCTCTTACTGAAAGCTGATTGGTCCCTGAGTGTTCTGTCTCCTCTCTGTCACAGTGGTGAATTGTGGGAGTCCAAAGGTGGTGGACATGGCCGACGTGGTCTTCGGTAGCCATGACAACAGCACGCTGTTTGGTGCCACTGTCCACTACGTCTGCAAAGAGGAGACGTTCCAACTGTACCCCATCAACAGTAAGATTACTATTATTATTGATATTATCATAATGACTGTTATTATTATTATTATTATTATTATTATTATTATTATTATTATTATTATTATTATTATTATTATTATTATTATTATGGATAATATTATTACTATTATCATTATTTTTTTATTTCCTATTATTTTGTCTTCTTGCCTTCACTCTTCACTTAACTGAGTATATAAACATGCCAACACAAATAGCTCTGATGGATTCACACTTAAATTCTCTTTATTTTCTTATTTATCTACTTTTATTCTATATATTTTATTTTTTACTGACATCTGTACATGAGCACAAAACAACATGCAAAGTCACCTCAAACTAAAATCTCACACAGCTGATATTAAAACACAATACAAATCTGAAATGTTTGTTTTTTTATGATTAGACTTTTGTTATCAAAGAAACCAAACAAATAACGACAAGTTGAAAATAAATATTTTGCAGATGTAAAGTAAGTACAGACTGCTTCAGTATAACTGACAGGCTGAAAATAGATGCTTTAATTATATGTTTATGTTTACTACATTTTACAAGTTATTTAAAATATAAATAAATAAATATAATAAATAAAAGTAAATAAAAATTAAAAATGATTAATAATCCTGTGATTAATGCATCATAAATAATTAATTTACAGGTTATTTAGTTATTACATAAACCAGTTTGTCAGTTTGAGTTTTATTTATCATCTAATGACCATATCAGATATTAATATTTACACTTTACTGATTATTTTCACATGCATGTTTTTCACTTTTGTTGCTGTAGTTTTTCCTGTTGAAATTTTGGGGGTTAAAATGTTTAAATTACATGTTTGTTGTTATGTATTGTAGGTTCTTACAGTTGTGGGCAGAACGAAGAATGGATCAGTTCAGAAACAGGAGCCACACTGCCCACCTGTCTGCCAGGTATCGCATGTTCTCACATCAGATAATAATAATAAATAAATATTAATAAATCATGTCTTGGATGTAAAAACTTCCCTCCGTGTCTCCGTCCAGCCTGCGGCCGGCCGGCCCGCTCCCTTCCCCCTCAGGTGAAACGGATTGTGGGCGGTCGCAGTGCCGAGCCCGGCCTGTTCCCCTGGCAGGTTCTGCTCAGTGTGGAGGATCTGTCCCGGGTCCCCGAGGACCGCTGGTTTGGCTCTGGGGCCCTGCTGTCTGAGTCCTGGGTCCTCACAGCTGCACACGTCCTGCGGTCCCAGCGGAGGGACACCAGCGTTGTCCCCGTGGCCCCTGAGCATGTCAAGGTTTGAGGACGGACAGACTGCCGTATACTCTTATTAACAGTTTATTTATTTAAAGAGCACATTCATTTATTTACTCTTGTTCATATTTTTACTTTTGTGTTGAAGAAATCTTTCACTTTGTTTAAGTAAAATATTTCTTTTACTTAAAGTCCTGCTATTTATCATTAATAATCAGTCTATAAGGAGTTAATGAATTGTTTATAGGATAGTATAATATAGCTGTCAGTCTTTATTAATGTTTTAGTTAACAACTGAAGTGTTTGCTGCTGTATAAACAGATCATTAATGACAATAGATATAGAGTTACCGGCAAGCTAACAGAGGCCTTGACGGGAAAGAAGAAGTGAAGAGGAGTAACCTAAGTCAGTGGGTGGGATTTCACACTTGGAGTCTTGAAACATGTGGTCAGCTACTGAGACCCAACAACAATATAGTAAAACACAGCTGCAATAATACAAAACATGTTTTCATGAGAAGTTAGAATAAATACTTAACATTAAGTAAAAACTTTTTAGTGACATTATAGCAGTTTGTAATATTGGTGATGTAAACCTCCACTGATGTTTTGTAGGATGCTGCAAGTTTCTTCTTTGAATTGTACTCTAAGTTTATTTGGTGTCCATGGTGATGGTTGTTGAAGACACCCAACTGTCTCTCTTTGTGTCTCAGGTCTACCTTGGTCTCCATGACGCCCGAGACAAACGTCTGGCCACAAACCGCTCAGTGTTGGCGATCATTCTCCATCCAAACTTCCAGCCCAATAACTACAACAACGACATCGCCATGGTGAAGCTGAGAGACAGGGTGGAGGTGAATGAGATCATCCGTCCCATCTGTCTCCCAACACCACACAGACAGGTGGGACAGATTGTTTACTCTAATTATACTGTAATTGATAAATACTACAGGAAATACTGTTTACTGTTCATGGCATTTAAGGAAAGTGGGGACAGTTTTTGAAAGGAATCATTTATTTGTGAAAAGGTAAGTTGGATATATTTATGAAGGAGGACATATGAAGTTTAAGGACAATTTTAGAAAAAGAGGACAATCATGTAAACATTTTCTTAACCTTTGACCTCTGTGTTACCCAGGATGACACCCCAACACCTCTCCCGAACTCTCTGGGTGTTGTTGCCGGTTGGGGCATCTCCAACCCCAACGCCTCCTCCTCCTCCAGTGACCCCTCCGCCCTGACCTCTGACCCCGCAGCGGCCGCTGACCTGGGGATGACATCTGACCTCCTGCAGTACGTCAAGCTGCCGGTGGTGTCTCAGGACGAGTGCCAGGCCAGCTACGCCTCACGCTCCGTCAGCTACAACATCACCGACAACATGTTCTGCGCAGGTTTCTATGAGGGCGGGAGGGACACCTGCCTAGGGGACAGCGGGGGGGCGTTTGTGATGGAAGACGAGGTCAGCCAGAGATGGGTGGTTTTCGGGTTGGTGTCCTGGGGCGGGCCAGAGGAGTGTGGGAGTCAGAGGGTGTATGGAGTCTACACCCGAGTAGTTAAATACGTGGAGTGGATACAGAACCACCTTCATACTGCCCCCTAGTGGTCAGACACAAACTGAACCAGGATGTATGATTCATCACGCCTCCTCTGGTCAATCAGCCAACATGTAGTCTGGCATGTTAACCATGAGGAAATGACAGGATCTGGTCTATAATAGACACTCAGTTGAAAGCCTCCTCAGGGGGGCGCCGGAGAGTTGAAGGTGAAGCAAAGATACTGCATGAGGTGAAGAAGAGTCAAAAATCAGTCAGATCTGAACACAGACACACAACTAATATTGATTTCATACAGTTTGACTTACACTTCCTGAGGATATCAGTATCTCTGACATCAATCACCAATAAACCTCCATAAATCCATTTAGAAACCAGAGAAAAAAGAGGCTGCAGAACCTGCCTGAGACTCATCACATGTTTAAGTTTTCTTCGGTGTCACAGTAATCAGTGATAGTTGTCTGTACATCCATGTGCTCCTGCAGACAGCTGATTCACATGACCGTTAATGGAGACTATTTGATAAAATGTGAACAAATCTGCTGGAAAAACATGTCTGAAAGAGAACAGCAGCAGCTACCTGCGGTCACATGGTAAATTAAAAAAAAAGATCATGTTAGATGTGCACGGATTCCTAAAGCGTGTGAACAGATGGATAACTAAGTAAAGCACATCTGAACTTTAAAAAAATGGAATTTTAATGCTTTTAAAAAACTCTTTTAAATGTTATACTGACAAACCATTTAAAAGAAAACAGACTAATAACTGATAAGAAAAACAGAAAAATAAAAAAAGTGATAACACTGTAATATGCTGCAGTTAATATGCAAACAAGCATATTAACTATTGAATAATTCCTCTTTTTCCTCTTGATCTGTACATTATAGATATTATTCATTAATATTTTTAAGGCATAAAAGATAAATGATGTAACATACACACAAGTTTGATTCAACCAATGAGATTATTTCTGTATTATAACTGATCTTCATTTTTGAGTTGCAGATTATGACCAAACTTTTTTTATTTATTTAAATTCCACCAAAGATCTGAACTAAACCAACCAAAAACTCATATCCAGATATAGTTGATCATTTCATATCCAGATAATGAATCATGACATAGAAAATTATCTGCATATTCAATTAATAAATAGTTTATATATAATGACCACATGGAAAGGCCTTTTTCTAATTACATTTTGTAGTCTGTGGTTTTGTCATATTCACTCTCCTCCATGTTTGTTTGTGTTGCTGCGTCCGCGTTGAGTCGTCCAAATGACAAAAAATATTACATTATAGAGTTTGATTTGTGACACAATGAAAGGAACAATAAGAGCTAATATGAAACGATAGACTTTTTGTATCATCATGTGAAATATATCACCATATCACACGGTCCTAATCTGAACACACACTCATACACTCCTTCTTGTGTTATTTATTGGTGTTTTTTGCCCCACACACAGATATATTGACAACAACAGGTCAGATTTTCAGAATATTTAACCAATGGTCCTTCTTCTTGAGCTTCAGGACAAACTTTATATTTTTAGCTCCACCGCTGGTAAAAAAAAAAAAAAAAAGATCATCAGGATGTTTGTTTTAGGGCTTAAACAATCGATTATTTTCATTCTCAGTTATTATTATTTTTCAATTAATTGATTAATCGTTTGGTCTTTTTTTAATGTCTCCAGTGATGCCTTTGATTTGCTAGTTTTGTGTGACCAACAGTCCAGAATCTGAAGATATTCAACTGATTGTTATCTATGTCAAAGGACAACAGCAAATTCTCACATTTAAGAAGATGGAAGCAGAGAATTGTTTTTTTAGTGCTTGCAAAATGATTGAAACAATCGTTTAATTACTGCAGTTTGTTCATATTGCGGATGTAATGAACTCTCTCAGATTCTTGGCGATGCTAACAGGACTTAAAAATGTTTTTTTTATTTCTCAACAGAAAAAATGAGACAAACAGAAACGAAAAGCAAAAAGATTCAGACACAACACTCCTAAATGTGACTGCAATTCTCTCCCCTCTAATATGTATCCTCACATGTATCTTACACAGTGTTACTCTGATTCGATGATCTGTTGTGCATTTATGTGTTATTATAATATTTTACACTCACACGTATGAATTATATCAAAACTTTTAAATTAATTGAAATAAAGACATTTGGCAAAGACACAGATTTTCTGACAAGGTTTGTTTTGTTTTGTCACAACTAAACATGAAAGAAGTTCAAATTAAGTTTCTGTATTTTACACATCGCTTCACAAATGTCAGTAAAAAATTTAAACAAAACAAACTAAATCACAACTTTAACTAGAAACGTGGATGAGGCACCAATTGTGACAAAATAATCTCAACTCAAAGGTCCATTTACTGGCTTTCTGGAACTTCTAATGCATCTCTAAGTGATGCTTGGATTTCCACACTCAACATTCAGAGTGAATAACGTCACAGTGATCTGTTGATGTCCTCTCAGTAAAATACACTTCTTGTTCTCTGGAGTTAACAGCGACTTGTGCAGACACACCTGAAGTCAGCGCTCAGTGTGTTTTCAGCTCTGAGTGGCGTTAAGGTCCTGTCTATCCATGGTGTCTTTGATCCAGTTCAGGAAGTTGCCCAGACGGGTGTAGACACCGTACTTCCCTCTGGCGGCACATTTCTCTCCCCAGCTGACTATGCCGGTCAGAAACCAGGTCCCTCTGTAGTGCACTACGAAGGGTCCTCCGCTGTCCCCGCTGCAAGCATCAATACTGGCGCTCAGATATCCTGCACAGAACATGTTGTCTGTGATCACCTGCCGCAAACACAAACACATCAGGTTAAAAAAGGAGCTGAAGTCAGATCCTCCAGATAAACCATGATACAAAAAGATACAAAACAATATGAAACAATACAATAAAGTTAACAGCAACAATACAATATGATAATAAGACAATAGGATATGATGAAAACAATACATTAATATATGTGATAAGATACAATAATACAATTATGATGCAATAGCGATAAGATACAATATGATAGCAATAAGATAGGATAATATATGATACAACAACAATAAGATAAGATCTGTGTCTGTCTTCTGCCATCATTAAAAGGTTATCATATTGCTTTTATTTTGTTTAAATAGATTTGTTTTAATTCATATATCAGGATTTCTTTTAAAGAAATTCTCAAGTAGTAATGTGAATGATATAAAACACTTGAAACATATAAATAAATAAGTTTGACTGGCTGCTGATCACCTGTTCAGTGGACATGGTGCATTTTTGGTAGTTGACCACCGGCAGCGTCACCTTCCTGAGGAAGCGGGAAGACTTGCCCATGTACTTTGTTACCCCCCAGCCTGTCACCACACCGTGGTTATCATCCTGAACACACAAAAACAAGCTGTCAGCTCTAGTCAGGAACACACAGATGTATTGATCTGAGAATGACCCTGTGATTACCTTCAGCAGGTATTTGGACAGGTGGGGGTCAGGCAGGCAGGCAGGGATGGCGGTGGGGCTCCTGACAACGGGCTGAGCGAGGTAGACCAGAGCGATGTCGCTGTCAAAGGTGTAGGAGTGGAAGTGAGGATGAACCACCACCTGCTGAATCTTTATCTTCTGCTCACCTGGATCAGGACGCTTCTTATCATAATCACCTGCACGCAGAAAACCAGTGATAGGCAAATAGTGGCACAGAAATTAATCAGCAGCATGAAATATTGGTAGATAACCAATCTTGAAGTGCAATACAGAACAGATATTTGTGTATGAGTCATTTTTGGCCCAGTGAGTATTAAAATAAGCTGTTAGCCCTCACTAAGAATTACATCAGTTATCAATCAATTATATTCTGAGATGAAATAAGAGAAACCATATAGGCCTGTATCTCTACTGTGCCGGTTAGTGGCCCCAAAAGGAAAAAAATCCAGAAAAAACTGGCCCATGGTTGAACCTATTTGCTGACCACATAAAAACTCCTCATATTCACAGCTGCATCACATTGTGCAGGTCTAACAAAGACCATTAAACTAAGATAATAAATGAAGGGGCAAAGAGAATCTCACAGACATCCTACTCTGCTGTTACTTCTTGTTCTGGGGTAAAATAAATATCACTATTCCCTATAGAGGAATAAACATGTGGGATGAAGGACCAGATGCAGGATCTGTTCCTCTCTCTTCACACACCAGAGTAGACTAGATTTATTTCTATTAATTTATTCTAAAGAAATAAAATCTCAATCTAGGAATCAGTTGGGGTTTTATCCAAATTATCTTCCTGAACACATTTTCAAAATCTCTCAAAGTGAAAAGAAGAATTACTGAAAGTAAACTTGGTAAACAAAACAGCTTCTGGATACTATTTTAGACTTTTAGTTATCAGAGATCATAATTATGAAACAAAAGGTGATTTAATTAATCTTGTTCTATGTACATTTGAGAGTGTTGTAGGAAAAAATACATTTTTATACACTGCTGCATTTCTCTGGAAAAGAGTTCAGAACCTCTCAAGCAACAGCAGACAGAGAAGAGTTTTAAACTCTTGGTATAAAAAAAAGAGTTCATTATCATACTTCAGATCAAGTCTGCATTCTCTGGCCTCAACCATCACAGCAAATACCTAATCACCGAACCTGAATTTCAACCTTAAACTGAACCTGAAATGAGTTTAACATTAATCCTAAAACCAAGTCTGAACCCTTTAACAGACCTTTAAAGGTCAGGCCAAAATGTCCTAACTTCCAAGGTCAGAAAACTCAGACAGATGAACGGGTGTTTACCTATAGTAACATGGTCTGCAGTCTCCTCAAAGCAGTGAGCAGCAGAGACCACCCAGCGATCAGAAACCAGAGTCCCCCCACAGAAACCGTAACCATCAGACCTGCGGATCAGAACCTGAACACATCACACACATCAACAAAAATCAAAATCAAAAAAAGAAATATAAATCATAGCTTTAATCCAAAACATCCTCCAGACCTGCCAGGGACTGCGTCCTAGTTTCTCCAGGTCTCCTCCCACTATACGAACTTTCTCGTCTTCTTCTCCCCCCTCCTCCTCATTCAGCTCTGTCTCGTTCCCTCCTCTCTGTTGGGATGCGTTCACTGTCATCATCTCACCCCTTGCTTGCGTAGAGTTCAACCAGCTCTCTGTGATGTTGCCGTCTAATATGGTGTCTGTCTCCATGGTGATGTTGACCTGATCAGATTCAGTCCACAGAGAGCGACTTCTGTACCACACCTCCATCTGTTGTTGACCGCAAGGAAGCACCACTGCACAGGACAAAGAATACAAACAACCCAGTACTGAAGTTCTGAGGTATTTATACTTCAGTATTTTCATTTTCTATTACTTTGTTCTTCTACTTCCTTACATTTTTAGAGAGAAATATTAACAGTACCAGTAGTAACAGTAGTGTTATGTGCAGTAGTAACAGTGTTATGTGCAGTAGTAACAGTGTTATGTGCAGTAGTAACAGTAGTGTTATGTGCAGAGGTTACAGTAGTAACAGTGGTTCTCTGAGTGTTACCAGTTGCGGAGCACCTCTGTCCATCAGCCTCCAGTTTGAATCCATCAGCGCAGCCACACTGAACTCCAGCTCCACCCAGGTCTCTGCAGTACTGCATGCAGCCACCGTTTCTATAGCGACACTCTGTCACCACTACACACACATACCACAATTATTACAATAATACATATAAAAGCACCATCTGCAGGGCTGCTTTACTGGGCATGTTGCTGCATACTGCCATCAGAGCTGATTATACAACATATGAAGTTTTTGTTGCTATCTGACTGACTGTAACTAACAACTAAGATTATTCTCTCAGATTGTTTACATAAATAAAAAGAGCAGTGGCCCCAGAACCCTTCCTTGAGGGATGCTGCAGGTTCTGGATTCAGGACTAAAAAGTGTCACCTCTTGAAATTTACCTGAGGTTTTGGGCTCAAAGATTGAAGCAGAGCCTTAAATCTTACACAGTAACCACGGTAACCTGAGAGGCAGGTGTGTTGATTACCTGAGTCGCAGATCTTGCCGTGGTACTGAGGCGGGCAGAGACACGTGAAGTCTCCTCGCTCCATAGTGCAAATCCCTCCATTCAGACAGGGATTAGTCTGACAGCGGTTAAGATCTACGACACACAGAGGAAGCACTCGAACACAAGTGGTAGGTACAGTGATGTCATCAGTTAGGTGAATTAACATTTTATTTACAGGATTTAAAGTCAAATTATGTTTATTTTGTAAATCAAGTCAAACACAGATTTAAATAATCTAAATTTGGTCTAAGTGAATTTAGGATTGTGTGATATTATTAAAAGCTAGCCAGTTATGTCAGGAATAAATAAATTCAGATTAGGTTTATATGGCTCCAAATCGATTTTAAATCAATGATTATCAGGGTCTAATTAATCCAGATCAGACTGAATCTTCAGACCTCAGCAGCAGCAGAAGTATTGAAGAGTATTTTATCAATTTGAACATTTAGGACTGATTGTTTGATAATTATTGATGATGATGATGATGTACTCACGTATGTATTTGTACCAGAACTCCAGCTGTGGGACAAGAAACACAGAGTTAATATCTAAAGTGATTCATCTACTGGCTGAGACCTCTGATCTCTTCACTGGTCAAGTTTTTTGCTGTTACTGTCTACTATCCCCCAAAAACAGATTACTTATTCAACTCAATTTAAAATTAAAAAGAATGACCTCAGTTTTTAAATCACAGAAAAGGGTCACATGACCAAGAAAACAATGTCAGCCTCTCCTTTCAGGTCATAGTGGCCCATCGAGTCTCCCCTGACTACTACTACTAGTTTGACTAAAAGTTGTTTGAATAAAGACAAAATGTTAAAGCCACCACATGTAGCGTTTTCAGCCTGTAGCGCCCCCTGTGGTCATATTTAACAGATTTAGTGAATGAAACCTCCTGAGACCCTGTCAGTGTTTCAGTTGAGCTCCTGCAGGCCCCTGATGCTCAGTTTAGAGCACATTGCCATTCTTACCGTCTTCTCCCGCGTCTGGAAGATCTCGGCAGCCTCCTCCTGTGAGCAGCTCTCCTCGTAACACTCCCTCTCCAGGTTCCCTGGTAATATCTCCTCCAAGAAGGAGTTGGCTCGACGCCTCCTGGAGGCAGAGCGGAGGATCTGCCCGGCCGCTGACCGCTGTAGGAACACTGAACACCAGATATTGTCACATGTCAGCAGGTGGATTGTTAGACCTATCAACTGTCCTGCAGTCAGCCTCACCTGCACACTCCATCAGTGCAGAGCAGAGCAGCAGAGAGCAGAGAGTCCCAGTCAGAGCTCTAGACGGCAGCATGTCTATCAGAAAATCAAACATGCATCTATCAGAAGCACAAAACTCACAACAAAGGCTGAAAACAACAGAAATACATAAATAAACAGCAGTTCATGAAAGTTCATTCAAATATTTTGGTCCCCCTCAGCATTTTGTTGTACTAAAAGACCCTCTGAGGAGACAGCTGTTCAGTTTTTTTTGGAAAATGCATTTTTGTTTTAATGGTTTTCAGCCAGTTAGGATTAGCATTATCATGGCTAAAAGTCTATTAACTATAGAGTGTGAATACACCTTGCTAACCAAGCTAGCAGCTAGCACTAGGGTGAGCTCCTCCCTCTTGTCCAAATATGGTAACTTCTGGCTCCAAAAATCAAAGCAAGTGATGGTCAAATCCAAGATGGCGATGGTCAAATCATCAAACTCTAGGCTTCAAAACAGCAGTCGACAAACCAATGGGTGACATCACAGTGACCATATGTTTTTACAGTCTACCTTTCCTCCACCTTCAGGACAGACTTTACAGAATTTAGTGCAGCTAGTAGCTCAACTCTATGGATGCTAATGTTGGTTCACTAATTGAAACTTCACAGCTGAAATGTCTGAACAACTATCAGATGGATTAGCACAAAACTGGTTCCACACATTCATCTTCTGTTCATGAATGAATTATAATAACTTTGATCCTCCAACTATTAATCTAACACCATCATCTGGTCACAATTTCATTTTGTCCAATACTTTGGATGATATTTTATTAGCAAATACGTGCAAAACTAATGACACTCCCATCAGCCTCAGCTGTACTTTATGTTTATTGTCTCAAAGTCTCAGAGCTGCTAACGTGACTATAGGCTCCTCCTGTTAGGGATAAAGAGCTAAGTTTAGTTCTCACCACAGTTTAAGATGTTTAATGACACTCCTCATCTCAACTTCAGAAATTGTTAGAAATCACTAGTAGCTGAGTCATCATGTGACTTCAGGTTTGCTCTACTTTACCTCCAGCTGGATCATACTTTTTATAAATTAAACCACATTTCTTTTCTTTATAACGACAAACAAATATCAAAATCTCCAGAAATCTAGCATGAGTATCAGAGGGCACTGAGTGGGCCCGAGACCCACAGGCTGAGAACCTGTGATGAGTTAGAACCTGTTGTGAGTGGACCAGTCCTACCTGTTGTCTCCTGTGAGGACGGATGGTTGGTGTCTGTTTGGAGAAATGGAGGACAGAGACGCAGCTAATCCATTGATTATTAACCAGAATTCAAATATTAACACACGGACGTCAGATCAGCAGCAGTGACAGGACGCGACAACAAACAGGGCTGCATTAATATCAACACACAGGATGATTTTCGTTGCATTTAAAGGAACCAAAGAGATGGTGATGAGGTCAGAGGTCAGCAGGCTGTAAGGATCCTGTTGGGAGAAAGTTCAAACTTCTTTCTGATCTTTCTAAGGAAGTTTTTTGTTACCAAACAGGTTATAAAGACTTCTGTTGACATCAAGGAGTTTCCAAAGAGGTTAGAGGTCCAAACTGATCGTGGAGTGTTTTAGTTTAAAAGTAGTAATTAGAATTACTTCACTGCCAGTAGCAGATTTATTCGAATTGAAAATGTTTTTAAAAAGTCTCCAATGTGAAACATTTTGGAAGTATATTATAAACACAGTCATCATTAACAAGAAATGTAACATAAAATTGAACATAAAACCCTTTTTGATAAAGACAAGAATTGCATCATCATTACATTTCTTTCTCCTTTGATATGTCTGGATTTGTTTCTTCTCATGCGTAGTCTGCACAATGTACACATTTTATCCTTTCTGTTTTCTATGTGTACATTCAGGTCCAAAAGTCTGAGACCACAATGAAAATCTCTAATTTCTGAGGATTCAGAAACTTTTAAAAACAAGTAGGAAACATGGCTACTCCAAAGTAAACTATATACTTTATCAGAAAAGTTAAGATTGAGATAAAAATCAGAGGAGTCCACCTAGCCAGTAGCAGTAGGATGCAGTTTTGATGATGACTTTGGGTCCAGTGATAGTAACAGCTGGGACAGAGGAGAATTAAAGGGATGAAAGGTCAGTGATATCTTGGAGAAAGTCACATTATTCCCATAATCATGTAGCAAGAACACACCAGTGATATCAAGGCTTATAAAGCATTAAACCATTAAATGAATGTCACTAGGATAATGATCATTGTATATTGGTCATTGCATTGCATCAGGACTGTTGGGTTAAATATTGATGCTCCCCTTTTTCTCTCACTTCCTGGTTGATGCTAAGGTGCTGTGCTTCTCATTGTTGTCTCTTGGTGTATGGATGCTGAATCTCAGTAGACTGTTGTTTTAGCTTCTTCCAGTACAGAGTGTAGTTCTGTCAGCTCATGTGAGGAAATGTCGCCACCTGCTGGTGTATGTAGTAGTTGTGTATTTTTTCTATATTTTTGTGGGTATGACTTTGCGCAACACATGTTCGTAGATAGTGAAATATTTGTGAATCTTGGTACACGTTTGTGGGTAGTCTTCTTTGGGTCAGTCCAATAAATATTTAACTATGTAACTACCACCAATGAGTTCATGGTGGTCATCAACCTTTCCGTGCTGGACACTGATGACACATGATGAATTGGAATTTCAAAAGTATCTAACTTCCATATTGTAACATATCAAAAGTGAAGCTGAATAAACAGGCGTGAATTGATTTTGAATTTGATTTGAACATTAAAAAGTAGGTGTTTTGTAATGAATCTTAGCTCTGTTCTGCTAAAATTTGACGATTCATTAAAAGATGGATGTTGTGCTATTATTGGTTGGTTCTAATTTGTTTAAGCCTATGCAAGCACACATTATATTTTCTTTCACAGGAGGAAAAAATTATTTGATTTTCATGTAAAAATACAACTAATTTTTTTTTATGTTTTTATGGTATATTGTTAAATAGGTGTACAATATGACTGGGGATGTGGTCTAAAAGGGTTAAAAGGGAAATTTTCATTTCATCTCAACCAATACTTTTAAAAAAAGGTCAGTTAAAGATATCAGTATTGTTTGCAGAAGTTTCACAGAAACTCTTATTTGACTTGAACAGGTTTTTTTAAGCAAATGTAAGTAATTTGTTCTTCACTTCAGTCTCTTCAATCAGATACTACTGCTATATTACTTTCCACCCTTTATCTCTTCATCAGCTTCGTGTGTTTCATGTCTAACGTCAGTCTCTCCTCTCTGACAGGATGTGGCTGGCAGTAACCACTGTGACTGACAGATAAAGTGAACTGTCTAATAATGCATACTTTTTTTGAATCATGTGTAGTTGTGTGTAGACACTTTCTCATCATGAAACCTCCATTTTTCATTCTTTTAATTCTCCAAAGTTGTTCCTTATAATCAAGGTTACTTTTTCTTTTTGGAAAAATACCTTCAACGCTTTTATTCAAAGCGATGTACATATGACACAGATACAACACAAGCAGGGATCTAGTCAGGAGACAATAACACCAGTAAGTGCCATAAAGCTTAAGTTTAGGCCCAATAGGACATGGATGCCAACAGGCAGTACACCAAGGCAACGCATAGAGTGCATAGAAGCACATTGTTTGTTTTTTGTTTTTTTCATCCCTATATAGTCCATTAAGTGTATTTCAATTGCATTAATAGGAGCTGAACACTATTGAAAAAAATGTAGCAAGATTAAGATGAGCAATGGGTGGAATTGAACCTGCATCTTGATGATTGTGAGACAGATATGCCATGCATCAAGCTCACATGTGTAACATGTGAGTGGCATTACATTTGTCAATAGCAGTGTGATTAAGATGATCACCTGCGATGTGTGTGTTACATTTGAGAAAAATACAAGCACACATCTGCTGAAGGAGCTGCACAGATTGATGTTTGAATGTTTTTTATAGCACAAAGTATGCAGCAGTTGAAAATCGGTGAAAAATATACAGAAGACGCAATAACAAAAAAGAACAGAAAAATTTTGATAACTATAATGTGAATGCTGTTATACTTTGGCTTACTTACATACTTTTACATAATACATAATTTATGGCATAACATGACCCAATATACTTTGTTTTACTTACATGATATTACATACTACATAGCATATGGCATAACATGACACAATATATTTTGTCTTACTTACATGATATTACATAATACATAACATATGGCATAACATGACACAATATACTTCGTCTTACTTGCATGGTATGACATACAACAACATGACACAAAATACATTGTCTTACTTACATGATATTACATACTACATAGCATATGGCATAACATGACACAATATATTTTGTCTTACTTACATGATATTACATAATACATAACATGGCATCACATGACACAATATAATTTGTCTTATTTACATGATATTACATAATACATAACATGGCATGACATGACACAATATACTTTGTCTTACTTACATGATATTACATAAAACATAACATGGCATGACATGACACAATATACTTTGTCTTACTTACATGGTATGACATACAACAACATGACACAAAATACCTTGTCTTACTTACATGATATTACATAATATATAATTTATGGCATAACATGACAAAATATATTTTGTCTTACTTACATGATATCACATAATACATAACTTATGGCATAACATGATACAATATACTCTGTCTTACTTACATGATATTGCATAATACATAACTTATGGCATAACATGACACAATATATTTTGTCTTACTTACATGATATTACATAATACACAACATGGCATGACATGACACAATATTCTTTGTCTTACTTACATGATATTGCATAATACATAATATGGCATGACATGACACAATATACTCTGTCTTACTTACATGGTATGGCATACAACAACATGACACAAAGTACCTTGTCTTACTTACATGATATTACATAATACATAACTTATGGCATAACATGATACAATATACTCTGTCTTACTTACATGATGTTACATAATACATAACATATGGCATTACATGACACAATATATTTTGTCTTACTTACATGATATTACATAATACATAACATGGCATGACATGACACAGTATACTTTTTCTTACTTACATGATATTACATAATACATAACATATGGCATAACATAACACCATATATTTTGACTTACTTACATGATATTGCATAATACATAACATATGGCATAACATGACACAATAGATTTTGTCTTACTTACATGATATTACATAATATATAACATGGCATCACATGACACAATATATTTTGTCTTACTTACATGATATTACATAATACATAACTTATGGCATCACATGACACAATATATTTTGTCTTACTTACCTGATATTACATAATACACAACATGGCATGACATGACACAATATACTTTGTCTTACTTACATGATATTACATAATACATAACATATGGCATAACATAACACCATATATTTTGACTTACTTACATGATATTGCATAATACATAACTTATGGCATAACATGACACAATATATTTTGTCTTACTTACATGATATTACATAACATATGGCATAACATGACACAATATACTCTGAATTACATGATATGACATACAACAACATGACACAAAATACCTTGTCTTGCTTACATGATATTACATAATACATAACATGGCATGACATGACAATATACTTTGTCTTACTTACATGGTATGACATACAACAACATGACACAAAATACCTTGTCTTACTTACATGATATTACATAACACATAACTTATGGCATAACATGACACAATATATTTTGTCTTACTTAGATATTACATAATACATAACATATGGAATAACATGACACAATATACTTTGTCTTACTTACATGATATTACATAATACATAACATATGGCATAATATAACACAATATACTTTGACAAAGAAATGGCTGATATCTTAAAATCTGTGACTTTGCCCTTTAGTCTGCAGGTTATTCAAATCAATTCAATTCAATTTTATTTATGTAGCGCAAAAACACAACACAAAGTCATCTCATGGCACTTTTACATGGAGCAGGTCTAGACCACCCTTTAATTTACAGAAAGAGATACCCAACAGTTCCCCCCATGAGCAAGTACAGCAGCAACAGCAGGAACAGCCAGCAAAGGGCAGAAGAAGGACACCAACACATCAGCATGGTCTATGGTTTATGGAGTTTCCTGTGGATCAGAAAGCACAGAGAACATGAATTAATAGTAATAAAATACATAGAGATGGAGAAGAGGAGAGAGAAGCTCAGTGCATCAATGGAAGTCCCCCGACAGTCTAGGCCTATAGCAGCATAAATAAGGGCTGATCCAGGGTGAGTCTAACTATAAGCTTTATCAAAGAGGAAAGTTTTAAGCCTACTCTTAAACATAGAGAGGGTGTCTGCCCCTCGGGCCAAGATGGTACCACAAGAGAGGAGCCTGATAACTGAAGGCTCTGCCTCCCGTTCTACTCTTAGAAACTCTAGGAACCACCAGTAAACCTGCATTCTGGGAGACCAGTGCTCTAGTGGGATTATATGATATTATGAGTTCTTTCAGATAAGATGGTGCCTTACCATTAAAGGCTTTGTAGGTAAGAAGAAGGATTTTAAATTCTATTCTGGATTTTACAGGAAGCCAATGCAGTGAAGCAAAGATAGGGGAAATGTGATTTCTTTTCTTAGTTTAGATAGTACACGAACAGCTGCATTCTGGACCAGCTGCAGAGTCTTTATAGACCCATTTGGACAGCCTGATAATAAAGAGTTGTGATAATCCAGCGTAGAAGTAACAAAAGTGTGGATTATTTTGTCTGCAATTTGTTGAGACAAGATATGGCTTGTTTTTAGCAATATTACAAAAGTGAAAAAAGGCAGTCCAAGAAATGTGTTTTATATGGGAGTTAAAGGACATATCCTGATCAAAGATAACTTCCAGATTCCTTACGGTGGTGCTGGAGGCCAGAGTAATGCCATCTAAATGAGATAAATCATAAGATAATATGTTTCTAAGGTGTTTAGGACCAAGCACAATAACTTCAGTTTTATCCGAGTTTAGCAGCAGAAATTGCAGGTCATCCAGGTCTTTATGTCTTTAAGGCTGCTTGGAGTCTAGATAACTGATTGGATTCATCTGGCTTCATTGATAAATATATTTGGGTATCATCTGCATAACAATGGAAATCTATGCAGTGTTTTCGAATAACATTACCTAAAGGTAGCATATATAAAGTGAATAGTGTAGGTCCCAGAACAGAACCTTGTGGATCTCCGTGTCTAACTTTTGCTTTTATGGAGGATTCATCATTAACATGAACAAACTGAAATCGGTTATTAGGGGCTTCAGTGCTGACAAGAGGCTGATCAGTCAGTTTGTTTCCTGGATGATGAGGAGATAAAAGATGAGACATTTTATTAGCTGATGAGTCCATCAGACAGAGACAGATGGTCTATGTGGTTGGTGTTGCTGTGGAGTTCAGGTAGGACTCTGCTTTAATGACAAAAGTGTTAAAGGTTCAAAACACCTCTGTGAAAATAATGATTTTAAGTCAAAACTTCACTAATGTAAGAGGTATTAGTAAAAAGTAGCAAAGTTTATTCAGTTCAGTCAATGTGAGTTTACAGGTCATACTTCTGTTACCATGGCAACAGCAGAGTACTTCTTGTCAGGTACAGGACTGATGGTTGCGAAACACTTTTTTCTCTTATCAAACATATGTGGTTGAGCTGCTTCCTGTAACTCTGTCATTTAACCCCTTAAAATCCAGTTTCACCTTTTCATCACTTAATGATTCTTAAAATTATCAAACCAGGTCTTCATTTTCAGATTTAATGATTTATGTCATTGTGACTGTGAAGATTTATCTCCCCACAGTGACACGCACACGCACACACACACACACACACACACACACACACACACACACACACACACACACACTCCTTAAACAGCACAGTGGTCATGTGATGTCACCACACAGGATTTCTGGGTATTGAAGTCATTCAGAGCTGCTGTGTTGCATTAACTCTACATGAACTGGTCTGTTGCACTAAAACATAATTCTGGCTTATTTTCATATATTTGTTCATTATTTCTATCAGTAATAACAACATCATACTCAGTAAGTTAATATCCGAGATCTGTGAACATGGTGACCTCACTAAAATGACGCCTGATAGGTCAGAAACGCGAGCAGTCAGCTGATCAGAGAGGATACAACTGTAGTTTTCCTTTAACTCTGTATGAAGCATCTGTTGAGCTTGTGTTCATGAGTTCATCTCATCTGCTGCTCTTCAAAGAAGAAGCAGAAAGTAGAAGCAGTCAGGTTATGAAGGACTGTCATTTTAATAGTGGCTATTCTGCCCAAAATGGAGAATGGTAGGTTCATCCAGCGGTGGAGGTCATCATCTATTGTTTGGAATAGTGGAGTGAAGTTGAGTCTGAACAGCTCTGACATCCTCGGGGAAACATTAATACCTAAATATGTGATGTGACTGGTGCATAAAGGGATAGTTGGTGTATAGGCTGCTACATCCAGCTGTTACTGTGTAATGGAAGGATTGAAGATTTGTTCCTGTTAATGGAGTAGTCAGAGATACTGGAGTATGTAATTGTTTTAAATTACATTATTTCAACTTTAATGTTGTAATAAGAAAAACTGTGTAGCTACTTTTGGGACTTTCCTCTTTAGTCTGCAGGTTATTAATAGCTTCAGTTCTGAGAAGAGGCTGATCAGTTAGTGTGTTTCCATGTTGATGAGGAGATAAAACATGAAGCAACATCTTATTAGTGGAAATGAGCAGACGAGTCCATCAGACTGAGACAGAGACAGACGGTCTACCTAGTCATGGATCACCTGCTGATGTTGTTGGTGTTGCTGTGGAGTTCAGGTAGGTCTCTGCTTTAATGATGAATGTGTTAAAGGTTCAAAACGCCTTTGTAAAAATAATGATTTTAAGTCAAAAGCCGAAAATCAAAACTTAACATAAAATTTATCAGTAAAAAGTAGCGAAGTATCACTTCAGTCCTGATAGTTTCACATCAGCTCTTTTCACAGAGTTTAATGACTGATGTCTTTACATGTATGTTATAATAACTTAGATTTTGATGCTTCTCCATCAGTTACGATCATTTTTCATCACTTCAAACTTGTAAAACCATTTTCAAAACCTTTTGTATGACAAAAGTGCATCCAGTCATCCAGTTAAAACAAGTTTGTTTCACTGAGTTTCTGGAAAAGTGTTTTGTATGTAAATTCTACAAAGTAAGAAGAAACTGCAGCTGTCAGAAACTGTAAATGTAGTCAAGTTAAACTCAAGTAAAGTATCTGAACTGTACTTGCAGTTGTGTTTCCATCACTTATGAGGACATTACATTACCTTACATTCATTTCTTGTAGACTTAACATTAACTTACACCAAACATTGGCATAACCTGAACCTAATGTCGTCTTAACCTGACACTAACCTAACTCTAACTTTAAACCAAGTCCTCACTTTATGATTTAATGATCCACAGTTTGGGGGCTTGAGTTATTTACTTAAAGGGAGTCCCTGAGGAATGCAAATATTCACACACAGTTTTAATAATAAAGGCTATTAACATGCTTTAATGTGAGCAAAATTAAGTTAAGGTGTTTTTCTGTCACAGGAAACAGAGGACAAACTAACTGATTAGAATCTGCAACAGCAACAGCAGGGCACATACAGGGCTGATGGTTGCGAAACACTTTTTTTCCTTATGAAATATACATGGTTGAGCCGCTTCCTGTAACTTGTTGATTATTTTTGTATCTCTAATATTATGTTAACAATCTTTAAGCATTAAACTCCTTTAAACCAAATCCTAATTTTACGATTTAATGATGCATGTCATTGAGACTCTCCACAAGGTGAGTGTGAAGATTTATCTCCCCACAATGACAGTAATATACACACATACACACTCCTTAAATAGCACAGTGGTCATGTGATGACACCACACAGGATTTCTGGGTATTGAAGTCATTTGGAGCCGCTGTGATGCATTAACTCTACATGAACTGGTCTGTTGCACTAAAACATAATTCTGGCTTATTTATTATTTTCATATATTTTGGTGAAGTGATTCAATACTTTTATTGTTTTTGCCTGAGTGATGACATGTTGAATATAATATTATGAAAAACTGGACATTAATGCTGTGTGTGTGTGTGTGTGTGTGTGTGTAGGGGATTATGTCTTTATCTTGGTACGACTGTCCACTGAGATTATTGCTTTTTTCCTGTTTTCAGTTTCTAGTTTTAGCTACCTGCCTTGTCATTGCACTATGTGAGAGATGTTCAATTTATAGAAATGTTAAATTTATAAGCTATATCTTTTCAAAAGAATGTGCTAATCAAAGCCTTGACATGATGATTTAATCTACAGGGCCTCACTCTGACCTCCAAGGTCTCATACAAGAGATGTTTTATGTTCATGGTGCTGGGATGGGAGATAACAGCTGCCTGCATTATTTTCTAATGAGAGTTCATTCTGACATCATGCGTCCCTGTTTCTCCTCTCCCTGGTAGTGTGACCTGAGCTACTCTATAAGAAGTGATTGTTTTCCTGTTTGTGCAGTTTTTGGTGTGACTGTATTCAATGGCTTCTCTGAGCTCAGATATCGATGCTTAATAAACTGTCTATATCCAAATAAGATTCAACTGTAGCCTGTGGAGTTTCTTCAGCTTTATTTTTATTAAAGTATTTTATACAACAATTATTCAACAAGTACAGATTTTCACTACCACACTAGTTCTTTTTGTTTGTAGTGCTTGAATCTTGTGATGATTGTTTGTGGTCACTTACTAGTGTTCTTTGATCCCATACGATGTAGGCGGTGTAATGTGATGTTGTTGATGGTTTCTGCAGGTAGTTTGAGCTGTTTGGTCCTGAAATCTTTGACTGTTTGGGTTGCCCAAGTCAGAGAACAAACACTTTACTTTTAGCTCCATTTTCTAGTTACTGAAAATTTAACATGTTATTTTCACTCACAAATTATAACTGTCTGTAGCATATTTGGTAAAACAAATGTAAAAGTCAGATTCTGGTCCACATATGTTGTTTGTGGCTTTGCAGGTTAGTGGTAAACTGGTCACATGATTCCTGAGTGAGTTCAATAATCTGTGTGTTTTCACTGAGATGAGCTCTGAGCTGCTGGAAATCCTCACAGTGTTTGTTCAGTTCACAGCTCTGCAACAATATAAATATTAATTTTCTGATTTTCTCTGCAGGACTCCAGGCTGAAGATAAACACCAACCAACAGGTAAAAAGAGAGAATATATCTCATCTGGTCTGGGAACGCCTCTGATCCCCCAGGAGGAGCTGGAGGACGTTACCCACACCTCCATCAGGACAATGAATCAACTTTGGTTTATGAACAAATACCCTCAAAACTAATAACTAATAAAATATACTAATGTTAGCATTGAAATGTGAAAATCCAGATTTTGGAAACTCAGTAATCATCACAATTTTATGTCATCACTGTCTGCTGTAGAGTTGCACACTGCTCTATAATATGTATAAAATGCAGTACATGGCATTGTGGGATTGTTTGCAGAAAGTAGTGCCTACATGCCGTTAACACCAATGGTTTTGATTCATTGTGGAACATTTGAGGCTCTACATGTTGGATAAATTTACACGCAAATAAAATGAAGGAGGATAAATGTCATGCACTTTATAGTAAAAAGGGAGTAATTTCAGATACAGGGTGCATTTCATTTGGCTAACGTGTCTCTTCGTGTCTCAGCTCCTCACAGCGACGATGTGAGAGATGTGAAGATAATTTTAATTCACCAAAGAGGACGTCCTCGCTCACTGCTGCATCGTTCTGAGGAGACGACAACTACTCCTGATGCACATCAATCAACTGTCCAATATGTAGAAATTAGTTAATAATCGTTAATTAATTAGTAACTGATAATTCCTCCAATATGTTTTATTGATTATAGATCTACAGCAGCGTCTGTCTGTCACAGAATATGACACAAACAGACAATTTAAATCTGTTAATTACTGAAAGAATAAAACCGACATAAAGGAGCAATAAAAACAACTTCAGCCTACAGAATATTTAATGTTAAATACATTATTACTTATTTAAACTTGTGAATAAATATGATCAGCTGCTGGCATCATTCCTGCTCCACAGGTAGTTTTCCTGACCTGCTATATTACAACATCAGTCCAGCTGTTTACTGTCCCTTCAGATCAGCTGATCGATCAATAACCAATCGATAAACACATTCATTCAAAAGGTTTTGCCATCTACTAAAAACCTTCTGCAGAGGATACACCTGTGGGTTTAATGGATCAGAACCTCCTCGGTGATGGTGGAGGGAGATCAGTTTCAGGTCACAGCCGGAGGAAGGAGGAGCGAGAACACAAGAAAGCATAAATTAGCCAAATGAAAAGCACCCAGAGCCTCAGTCTTGCTTCTATATTTGGTCTCATGTGTATTGTATCTCACAATCCTCTGTTGTCCTCCAGGTTCTCAGTGTGAAAGCACAGCCAAGGCCGACATCATGCTGGTGTTGGCCTGCAGATCTGAGAACACCGGCCCTGAAGAGTACAGAAACATTAAGTCCTTTCTAACCCAGATAGTCAGCAACTTTGACATCGGCCCTGACAAAGTCCAGATCGGTAATATTTTTATTACTATTACTATTCACACTACTGCTGCTGTTACTATTACTACTACTGTGTGTAACAAGTACTCAATATACTAACATCTACACCACAATGTGGAAATATTCAAATACAGGTGCAGGTCTCATATTCAAAATTAGCAAAAAAAAGTATCAAAACAGGACATGATGAGAGAGTAGTCAGGAGTCTGTCTGTGAGGATAAAAGGACCAGACCAGTGGTTTTACATGTTTAAGTAAAATAACTGCTGTCTGCATGCAGCCTCCATTACTGACAGTTATTTCCCAAAACATGCAGACATATTTTAGTTTTGTAATAACTTACAGAATTCTCCAAATGTTCAAAATTAAATGTTCAGGTGATACACCTACCTTCAAATTCAGTGCTTCACCCTCCGAAACACACGTTTATAAGCTTATAAAACCATCTTTTATCCGTATACTGTTTTCCATGGTGGAGATATACTGTACACTCAGTGGAGGCTGGTCCATTGAGGTGGAGGAGGTTGATCCTCCTCTATTTTTTGAGATGCAAGAGGCAGCTCAAAGTATAAAAAAAATATTTGGTTGAAATAAGCTATTACAAATCTCAGTATTATTTATAAAATGTTTTTCTCTCTTCTTTGGAAAAAATCAATTATTGAAATTCTATTTAAAATGCTTCAACAGTGACACCTGCAGGGCGGGAGGAGAAACAGCAGTGTGTGAAGTGGTGGTGGCAGTGGGGAATAGTGAGGTGGAGGGGGGGACTGAGGAGGACGGGAGCCTGCTGACCTCCACAGGACAGGATCTCTTACATTGATTTAATGGGTTTTTCCTTTTTTCATTTTCAACAAAAAAACAAAAAAAAACCTAAATCATGTGATCTATTCCTTTTTTGTTTCCCAACAAAAACCCAGGAAACCAAATTGCAAATTCCTTTTTTCATTTCTCATTAGGGACACACAGAAGCACAGTGGACAGACAGGAAACGGAAGTGAAGTGTAAAAATGTCAAAATAAAATCCAAGAGGCTAGAATGGCCAATCTATAAAAATGTAACACCCAAAATTATGCAAGCACATGACCTAAGAAAATAAATAAATAGGCCTACATATGCTATGCATATGAAATATATTTTGTCCAAAAAATATGTGATATATTATTTAGTTGTGTAGTGTGATTATTTACATACATATGTGGAAATAGCCTGTGTTGTCCTTCCCAAACAGTCACAGAAGTGAGAAGCAGAAGTTCCTACGTGATACTTAACTGTATTTAACCATTTCACATACAGATGTTACTCATTTCAATGCCATGGCCACAGTGAAAGGGGTGAAATGCACAAACTATTGGCTGAATGTCAGTTCGATATTCAATCCAAAAAGGAATAACGATAAAATGAATCAGCAAACATCAAAATCGGGCCGGGTTTAATTGGTTTTTCATTTTTTGATTCTGACACCAAAAACATTTTTTTGTTCTTTGTTTTGAAACAAATTTAACAGATTTACCTTTTTTGGTTTTTGAATTACAAATGAATTACAAATTATCTGATGATACCTGGACCAGGTGTGTTCATGTTTAGTTAAGTTATCATCAGGTTTGATGATGTGGAGGCTGTTTCATCCACTACCATGTTTAAACAAGGAAGGTATCATGACTTATTTTGCAATAATTGAGCAGTGAATATTATATTTTATTTAAACATTGGACATCTTAAATGTTGTTTTTATTTAAGGACAAACGTTCTTTGCGGTTTCTGGCTGTAAGTGTTACAGACTAAACGGAAAACAGTTTTATTTGTCCCCACTTTTTTTTTCCACTGATCCTAAAAATGATCCATGACTCAAATTCGTGAGTTTTGTGTTCATGTTAACACCCCTAATGTTAACATGTCAGCTTTGTAGATCATATTTTGTATATTGTGCACATAGATCAGAGTGTGTAAGTCATGTATTTGATACCTGAAATGTGAATCTTCGCTTTTAGATCTGTGAATGTTTTTAGTGTTCAGCACTGATCTGTTCCTGTATCACATTATCAGCTTTGTGCTACTTTATATATTTCTGTACACTAAGAAATCACACAGGAAACACGTGTAAATCATGTGATATGTTGTCTGTTTTGATGAGAGCATAAATTTATTGCCACAATAGAACAGTACTATAAATCTGAATTTCACTTTGTTGGTAAAATGACACATTTGAACCGCTGCACAGCCAAAATGAGCTCTTCTTTGTTTGGAGACAATATGTATATGTATAAATGTCTTTAAAGAAGCAGCCTTTACACCACTCAGGTGTTTTTGTTTCGGAAAATGAATTGTTTTATTGGCATATAAAATTGCACCCCAGTTCTGTGATTTCATCAGATGGGACAATCATATAAAAACTACTCAAAGTTACAAAAACAAAAGAATGTTAAACTGAAGTTGGCTTCTCATTAAAGTTAAATTCTTCTGCACAAACTGAGTGAATAGATATAAATAGTTCATTTAAAAACTGAAGTTTATACTGAGAAAGGTCTGACAGAGACGCTGCAGACGTCTTTCTGAGGACAACAGAAAGACAGAAAAGCTTTAAAAAGAACAAAGACTAACGGTGTCATCTGGTTGTGTCTGTGTGGTTGGCAGGGGTCTGTTCTGGATGGAGAATCAATTTTCACACTGAAACCTAAGATCCCTTTGTCTAAAGACACACATGACCTCACTTTGAATTAATTACAAACCTCATTATTACCCAAAGACCTGAATTACTTGATTACACATATCACACATTCAACACACGTGTGTAATGTAAATCAATCATTTCAGTTCCTGGTTTAAACGATACTTAATGTGGTTAAACAATAAAAATACAGATGTAGTCGTCACTGTGTTACCTATTAACCTAATACTCACTACTTTTAACTATCAAAATTAATTCTTCATACAAAAGGTTAAATATCATTAGTTCAGCTTCAATAAAACACACATTTATTCAAACAAACCTACTTTTTAATGTTAATTAATTAATTCCTCCCTCATCAAAAATATAAATGTCTAATACTTTGTAAATATGAGGTTAGAACAGCACAATAAAATAACTGCAGAAACATAAACATACAAACTATTTGTTGTTCAAAAATTCTACCTCTACTGACCACTGGAGGGTAGTATGATCACACTGTAATGTTGAACATTTAAACTATAAATGTCCTTAAACTAACTCATTTATATTAACTCATTTATATCACACAGACTTAAGGGTTAGACTATAATGTTGTGAAGCATCTCCTGATCAACAATTTCCAGCTTACAAAATGATCATATCCTCACTTCACAGTTATTACAAACTTTGGCTTAAACACACAGGATATAATGAACTCAAACTGAGGAATGCAGCATAGTTTATGGTTTTGTTCTGGCAAGTGTCCTTATCTTCAGATAGCAGCAGGTTGAGATGGACAGACAGACACTTCATCAACTCTGAAGAAACATAATGTCTTTACTTAAAGTCCGTCCGAAACTCAGTTTGAGTCTGCAGGGTGTCACTTAGTACAAAATAACAAACCAACTTGCTTGTATGCACTCTATGCATTGCCTTGGTGCACTGCCTGTTGGCATCTACGTCCTATAGGACTCAAACTGAAGCTTTATGGCTCTTGCTGGTGTTGTTGTCTCCAGACTAGATCCCTGCTTGTGTTGTATCAGTCTCAGATGAACGTTGCTTTGGATAAAAGCGTCTGCTAAATGTTACACATCTTTACCTCGGAGGTGTAAAAGTCAGTTTGTCCTGAGAAAAGTTCAAAAATAAAGTTGTCCATTTCCTGACACTCCTTATTTAAGAGGTTAGAAGACAGTTTACCTTGAAAGGTTCCTGGCAGTAACTCAAAGTCTGTCACATTCAAAAGCAGATAGCAAAGGGGACCATCTTAGACCCCTACGAGTCCTTTGGTCCCTCAATATGCAGATTAGTAAAGACATGAGTGTGTGTGAGATATGAGACCTGTGTAGATGAGTTTTGGGGTGATGATGACAACAAGATAGTAATAAATAGTAATAATAATAAACCAATGCATCTGTTCAAGAACACTCAGTGCAAACTATTATTCTCATTCTCATTATTATTATTATCATTGTTATTCTCATTCTCTTTTACACATTTCTGTGTTTTCTGCAGGTCTGATTCAGTACAGTTATTCCACCGAGACCGAGTGGAAGCTGAACAACCACCAGACCAAACAATCCCTGCTGGAGGCCATAGCCCACCTGCAACAGAGCGATGAAAGCATACACGGAGGTGATTTAACAGCACGCTGTCTGATCCACACCAGCTCTACACTGTGAGGGACTGAGGCAGAGACTCTGATTAGATCCAAATATATTAACTTTCTGTATTTAGGTGTGTCAGTGGTGGAAAGAGAAGCTGTCAGCAGTATTTATAGTAGAATATATTTTATATATGGAGATATTTGTGAATGAAATTCACTCCCTTGACAGATACAATTAACATCTTCAGAACAGAGACTTCAGACAAAGTTAGTAAACAGTATTTTCATTTATACTGATTCCAGAAATAAGTTTACAACAAAAACTAGATGAACGATGATCATAATTTGCATTATTGTTGCTGTTGTAATATTAAAGGAACATTCTGGTTTCTTTGAACCTGATGTGTTTCCTTTAAATGTGGCCATTGTGTCTCTATGTGTCAGATTAACTTTGCTCTCAGCTGTTATAGAGATTCTGCTGATTCACAAACAGACGTTTATCACACAAATCAACAAACATCAGGGCGAGCTGCTGAGACTCCTACAGCTTTCCAAATAAACAGGATTTTTACATGAATCATTTAAAAAGTTTGTTTCTGAGTCTGAATGAAAGTAAACACAGAAACTGTCGGCCTGTAGCAGAATTATGGTGAACAGCATAGAGATCTATATCCAGACAGCTTGTATACCTGGCTGCTGCTTGCAGAACGGGGTCAAATGTTTATTATACAACACATAGTTCCAACCGAGAAAAATGTGCTCAGATCAGCATGACATCACACCTAGCTGCACTCAAATGAAAAAGCCTCAGCACTAAAAATATTACTCCGCCATTCATCAGAACTGAACACATGAGCAAAGTAATGGAACTTTATATCTGGAACAAGAGACACATGAAATAAAGTCTTTGTTCTGTCATACAGGAGATGGCCTGGGACGCAAACTAGATAAATTATTTAAACCCAATGCAGGAATGCGTGCAGACCCTCAAAGAATTGCTGTCCTGATTATTGATGGACAGCCGCAGCGCTTCGGATTCTACACCTTGCAGGAGCTGACAGACATCGGCATTGAGATCTACGCTATTGGTGATTAACTTTCTCTCTGTAACTCTGAAACTACATTATTTTATAATGAAAGAATGACGTGACATTAACATGAATTAAACATGATATTTTGCCACAATTAAGTCGTTAACTAGCAAGACTCTTAAGATTCAATTCAATTCAATTCAATTTTATTTATATAGCGCCAAATCACAACACAAAGTCATCTCAGGGCACTTTTACATGGAGCAGGTCTAGACCACGCTCTTTAATTTACAGAAAGAGAAACCCAACAGTTCCCCCCATGAGCAGCACTTGGTGACAGCGGGAAGGAAAAACTCCCCTTTAACGGGAAGAAACCTAAGGCAGACCCCGGCTCTGGGTGGGCGGCCATCTGCCTTGACCGGTTGGGTTGAGAGAGAGAGAGAGAGAAAGAGAGAGAGAGAGGGGTACACAGTGAAAGAGCAGCAACAACAACAACAATAGTCAGTAAGCAGCAGTAAGCAGCAGCAATAGCAGGAACAGCTGGCCGAGGGCAGAAGAAGGACGTCAGCACATCAGCATGGTCTATGGTTTATGAAGCTTCCTGTGGATCAGAAAGCACAAAGAACTCCGGGGAAGAAGTGAAATTAGTAACATGCATTAATAGTAATAGAATACATAGAGATGGAAGAGAGAGGAGCTCAGTGCATCAATGAAAGTCCCCCGGCAGTCTAGGCCTATAGCAGCATAACTAAGGGCAGTCTAGGCCTATAGCAGCATAACTAAGGGCTGATCCAAGGCGAGTCAGATCAGACCTAACTATAAGCTTCATCGAAAAGGAAAGTTTTAAGCCTACTCTTAAACATAGAGAGGGTGTCTGCCCCTCGGACCGAAACTGGGAGATGGTTCCACAAGAGAGGAGCCTGATAGCTGAAGGCTCTGCCTCCCATTCTACTTTTAAATACTGTAGGAACCACCAGTAAACCTGCATTCTGGGAGCGCAGCGCTCTAGTGGGATTATATGGTACCAAGAGTTCGTTTACATAAGATGGTGCCTGACCGTTAAGAGCTTTGTACGTGAGAAGAAGGATTTTGAATTCTATTCTGGATTTTACAGGAAGCCAATGCAGCGAAGCTAAGATGGGGGAAATATGATCTCGTTTTCTAGTTTTAGTCAGAACACGAGCAGCTGCATTCTGGACCAGCTGCAGAGTCTTTATAGACCTATTAGGGCAGCCTGATAATATTGAATTACAGTAATCCAGCCTAGAAGTAACAAATGCGTGGATTATTGTTTCTGCATCTTGTTGTGAAAGGATGTGTCTGATTTTAGAGATATTACGTAAGTGAAAAACGGCAGTCCTTGATATTTGTTTTATGTGGGAATTAAAGGACATATCCTGATCAAAGATAACTCCCAGATTCCTTACGGTGGTGCTGGAGGCCAGGGTAATGCCATCTAGATTAGTTAAATCATTAGATAATGTGTTTCTAAGGTGTTTAGGGCCAAGCACAATAACTTCAGTTTTTTCCGAGTTTAGCAGCAGAAAATTGCAGGTCATCCAGGTCTTTATATCTTTAAGGCACACTTTGAGTCTAGATAACTGATTGGGTTCATCTGGCTTCATTGATAAATATATTTGGGTATCATCTGCATAACAATGGAAATTTATGGAGTGATTTCGAATAATATTCCCTAAAGGAAGCATGTATAAAGTGAATAATAAAGGTCCCAGAACAGAACCTTGAGGAACTCTGTGTCTAACTTTTGCTTTTATGGAGGATTCATCATTAACATGAACAAACTGAAATCGATCCGATAAATAAGATTTAAACCAGCATAATGCAGAACCTTTAATGCCAGTGAGATGTTCCAGTCTCTGCAACAGGATTAGATATGTGTATGACTGCATTTATAGTTTATATCAGTTAATGTCTCACATTATTAAAGTTAAACAAATTAAAGTTTTTTAATTGTGGGCTGAAATTAATTAAACCATTCTGCTGCTCACAAGGAATAAAGTCAAACTGAATGTGTGGTATGCTTTGGCAGTGAAATAAAGTACATGTGATTTTTCTCTCAGGTGTAAAGAATGTAAACAAGGCTCAGCTGAGGAACATCGCCTCAGATCCTGATGAAACTCACGTGTTCAGTGTCAGCAGCTCCTCGTTCCTCCTGAACATCGTTGACAACGTCACCATTAACCTCTGTAACAGTGCCGTAGGTAGGCAAAGACTCTGTTATCATCAAACAGCAATACATGTTAACACCACACTGACCCACAGTAGGTAGGCCACTTATGTTTGAGATGAACTTTGTTTTTAGTAGACGTTTGTCTGTTCTTTTGAGATGTCAGTGATCAGTTTTGAACAGATCTTTCTGTCCAGAATGAATCACACAACGAGTGAAACCATAACAAGTTGCAATGGAGAAATAATTGAAATATTTTCTATAAGTCGGGATTTGAATGTGTTCTCTCTCTTTATGAGTTGTTACTTTCAATTTTAAAATACATTTTAAAATAAAGAAGGATATACTACAATGCATGCGTACACATAGGCGTCCTGCACATCTGTATCCAGCTACTGGACACACTGAGCCGGGAGACCCACAGCATCACTGTCCCGTCCTGCAGTCTGCTGCTGGGGCTTCTCTGGCTTGTTCTTGTAGCTCATGATTGTGATGTTTCTGGGTGGGAAGCAGCAACATGTGCGCCTGTGTGGTGTGAAGTGTGACACAGTTTTAAGGTCACATTTCTCTCAGATACGCCAAGTACCCGAGATTACGGTGCACCTTGTGTAATACGTACATAAGTTTATATCTCTACTTCAGAATAGACAGCTCATTCTCTCCTTTTTACCTCTGGTGTGTTTTATCACAGGAATTCTATTCAGTATGTTGAGCATCTGATGTGCTGAAGGTTTCCAGGCAGTTATGAGCAGCAGTAACTGTGACAAGATCAGTATTAAATGTTAGATCCTCTCTCTCTCCAGACTCTGTCAGGCTGGTGAATGGGAATAGTCTGTGTTCAGGCAGACTGGAGGTGAAGTCTGAGCAGTCGTGGTCCTCAATGTGTGAAGATGACTTTGACCAGCAGGATGCAGAGGTGGTCTGCAAGGAGCTTGGCTGTGGGGCTCCTTCAGTCCTCCAGGGGGCGCTCTATGGAGAAGTGGAGGCTCCAATGTGGACCAAAGAGTTCCAGTGTGGAGGCCATGAGTCTGCTCTCCTGGACTGTGGAAGATCAGACTCAGCTAGAAGCACCTGCTCACCTGGCAAAGCTGTTGGACTCACCTGCTCAGGTAGAAGAGGAGCTGCAGCTTTGATTTGACTTAATTTCTCTTCTAATGAAACTCACTTTATTCTTTTACTGATGACTCTCTTGTTTCTGTTCAGAGCCTGTCAGGTTGGTGGGAGGAGCCAGTCACTGTGCAGGTACACTGGAGCTGAAACTGGGAGAGTGGAGACCAGTTTCTGGCCATTACTGGAACTTGAATAGAGCAACTGTTGTGTGTACAGTTCTAGACTGTGGCTCTGCTGTTTCAATGAAGAAATGGGACAATGAGTACTCATACAGACCTGTATGGTGGATCAATCGTGACTATGATGAGTCTGGATCTTCACTGAGAGACTGTGTATCATCATCTAAATCCTCTCCCTTTGTTGTGAATCTCACCTGCTCAGGTAAGTCCATCAGTAACATCAACTAAGACAGTAATATCAACAACACAGCAGCACTCAGAAGGGGCTCATGAGTAGAAAAGATAAAACAGATACAAAAGCAGCAGCTGCCACTTCACACCTGCCTGTGAGAAGTAGAAAAGATTCATTAAGAAATCTACTTCAAAACCTCAAGGTCCTAAAGAGGCTACAGTGCAGCTACAGGCTAACGTTATAGCTAGCTAGCAGAGTGTGAAGGAGAAACACATTTAGATCACTCATTCAGACTGAATATGAGCATGATACAAATCAAATGAAGTGTTTGGACCACAACCTCACAAAACTATCACTGTTTAAGTCAATATGTCTATGTTACATTAAGGAAGTTATAAACTAAGATAAATTAATGTTACACCCCCAAAATGAATCCACGGTATGACAAGAGTAACATTTAGAATTAACCCAGAGACAAAGAAGAAAAGAAACCCAACCGGTCAAGGCAGATGGCCACCCACCCAGAGTCGGGGTCTGCCTTAGGTTTCTTCCCGCTGTCACCAAGTGCTGCTCATGGGGGGAACTGTTGGGTTTCTCTTTCTGTAAATTAAAGAGCGTGGTCTAGACCTGCTCCATGTAAAAGTGCCCTGAGATGACTTTATGTCGTCATTTGGCGCTTTATAAATAAAATTGAATTGAATTGAATTGAAATAGAAATATATTCAATAAATCAAAGAAAATTTATTAACAAAGGGAATAAAATTTGCAAACACTCACAGAATGTTAACTAAAATGCACTTTGATTTAAAAGACGATAGATGTATTAAATAAACATTATATATAACAATTTAACTTCTAATTTTTAAATTAAAAAGGCTAAACACAAGACTGAATATACTCCCTCTGAAAGGGAGGTTGAGTTATCGAGTACACCACAACTCAAGTACTAAAAGGTTTGCAAGCAGCACACAGCACATAAAGCTGCTGACTGGCCGACTGAGCCTTTCTGCTGGTCTCTCCTGGTCTCCTGGAAAAAACACACACACCACACTCAGTGTTTCCCCTATAATAGTACAGTCCAACAAGAACGTCCACCAGGCCCAAAAATGTTTTTGAAACGCCAAAAATAACATCAAATATCCATTTATTTGAACATCCATAGCATTTGGGAGCCTCTGAGCAGTGCTGTTTTGAAATGCGAGTCAACATCTGTGTCGCTGCCTGGAAAACTCCAGGTAGCATAACTCCTTTGAAGGAATAGGGCAGTACCAGTGAGCAAGTGGTTAAGCAAGAGAGCTAGTGTCAGAAAAGTGACAGTTGACAGAAAAGGTCAGCAGTGAAGCTGTATTCAGACCAAATCAGACGGTGCGGCATTCAGCCACAGGGTCGGGTGGAGGTGTGGGAGTGTTTATTTGTCCTCCAGAACATAACCACTGTGAAATAGTCAGAAAATAACATTTTATTGATCTGATTCACCGGCTCACTCCACCACTGCTGCTCTATCTCTCTCTTTCTCTTGTCTTTTTAAAAATGAATTAGGAAGCAGGCAGCAAAGCCTAACTTTACTTGTAATGTCAGCTATTATTAGTAAGTTGTCAATCTGGTAGTAAATGTTCAGTACAGACTACAATGTGTCAGTTAGTAAACTTGCTTGTCAAGACAAGGAAAAGTAACATCTGTTGTTTCTGAACTGCTGGAAAAGTGAAGAGGGTTAGCTTTGAAGTAAATCGCTAAACAGAGAAATGGACAATATAATGGTTGGATGCTACTACCTAACCCCCCAGGCCAAGCCATTAAACCTAGGGAAACACTGACACTACAACAGTAACAGTTAGCTTACATCACAATAGTGAGCTAAAGCTAACACCATGTTAATGTTTTTGAGGTGCCAACATGATCTTAATTCTGTCACTTTGTCATCTGTTCTGGGGTTCATACAGATTAATACATTAGATGTTGAAGAGGTTATTTTAACTGGTTCTGTGAAGCCATCAGTGTGAAGTCTATAGTCAGTCTAGATCTCCTCACTAGCAGCTTTATATCTGTCGACTGTCACATGACTGTACAGCCTAGCCAATTAGATTTGCTTTGGTGGCTCCAAAGAAGCTGCTTGGTCAGAATTTGAGTTTCCCACTCTTTCCTTCTAGAAATCCTTAGTGTACTAAACCATTTAACCAAACATTACCACTCAGTAAACCTGTCAAAAGTGTGTGTGTGTGTGTGTGTGTGTGTGTAAGTGAGCTTGCAAACCTGCAGCTGGATGTGATCCAGGTACTGGGCTGCAGTTATATGTATCCTCAAATACAGGAAAGAAACATGAGACAGAGATGCAGCTTCCTGTTGCTGAATCATCTACAGTTGTTAATTTACATCTCAGTAACATCTCATTCACTGTATACTGTGCACTGCCCTTTTCTTCTAATTTAATTATTATTTACTATTATTCATTGTCTCTAGACATATTTCCCATGTTCATAAAGTATATACAAAAATGAATGTCAAACCCAGTACAAACACATTTTGTCACTTTCATATTTAAAAATAAATTTTCTCTATCGTTGCATCATAAATGCACTGACACACAGATATTACCAATATCACCTGGACTTGCACATCTGTAGAAATGTCTACACTTATGAATATTATATACCTTAAACCTGACAAATGATTTATGACACAAACCAGTATGTAAAATTAACCAAAATAATGGAGACATGTGGCCCAAACTAACAACTAACACTTTATGATTAGCATGTCCACTAACAGAGAGACGTGTGCATTATTAAAGATCATTGACTGAACTCCTGGATTGCTGCAGTTTTTCTGACAGAAGACTTAGGCCAGACTTGTATACGTCAGCATTCAATCTACACATATATTTCACATTCACCCTGAAAAGAATTGAAATCAAGTTTTCTTTAACTAACAAATCATCTGAAACACAAAACTGCACTGAACCACCACATGCTGGAGATACTCAAGCATCAGTGACTAAACCCATTTGAATGTTAACAAGCTGAGTGAAAGGACTGAAAGAGTCGTGCAGTGACATTAGAGACTGTATTTAATTCTAAGAGATAAAGGTTCCAACATACAAATAATATAATGGAAAGAAATGAAACTCCCATTATTTATTTTGTGTTAAACAAAATGTATTTTGGTTTAATTCCAACAACATATTAAAGTTGAGAGGAGATATTTATGTTTAATGTAATGATTAATGTCCAAGTGTTATTTGGCATGGTGAACACTAGTTGGCGCTCTAAGCCTTTATATGATGGTCTGTACCAGTGAACTGCTTTTCCCCACAGTAAAAAGTCTGAGTGGGGATGAAGCCAACATGTGTGTGTGCCTCGGAGTGTGTGTGTCAACATCGTTTGCACATGGACATATAAGTGAGCAGCAGAACAAGATCAGTATTAAATGTTAGATCCTCTCTCTCTCCAGACTCTGTCAGGCTGGTGAATGGGACTAGTCTGTGTTCAGGCAGACTGGAGGTGAAGTCTGAGCAGTCGTGGTCCTCAGTGTGTGATGCTGACTTTGACCAGCAGGATGCAGAGGTGGTCTGCAGGGAGCTTGGCTGTGGGGCTCCTTCAGTCCTCCAGGGGGCGCTCTATGGAGAAGTGGAGGCTCCAATGTGGACCAAAGAGTTCCAGTGTGGAGGCCATGAGTCTGCTCTCCTGGACTGTGGAAGATCAGACTCAGCTAGAAGAACCTGCTCACCTGGCAAAGCTGTTGGACTCACCTGCTCAGGTAGAAGAGGAGCTGCGGCTTTGATTTGGCTTCATTTCTCTTCTAATGAAACTCACTTTATTCTTTTACTGATGACTCTCTTGTTTCTGTTCAGAGCCTGTCAGGTTGGTGGGAGAAGCCAGTCGCTGTGCAGGTACACTGGAGGTGAAACATGGAGAGTGGAGACCAGTGAGGGACTCTGGCTGGACCATGAAGGAAGCAGCTGTTGTCTGCAGAGTTCTGGACTGTGGCTCTGCTGTTTCAGTAGGAATCAAAAATGAGCCCTTACGCAGATCTGTATGGGAGATCAGAGATAACTGTGTTCAGTCTGGATTTTCACTGAGGGACTGTGCATCATCATCTTCCTCTTCCTCCTTCATAGAACTCACCTGCTCAGGTAAGTCCATCAGTTACATCATGTATGACAGTAACATTTTCCTTCCTCTGTTGCAGTCAGTCTTGGGCAGTAACAGAATATATGGAACAGTGTTACGTAATTAGGATACAAAAAGTAACTGTATTCTGTTAAAGTGACAGAAAAGAAGACGTAATCGGATTAGATATATATTTAGTAAAAACAGGGATTATTAGCAGGACTACAATTTTAAAAACACATTTTAAAATAAAGAAGATACACATACATCTATATATGAGATTTCATACTACAGCAGAGCATGTAGGTACTCCAACATTAACAAACATTTGACTTGCACTGCAGCTTCTTGGAGCTTTAAGCAGCAGCCTCATGCTGCCATTATAAGCCACTGTGAGTCTCTGCCTGCTGCCTTTTCTATAGCACAGCCACAGTTGGGCAGTATATAGTGGAGTACAAAAAGCTTTAAAAAGATAGATCTTCACAGTCACTGCACACATACTAAATTTACAAAACATGTTTGATTGTGCATACAATTTTCAACACTGTCTGTAAATGTCCTTATCATCTGATAAATCATTGGATATATAATGGCCCAAATGTTTAACCTCATTACACTCATTGAGGGCAATGCCAGACTAGAAGAAGTCAGGAAACACTAATTTTCTGTCTTCTCTACTTCTGACTATCATAATATTACTCTTAGTTGCATTGTATTTGATGTGAAATCTATACCATATTGTGAACAAACCCTCAATAGCTGTTGAAGACCAGCACTACATGGACAGAAAATCACCAAATCATCTGCATACATAAAGTGGTCCATGATAGAATTGCCAACTATACACCCTGTTCTACACCTTTTCAACTGCAGTGACAGATCGTTCATATACATGTTAAAAAGGAGAGGAAACAAAATACTGCCTTGTTGAACTCCGTTACTCACATTGAATGGCGCAATACAGAATTTGTGCATCTAATCTGCATCGTCTGATGAGCGTACCAAAAGACTAAAATTCTGACTAGAAATCTAAGAGCACCTCTTTCATGTAATTTATTAAATAGTTTTTCATGATGGATACAAGTTGGACATATAAGTGAGCAGCAGAACAAGATCAGTATTAAATGTTAGATCCTCTCTCTCTCCAGACTCTGTCAGGCTGGTGAATGGGAATAGTCTGTGTTCAGGCAGACTGGAGGTGAAGTCTGAGCAGACGTGGTTCTCAGTGTGTGAAGATGACTTTGACCAGCAGGATGCAGAGGTGGTCTGCAGGGAGCTTGGCTGTGGGGCTCCTTCAGTCCTCCAGGGGGCGCTCTATGGAGAAGTGGAGGCTCCAATGTGGACCAAAGAGTTCCAGTGTGGAGGCCATGAGTCTGCTCTCCTGGACTGTGGAAGATCAGACTCAGCTAGAAGCACCTGCTCACCTGGCAAAGCTGTTGGACTCACCTGCTCAGGTAGAAGAGGAGCTGCAGCTTTGATTTGGCTTCATTTCTCTTCTAATGAAACTCACTTTATTCTTTTACTGATGACTCTCTTGTTTCTGTTCAGAGCCTATCAGGTTGGTGGGAGGAGCCAGTCGCTGTGCAGGTACACTGGAGGTGAAACAGGGAGAGTGGAGACCAGTGTTTTGCTCTGACTGGTCAGCGAGAGAGTCTGGCTGGACCCTGCAGGAAGCAACTGTAGTGTGTAGAGATCTGGACTGTGGCTCTGCTGTTTCAAAGAGAGACAGACATGAGCCCTCAGACAAATCTGTATGGAAGATCCATCGTGAATGTGTTCAGTCTGGAACTACACTGAGGGACTGTGCATTATCAACTTCCTCTTCCTCCATCATAGAGATCACCTGCTCAGGTAAGTCCATCAGTAACATCATCTATGACAGTAATATTGTCCTTCCTCTGTCACAGTGACAGTTGGTGGTTTCCATTGGACTGAAATGTAAACTTATCCAGGATGAGGGCATCCAAAAGTTAGCTTGTTCCATGAGGCTCATTGCTTCAAACTCCCATGTGAGGTGCTTTTACAGGTGATGCCAGAATTATTGATTGATATTGACAATCTTTTCTTTTCATACTGCTAATAACGAAACAGGCACCCTCTCTATGTTTAAGAGTAGCCTTAAAACTTTCCTTTTTTTTAAAGCTTATAGTTAGGTCTGACCAGGCTCGCCTTGGATCAGCCCTTAGTTATGCTGCTGTAGGCCTAGACTGCCGGGGAATTCCCATGATGCACTGAGTTCCTCTCTCCTCCTCTTTATCTGTATGTATTTTTTTTTTACTATTAATGCATGTTACTAACTTGACTTCTTCCCCCCTTGAGTTCTTTGTGCTTTCTCATCTGCAGGAAGCCCCATAAACCATAAACCATGCTTATGTGTTGGCGTCCTCCTTCTGTCCTTCACCAGCTGTTCCTGCTGTTGCTATTTGCTGATGCTATTTCTGCTAGTCCTGTATTCGCTGTTGTTGTATTGTTGTTGTTGCTGTTCTCTTTCACTGTGTCCCAACCCCCACCCTCTCTCTCTCAACCCAACCGACCACAGCAGATGGCTGTCCACCTAGAGCCGGGTTCTACCTTGCGTTTCTTCCTTCATAAGGGGAGTTTTTCCTTACCACTGTCACCAAATGCTGCTCATGGGGGGAACTGTTGGGTCTAGCTCTCTGTAAATTAAAGAGTGTGGTCTTGACCTGCTCCATGTAAATGTGCCTTGAGATAACTTTTGTTGTGATTTAGCGCTATTCAATTAAAATTGATTGATTGATTGATTATTCAGTTGTTTACTTAAATACAACTCTACTGAGTGATGAATACTGTTTCCATCAATAAATTATATAAATGCTAGGTATTATCTGAGGTGAAACAAGATGAGGGTGTTTTCAATATGTCCCCATCTTTTGACTGTCATCTTAATACTAGCAAACATAGATTAGCAGAAAAACACATTCCACTGAGTTCCAGCATCAACAATATTATCAACTTAAACTTTATATAGGCAAAGTCTGTGACTGCATTAGTTGTGACCATTAATCTCATGATGTGTGATGTATCAGCTACATGACCATTGTAAATGAAACCTGTTGGCTTAATTCTGAAGTACACTTCTGAAGAATTTGTCCATTATGTGTTCTCTTTCTGTATCTCCTCAATGTACCTCATACTCAGTGCCTCTATTGCTGTTTTGAAAAGCTAGGCCTTATTATTGTGTGTAATGAGCAACACTACAGGGAAAAGCATCCTATAGGGAATCCCCAGAGCCCAGAATGACTTCTTTGCCTCCAAATATTCACGTCGCCTTTTTTCTGCCTTGGGTGAGAAGTCCTCAAAAGAGATGAATGGGGTTCCCGAAGATTTCACCAATGCTTTTTGCCTTTTGAATGCGTAGTTGTAATGACAGATGTATACAATCCTCAGTCCACAGTTGCACAGGAATACGGTAGCATCTGGACCTCATCTGGTGGTCTTCTAACCTGTTGGCAGCCTTGCTAAGCCATGCCTCAGTGTGTTCAGGTTTAGCTAACAGCTTAGACACTGTGTCTCCCGTGTTGGAGATTCTTTTGTCTTTGTCTTCCAGCCTTTTCTCAACAACTTTTTAACCTTTTCCCACACCAAGCTTACTGATTTGGCCATCTAGTCTAGTTTTAAGCTGGAGATGAGTTTTGCAAATACTTCTTCACTTATCTTAGTCACTTGGCCATCTATTTCCTCGCCTTTGCGCCACTTTGTTAGGTCTGCTCTTCCTGGTTCCAACTGAGTTTTACAAGACTTTGGGTTACAAAACCTTTCTGTTTTCAGGTGTTTTTGCCCAGAGTTCATGCAATGACATTCCTCCTTTGGTTGTGCTATCTCAACTGTATTAAACTATCTCTGAAATGTTTGAAGACATATTTGGAGCTAAAACTCTGGCGCTCCTACTCTGTCCACATCACGTTGTCCTCCCCATTCCTATCATGCACTGTGGTCAGGTAGTTTGGTAGTCCTCTCTGTTTTAGACTGGTGTGGTCTATTTTTCTGAATGCATGTGTCCTGAAGCTGAGGTGGTCCTGGTGTAAAAACCTGAGTGGCTGATGGTTCACTCAGCCTCAGGACCAATAGGCAGAGGGGACTCCTTCCTGGGCTCAACTCCTGGCAGTGCAAGGCTTAGTATGAAAAGGAGAGAGGGTCACTTGTTTTGTTTTTCTTCTCTGCACCCGGAGGATACTTTTGCAGAACTCTGTATGTAGGATTTTAATTATTTGTCCCATTTTGTCCAGCCTTGTTGAGGTTGTGTACCCTACACCTCGCTGCCATATATATATATATATGCAATGGGTTCAATGATTGATTTGAATATTTTGAGCCAAGTTCTAATTGGTAGTTTTATTGTGTTGACTGACATCTAGGTGGCATAGACAGCCCTTTTTGCTTTGCCTTTTTGTTCATTCATAGCCAATTTTCCTGTGTTTGAAATTTTTAGTCCTATATATGTGTAATGATTTGTTTGTTTGACAGGGTTGTTTCCAATTGTTAAGCTGTTTCTCTGTAGTCAGGACCTTTTCTGGAAAATGAGCACTTTGGTTTTTGGTTGATGACTGTCAGAGTGAGGAATCTCTATCTCTATATGTCTATCTGTCTGTCTGTCTTTGTATATATATGATTGTCCTTTGCATATCTCGCAAGCTGCTCATCCAGTCTACTTCACAGTTGCACACTTGGAACTTGATTCAGACTCAACCTTGATGACTCAGACTCTTCTTCTTGTGACCTGGACTTGAGATTTAATTACTTGACTACAAAACTGGAATGTCCACTAACTGAGAGACGTGTACGCCCAGTGCCATTTTTGTTACTGTCGGTGGGAACTACTTCTGTAAAAGTGAGACAAACAAACTATTTCACCGTCCATTTTACTCTTATACTTAAACTGGGGCAAACCACAGTGTCACACTGCCTGATTTGTGGAAAAACTGCTCGAGCACACCAATTATTCTGGTTTAAAACCAGTTTACTCATATAAAAAGGAAAGACGTAAAGAACAAAGCTTGCAGGCAGAAACCTAAAAGTTTATAATACTAAGATTACAGGTACAAACCTCTGTTCTCAAACACAACTTTTTATATGATATAATATTCCATAATTCCTGAGGATGGTGGGTCCACAGAGTGAGTCCATGTTATTTCTACAGGCTATATCTGACCAGACTCCATGAGCCAAGACCTGAACACCAGAGACTCCCCAGCCAGGCTCCAGGGGGAGACCTCCTGAAATGTATTACATTTATTATATTATGTAAGGTGGTTAATAAACATTAGTATTAAATGTTTGATCCTCTCTCTCTCCAGACTCTGTCAGGCTGGTGAATGGGACTAGTCTGTGTTCAGGCAGACTGGAGGTGAAGTCTGAGCAGTCGTGGTCCTCAGTGTGTGAAGATGACTTTGACCAGCAGGATGCAGAGGTGGTCTGCAGGGAGCTTGGCTGTGGGGCTCCTTCAGTCCTCCAGGGGGCGCTCTATGGAGAAGTGGAGGCTCCAATGTGGACCAAAGAGTTCCAGTGTGGAGGCCATGAGTCTGCTCTCCTGGACTGTGGAAGATCAGACTCAGCTAGAAGCACCTGCTCACCTGGCAAAGCTGTTGGACTCACCTGCTCAGGTAGAAGAGGAGCTGCAGCTTTGATTAGGCTTCATTTCTCTTCTAATGAAACTCACTTTATTCTTTTACCGATGACTCTCTTGTTTCTGTTCAGAGCCTGTCAGATTGGTGGGAGGAGCCAGTCGCTGTGCAGGTACACTGGAGGTGAAACAAGGAGAGTGGAGACCAGTGTGGAACATCGAGTGGGCCATGAAGGAAGCAGCTGTTGTCTGCAAAGTTCTGGATTGTGGCTCTGCTGTTTCCATAGGAATTAGAAATGACCCCTCAGGCGGATCTGTAGGAAGAATCCATCATGAGTGTGTCCATTCTGGATCTGCACTGAGGGAATGTGTATCATCATCATCATCATTTTCCTCTATATACATCATAGAGCTCACCTGTTCAGGTAAGTCCATCAGTGACATCATGTATGACAGTAATATTTTTCTTCCTCTGTTGCAGTCAGTCTTGGGCAGTAACAGAATATGTGGAACAGTGTTATGTAATTAGGATACAAAAAAGGTAACTGTATTCTGTTAAAGTGACAGAAAAAAAGATGTAATCAGATCAGCCATATATTTAGTAAAAATGGGGATTATTAGTAGGATTACAATTTCAAAACACATTTGAAAATAAAGAAGGATATACTACCATGCATGTGTACACATAGGCATCCTGCACATCTGTATCCAGCTACTGGACACACTGAGCTGGGAGACCCACAGCATCACTGTCCCGTCCTGCAGTCTGCTGCTGGGGCTTCTCTGGCTTGTTCTTGCAGCTCATGATTGTGATGTTTCTGGGTGGGAAGCAGCAACATGTGCGCCTGTGTGGTGTGAAGTGTGACACAGTTTTAAGGTCACATTTCTCTCAGATACACCAAGTACCCAACATTACGGTGCACCTTGTGTAATACGTACATGAGTTTATATCTCTACTTCAGAATAGACAGCTCATTCTCTTATGTGTAATTCTGGTGTGTTTTATCACAGGAATTCTATTCAATATATTGAGCATCTGATGTGCTGAAGGTTTCCAGGCAGTTATGAGAAGCAGTAACTGTGACAAGATCAGTATTAAATGTTTGATCCTCTCTCTCTCCAGACTCTGTCAGGCTGGTGAATGGGAATAGTCAGTGTTCAGGCAGACTGGAGGTGAAGTCTGAGCAGTCGTGGTCCTCAGTGTGTGAAGCTGACTTTGACCAGCAGGATGCAGAGGTGGTCTGCAGGGAGCTTGGCTGTGGGGCTCCTTCAGCCCTCCAGGGGGCGCTCTATGGAGAAGTGGAGGCTCCAATGTGGACCAAAGAGTTCCAGTGTGGAGGCCATGAGTCTGCTCTCCTGGACTGTGGAAGATCAGACTCAGCTAGAAGCACCTGCTCACCTGGCAAAGCTGTTGGACTCACCTGCTCAGGTAGAAGAGGAGCTGCAGCTTTTATTTGGCTTCATTTCTCTTCTAATGAAACTCACTTTATTCTTTTACTGATGACTCTCTTGATTCTGTTCAGAGCCTGTCAGGTTGGTGGGAGGAGCCAGTCGCTGTGCAGGTACACTGGAGCTGAAACTGGGAGAGTGGAGACCAGCGTATAAGTATTCCTGGACCCCGAAGGAAGCAGTTGTTGCCTGCAGAGATCTGGACTGTGGTTCTGCTGTTTCATCAGGACTCAGAAAGGAGTCCTCACCCAGATCTGCATGGTTAATCAGATCTGATTGTGTTCAGTCTGGATTTGCACTGAAGGACTGTGCATCAACACATCTCTCTTCCTCCATGATAGAGCTCATCTGCTCAGGTAAGTCCATCAGTGACATCATCTATGACAGTAATATTGTCCTTCTTCTATCATAGTGATAATTGGTGATTTCCATTGGACTGAACTGTAAACTTATCCAGGACGACGGCATCCTAAAGGGCAGAAAAGTTAGCTTCTTCCTGGAGATTCATTGATTCAAACTGAGACAATTTGCAGCTTTAAGCAACCTGCTGTAGTTCACTCACACACCCTGCAGTTCTCCTGAGCAGCTCAGTCCCATTCACCTTACACAGGGCTGGCTCTAATTTTCTGTAAAGTGATAGTGAGGGGAACTCCTTCCATCCTCTCCTTCTGGAAAAGTAGAGTCTTATTTTACCTGATCTGGCCTCTGCTGACTATGTCTGTCCTCACCATATCAGACAGGATCTACAGCTGCTGCCTTGATGGACTCACATACTTTAGGATCTGTTCCAGTTGATGGTGTCTGCAGGCTTTAGAGTAGCAGCAGTGGATGTTGTGTCTGTTGTTCCTTCACCTGCAGGCAAATCTAAACACACATGCATCACACACGTGTCCTGAAGAGAACTGGAATAAATATACATTGTAGACTAACATTGATCAGTATTTAAATTAGCTATGTCCCCTTTCTTAATATAGAAATATTTACTTGTTTTTTATCATTTCATATATTCAAATATGTAAGAAACTAGTTAACAATAGATGATGAAAATGAGAAAAAAATAATGAATAAATGAAAATAAAAGAAATTAAATGTGTGTCCGTAAGCTGCAGTTTTCTTGGCTCTCTGTCATTGTGAAAGTTTAGAAAATGGTTGAAGGTTTGGCCAAAGTACTGACATAACTAAAAAAAATTCTGTGGCAGAAATTTTGAAAGCGACATGGGCTGGTGCCGGTGGGTCATGTGTGAGGGAACTCCAGCAGCTGATGGGGAACATTTATCAGGGAGGAGCCAGTGTCATTTGTGTCATTGATAGATCTGTTATTATTTCAGGCAGCTGTATGGTTGTTAATTATTAGTGCTGATCATTACACTTTGTGTGTTTTTCTGCATCATGTATACACAAAACATAAAAGTATATAAACATACACACACACACACGCACATCTATTAGTTTATTTTTAGTTTATTTTTTCCTTTGAGAGCGGCCAGAGTCCATCAGACAAAGTGGCGCCCTACACAGCTAGTTATTGCTTGCTACATAAACAAATGAGCAACTGTTAGCTAACAAGTTCAATATATCAACTTAAAAGCTGATGATATGTCAGTATTGTGTTCACTAATTGTTTGATGGAAACTATTGAGCATAACATGCAGTGTTGTATGAATGTCTGATGAACATGTTGATTAGCTGTTTTCTGTCTGACCTGAAGGCAGCTGAGGATGTTAATCTGTTTCTGACTCCTCTGGACTACACATGAATGTAGGAGTTCTCTGTGTTGTGTGATCACCTCTCACTGATCAACGTTCATTTATTTCAACAAACAAATGAGGAGAAAACAACATTCAGCTTCTCATAGAGGAAGAAGGATTCATTATCTCTCTGTGTTTACAGACCTGCTGCTTCAGCCAATCATCTCTGTGTCTTCTACCATGGACGGGGTCTCTGAGGCCCAGCAGCAGGGGTTTCAGGTGCATTGGGGCACCAACTTCAACATCAGCTGCTCCGTCCAGCCTCAGTACCCAGGAGGCTCCTTCCAGCTCACCTTCACCTCCTCCAACACAGCACAAAACTACACCCAGCCAGCTGTCAATCACTCTGCTGACTTCCTGTTTCCTGCTGCAGACCCCGCCCACCAAGGAAGCTACATCTGTGTTTATAGCGTCTATGTTTTTGCTCATAACTTCTCCTCTGAGAGCCGTCTGCTGTCTCTCACTGTCACAGGTAAGCTGAAGCAGAGTGTGAAGCTCAGTCCAACTGAGACGTCACACTGACTTTGTTTCCATGTTTGTAAAAATGATAAAAAGTCATCAGGCAGCAGGACCGACCCAGCGACCTACAGAGAGCTGAGGCAGAATCTGATGAAGGAACTGTAAACTGTTTCCTTCCCGGGTTCTTTAATGTTATTGAACCATAACAACTGCGTTGTAGTGAAAAGTAAAAGACAGCAAAGAGTCAGTGAAGCCAGATAAACACTATAATGATAATAAACAGGACTTTACATGATGAGCTGAATGTCATCAGGAGAACTCAGAGCTTCACCAGGATCACATTTGATATAACTGCATGTAAAGATGCTGATTGTCAACAATCAGTTTAATTATTTCAACCAATCAGGAGCTTTAAGGAGAGAATCAGCAGACTTTCATTCATTCTTTCAAACCAGCTGTAAACATGAGTTGTTTTTGTCCAACATCATCAGCATACAGAGGAGATCAGATGAACTTATTCTCTAAGAGCTCAATCAATAAGCTGCTTCACACTTAAGTGATTTTAGGAGATTTAACGTCACTAAAGTTTCTGTTTGATGGGAGCTGTTGTACTCATGATGTCATGTGATCTAATGTGATGACTGAATGTGTCTCATCAGATCCACCAGATCCAGCAGTTCATATCATCAGACTGGTCGTCCTGCTGGTGACTCTGCTGTTGGTCATCACTGTCGTCTTTTTCATCCTGAAGGTACTGAACATGTTTGTTGTTTAGAGGACTGGTTGAAATGAAGCACTCAGCCTGTTTATATTGAACTGAAGGGAGGAGTGATGCAGTAACTTAGATCTGTGTTGTCATGTCTCTCCAGGCCAGCAGGGGGCAGAGGTCAGGCCCACAGGAGAACACTGAGATGGATTATTATAACCTTGGTGTTTCAAGAGCTGAAGGAGAGCCGGCTGAAGAGGAAGGAGCCCAGGGAGCAGAGTAGGACCTCCAAGCAGCCACACAAACCCACTGAAGAAGAAATCATCTTTGGTTTCATCTCTCCTCTCAGTCTCAGCCAGGTTTTTGCAAAGTTTTATGGTCTACTCTGGATAAATGTTGAGTCAAGAAATCATTTAAAAATCCATCCAGTTGTTTATTAGTTTATATTGTTTTACTTCACTGCCTTTTATATACTATATACTACTTATTGAGCTGAAATATGTTGTATATTGCTTTTTTCAGAATATTTGCTTTTTGAGTTTAAGAAACAGAATAAAAGAAAAAAGTTATTAGTGAAATCAGATGTTATGTTTGATTCTTTGATGTTTGTTTTGTTGTTTTTTAATAAATAAAATCTTTTGTTTAACAGAATTTAAAGCATGTATGTTCTTGCTGAATGCTCACTTAGACTTCAGTTATTGTATGTAACAGTTTGAAATAAATGAGTTTCTAATGTATCAATAAGACTTTTACACTTTGTTGGTTTCATTTCAAAGGTTAGACCCACAAAAGACATTAGGATTTTCATGATATTCTGGCCTCTCTCCATTGAAAATCAAATAATACAATTATTATTTATTTGTTTTGGCACAGACTCAGAATGCTCCTATATTAAAGGACAGTTTTTCAAGTGTCCATAAACAGCAGTCAGGTGTCCATATGAAAAGTGAAAGAGGTTTTCCTCGCTGTAATCATTCCTCCTGTCCCATCAATTGAAGTGATGGAGGCCAAAATCCACAATGTGTCCACACAGTCATTTAAAATGTGTGTGAAGCTTCTATTCAGCTTCAGCAGTCTGAGTTAGTCATATCAAGTGGATATCTGACACATTTACAGTCTTTTTAGCATCTGAATGATATCTACTTGATTTGATTTGAAGCTTCAAATTAGCTTCATATAAACTTTTAAATACATTTTTGCACAGATGGACTGTGGATTTTTTCCCCCCATCACTTACATTGCAAGTGCATTCTGAAAGGATCGTCTAATATCTTGTGTTTTGGTGCATAACAGTTAAAAAAATAGAAGTGTTCTGGCTCTTGCAGTGTTTCAGTGTATCATTTTATGTTAGCTTTATGACGTTAGCATAGCGTGCTAACCCATATGATAGTACTTATTATCCTCTAGCTGTTATTGCTATGCATTCCAGCCTGAGTCAACTTTAAGAAAGAATCCTCTGACTGTTACTGCCCTGCATCTCAGTTAGTGCATGTTAAAATTTGTTGTGCCAACTAGAGCCACTAGTTGGTGCCATAGCTACCCCTCCTCCACAGGAAGCTGCTCCCCATAGTGTATGCCACCCTATTGTTTGGTTAGGTTACTGTACTGCCCAAACTACACTACAGTTTCTGCCACACAACACCATAGCCAATAAACTGTTTAATTCTTACCCTCCATTCCAGAGACAACAATGGAGAACCCCTGTGTAGAGCAGTCTCTTCCCTAGCACAGAGCATAGAACCTGGCTACCCAGAATTGATCAGAAGGTTGAATTTCAGTGAGTGCAGGAAAGAGATAGACTCGCTACTCAATGACAGGTTTGATGCATAGACCGCATCCAAACACCCATTGTTATGCTTGCTTCTGAACTTCTACAGACAAACCAGCCTTGATCCAAAACATTTCTGAATGTAGAAACATTCCTTAACATTCCAGGAGTTAAATGAAATATGTACATTTTCACCCTATTTGACTGTTGTCAGCCTATTGAATGGGCGTTATCAGCACACATCAGTCCCAAACTTATGGGCTAGTAGGGGCCTACCAACCTAATAGTAGGTTCGGGAGGCTGTTATCACGCATTTATTTCAGTGTGCTGATGGAGCCCCGCCCACCATCAAAACAGAAACTTAAGAAGACGTGGTTTGTGAAGGAGGCAACCCTGTCTCCTCAAAATTACGTTCACACACAACTAAACTGCATTCTCAATTACATTTCTACGAACTTAAGTCCGTGATTACATTTGTTTGTAACGTATCACGAATACGTTTCTAATCAACATATCTTTGCTTTGCTACAATGCTATTAGCTATTTTAATTCGAACAACCTTTCTCTACTTTAACATACATATATATTGGTGACAGGCTTACGCGTTTTTCTTATCAAACTTGGATATAAATCAATCCATTAATTAAAATGAGTAACGTCACGTTGAAAAGGGACATAATTGTTGTATCTTGTATCTCCACTAAAATCTTATGATTTGCGCAATATGACCACTTTTTAAGTAACCGCCTGCCATTGCTGTGAAGAATAAAATTTTCTGGCCATTGTTGTCTAACCTCATAAGAAGGGACTAAAAAAAGAAAGAAATCCTCCATGTGTCAAAGGCAGTGACATCATGCGTAGTAAGATCCCACACAATCCCTCCGCCCCCTACAACCTATACATCCGATGCTTCGTCTTCTTCATCGCTCTTTCAACAGACAGTGAATGCCTCAATGAACCAGGCAGACTAGCGACCCCACGTGTGTCTACATTGAAATGACATCTTCATTCTTGAAAACCCGAGGTTGCAAGCAAGACGAGTTGGCGGATTTTCAGTCCGCCAAAAGAGTAATTCATAAATTGTTGGCGCGCGCGCAAACATCCACCCCTCCCCCCACCACACACACACACACACACACACACACACACACACACACACACACACACACACACACACACACACAAATATATATGTCTAATGTGACCAGGTGGAATATTATTCCCGGGCTCGTTGTTGCAGGTGGGATATAAATACCTGCAACTCTAGGCGGAAGCGGCAGGTATTTCCTCTATGCGGTCTGTCAGGACGCCAGGTGTTGAGTCGGCGGTGTGAGTAATTCTCTTGCAAAGTAATTGAGTGATGTTTAATTTATTTGATGTATAAGGTCCAGTTATATGATAAGGTGCAATACTATGTTCCCTCAGGAGCGCTGCTATCAGCCGGGCAGGCTCATGAACTATTGCGGCGTGCGGTATACGCGAGCCGGAGGGGGAGCAGGTATTTTCTGGTTATTGATGTTTTGATTTTCTTTTGTGTAGCATTTGTTTTGGGTTTAATGTTGTGATTAATTTTTTATTGGGCAGTGTGAGGCCGGTGACTAAGCTGGGTGTCGGGGTCCTTCTTAAATGCTAGTTAGTACACCACGAAGAGGTGAGCCTTCACTAATGTAATGTCTATGTATTTTATTTTTCTTTGTAATATTGAATAAGGATGCAATATTTGAATATGCCTGTCTAAAAGATGCATTTGTGTTTTTGTTTACAGAATAATTGTGCAATAAGTCTGCTCCAGTCCACGATAGGCAGAACAGCTAGAGTAGTTGTTTGAGAACGTGATTGACTTACTAAACATTTTGATCCTGTCAAACCTTGAAGCACTATTGCACTTTAGATGCCTAAGGTGTGGCATATTCAGCTTGTCTCCTCTTTTGATGTGTTAATTGATTTATTGGTGAATGTCTTGATTGCTGGGTGATGTTAACCCGTTGTTTTATACGACTGAAGAATTGTAATAAAATACTATTTTTATACATAGACACTGACTGTTTATCATTATTGTAAGGACCATTGCTACGTGACCTCTTACCAAGGTTACACTAAAATCAAGCAACATCTTTACATGTTCTGAACATAGATCTTCTAGACGCAGTGTGATTAGTCTGGTTGTAGTAAATATTTGATATATTCAGTAGTTATGTTGTTTTATGAACCTATTTCACGACCCTACTTTACAAAACAGAAGAACTGCCATCCCAAAAACGCCATTTATGAAACACTCACTAAAATATCTTAAACAAACCAACATCTTAACTTTTTGATAACATAGATCATTTAGATGCAGTGTGATTATTAGTTTGGGTGTATTAAATGTTTGATATATTCAACAGATAGATCTTTTCACGACCCTATCTTACTACTCTACTCTCTACCAGAAGAACTACAACTGTGGTGCTTATTTGTATCAAGAAGCATGACGAGTCTCATGGGAATTGTAGTTTTTAAAAAAATATTAGCGTTTTTAATATTTTAAGAAGTTGTAAATACTAAACTGAGAATACACTAGGGAGTTTAAGGGGACGATAAACACATTTGTGTAATCAGATTTTAAATATCTAATTGCTTTATGAGTGATAATTAATTTTAACCATATTTTATCCATATCTGACAGGGTCCCAAATTGCTGACTATATTCACATGACAGCTGAGGCCCAGAGCTCTCTATAACAGTTGGTCCCAAGTCCGTACACTGAATTGATGAATTATAAGCCTTCAAATATGCACTGAGGTCAAGGTCCAAACGTCAGTTTTTCAAAGCAGGAGCCATGTAGGATCTTCATACTTACATATGTTATTTTCCAGGTCAAGACCTTTCCAAAAATGTATTTGGTGTAGCTCTATGATAAAGATTTAATTTTCACATTTCATGGACACAAGCCGTCCCAGGCCTAGTTTCAGAGAGCACTTTGAAGTATCAAACTAGAATTCACAATTAATCATTTATGCACATGTCAGATTTAATTTATATATAATATATAATTATATATATTTATCTATAAAATATCATGATCCTAATGTCTTTTGTGGGTCTAACCCTTGAAATGAAACCAGCAACATGTAAAAGTCTTATTGATACATTAGAAACTCATTTATTTGAAACTGTTACATACAATAACTGAAGTGTGAGTGAACATTCAAAACAAACATAAATCATCTGATTTCACTCAATAACTTTTTCTTTTATTTTGTTTCTTTAACTCAAAAAGCAAACATTCTGAAAGAAGCAATAACACATTTCAGCTGAATAAGTAGTATATAGTATATAAAAGGCAGTGAGGAAAAAAGATAAACTAATAAACAACGGGATGGATTTTTAAATGATTTCTTGACTCAACATTAATTCAGATGAGACCATAAAAGTCTGGATTCATGAAAATATTTAAGTAAAAACAGTTACAGCTGTTCACATGAAAGAAGTTAATGATGATAAAATATAACAGATAATCATGTTACAAATGGTCCAATCAGAACTCCCCTCTGCTCTTCTTCTAGTGGTCTTAATAAAGGTCTCACTACTTCCTGTTTTGGTGCTGGATGTAAATCAGAGGCTGTGGAATCGACCAGTATGGACGTCATTCCTCGCCATACTGGGCTGCAAAAACCTGGCTGAGACTGAGAGGAGAGATGAAACCAAAGATGATTTTCTTCTTCAGTGGGTTTGTGCAGATCCTTGGAGGTCCTACTCTGCTCCCTGGGCTCCTTCCTCTTCAGCCGGCTTCTCTTCAGCTCCAGAAACAAGAAGGTTATAAGAATACAGCTCAGTGATCTCCTGTGGGTCTGACTTCTGCCCCCTGCTGGCCTGGAGAGACATGACAACACAGATCTAAGTTACTGCATCACTCCTCTCTTCAGTTCAATATAAACAGGCTGAGTGCTTCATTTCAACCAGTCCTCTAAACAACAAACATGTTCAGTACCTTCAGGATGAAAAAGACGACAGTGATGACCAACAGCAGAGTCACCAGCAGGACGACCAGTCTGATGTTACGAACTGGTGGATCTGATGAGACACATTCAGTCATCACATTAGATCACATGACATCATGAGTACAACAGCTCCCATCAAACAGAAACTTTAGTGACATTAAATCTCCTAAAATCAGTGAAGTGTGAAGCAGCCTGTTGATTGAGCTCTTAGAGAATAAGTTCATCTGATCTCCTCTGTATGCTGATGATGTTGGACAAAAACAACTCATGTTTACAGCTGGTTTGAAAGAATGAATGAAAGTCTGCTGATTCTCTCCTTAAAGCTCTTGATTGGTTGAAATAATTCAACTGATTGTTGACAATCAACATCTTTACATGCAGTTATATCAAATGTGATCCTGGTGAAGCTCTGAGTTCTCCTGATGACATTCAGCTCATCATGTAAAGTCCTGTTTATTATCATTATAGTGTTTATCTGGCTTCACTGACTCGTTTGCTGTCTTTTACTTTTCACTACAACACAGTTGTTATGGTTCAATAACATTAAAGAATCCGGGAAGGAAACAGTTTACAGTTCCTTCATCAGATTCTGCCTCAGCTCTCTGTAGGTCGCTGGGTCGGTCCTGCTGCCTGATGACTTTTTATCATGTTTTACAAACATGGAAACAAAGTCAGTGTGACGTCTCAGTTGGACTGAGCTTCACACTCTGCTTCAGCTTACCTGTGACAGTGAGAGACAGCAGACGGCTCTCAGAGGAGAAGTTATGAGCAAAAACATAGACGCTATAAACACAGCTATAGTTTCCTTGATGGGCGGGGTCTGCAGCAGGAAACAGGAAGTCAGCAGAGTGATTGACAGCTAGCTGGGTGTAGTTGTATGTTGTGTTGGAGGAGGTGAAGGTGAGCTGGAAGGAGCCTCCTGGGTACTGAGGCTGGACGGAGCAGCTGATGTTGAAGTTGGTGCCCCGAAACACCTGAAACCCCTGCTGCTGGGCCTCGGAGACCCCGTCCATGGTAGAAGACACAGAGATGATTGGCTGAAGCAGCAGGTCTGTAAACACAGAGAGATAATGAATACTTCTTCCTCTATGAGAAGCTGAATGTTGTTTTCTCCTCATTTGTTTGTTGAAATAAATGAACATTGATCAGTGAGAGGTGATCACACAACACAGAGAACTCCTACATTCATGTGTAATCCAGAGGAGTCAGAGAAAACAGCTGATCAACATGTTCATCAGACATTCATACAACACTGCATGTTATGCTCAGTAGTTTCCATCAAACAATTAGTGAACACAATACTGACATATCATCAGCTTTTAAGTTGATATATTGAACTTGTTAGCTAACAGTTGCTCATTTCTTTATGCAACAAGCAACAACTACATTAATTTGCAATGTAATTGTTGCTTGTAAGGTCAGGGCCGGATCAAGGCATAGGCCATATAGGCCGCTGTGTAGGGCGCCACCTTGTCTGATGGACGCTGGTCGCTCTCAAAGGAAAAAATAAACTAAACAAATTTTCTGCCTTGGGTTAAAATATGGACAAATACACAAAGAAAGATAGAAATACACTTTGCACCACTGTTCCTCACAATTTACCATCTGCCCTGCACCTGTACTGTGCACACTGAAGAAGAAGGATGATGCTTCGCAGACAGTGAAACAGTTTGCAGCAGGTGAGTCTGTTCATTCGTCATGTTTCTTCCACTTCTTATTATTCCTCTTCCGTACAAAACTTTGGCACATAACTAATCCCGCAGCTTTGAGAAAAACCATATGAATTATACATCAAAATGTGTGGCTTGTTGGGGAATGGTGTGCTATGACTTTTGGTGAAGATATTGAAATTGCAAAATATTTCTCATAGAAAATGAAAGGGGAGGGGTCAAAAAACGTCCACATTTTAGGGCCAATTTCAAGCTTCAACTACTTCGCCATACTTGGAGTTACAGACTTCATTAAACTTTAAAATGTTCACAAAGTTGTCAGCTATTAAACTTGTATTCAATTTTGATATCTTTTATACTTTTTGATCTGTGACTTTTAAAGTTTCATGCCCAATTTTGGACAAATTTTGAGTTTAACATTAGTGTGTATTGCTGGAATGTTCAGAGCTAGAGTGAGTGACATCATCGCTAGAGTGGAAGAAGCTGTTTAAATCTTTCTGAAAAATTTCTGCATAAATCGTCCTTTCAGTCACATATTTTGGTCTACACGAATAATTTTTTCCACAGTAGTAGGCACACTTGTGCTCTGTCATTTATATAACCAACCATAGCTCAGACACTAACAGAATTTGAACTGCCAGCCCTTTTGTGAAGGGTTTACCGGCCAACTGTCCCATAGACTCCCATATTAATTAAGGAGGAGATTTCAGGAAGAAAGCTGAACCAACACCCTTTTTTCTCTCTCTCTCCCATCCACATTTTTTGGTCTAGGGACTTGAAGATCACCAATATTGTGCAGAAAGATCTTGCGGTGGTCCTGGTCTGCTCAGATTTCTGATAGGATTTACGGTTCCTTCACAAAAATGCCTTTTTTGAAAGGCTCACAGAGCTAACATTTTCACTCTCAACACATACACTCACGTGCTCACGCACGGGTTGCCATGGGGAGCACACTAAGTCTCTGTATGTGTGTGGGTTTGCACATGGGCATGCATGTGTGGGTTTCTGGTGTTTGCGAAGCTATGTGTGCACTAGCTAACCTGCCTAAATCAAAGGGCACTGCATACCAACAACAACATCATCAGGCAGTGGTGTATTTGAACGGCAGTGAGGCTCACTGGCCAAACAGGTAGATGATATCACAGATTAAAACTGACCTTCGTGCTGTAAATACTGTTAATGTAGTATTCAGATTCTTTTCTTACAAGTAAAAGTCCACTATAAGAAATCCTATTTGGGTGAGATTTAAAAAAAATATTTTACTGTTTATAAAGACCGGACTGTAAGTTACACACCCAGAGAACTACATATATATTGTATTATATCTATATTATGATGTTTATTGGACTATATACATACAGTCAAGCCTGAAATGATTTATACTCCATGCACAAATTTTGTCTTAAAGTTACTTTTATTCAAGCAGCAAGTTTTTGTTGATTGGAAAATAAAAGCTGAGAAATATTTGACATAAGTCCTGTGGGACTTCCAGATCCAGACTGACAAGCTGGTGATGGCTAATCAACCGGACATCGTGTTGATTGACAAACAACAGAAGAAGGCAGTAGTGATAGACATAGCGATTCCGAGCAACAGCAACATCAGGAAGAAGGAACACGAAAAGATCGAGAAATACCAAGGGTTGAAAGAGGAGCTAGAGAAGATGTGGGGAGTAAAGGCAACAGTGGTAATTGGAGCACTGGGGGCTGTAACCCACAAACTGGGAGAGTGGCTCCAGCAGATCCCAGGTGCAACATCAGAGGTCTCTGTCTAGAAGAGTGCAGTCCTAGGAACAGCTAATATACTGCGCAGAACCCTTAAACTCCCAGGCCTATGATAGAGGACCCACGCTTGAGGAAGACACATTATTATTTACTAGTTTCTTACATATTTGCATATATGAAATGATAAAAAAACAAGAAAATATTTCTATATTAAGAAAGGGAAGAGAGCTAATTTGAATACTGATCAATATTAGTCTACAATGTATATTTATTCCAGTTCTCTTCAGGACACATTAAAACTAGAATGAATTATTCCCATCAAAAACAATTGATTTTGAATCATTTTGTTCTTACTAAAGGATTTATAACTATATTTGCATGTGTGTTTAGATTTGCCTGCAGGTGAAGGAAAAACAGACACAACATCCACTGCTGCTACTCTACAGCCTGCAGACACCATCAACTGGAACTGATCCTAAAGTATGTGAGTCCATCAAGGCAGCAGCTGTAGATCCTGTCTGATATGGTGAGGACAGACATAGTCAGCAGAGGCCAGATCAGGTAAAATAAGACTCTACTTTTCCAACAGGAGAGGATGGAAGGAGTTCCCCTCACTATCACTTTACAGAAAATTAGAGCCAGCCCTGTGTAAGGTGAATGGGACTGAGCTGCTCAGGAGAACTGCAGGGTGTGTGAGTGAACTACAGCAGGTTGCTTAAAGCTGCAAATTGTCTCAGTTTGAATCAATGATTCTCCAGGAAGAAGCTAACTTTTCTGCCCTTTAGGATGCCGTCGTCCTGTGTAAGATTACAATTCAGTCCAATGGAAACCACCAACTATCACTATGATAAAAGAAGCACAATATTACTGTCATAGATTATGTCACTGATGGACTTACCTGAGCAGATGATCTCTATCATGGAGGAAGAGAGATGTGTTGATGCACAGTCCTTCAGTGCAAATCCAGACTGAACACAATCAGATCTGATTAACCATGCAGATCTGGATGAGGACTCCTTTCTGAGTCCTGATGAAACAGCAGAGCCACAGTCCAGATCTCTGCAGGCAACAACTGCTTCCTTCGGGGTCCAGGAATACTTATACGCTGGTCTCCACTCTCCCAGTTTCACCTCCAGTGTACCTGCACAGCGGCTGGCTCCTCCCACCAACCTGACAGGCTCTGAACAGAAACAAGAGAGTCATCAATAAAAGAATAAAGTGAGTTTCATTAGAAGAGAAATGAAGCCAAATCAAAGCTGCAGCTCCTCTTCTACCTGAGCAGGTGAGTCCAACAGCTTTGCCAGGTGAGCAGGTGCTTCTAGCTGAGTCTGATCTTCCACAGTCCAGGAGAGTAGACTCATTGCCTCCACACTGGAACTCTTTGGTCCACATTGGAGCCTCCACTTCTCCATAGAGCGCCCCCTGGAGGACTGAAGGAGCCCCACAGCCAAGCTCCCTGCAGACCACCTCTGCATCCTGCTGGTCAAAGTCATCTTCACACACTGAGGACCACGACTGCTCAGACTTCACCTCCAGTCTGCCTGAACACAGACTAGTCCCATTCACCAGCCTGACAGAGTCTGGAGAGAGAGAGGATCTAACATTTAATACTGATCTTGTCACAGTTACTGCTGCTCATAACTGCCTGGAAACCTTCAGCACATCAGATGCTCAATATACTGAATAGAATTCCTGTGATAAAACACACCAGAATTACACATAAGAGAATGAGCTGTCTATTCTGAAGTAGAGATATAAACTCATGTACTTATTACACAAGGTGCACCGTAATGTTGGGTACTTGGTGTATCTGAGAGACATGTGACCTTAAAACTGTGTCACACTTCACACCACACAGGCGCACATGTTGCTGCTTCCCACCAAGAAACATCACAATCATGAGCTGCAAGAACAAGCCAGAGAAGCCCCAGCAGTAGACTGCAGGACGGGACAGTGATGCTGTGGGTCTCCTGGCTCAGTGTGTCCAGTAGTTGAATAAAGATGTGCAGGACGCCTATGTGTACGCATGCATGGTAGGATATCCTCCTTTATTTTAAAATGTGTTTTGAAATTGTAATCCTACTAATAATCCCCATTTTTACTAAATATATGGCTAATCTGATTACATCTTTTTTTCTGTCACTTTAACAGAATACAGTTACCTTTTTTGTATCCTAATTACATAACACTGTTCCATATATTCTGTTACTGCCCAAGACTGACTGCAACAGAGGAAGGAAAATATTACTGTCATAGATGATGTCACTGATGGACTTACCTGAGCAGGTGAGCTCTATGATGTAGATAGAGGAAAATGATGATGATGATGATACACATTCCCTCAGTGCAGATCCAGAATGGACACACTCATGATGGATTCTTCCTACAGATCCGCCTGAGGGGTCATTTCTAATTCCTATGGAAACAGCAGAGCCACAATCCAGAACTTTGCAGACAACAGCTGCTTCCTTCATGGTCCACTTGATGTTCCACACTGGTCTCCACTCTCCTTGTTTCACCTCCAGTGTTCCTGCACAGCGACTGGCTCCTCCCACCAATCTGACAGGCTCTGAACAGAATCAAGAGAGTCATCAGTAAAAGAATAAAGTGAGCTTCATTAGAAGAGAAATGTAGCCAAATCAAAGCTGCAGCTCCTCTTCTACCTGAGCAGGTGAGTCCAACAGCTTTGCCAGGTGAGCAGGTGCTTCTAGCTGAGTCTGATCTTCCACAGTCCAGGAGAGCAGACTCATTGCCTCCACACTGGAACTCTTTGGTCCACATTGGAGCCTCCACTTCTCCATAGAGCGCCCCCTGGAGAACTGAAGGAGCCCCACAGCCAAGCTCCCTGCAGACCACCTCTGCATCCTGCTGGTCAAAGTCAGCTTCACACACTGAGGACCACGACTGCTCAGACTTCACCTCCAGTCTGCCTGAACACAAACTAGTCCCATTCACCAGCCTGACAGAGTCTGGAGAGAGAGAGGATCAAACATTTAATACTAATGTTTATTTACCACCTTACATAATATAATAAATGTAACACATCTCAGGAGGTCTCCCCCTGGAGCCTGGCCAGGGAGTCTCTGGTGTTCAGGTCTTGACTCATGGAGCCTGGTCAGACACAGCCTGAAGAAACAACATGGACTCACTCTGTGGACCCACCATCCTCAGGGATTATGGAATATTATATCATATAAAAAGTTTTGTTTGAGAACAAAGGTTTGTACCTGTAATCTTAGTATTATAAACTTTTAGGTTTCTGCCTACAAGCTTTGTTCTTTACGTCTTTCCTTTTTATATAAGTAAACTGGTTTTAAACCAGAATAATTGGTGTGCTCGAGCAGTTTTTCCACAAATCAGGCAGTGTGACACTGTGGTTTGCCCCAGTTTAAGTATAAGAGTAAAATGGACGGTGAAATAGTTTGTTTGTCTCACTTTTACAGAAGTAGTTCCCACCGAGAGTAACAAAAATGGCACTGGGCGCACACGTCTCTCAGTTAGTGGACATTCCAGTTTTGTAGTCAAGTAATTAAATCTCAAGTCCGGGTCACAAGAAGAAGAGTCTGAGTCATCAAGGTTGAGTCTGAATCGAGTTCCAAGTGTGCAACTGTGAAGTAGACTGGATGAACAGCTTGCGAGATATGCAAAGGACAATCATACATATACAAAGACAGACAGACAGAAAGACAAATAGAGATAGAGATTTCTGACCCTGACAGTCACCAACCAAAAACCAAAGTGCTCATTTTCCAGAAAAGGTCCTGACTACAGGGAAACAGCTTAACAATTGAAAACAACCCTGTCAAACAAACAAATCATTACACATATCTAGGACTAAAAATTTCAAACACAGGAAAATTGGCTGTGAATGAACAAAAAGACAAAGCAAAGGGGGCTGTCTATGCCACCTAGAGATCAATAAACACAATCAAACTACCAATTAGAACTTGGCTCAAAATATTCAAATCAATCATAGAACCCATTGCATATATATATATGGCAGCGAGGTGTAGGGTACACAACCTCAACAAGACTGGACAAAATGGGACAAATAATTGAAATCCTACATACAGAGTTCTGCAAAAGTATCCTCCAGGTGCAGAGAAGAAAAACAAAACAAGTGACCCACTCTCCTTTTCATACTAAGAATTGCGCTGCCAGGAGTTCAGCCCAGGAAGGAGTCCCCTCTGCCTACTGGTCCTGAGGCTGAGTGAACCACCAGCCACTCAGGTTTTTACACCAGGACCACCTCAGCTTCAGGACACATGCATTCAGAAAAATAGACCACACCAGTCTAGAACAGAGAGAACTACCAAACTACCTGACCACAGTGCATGATAGGAATGGGGAGGGCGACGTGATGCGGACAGAGTAAGAGCGCCAGAGTTTTACCTCCAAATATGTCTTCAAACATTTCAGAGATAGTTTAATACGCCTGGATAAGTTTACATTTCAGTCCAATGGAAACCACCAACTATCACTGTGACTGAGGAAGGACAATATTACTGTTATAGATTATGTCACTGATGGACTTACCTGAGCAGGTGATCTCTATGATGGAGTAAGAGGAAGTTGATAATGCACAGTCCCTCAGTGTAGTTCCAGACTGAACACATTCACGAGTGATCTTCCATACAGATCTGGATGAGGGCTCATATCTGTCTCTCTTTGAAACAGCAGAGCCACAGTCCAGATCTCTACACACTACAGTTGCTTCCTGCAGGGTCCAGCCAGACTCTCTCGCTGACCAGTCAGAGCAAAACACTGGTCTCCACTCTCCCTTTTTCACCTCCAGTGTACCTGCACAGCGACTGGCTCCTCCCACCAACCTGACAGGCTCTGAACAGAAACAAGAGAGTCATCAGTAAAAGAATAAAGTGAGTTTCATTAGAAGAGAAATGAAGCCAAATCAAAGCTGCAGCTCCTCTTCTACCTGAGCAGGTGAGTCCAACAGCTTTGCCAGGTGAGCAGGTGCTTCTAGCTGAGTCTGATCTTCCACAGTCCAGGAGAGCAGACTCATTGCCTCCACACTGGAACTCTTTGGTCCACATTGGAGCCTCCACTTCTCCATAGAGCGCCCCCTGGAGGAATGAAGGAGCCCCACAGCCAATCTCCCTGCAGACCACCTCTGCATCCTGCTGGTCAAAGTCATCTTCACACACTGAGGACCACGACTGCTCAGACTTCACCTCCAGTCTGCCTGAACACAGACTATTCCCATTCACCAGCCTGACAGAGTCTGGAGAGAGAGAGGATCTAACATTTAATACTGATCTTGTTCTGCTGCTCACTTATATGTCCATGTGCAAACGATGTTGACACACACACTCCGAGGCACACACACATGTTGGCTTCATCCCCACTCAGACTTTTTACTGTGGGGAAAAGCAGTTCACTGGTACAGACCATCATATAAAGGCTTAGAGCGCCAACTAGTGTTCACCATGCCAAATAACACTTGGACATTAATCATTACATACATAACATCTCCTCTCAACTTTAATATGTTGTTATAATTAAACCAAAATACCTTACAAAATAAGGAATGGGAGTTTCACTTCTTTCCAGTATATTATTTGCATGTTAGTATGAATTTTATATAATCTTGTGTGCCGTACTGACTTTAGGTGCTGTTTATGTTCAAGAAGTATCTGAGGGTGGTATCGAGTTAGTAGGTCAGGACTCTTTGTGGGGTGTTTTAGGGTTAAACAATGAGCCTAAGTTAAAGGTGAATGTTGTCCAGATGTTGTGAGGAGTGATATTGACAAGGTATCGGTCAATCACCTGACTGGGGACCCCGAACAATGACAGCACAAGGAGAACTTATTCATGTTATAAGATCCAGATGTGTAACCCCATATAAGCTATGCACCAATAGTGGTATGGTGCCCAGACCATCTTTGTATATGGAATGGACCTGATGGCCATCGTATAATAAAGTCTTCAAAATAAGAACTTAAGTATCTCTTCCTTTGCAAGAAACACCATCACACATCAGTCCTCTCATAGCCCTAATGAGTTCTGGAAAGAAGTCAGAATAAGTAATAATTGTAAAACATTGCTACCATCGAATATTGATGGAGTCAGTGGCTCAGAAAAAATTCTCAGTTGTGGCAGAAACATTACTATGATTTGTTCAACTGTGTTAAAAGCAACTCCTTCAGTGTGGACAACATAGACAATAATAAGGAGGTGACTGTAACTCAACGAGAAGTCCAAGATGCTGTCATGAAGCTGGGAGATAATAAGGCATCTGGCATGGATAATATAACTGCTGCACATTTAAAACATGCCAGTAAAAAACTCTACCCCCTAGTTGCTATCTGTTTTACCAGGTTATTAGTCCATGGTATTCTACCCAACTCTATTTTATCTGTTACACTAGTGCCTGTTATTAAAAGATAAAGCTGGTAAACTAAACAGTTCAGAGAAATACAGGCCCATAGCCTTAGTCAGCATTTTATCCAAAGTGCTAGAGAGAACTCTACCAAATAGGTTGGAACAGTACATCCTGACTTCCGACAACCAGTTTGGCTTTAAACATAAACATGGCACTGATATGTGCATTTTTTTTCTTTAAAGGAAATTTTAGATAAATACATAGGCAAAATTCCACCATTTTTATGTGTTTTATTGATGCTTCTAAAGCATGTGACCGTATCCATCATGAAAAACTATCTAATAAATTATATGAAAGAGGTGCTCTTAGATTTCTAGTCAGAATTTTAGTCTTTTGGTACGCTCATCAGACGATGCATCTGTATCTGTTCCATTCAATGTGAATAATGGAGTTCAACAAGGCAGTATTTTGTTTCCTCTCCTTTTTAACATGTATATGAGGTGTAGAACAGGGTGTATAGTTGGCAATTCTATCATTGACCACTTTATGTATGCAGATGATTTGGTGATTTTCTGTCCATGTAGTGCTGGTCTTCAACAGCTATTGAGGGTTTGTGCACAATATGGTATAGATTTGACATCAAATACAATGCAACTAAGAGTAATATTATGATAATCAGAAGTAGAGAAGACAGAAAATTAGTGTTTCCTGACTTCTTCTAGTCTGGCATTGACCTCAGTGAGTGTAATGAGGTTAAACATTTGGGCCATTGTATATCCAATGATTTATCAGATGATAAGGACATTTACAGACAGTGTTGAAAATTGTATGCACAATCAAACATGTTTTGTAAATTTAGTACATGTGCAGTGACTGTGAAAATCTATCTTTTTAAAGCTTTTTGTACTCCACTATATACTGCCCACCTGTGGCTGTGCTATAGAAAAGGCAGCAGGCAGAGACTCACAGTGGCTTATAATGGCAGCATGAGGCTGCTGCTTAAAGCTCCAAGAAGCTGCAGTGCAAGCCAAATGTTTGTTAATGTTGGAGTACCTACATGCTCTGCTGTAGTATGAAATCTCATATATAGATGTATGTGTATCTTCTAGTTCTTTTTTTCTGTCACTTTAACAGAATACAGTTACTTTTGGTATCCTAATTACGTAACACTGTTCCATATATTCTGTTACTGCCCAAGACTGACTGCAACAGAGGAAGGAAAATGTTACTGTCATAGATGATGTCACTGATGGACTTACCTGAGCAGGTGAGCTCTATGATGGAGAAAGAGGAAGATGATGATGCACAGTCCCTCAGTGAAAATCCAGACTGAACACAGTTATCATTGATCTCCCATACAGATCTGCGTAAGGGCTCCTTTCTGATTCCCACTGAAACAACAGAACCACAGTCCAGAACTCTGCAGGCAACAGCTGCTTCCTTCATGGTCCAGTCATAGTCACTCACTGGTCTCCACTCTCCATGTTTCAGCTCCAGTGTACCTGTACAGCGACTGGCTCCTCCCACCAACCTGACAGGCTCTGAACAGAAACAAGAGAGTCATCAGTAAAAGAATAAAGTGAGCTTCATTAGAAGAGAAATTAAGCCAAATCAAAGCTGCAGCTCCTCTTCTACCTGAGCAGGTGAGTCCAACAGCTTTGCCAGGTGAGCAGGTGCTTCTAGCTGAGTCTGATCTTCCACAGTCCAGGAGAGCAGACTCATGGCCTCCACACTGGAACTCTTTGGTCCACATTGGAGCCTCCACTTCTCCATAGAGCGCCCCCTGGAGGACTGAAGGAGCCCCACAGTCAAGCTCCCTGCAGACCACCTCTGCATCCTGCTGGTCAAAGTCATCTTCACACACGGAGGACCACGACTGCTCAGACTTCACCTCCAGTCTGCCTGAACACACACTATTCCCATTCACCAGCCTGACAGAGTCTGGAGAGAGAGAGAGGATCTAACATTTAATACTGATCTTGTTCTGCTGCTCACTTATATGTCCATGTGCAAATGATGTTGACACACACACTCCGAGGCACACACACATGTTGGCTTCATCCCCACTCAGACTTTTTACTGTGGGGAAAAGCAGTTCACTGGTACAGACCATCATATAAAGGCTTAGAGCGCCAACTAGTGTTCACCATGCCAAATAACACTTGGACATTAATCATTACATTAAACATACACATCTCCTCTCAGCTTTTCATTCTTTTCAGGGTGAATGTGAAATATATGTGTAGATTGAATGCTGACATATACAAGTCTGGCCTAAGTCTTCTGTCAGAAAAACTGCAGCAATCCAGGAGTTCAGCCAACGATCTTTAATAATGCACACGTCTCTCTGTTAGTGGACATGCCAATCATAAGGTGTTAGTTTGGGCCACATGTCTCCATTATTTTGGTTAATTTTACATACTGGTTTGTGTCATAAATCATTTGTCAGGTTTAAGGTGTATAATATTCATAAGTGTAGACATTTCTACAGATGTGCAAGTCCAGGTGATAATGGTAATATCTGTGTGTCCGTGCATTTATGATGCAACGATAGAGAAAATTTATTTTGAAATATGAATGAAGAGATATGAAAGTGACAAAATGTGTTTGTACTGGGTTTGACATTCATTTTTGTATATACTTTATGAACATGGGAAATATGTCTAGAGACAATGAATAATAGTAAATAATAATTAAATGAGAAGAAAAGGGCAGTGCACAGTATACAGTGAATGAGATGTTACTGAGATGTAAATTAACAACTGTAGATGAGTCAGTGACAGGAAGCTGCATCTCTGTATCATGTTTCTTTCCTGTATTTGAGGATACATATAACTGCAGCCCAGTACCTGGATCACATCCAGCTGCAGGTTTGCAAGCTCACTTACACACACACACACACACACACACACACACACACTTTTGACAGGTTTACTGAGTGGTAATGTTTGGTTAAATGGTTTAGTACACTAAGGATTTCTAGAAGGAAAGAGTGGGAAACTCAAATTCTGACCAAGCAGCTTCTTTGGAGCCACCAAAGCAAATCTAATTGGCTAGGCTGTTCAGTCACGTAACAGTCGACAGATATAAAGCTGCTAGTGAGGAGATCTAGACTGACTATAGACTTCACACTGATGGCTTCACAGAACCAGTTAAAATAACCTCTTCAACATCTAATGTATTAATCTGTATGAACCCCAGAACAGATGACAACGTGACAGAATTAAGATCATGTTGGCACCTCAAAAACATTAACATGGTGTTAGCTTTAGCTCACTATTGTGATGTAAGCTAACCGTTACTGTTGTAGTGTCAGTGTTTCCCTAGGTTTAATGGCTTGGCCTGGGGGGTTAGGTAGTAGCATCCAACCATTATATTGTCCATTTCTCTGTTTAGCGATTAACTTCAAAGCTAACCTTCGTCACTTTTCCAGCAGTTCAGAAACAACAGATGTTACTTTTCCTTGTCTTGACAAGCAAGTTTACTAACTGACACATTGTCGTCTGTACTGAACATTTACTGCCAGACTGACAACTTACTAATAATAGCTAACGTTACAAGTAAAGTTAGGCTTTGCTGCCTGCTTCCTAATTCATTTTTAAAAAGACAAGAGAAAGAGAGAGATAGAGCAGCAGTGGTGGAGTGAGCTAGAGAATGAATCAAAAGAGGGAGCGCTGGTAGCAAAAAAGCCGGTGAATCAGATCAATAAAATGTTATTTTCTGACTGTTTCACAGTGGTTATGTTCTGGAGGACAAATAAACACTCCCACACCTCCACCCGACCCTGTGGCTGAATGCCGCACCGCCTGATTGGGTCTGAATACGGCTTCACTGCTGACCTTTTCTGTCAACTGTCACTTTTCTGACACTAGCTCTCTTGCTTAACCACTTGCTCGCTGGTACTGCCCTATCCTTAAAAGGAGTTATGCTACTTGGAGTTTTCCAGGCAGCGACACAGATGTTGACTCGCATTTCAAAACAGCACTGCTCAGAGGCTCCCAAATGCTATGGATGTTCAAATAAATGGATATTTGATGTTATTTTTGGCGTTTCAAAAACATTTTTGGGCCTGGTGGACGTTCTTGTTGGACTGTATTATTATAGGGGAAACACTGAGTGTGGTGTGTGTGTTTTTTCCAGGAGACCAGGAGAGACCAGCAGAAAGGCTCAGTCGGCCAGTCAGCAGCTTTATGTGCTGTGTGCTGCTTGCAAACCTTTTAGTACTTGAGTTGTGGTGTACTCGATAACTCAACCTCCCTTTCAGAGGGAGTATATTCAGTCTTGTGTTTAGCCTTTTTGATTTAAAAATTAAAAGTTAAATTGTGATATATAATGTTTATCTAATACATCTATCTTCTTTTAAATCAAAGTGCATTTTAGTTATCATTTTATGAGTGTTTGCAAATCTTATTCCCTTTGTTAATAATTTTGTTTGATTTTATTGAATATATTTCTATTTCTTTTCTTCTTTGTCTCTGGGTTAATTCTAAATGTTACTCTTGTCATACCGTGGATTCATTTTGGGGGTGTAACAGTAATTTATCTTAGTTTGTAGCTCCCTTAATGTAACATAGACATATTTACTTAAACAGTGATAGTTTTGTGAGCTTGTGGTCCAAACACTTCATATTTGATTTGTATCATGCTCATACTTATTCTGTATGAGTGATCTAAATGTGTTTCTCCTTCACACTCTGCTAGCTAGCTATAACGTTAGCCTGTAGCTACACTGTAGCCCCTCTTTAGGACCTTGAGGTTTTGAAGTAGATTTCTCAATGAATCTTTTCTACTTCTCACAGGCAGGTGTGAAGTGGCAGCTGATGCTTTTGTATTTGTTTTATCTTTTCTACTCATGAGCCCCTTCTGAGTGCTGTTGTGTTGTTGATTTTACTGTCATAGTTGATGTTACTGATGGACTTACCTGAGCAGGTGAGATTCACAACAAAGGAAGAGGATTTAGATGATGATACACAGTCTCTCAGTGGAGATCGAGACTCATCACAGTCACGATTGATCCACCATACAGGTCTGTATGAGTACTCATATTCCCATTTCTTCATTGAAACAGCAGAGCCACAGTCTAGAACTGTACACACAACAGTTGCTAAATTCAAGGTCCAGTAACGACCGGACACTGGTCTCCACTCTCCCAGTTTCAGCTCCAGTGTACCTGCACAGCGACTGGCTCCTCCCACCAACCTGACAGGCTCTGAACAGAAACAAGAGAGTCATCAGTAAAAGAATAAAGTGAGTTTCATTCGAAGAGAAATGAAGCCAAATCAAAGCTGCAGCTCCTCTTCTACCTGAGCAGGTGAGTCCAACAGCTTTGCCAGGTGAGCAGGTGCTTCTAGCTGAGTCTGATCTTCCACAGTCCAGGAGAGCAGACTCATGGCCTCCACACTGGAACTCTTTGGTCCACATTGGAGCCTCCACTTCTCCATAGAGCGCCCCCTGGAGGGCTGAAGGAGCCCCACAGCCAAGCTCCCTGCAGACCACCTCTGCATCCTGCTGGTCAAAGTCATCTTCACACACTGAGGACCACGACTGCTCAGACTTCACCTCCAGTCTGCCTGAACACAGACTATTCCCATTCACCAGCCTGACAGAGTCTGGAGAGAGAGAGGATCAAACATTTAATACTGATCTTGTCACAGTTACTGCTGCTCATAACTGCCTGGAAACCTTCAGCACATCAGATGCTCAATATACTGAATAGAATTCCTGTGATAAAACACACCAGAGGTAAAAAGGAGAGAATGAGCTGTCTATTCTGAAGTAGAGATATAAACTCATGTACGTATTACACAAGGTGCACCGTAATGTCGGGTACTTGGCGTATCTGACAGAAATGTGACCTTAAAACTGTGTCACATTTCACAGCACACAGGCGCACATGTTGCTGCTTCCCAACAAGAAACATCACAATCATGAGCTGCAAGAACAAGCCAGAGAAGCCCCAGCAGCAGACTGCAGGACGGGACAGTGATGCTGTGGGTCTGCCGGCTCAGTGTGTCCAGTAGCTGGATAAAGATGTGCAGGACACCTATGTGTACGCATGCATGGTAGTATATCCTTCTTTATTTTCAAATGTGTTTTAAAATTGTAATCCTGTCTGGAGAGAGAACCATCATTAGTTTTGTGAATATTTAACAATATTTATTTTGAAAGTAATAACTCATAAAGAGAGAGAGCACATTCAAATCCAGACTTATAGAAAATATTTAAATTATTTCTCTATTGCAACTTGTTATGTTTTCACTCGTTGTGTGATTCATTCTGGACAGAAAGATCTGTTCAAAACTGATCACTGACATCTCAAAAGAACAGACAAAAGTCTACTAAAAACAAAGTTCATCTCAAACATAAGTGGCCTACCTACTGTGGATCAGTGTGGTGTTAACATGTATTGCTGTTTGATGATAACAGAGTCTTTGCCTACCTACGGCACTGTTACAGAGGTTAATGGTGACGTTGTCAACGATGTTCAGGAGGAACGAGGGCTTGCTGACACTGAACACGTGAGTTTCATCAGGATCTGAGGCGATGTTCCTCAGCTGAGCCTTGTTTATATTCTTTACACCTGAGAGAAAAATGTTGTGTTAAAATCATATGTACTTTATTTCACTGCCAAAGCAAACCACACATTCAGTTTGACTTTATTCCTTGTGAGCAGCAAAGTGGTTTAATTAATTTCAGCCCACGATTAAAAAACTTGATTTAATAATGTGAGACATTAACTGATATAAACTATAAATGCAGTCATACACGTATCTTAAGAGTCTTGCTAGCTAAGGACTTAATTGTGGCAAAATATCATGTTTAATTCATGTTAATGTCACGTCATTCTTTCATTATAAAATAATGTAGTTTCAGAGTTACAGAGAGAAAATCAATCACCAATAGTGTAGATCTCAATGCCGATGTCTGTCAGCTCCTGCAAGGTGTAGTATGTGAAGCGCTGCGGCTGTCCATCAATAATCAGGACAGCAATTCGTTGGGAGTCTGCACGCATTCCTGCTTTGGGTTTAAAGAGTCCAGCTAGGTGGTGTCCCAGGACATCTCCTGTATGACAGAACAAAGACTTTATTTCATGTGTCTCTTGTTCCAGATATAAAGTTCCATTGCTTTGCTCATGTGTTCAGTTCTGATGAATGGCGGAGTAATATTTTTAGTGCTGAGGCTTTTTTCATTTGAGTGCAGCTAGGTGTGATGTCATGCTGATCTGAGCACATTTTAAATGTCTAGTTGGCCAATCAGATTTCTCGGTTGGAAATACATGTTGTATAATAAACATTTGACCCCGTTCTGCAGGCAGCAGCCAGGTATACAAGCTGTCTGGATATAGATCTCTATGCAGTTCAACATAATTCTGCTACAGGCCGACAGTTTCTGTGTTTACTTTCATTCAGACTCAGAAACAAACTTTTGAAATGATTCATGTAAAAATCCTGTTTATTTGGAAAGCTGTAGGAGTCTCAGCAGCTCGCCCTGATGTTTGTTGATTTGTGTGATAAACCTGTTTGTGAATCAGCAGAATCTCTATAACAGCTGAGAGCAAAGTTAACCTGACACATAGAGACACAATGGCCACATTTATAGGAAATACATCAGGTTCAAATAAACCAGAATGTTCCTTTAATATTACAACAGCAACAATAATACAAATTATGATCATTGTTCATCTAGTTTTTGTTGTAAAATTATTTCTGGAATCAGTATAAATGAAAATGCTGTTTACTAACTTTGTCTGAAGTCTCTGTTCTGAAGATGTTAATTGTATCTGTCAAGGGAGTGAATTTCATTCACAAATCTCTCCATATATAAAATATATTCTACTATAAATACTGCTGACAGCTTCTCTTTCCACCACTGACACACCTAAATACAGAAAGTTAATATATTTGGATCTAATCAGAGTCTCTGCCTCAGTCCCTCACAGTGTAAAGCTGGTGCGAATCAGACAGTTAAATCACCTCCACGTGGGTCTCCATCTCCCTGATGCAGGTGGGCTATGGCCTCCAGCAGGGATTGTTTGGTCTGGTGGGTGTTCAGCTGCCACTTGGCCTGTGGGAAATAACTGTGCTGAATCAGACCTGCAGAAAACACAGAAATGTGTAAAAGTGATTCAGCCTTTGTTTTTAAATGAGAATGAGAATAACAATGATAATAATGAGAATGAGAATAATAGTTTGCACTGAGTGTTCTTGAACAGATGCATTGGTTTATTATTATTACTATTTATTACTATCTTGTTGTCATCATCAGCCCAAAACTCATCTACACATGTCTCATATCTCACACACACTCATGTCTTTACTAATCTGCATATCGAGGGACCAAAGGACTCGTAGGGGTCTAAGATTGTCCCCTTTGCGATCTGCTTTTGAATGTGACAGACTTTGAGTTACTGCCAGGAACCTTTCAAGGTAAACTGTCTTCTAACCTCTTAAATAAGGAGTGTCAGGAAATGGACAACTTTATTTTTGAACTTTTCTCAGGACAAACTGACTTTTACACCTCCCAGGTAAAGATGTGTAACATTTAGCAGACACTTTTATCCAAAGCAACGTTCATCTGAGACTGATACAACGCAAGCAGGGATCTAGTCAGGAGACAACAACACTAGCAAGAGCCATAAAGCTTCAGTTTGAGTCTTATAGGACGTAGATGCCAACAGGCAGTGCACCAAGGCAATGCATAGAGTGCATACAAGCAAGTTGGTTTGTTATTTTGTGCTAAGTGACACCCTGCAGACTCAAACTGAGTTTCTCTCTGAACTCTTGAGATCCAGATTTACAACACTCTCTTAAATGTCCATTCCTTCATGGATTCACCCAATTTCAAGGAAACATCAAAATGAATCTTCCTTGAAAAGGACTTTAAGTAAAGACATTATGTTTCTTCAGAGTTGATGAAGTGTCTGTCTGTCCATCTCAACCTGCTGCTATCTGAAGATAAGGACACTTGCCAGAACAAAACCATAAATTATGCTGCATTCCTCAGTTTGAGTTCATTATATCCTGTGTGTTTAAGCCAAAGTTTGTAATAACTGTGAAGTGAGGATATGATCATTTTGTAAGCTGGAAATTGTTGATCTGGAGATGCTTCACAATATTATAGTCTAACCCTGAAGTCTGTGTGATATAAATGAGTTAATATAGATGTCACGATTTCACTGATTCCTGTCATTATAAACTTTAGGCCCAAGAAACGCCTCCCTACGGAAGCCCTGAAAGGCAAGCGAGAATTTTTTTTTTCTGAAGATCCAATTTCTAAGTTCTGATCTAAATTCTTTTATCTCTTGTGTTTATGACTTGAGAATAAGTGAAAAAAAGGTTTTCCCAGAATAATATTTCAAAGTCCCATTAAAAAAAAAAAAAATTCATCAGCAAAACAGGTGAAATTTTTTTTTCCATCTGTAAAACAGTTGACAAAAAAAAAAAATTATCCATTAAACAGATGAGAAAAAAAAAGTTTTGTCAGGATCATCTTTCTATTTTTTTTCTGTCAGGATTAGAAAAATCCTGATGGAAAAAAAAATATTTTTTCACCTGCTAATTTACACATGTGAGAAACTTTTTTTTTAAAGCCCTCTTGTGGCCGTAATGAATATTACAAAAAAATAAAACACTTAGAAAAATCCTGACAGAAAAAAAATATTTTTTCACCTGCTACTTTACACGTGAGAAACTTTTTTTTTAAGCCCTCTTGTGGCCGTAATGAATATTACAAAAAAATAAAACACTTAGAAAAATCCTGACAGAAAAAAAATTTTTTTTCACCTGCTACTTTACACGTGAGAAACTTTTTTTTTTTTTAAGCCCTCTTGTGGCCGTAATGAATATTACAAAAAAATAAAACACTTAGAAAAATCCTGACAGAAAAAAAATATTTTTTCACCTGCTACTTTACACGTGAGAAACTTTTTTTTTAAGCCCTCTTGTGGCCGTAATGAATATTACAAAAAAATAAAACACTTAGAAAAATCCTGACAGAAAAAAAATATTTTTTCACCTGCTACTTTACACGTGAGAAACTTTTTTTTTTTAAGCCCTCTTGTGGCCGTAATGAATATTACAAAAAAATAAAACACTTAGAAAAATCCTGACAGAAAAAAAATAATTTTTCACCCCCTACTTTACACATGTGAGAGAAAAAAAATAGAAAAATGATCCTGACAAAACTTTTTTTTTCTCATCTGTTTAATGGATAAATTTTTTTTGTCAACTGTTTTACAGATGGAAAAAAAATGTCACCTGTTTTGCAGATGATTTTTTTTTTTTTTTTAATGGAACTTTGAAATATTATTCTGGGAAAACCTTTTTTTCACTTATTCTCAAGTCATAAACACAAGAGATAAAAGAATTTATATCAGAACTTAGAAATTGGATCTTCAGAAAAAAAAAAATTCTCGCTTGCCTTTCAGGGCTTCCGTACCTCCCTGCTCACACAACTAGAGCTAACAGTAGTAACTTGATCCATATTACCTACAACCATAAACAGTCTATGCAAGCCATCACTCCAGCTAATTTTGCTCTATTCAGTGCTAGGTCTCTGTCAAACAAAACCTTTATTTTGAATGATTTGATAACATCACATAAATTAGAATTTCTGATCCTGGCAGAAACATGGCTTAAGACTGGAGACTGCAGCCACTTAATTGAGCTCTGCCCTCCTCAATACAGTTACTTTAACTCCCTAAGGTCTACTGGCCGGGATGGTGGCCTTGCAGTTGCCTACAGCAACCTGTTTAATTGTAAACATAGCACTATTGATAATTTTCAGAGCTTTGAGATACTTATGTTCAAAATCAACTGTCAAAACCCTATCTGCTGTATCGTAATCTACCATCCCCCTAAACCAAACAACAGTTTTTTAGCAGAATTCTCTGAATTCCTATCCTCCATTGTTCTCAATCATGACAGAATTATTCTTGTAGGGGATTTCAATATCCATGTTGATGATACATCCAACCATTTTGCTACTGAATTCCTAAACATTACTGATTCTTTCAATCTGGTGCAGCATGTCTCTGGTTCAACACACAACCGTAGTAACACCCTTGACGTTGTTTTCACTCTTGGCCTGACTATTAACTCTCTCTCACTGATTGATCTTGTCTCAGACCATAAATGTATCCTTTTTGACTCTTATATCCAGGCAACTGCTCCAGATCAGAAACGAACAGTATGTTCCCACATTTTTAGAATATTATGTTCTCACAATATTGTAAACATGTCCCTCACCTCTGGTTGTGTCCCTGATCAGTTTAAGACAGCCATTGTCCAGTCACTTCTAAAATCCAGCTGTCTTAAACAATTTCAGACCTATCTCAAAATTACCTTTTATTTAAAAAATATTGGAAAATCTTGCAGAACAGTCAACAATTAGGGATGCTGTCAGATATGGGTGAAATATGGTTAAAATTAATTTTCACTCATAAAGCAATCACATATTTAAAATCTGAATACATAAATGTGTTTATCGTCCCCTTAAACTCCCTAATGTACTCTCAGTTTAGTATTTACACCTTCCTAATATATTAAAAATGCTATTTTTTTAAAAAAAAAATACAATTCCCATGAGCCTTGCCATGCTTCTTGATACAAATAAGCAAACATTTAATACACCCGAACTAATAATCACATTGCATCTAAATGATCTATGTTAACAAAAAGTTAAGATGTTGGTTTGTTTAAGATAGTAGTTTAGTTTAGTGAGTGATTCATAAACAGCGTTTTTGGGATGGCAGTTCTTCTGTTTTGTAAAGTAGGTTCGTGAAATAGGTTCATAAATCAACTTAACTACTGAATATATCAAATATCTACTAAAACCAGACTAATAATTACACTGCTAAATGATCTATGTTCAGAACATGTAAATATGTTGCTTTATTTTAGACATATATGTATACGTGTGTGCGTGTGTGTGTGTGTGTGTGTGTGGTGGGGGGAGGAGTGGGTGTTTGCACGCGCGTCAGCTTTTTAAGAATTACTCTTTTGGCGGACTGAAAACCCGCCAACTCGTCTTGCTCGCAACCTCGGGTTTTCAAGAATGAAGATGTCATTTCAATGTAGACACACGTGGGGTCGCTAGTCTGCCTGGTTCATTGAGCCATCCACTGTCTGTCAAAAGAGCGACGAAGAAGACGAACTGAAGCAAAAAAAAGGGGGGGTGTTGTAGGGGCGGGGTCGGGGGGGGGGGGGGTCCATTTTGTGGGACCTTACTACGCATGACGTCACTGGGAATTCCCTTTGACACATTTAGGATTTCTTTCTTTTTTCAGTCCCTTTTTATGAGGTTAGACAACAATGGCCAGAAAATTTGGCACAGCGATGACAGGTGGGGCCATAATGCGCAAATCATCAGAGTACCTTCACGTTGAAAAAGGACAAATCCAGGTTTGTTTAGAAAATCGCGTAAGCCTGCCACTTATATATGTATGTTAAAGTAGAGGAAGGTTATTCGAATTAAAATAGCTAATAGAATTGTAGGAAAGCAAAGATATGTTGATTAGAAACGTATTCGTGATACGTTACAAACAAACGTAATCGCGGACATAATACGTTTTCGTAGAAACTTTTAGTTGTGTGGGAACGTAATTTTGAGGAGACAAGGTTGTAGGGGTGTAAAGGCTGCTACATTAAAGACACTTATACATATACATATTGTCTCTAAACAAAGAAGTGCTCATTTTAGCTGTGCAGCGGTTCAAAATGTGTCATTTTACCAACAAAGTGAAATTCAAATTCATAGTATTGTTCTATTGTGGCAATAAATCTATTCTCTCATCAAAACAGACAACATATCACATGATTTTCACGTGTTTCCTGTGTGTTTACAGATCAGATCATTTTGTGGATCAGCGAAAAAATAAGTGGGGACAAATAAAACTGTTTTGCGTTTATTTTGTAACACTTACAGCCAGAACAGAAAAGAACATTTGTCTTTAAATAAAAACAACATTTAAGATGTCCAATGTGTAAATAAAATAAAATATTCAGTGTTCAATTATTGCAATATGAAGTGTGAAACCTTCTTCTTTTAAACATGGTCGTGAATGAATCAGCCTCCATGTCATCAAAACCTGATGATAACTTAGAAACATGAACACGCCTGGTCCGGGTATCATCAAATAATTCATAATTCATTTGTAATTGAAATCTGTTATTTGTTTCAAAACAAAAAAACATTTTTGATGTCAGAATCCGATGAAAAACCTATATAACCCGGCTCGTTTTTGGTTGTTGCTGATTTATTTTATTGTTATTCCTTCTTGGATTGAATATCGAACAAGTCTGCGGACATCAAGTCAATTAGTTTTTGCATTTGAAACCAGAAGCAGGATGTGCCACCTGGTGGTTGTTGTTGGCGTGGCATTGAAATGAGTGACATCTGTATGTGAAATTACTACGAGTTATAAATGTGTGTTTCAGTGGGTGAAGCACTGAATTTAAAGGTAGGTGTATCATCTGAACATTTCATTTTGAACATTTGGAGAATTCTGTAAGTTATTACAAATCTAAAATATGTCTGCATGTTTTGGGAAATAACTGTCAGTAATGGAGGCTGCATGCAGACAGCAGTAATTTTACTTTAACATGTAAAACCACTGGTCTGGTCCTTTTATCCTTACAGACAGACTCCTGACTACTCTCTCATCATGTCCTGTTTTGATACTTTTTTTTTTGTTGTTGCTAATTTTGATTATGGGACCTGCACCTGTATTTGAATATTTCCACATTGTGGTGTAGATGTTAGTATATTGAGTACTTGTTACACACAGTAGTAGTAATAGTACCAGGAGCAGTAGTGTGAATAGTAATAGTAGTAAAAAATATTACCGATCTGGACTTTGTCAGGGCCGATGTCAAAGTTGCTGACTATCTGAGTTAGAAAGGACTTAATGTTTCTGTACTCTTCAGGGCTGGTGTTCTCGTGGCCGCAGGCCAACACCAGCATGATGTCGGCCTTGGCTGTGCTTTCACACTGAAAACCTGGAGGACAACAGAGGATTGTGAGATACAATACACATGAGACCAAATATAGAAGCAAGACTGAGGCTCTGGGTGCTTTTCATTTGGCTAATTTATGCTTTCTTGTGTCCTTGCTCCTCCTTCCTCCAGTTGTGACCTGAAACCGATCTTTTATCAATTGGTTATCGATCAATCAGCTGATCTGACAGGACAGTAAACAGGTGGGCTGTTATTGTAATACAGAAGGTCAGGAAAACTACCTGTGGAGCAGGAATGACGCCACCAGCAGCAGCTGATCATATTTATTCACAAGTTGAAATGAGTAATATTGTATCTAACATTAAATATTCTTCAGGCTGCAGCTGTTTTTATTTCTCCTTTATATTGGTTTTATCCTTTCAGTTATTAACAGATTTAAATTGTCTATTTGTGTCATATTCTGTGACAGACAGACGCTGCTGTAGATCTATAATCAATAAAACATATTAGAGCGGTTATCAAGTGTTTTCCTTCCAGCTATCAATAAAAAAAGAATTAGTGATGTGCAACTCCACAGCAGACAGTGATGACATAAAATTATGATTTGTGACTTTCCAAAATCTGGATTTTCACATTTCAATGCTAACATTAGCATATTTTATTAGTTATTAGTTTTGAGGGTATTCATAAACCAGAGTGGATTCATTGTCCTGATGGAGGTGTGGGTAACGTCCTCCAGCTACTCCTGGGGGATCAGAGGCGTTCCCAGACCAGAGATATATTCTCTATCTTTACCTGTTGGTTGGTGTTTATCTTCAGCCTGGAGTCCTGCAGAGAAAATCAGAAAATTTATATTTATATTATTGCAGAGCTGTGAACTGAACAAACACTCATCTCAGTGAAAACACACAGATTATTGAACTCACTCAGGAATCATGTGACCAGTTTACCACAAACAACATATGTGGACCAGAATCTGACTTTTACATTTGTTTTTACCAAATACGCTGCAGACAGTTATAATTTGTGAGTGGAAATAACATGTTAAATTTTCAGTAACTAGAAAATGGAGCTAAAAACCAAGTAAGACTAAAGTGTTTGTTCTCTGACTTGGAAACCTGGAGACTCTGGCAGAGAGAGACAGTCAGATAGACATCTAAAGTAATCCTGTTTTCAAACCTATAGTTGGTTTGTTCTGGTCTGAATCAGTTAATTAGCTAAATGCTAAATGTAGTTAAGTTTCTCCATAAGCTATGACAATTAATCTGAACCAACATCTGGAAAATAAGCTTGTTATCCCACATTAGCTACAGTTAGAGCTACAACACTCTGTCAACATCATCACCACCCAGTTCACTTCTGTCATCACTGAAAAGAAAAACATGAAAGAAACTATTCTGAACTTAAAAGCAGCATGAAGGACAAATTAGATTTCATCTGCATTCCTGAACAACCGAAACAGTCAAAGATTTCAGGACCAAACAGCTCAAACTACCTGCAGAAACCACCAACAACATCACATTACACCGCCTACATCCTATGGGATCAAAACACCAATAACTGGTCACCAGATTCAAGTACTACAAACAAAAAGAACTAGTGTGATAGTGAAAATCAGGTAGTTGTTGAATAATTGTTGTACAATACTTTATTCAAAATAAAGCTGAAGAAACTCCACAGGCTCCAGTTGAATCTTATTTGGATATATGCAGTGTAGTGACTACTTTTCAAGAAAAGCCGAACGATTGCGCTTTTGACCAACAAAAACCTGGTCTGAAGTCAATGGCGCAACGTCTCATTGTTATTTTAAGGGCGCATTATGTAACATGCAACTACACAGGCGGGTGCACAACATACACTCTGCTTGTTACACACACAGGACGCACAGCAGCACACACACACGCAAAAGATACCAAATAAAAGTGTTACAATGTGAAAGATTATTATTGTGTATATAAATATAATTAAAGAAATTACATGCCAGTCATAGTATATATCAGAATGAACTAATCGCAGTAATTATGGATTAAATTGTTTAATTATTTGACCAAATTGTGACACGTAGGTATTTAAACAGACGGACAACAGCTGATCAGACACAGATCGACTTTTGAGGAACACATGAAGAAATAAATTAGGTGAAAATAATTATTAAACTAAAGAAGGGAATAAATCTGCACTGATTCTATATTCTTATATATATTCTTTAACATTTTTGAGATTACAGTGATCAGGTTTCCACACGTTCAGCAATTTAAACTCCGCTGATTTGACCTGTTACTCCATGACTGAACAAAACGATTTTTCTAAAAACCAAACGAGGATAAAATTGCAGCAAATGAATGAACAGGATCTTAAACTGGTGGTCTGTGGACCACGGGAGGGTTTCGGGGCAGCAGGGGCCAGTGTGTGCGTTATGGATCATGCGCTTTCCCTTTGGGCACGAGCAGAGAAGCGCTCCCTTTTGGCAAATGTGCCGTCATAATAGCAATCCGCCTAAGAGAAAGCGCACCTGGCTCTTAAAGGGAATGGGAGATGACACTGTGATTGGTTTATTTCATGTTATGCCGAAAACACAGCCATGATTAATGAGGAGACTAAGTACAACCCCTTTGAACCATGGCGCATTGACCATTTTCCCGCCGTTAAAATAGCAAAAGTGGGTTTGGACACAACCTAAATGCAATTGAGCTATGCGCTTTAGACGCTGCGCTTTAGATCGTCAAAATAGGGCCCTAAAACCTTTTTTCTCAACCTCAGACGTCTTATTATTGATGTGACCGTATTCACAGATCTCACATATATTTGTTAATGATAAAAATGATGGATATACATGGAAATACATGAGAATAAGCCAGAATTATATTTTAGTATAACAGACTGGTTCAGATGGAGTTAATGCAACACAGCAGTCGTAATGGGGACATAAATCTTCACAATCAAATTGTTGGGACTCGCCTCCCTTTTGGGAATATGAAGTCCCCATAAAAAAAAATCATTGAATCTTAACATGAAGAAGTTTGATTATTTTAACAATCTTTAAGAAATGAAAAGGGGAAACTGGATTTTAAGGGGTTAAGTGTGAGAAACAGTTTGACAGAGTTACGGGAAGCAGCTCAAAAAATGTACATTTTTCCAGAGAAAAAAGCGTTTCACAACAGTAAGTCCTGTTCCTGACAAGAAATACTGCGCTGTTGCAGTGGTAACAGAAGTATGATCTGCAATCTCACATCAGATGCTCATTGGTTAGTTTGTCCTCAGAGATTTTCCTGTCACAGAAAAACATCTCATCTTCATTTTATTCACATTAAAATGATTTTTAAGAAACACTTTGAGAAGATTAAAACATGTTTTTTTAAATATCATGTTAATGGTTTATAGTATTAAAAGTGTGTGTGTGTGTATGTGTGTGTGAGTAGGCCTAGTTAAAGTTAAGGTTAGGGTCTGGTTGAGGTTACAGAAACATCAGGTTTAGGTTAAGGTAATGTTAAGTCCACAGGAAATGAATGTCAGTCAATGTAATGTCCTCATAAGTGATGGAAACACAAATTTAAGTTAAGTTCAGATATTTTGCTGGAGGTTAACTCGATTACATTTAGATTTCTGACAGCTGCAGTTACTTCTTAATCTTGTGGGGAAAAAACAGATGTGAAACTATCAGGACTGAACTGATGCTTTGCTACAGTTTAGTGATACATTTTACATTTGTGAAGTTTGGATTTTAGGCTTTTGACTTAAAATCAAGAAGTTTTCATCATTAAAGCAGAGTCCTACCTGAGCTCCACAGCAACATCAACACCATCAGCAAGTGATCCATGACCAGGTAGACCGTCTGTGTCTGTCTCGTCTCTGTCTCTGTCTCGTCTCTGTCTGCTGGACTTGTCAGCTCTCTTATGCTGTTAAAATGCTGTGTCATCTTTTATGTCCTCATCAACACGGAAACAAACTAGCTAACCAGCCTCTTCTCAGAACTGAAGCCACTGGTACTTAATGTCCTGACTTTATACTTTATACTGAATGTGTTAAACTGGACAGAAAAGACTAAGTTGTGTGAAGAGAGACGAGGCTGCAGGTTCATCTCCATGTTATTCAGATATAATGGGATGCTGTGTAAAGATTACCAGCTGCTGCAGAAAGCTAACAGAACAATCAGCCTCTTGGATGAGCTGAAAAAATGGACATTCTCTCATCCTGTTTCAGCCTCATCAGCCTCTGCCTCTCTAATTGCTATGTAGGGCTTGCTACCTGACTGTTTGGTCCAGCCAATTTCTCTCTTTTCTTCCAGTTGATTTAGGGGAAATAGTAAAGATTGTGGGGACAAAAAGGGGAGCAGACAGCATGGAAAAATGACAACAACAAGTGTTTTTTATCTTTCCTGTTCGGCAGCTCAGGCATGCAGAATGAAGAGTCTGTGCCTTGGGGTACCAGAACAGATTTGCTCTTATTTGATGAACACAAACATGTAGGCAGTGGGGAAATATATGTATTGCAGATGAAACGAACAAAACATCTTTGCACTCTGCTCATAAAAATGAGCATATCTCAAAAACTAAAAAATGATGGTTTCAAATATCAAAAGTTCCATGTCAATTGAAGAAATGTTTCTTAAAAGGAAATGGTCAGACTTCATGTTGCATGTTGTCTGTATCCCTTCAGTGTTTCAAATTCTGATCAGTGGCTTATTAAACATGCAACAATTCAAACATCTTGCATATAAACATAACATAAGGAAATTATTTTTATTTAAGAGCTGAGCTATAACATTTGAGACATTTGTATATTTTTTTCACTAGCATGTACTACATGAAGTTCACTTTCAGTAGTTTAAATAAGAATTGTTCATGTTTGTGTTCATCAAATAAGAGCAAATCTGTTCTGGTACCCCAAGGCACAGACTCTTCATTCTGCATGCCTGAGCTGCCAAACAGGACAGTAAAAAAACACTTGTTGTCATTTTTCCATGCTGTCTGCTCCCCTTTCTGTCCCCACAATCTCGTGTTTTCTCTCTCTATCCCTTTAAACCTACAGTTTTATCATCTCCCCTAAATCAACTGGAAGAAAAGAGTGAAACTGGCTGGACCAAACAGTCAGGTAGCAAGCTCTACATAGCAATTAGAGAGGCAGAGGCTGATGAGGCTGAAACAGGATGAGAGAATATCCATTTTTTCAACTCATCCAAGAGGCTGATTGTTCTGTTAGCTTTCTGGAGCAGCTGGTAATCTTTACACAGCATCCCATCATATCTGAATAACATGGAGATGAACCTTCAGCCTCGTCTCTCTTCACACAATTTAGTCTTTTCTGTCCAGTTTAACACATTCAGTATTAATCAACATGGATCTGATGAGGTCAGAGGCTTTTCCACCAAAATTGCTTCCCATTAATTTGTGCAACAAGACTTTCTGGACATCAACGATATTAAACATTTTTAAGAATACTTTTTAAAAGCATCAGTTAAAGTTATCAGTGTAATCTGCAGCAGTTTTAAGGAAATATATTATCAGCCATTTTATCTTCAGTTAATCATATGTGGTGTTTCCTCTCCATCGTTTATCTCCTCATCAGCTTCATGTGTTTTATGTCTAAAGTCAGGACATTAAGTACCAGTGGCTTCAGTTCTGAGAAGAGGCTGGTCAGCTAGTTTGTTTCCGTGTTGATGAGGACATAAAAGATGACACAGCATTTTAACAGCATAAGAGAGCTGACAAGTCCAGCAGACAGAGATGAGACAGAGACAGAGACAGACAGTCTACCTGGTCATGGATCACTTGCTGATGGTGTTGGTGTTGCTGTGGAGCTCAGGTAGGACTCTGCTTTAATGATGAAAACTTCTTGATTTTAAGTCAATCCAAACTTCACAAATGTAAAATGTATCACTAAACTGTAGCAAAGCATCAGTTCAGTCCTGATAGTTTCACATCTGTTTTTTTCCCCACAAGATTAAGAAGTAACTGCAGCTGTCAGGAATCTAAATGTAATCGAGTTAACCTCCAGTAAAGTAGCAAAATATCTGAACTTAACTTAAATTTGTGTTTCCATCACTTATGAGGACATTACATTGACTGACATTCATTTCCTGTGGACTTAACATTACCTTAACCTAAACCTGATGTTTCTGTAATCTCAACCAGACCCTAACCTTAACTTTAACTAGGCCTACTCACACACACATACGCACACACACACACTTTTAATACTATAAACCATTAACATGATATTTAAAAAAAAAAAACATGTTTTAATCTTCTCAAAGTGTTTCTTAAAAATTATTTTAATGTGAATAAAATGAAGATGAGATGTTTTTCTGTGACGGGAAAATCTCTGAGGACAAACTAACCAATGAGCATCTGATGTGAGATTGCAGATCATACTTCTGTTACCACTGCAACAGCGCAGTATTTCTTGTCAGGAACAGGACTTACTGTTGTGAAACGCTTTTTTCTCTGGAAAAATGTACATTTTTTTGAGCTGCTTCCCGTAACTCTGTCAAACTGTTTCTCACACTTAACCCCTTAAAATCCAGTTTCCCCTTTTCATTTCTTAAAGATTGTTAAAATAATCAAACTTCTTCATGTTAAGATTCAATGATTTTTTTTTAATGGGGACTTCATATTCCCAAAAGGGAGGCGAGTCCAGCAATTTGATTGTGAAGATTTATGTCCCCATTACGACTGCTGTGTTGCATTAACTCCATCTGAACCAGTCTGTTATACTAAAATATAATTCTGGCTTATTCTCATGTATTTCCATGTATATCCATCATTTTTATCATTAACAAATATATGTGAGATCTGTGAATACGGTCACATCAATAATAAGACGTCTGAGGTTGAGAAAAAAGGTTTTAGGGCCCTATTTTGACGATCTAAAGCGCAGCGTCTAAAGCGCATAGCTCAATTGCATTTAGGTTGTGTCCAAACCCACTTTTGCTATTTTAACGGCGGGAAAATGGTCAATGCGCCATGTTTCAAAGGGGTTGTACTTAGTCTCCTCATTAATCATGGGTGTGTTTTCGGCATAACATGAAATAAACCAATCACAGTGTCATCCCCCATTCCCTTTAAGACCCAGGTGCGCTTTCTCTTAGGCGGATTGCTATTATGACGGCACATTTGCCAAAAGGGAGCGCTTCTCTGCTCGTGCCCAAAGGGAAAGCGCATGATCCATAACGCACACACTGGCCCCTGCTGCCTCGAAACCCTCCCATGGTCCACAGACCACCAGTTTAAGATCCTGTTCATTCATTTGCTGCAATTTTATCCTCGTTTGGTTTTTAGAAAAATCGTTTTGTTCAGTCATGGAGTAACAGGTCAAATCAGCGGAGTTTAAATTGCTCAACGTGTGGAAACCTGATCACTGTTGAAGAATATATATAAGAATATAGAAGCTGTGCAGATTTATTCCCTTCGGTAATTTAATAATTATTTTCACCTAATTTATTTCTTCATGTGTTCCTCATGTCATCATGTATTGATGAAGCAGGAAAGTCGATCAGTGTCTGATCAGCTGTTGTCCGTCTGTTTAAATACCCACGTGTCACAATTTGGTCAAATAATTAAACAATTTAATCCATAATTACTGCGATTAGTTCATTCTGATATATACTATGACTGACATGTAATTTCTTTAATTATATTTATATACACAATAATAATCTTTCACATTGTAACACTTTTATTTGGTATCTTTTGCGTGTGTGTGCTGCTGTGCGTCCTGTGTGTGTAACAAGCAGAGTGTATGTTGTGCACCCGCCTGTGTAGTTGCATGTTACATAATGCGCCCTTAAAATAACAATGAGACGTTGCGCCATTGACTTCAGACCAGGTTTTTGTTGGTCAAAAGCGCAATCGTTCGGCTTTTCTTGAAAAGTAGTCACTACACTGCATATATCCAAATAAGATTCAACTGGAGCCTGTGGAGTTTCTTCAGCTTTATTTTGAATAAAGTATTGTACAACAATTATTCAACAACTACCTGATTTTCACTATCACACTAGTTCTTTTTGTTTGTAGTACTTGAATCTGGTGACCAGTTATTGGTGTTTTGATCCCATAGGATGTAGGCGGTGTAATGTGATGTTGGTGGTTTCTGCAGGTAGTTTGAGCTGTTTGGTCCTGAAATCTTTGACTGTTTGGGTTGTTCAGGAATGCAGATGAAAACTAATTTGTCCATCATGCTGCTTTTAAGTCCAGAATAGTTTCTTTCATGTTTTTGTTTTCAGTGATGACAGAAGTGAACTGGGTGGTGATGATGTTGACAGAGTGTTGTAGCTCTAACTGTAGCTAATGTGGGATAACAAGCTTATTTTCCAGATGTTGGTCCAGATTAATTTTCATAGCTCATGGAGAAACTTAACTACATTTAGCATTTAGCTAATTAACTGATTCAGAACAGGATTACTTTAGATGTCTATCTGACTGTCTCTCTCTGCCAGAGTCTCCAGGTTTCCAAGTCAGAGAACAAACACTTTAGTCTGACTTGGTTTTTAGCTCCATTTTCTAGTTACTGAAAATTTAACATGTTATTTTCACTCACAAATTATAACTGTCTGCAGCATATTTTGTAAAACAAATGTAAACATCAGATTCTGGTCCACATATGTTGTTTGTGGCTTTGCAGGTTAGTGGTAAACTGGTCACATGATTCCTGAGTGAGTTCAATAATCTGTGTGTTTTCACTGAGATGAGTGTTTGTTCAGTTCACAGCTCTGCAAAAATATAAATATTAATTTTCTGATTTTCTCTGCAGGACTCCAGGCTGAAGATAAACACAAACCAACAGGTAAAAAGAGAGAATATATCTCATCTGGTCTGGGAACACCTCTGATCCCCCAGGAGGAGCTGGAGGACGTTACCCACACCTCCATCAGGACAATGAATCAACTTTGGTTTATGACCAAATACCCTCAAAACTAATAACTAATAAAATATGCTAATGTTAGCATTGAAATGTGAAAATCCAGATTTTGGAAAGTCACAAATCATAATTTTATGTCATCACTGTCTGCTGTGGAGTTGCACATCACTAATTCTTTTTTTATTGATAGCTGGAAGGAAAACACTTGATAACCGCTCTAATATGTTTTATTGATTATAGATCTACAGCAGTGTCTGTCTGTCACAGAATATGACACAAATAGACAATTTAAATCTGTTAATAACTGAAAGAACAAAACAAACATAAAGGAGAAATAAAAACAGCTGCAGCCTGAAGAATATTTAATGTTAGATACAATATTACTCATTTCAACTTGTGAATAAATATGATCAGCTGCTGCCGGTGGCGTCATTCCTGCTCCACAGGTAGTTTTCCTGACCTTCTGTATTACAATAACAGCCCACCTGTTTACTGTCCTGTTAGATCAGCTGATTGATCGATAACCAATTGATAAAAGATCGGTTTCAGGTCACAACTGGAGGAAGGAGGAGCAAGGACACAAGAAAGCATAAATTAGCCAAATGAAAAGCACCCAGAGCCTCAGTCTTGCTTCTGTATTTGGTCTCATGTGTATTGTATCTCACAATCCTCTGTTGTCCTCCAGGTTCTCAGTGTGAAAGCACAGCCAAGGCCGACATCGTGCTGGTGTTGGCCTGCAGATCTGAGAACACCGGCCCTGAAGACTACAGAAACATTAAGTCCTTTCTAACTCAGATAGTCAGCAACTTTGACATCGGCCCTGACAAAGTCCAGATCGGTAATATTTTTACTACTATTACTATTCACACTACTGCTCCTGGTACTATTACTACTACTGTGTGTAACAAGTATTCAATATACTAACATCTACACCACAATGTGAATGTGTCCGCAGACTTGTTTGATATTCAATCCAAGAAGGAATAACAATAAAATAAATCAGTAACAACCAAAAGCCGGGTTATATAGGTTTTTCATCATTGGATTCTGACATCAAAAATGTGTTTTTGTTTTGAAACAAATAACAGATTTACCTTGTTTTGGTTTTTCAACTACAGATGAATTATGAATTATTTGATGATACCCGCACCAGGTGTGTTCATGTTTCTAAGTTATCATCAGGTTTTGATGATGTAGAGGCTGTTTCATTCACTACCATGTTTAAAAGGTTTCACGCTTCATATTGCACTGCAATTGAGCACTGAATATTTTATTTTATTTAGACATCTTAAATGTTGTTTTTATTTAAAGACAAAAGTTCTTTGCGGTTTCTGGCTGTAAGTGTTACAAAATAAACAGAAAACAGAGTTTTATTTCTCCCCACTTTTTTTTCGCTGATCCACAAAATGATCTGATCTGTAAACACACAGGAAACACGTGAAAATCATTTGATATGTTGTCTGTTTTTATGAGAGAATAGATTTATTGCCACAGTAGAACAATACTATGAATTTCATTTTCACTTTGTTGGTAAAATGACACATTTGAACCGCTGCACAGCTAAAATGAGCACTTCTTTGTTTAGGGACAATATGTATATATATATAAGTGTCTTTAATGAAGCAGCCTTTACACCCCTCAGGAGTTTTTGTTTTTGAAAGCAAATAGTTTTATTGGCATATAAAATTGCCCCCCATCCCTTTTTCATCAGGTGAGACAACCATATAGTTTGAATTGATTTGTTGTAAGATTCCATGGTGGGTTTCCTCCTGTCCTCCACAATTTTTTGAGTCAACAGCTGCCACTGTGTCCATTCCTACTGTGTAGGTCCCTGTTGCATCAGTTAGCAGGACAGCTGTTCTGACAACTTTCTCTACTAATGCTCTGCTTTTATATATTTCCAGATTAGCTGCCAGTGATAAAACGTTAACGTTAACATATTGTTGATTACACACTTTGGCTTAAACACACAGGATATAATGAAGTCAAACTGAGGAATGCAGCATAATTTATGGTTTTATTCTGGCAAGTGTCCTTATCTTCAGATAGCAGCAGGTTGAGATGGACAGACAGACACTTCATCAACTCTGAAGAAGCATAACGTCTTTATTTAAAGTCCTTTTGAAAGAAGACTCCTTTTGATGTTTCCTTGATATTGGGTGAATCCATGAAGGAATGGACATTTAAGAGAGTGTTGTAAATCTGGATCTCAAGAGTTCAGAGAGAAACTCAGTTTGAGTCTGCAGGGTGTCACTTAGCACAAAATAACAAACCAACTTGCTTGTATGCACTCTATGCATTGCCTTGGTGCACTGCCTGTTGGCATCTACGTCCTATAGGACTCAAACTGAAGCTTTATGGCTGGTGTTGTTGTCTCCAGACTAGATCCCTGCTTGTGTTGTATCAGTCTCAGATGAACGTTGCTTTGGATAAAAGTGTCTGCTAAATGTTACACATCTTTACCTGGGAGGTGTAAAAGTCAGTTTGTCCTGAGAAAAGTTCAAAAATAAAGTTGTCCATTTCCTGACACTCCTTATTTAAGAGGTTAGAAGACAGTTTACCTTGAAAGGTTCCTGGCAGTAACTCAAAGTCTGTCACATTCAAAAGCAGATCGCAAAGGGGACCATCTTAGACCCCTACGAGTCCTTTGGTCCCTCAATATGCAGATTAGTACAGACATGAGTGTGTGTGAGATATGAGACATGTGTAGATGAGTTTTGGGGTGATGATGACAACAAGATAGTAATAAATAGTAATAATAATAAACCAATGCATCTGTTCAAAAACACTCAGTGCAAACTATTATTCTCATTCTCATTATTATCTTTGTAATTCTCATTCTCATTTAAAAACAAAGGCTGAATCACTTTTACACATTTCTGTGTTTTCTGCAGGTCTGATTCAGTACAGTTATTCCACAGAGACCGAGTGGAAGCTGAACACCCACCAGACCAAACAATCCCTGCTGGAGGCCATAGCCAACCTGCATAAGGGCGATGAAAGCACACACGGAGGTGATTTAACAGCACGCTGTCTGATCCACACCAGCTTTACACTGTGAGGGACTGAGGCAGAGACTCTGATTAGATCCAAATATATTAACTTTCTGTATTTAGGTCTGTCAGTGGTGGAAAGAGAAGCTGTCAGCAGTATTTATAGTAGAATATATTTTATACATGGAGAGATTTCTGAATGAAATTCACTCCCTTGACAGATACAATTAACATCTTCAGAACAGAGACTTCAGACAAAGTTAGTAAACAGCATTTTCATTTATACTGATTCCAGAAATAATTTTACAACAAAAACTAGATGAACAATGATCATAATGCTGTTGTAATATTAAAGGAACATTCTGGTTTATTTGAACCTGATGTATTTCCTATAAATGTGGCCATTGTGTCTCTATGTGTCAGATTAACTTTGCGCTCAGCTGTTATAGAGATTCTGCTGATTCATAAACAGACATTTATCACACAAATCAACAAACATCAGGGCGAGCTGCTGAGACTCCTACAGCTTTCCAGATCAACAGGATTTTTACATGAATCATTTCAAAAGTTTGTTTCTGAGTCTGAATGAAAGTAAACACAGAAACTGTCGGCCTGTAGCAGCATTATGTTGAACTGCATAGAGATCTATATCCAGACAGCTTGTATACCTGGCTGCTGCCTGCAGAACGGGGTCAAATGTTTATTATACAACACGTAGTTCCAACCGAGAAATCTGATTGGCCAACTAGACATTTAAAATGTGCTCAGATCAGCATGACATCACACCTAGCTGCACTCAAATGAAAAAAGCCTCAGCACTAAAAATATTACTCCGCCATTCATCAGAACTGAACACATGAGCAAAGCAATGGAACTTTATATCTGGAACAAGAGACACATGAAATAAAGTCTTTGTTCTGTCATACAGGAGGTGGCCTGGGACACAAACTAGATAAATTATTTAAATCTGAAGCAGGAATGCGTGCAGACTCTCAAAGAATTGCTGTCCTGATTATTGATGGACAGCCGCAGCGCTTCGGATTCTACACCTTGCAGGAGCTGAGAGACATCGGCATTGAGATCTACACTATTGGTGATTAACTTTCTCTCTGTAACTCTGAAACTACATTATTTTATAATGAAAGAATGACGTGACATTAACATGAATTAAACATGATATTTTGCCACAATTAAGTCGTTAATTAGCAAGACTCTTAAGATATGTGTATGACTGCATTTATAGTTTATATCAGTTAATGTCTCACATTATTAAATCAAGTTTTTTAATTGTGGGCTGATATTAATTAAACCATTCTGCTGCTCACAAGGAATAAAGTCAAACTGAATGTGTGGTTTGCTTTGGCAGTGAAATAAAGTACATATGATTTTAACACAACATTTTTCTCTCAGGTGTAAAGAATGTAAACAAGGCTCAGCTGAGGAACATCGCCTCAGATCCTGATGAAACTCATGTGTTCAGTGTCAGCAGCTCCTCGTTTCTCCTGAACATCGTTGACAACGTCACCATCAACCTCTGTAACAGTGCCGTAGGTAGGCAAAGACTCTGTTATCATCAAACAGCAATACATGTTAACACCACACTGATCCACTGCTGTCACAATCAATCTGAAGATATCAAGGTTTAAAAGCTGTTAAACATTTGGTTAAATGTTTCTTACAGTCAGATATAAAGTTATTCTGTTGCTTTTAATCTATTGCATAAGAATCAGAATATTGTCAGACTCAGGCAGTGGAGTTTTTACATGTTTAACACTGGTGGGACACCAACGACTTCAATAGATCGGCTACATCCCAGGAAAACTACAGGACTTGCTCTGGCTACTGATGTGTTTTTAACGTGTCCTGTGTCCATGCATGATAGCTCCACTAAACACTTTAACAATAAAGTGGCTTCTAGCAGGTCTGCTACACAAATACGAAGACGTGCTATGGTAAGCGTCCTTATGTAACTGACATGGGGTCTGTCTGTTCCATTATAGCTATAACTCTGCTTTTAAGTATGACACCCCTTTAATTGCCACACACTGCATTAATCATGAAACTTCTCTGAACAAAAATGGAACGGTTCGAGTGCCCGATATCAGCCAGTTAAATGTCTCGATTTCACTGATTCCTGTCATTATAAACTTTAGGCCAAAGAAACGCCTCCCTGCTCACACAACTAGAGCTAACAGTAGTAACTTGATCCATATTACCTACAACCATACAGTCTATGCAAGCCATCAATCCAGCTAATTTTGCTCTATTCAGTGCTAGGTCTCTGTCAAACAAAACCTTTATTTTGAATGATTTGATAACATCACATAAATTACATTTTCTGATCCTGACAGAAACATGTTGATACATCCAACCATTTTGCTACTGAATTCCTAAACATTACTGATTCTTTCAATCTGGTGCAGCATGTTTCTGGTTCAACACACAACCGTAGTAACACCCTTGACCTTGTTTTTACTCTTGGCCTGACTATTAACTCTCTCTCACTGAATGATCTTGTCTCAGACCATAAATGTATCCTTTTTGACTCTTATATCCAGGCAACTGCTCCGGAACAGAAACGAACAGTATGTTCCCACATTTTTAGTGGGAACTAAAAATATTATGCACATTATCACAATATTGTAAACATGTCCTTCACCTCTGGTTGTGTCCCTGATCAGTTTAAGACAGCCATTGTCCAGTCACTTCTAAAATCCATCAATGGTTTTCATAAGAAGTTGCAATGGAGAAATAATTGAAATATTTTCCATAAGTCTGGATTTGAATGTGTTCTCTCTCTTTATGAGTTATTACTTTCAAAATAAATATTGTTAAATATTCACAAAACTAATGATGGATCTCTCTCCAGACAGGATTACAATTTTAAAACACATTTTAAAATAAAGAAGGATATAGTACCATGCATGCGTACACATAGGCGTCCTGCACATCTTTATCCAGCTACTGGACACTCTGAGCCGGCAGACCCACAGCATCACTGTCCCGTCCTGCAGTCTGCTGCTGGGGCTTCTCTGGCTTGTTCTTGCAGCTCATGATTGTGATGTTTCTGGGTGGGAAGCAGCAACATGTGCGCCTGTGTGCTGTGAAGTGTGACACAGTTTTAAGGTCACATGTCTCTCAGATACTCCAAGTACCCGACATTATGGTGCACCTTGTGTAATAAGTACATGAGTTTATATCTCTACTTCAAAATAGACAGCTCATTCTCTCCTTTTTACCTCTGGTGTGTTTTATCACAGGAATTCTATTCAATATATTGAGCATCTGATGTGCTGAAGGTTTCCAGGCAGTTATGAGCAGCAGTAACTGTGACAAGATCAGTATTAAATGTTAGATCCTCTCTCTCTCCAGTCTCTGTCAGGCTGGTGAATGGGAATAGTCTGTGTTCAGGCAGACTGGAGGTGAAGTCTGAGCAATCGTGGTCCTCAGTGTGTGAAGATGACTTTGACCAGCAGGATGCAGAGGTGGTCTGCAGGGAGCTTGACTGTGGGGCTCCTTCGGTCCTCCAGGGGGCGCTCTATGGAGAAGTGGAGGCTCCGATGTGGACCAAAGAGTTCCAGTGTGGAGGCAATGAGTCTGCTCTCCTGGACTGTGGAAGATCAGACTCAGCTAGAAGCACCTGCTCACCTGGCAAAGCTGTTGGACTCACCTGCTCAGGTAGAAGAGGAGCTGCAGCTTTGATTTGGCTTCATTTCTCTTCTAATGAAACTCACTTTATTCTTTTACCGATGACTCTCTTGTTTCTGTTCAGAGCCTGTCAGGTTGGTGGGAGGAGCCAGTCGCTGTGCAGGTACACTGGAGGTGAAACTGGGAGAGTGGAGACCAGTGTCCGGTCGTTACTGGACCTTGAATAGAGCAACTGTTGTGTGTACAGTTCTAGACTGTGGCTCTGCTGTTTCAATGAAGAAATGGGACAATGAGTACTCATACAAACCTGTATGGGTGATCAATCGTGACTGTAATGAGTCTCGATCTCCACTGAGAGACTGTGTATCATCATCTAAATCCTCTTCCTTTGTTGTGAATCTCACCTGCTCAGGTAAGTCCATCAGTAACATCAACTATGACAGTAATATCAACAACACAGCAGCACTCAGAAGGGGCTCAGGAGTAGAAAAGATAAAACAGATACAAAAGCATCAGCTGCCACTTCACACCTGCCTGTGAGAAGTAGAAAAGATTCATTAAGAAATCTACTTCAAAACCTCAAGGTCCTAAAGAGGGGCTACAGTGCAGCTACAGGCTAACGTTATAGTTAGCTAGCATAGTGTGAAAGAGAAACACATTTAGATCACCCATACAGAATAAGTATGAGCATGATACAAATCAAATATGAAGTGTTTGGACCACAAGCTCACAAAACTATCACTGTTTAAGTAAATATGTCTATGTTACATTAAGGAAGTTACAAACTAAGATAAATTACTGTTACACCCCCAAAATTCATCCACGGTATGACAAGAGTAACATTTAGAATTAACCCAGAGACAAAGAAGAAAAGAAACCCAACCGGTCAAGGCAGATGGCCGCCCACCCAGAGTCGGGGTCTGCCTTAGGTTTCTTCCCGCTGTCACCAAGTGCTGCTCATGGGGGGAACTGTTGGGTTTCTCTTTCTGTAAATTAAAGAGCGTGGTCTAGACCTGCTCCATGTAAAAGTGCCCTGAGATGACTTTGTGTCGTCATTTGGCGCTTTATAAATAAAATTGAATTGAATTGAATTGAATTGAATTGAATTGAATTGAATTGAAATAGAAATATATTCAATAAATCAAAGAAAATTTATTAACAAAGGAAATAAAATTTGCATACATTCACAGAATGTTAACTAAAATGCACTTTGATTTAAAAGAAGATAGATGTATTAGATAAACATTATATATCACAATTTAACTTTTAATTCTTAAATCAAAAAGGCTAAACACAAGACTGAATATACTCCCTCTGAAAGGGAGGTTGAGTTATCGAGTACACCACAACTCAAGTACTAAAAGGTTTGCAAGCAGCACACAGCACATAAAGCTGCTGACTGGCCGACCGAGCCTTTCTGCTGGTCTCTCCTGGTCTCCTGGAAAAAACACACACCGCACTCAGTGTTTCCCCTATAATAGTACAGGCCAACAAGAACCTCCACCAGGCCCAAAAATGTTTTTTGAAATGCAGAAAATAACATCAAATATCCATTTATTTGAACATCCATAGCATTTGGGAGCCTCTGAGCAGTGCTGTTTTGAAACGCGAGTCAACATCTGTGTCGCTGCCTGGAAAACTCCAGGTAGCATAACTCCTTTGAAGGAATAGGGCAGTACCAGTGAGCAAGTGGTTAAGCAAGAGAGCTAGTGTCAGAAAAGTGACAGTTGACAGAAAAGGTCAGCAGTGAAGCCGTATTCAGACCAAATCAGGCGGTGCGGCATTCAGCCACAGGGTCGGGTGGAGGTGTGGGAGTGTTTATTTGTCCTCCAGAACATAACCACTGTGAAATAGTCAGAAAATAACATTTTATTGATCTGATTCACCGGCTTTTTTGCTACCAGCACTCCCTCTTTTGATTCATTCTCTAGCTCACTCCACCACTGCTGCTCTATCTCTCTCTTTCTCTTCTCTTTTTAAAAATGAATTAGGAAGCAGGCATCAAAGCCTAACTTTACTTGTAATGTCAGCTATTATTAGTAAGTTGTCAGTCTGGCAGTAAATGTTCAGTACAGACTACAATGTGTCAGTTAGTAAACTTGCTTGTCAAGACCGAGAAAAGCAACATCTGTTGTTTCTGAACTGCTGTAAAAGTGACGAAGGTTAGCTTTGAAGTTAATCACTAAACAGAGAAATGGACAATATAATGGTTGGATGCTACTACCTAACCCCCCAGGCCAAGCCATGAAACCTAGGGAAACACTGACACTACAACAGTAACAGTTAGCTTACATCACAATAGTGAGCTAAAGCTAACACCATGTTAATGTTTTTGAGGTGCCAACATGATCTTAATTCTGTCACGTTGTCATCTGTTCTGGGGTTCATACAGATTAATACATTAGATGTTGAAGAGGTTATTTTAACTGGTTCTGTGAAGTCATCAGTGTGAAGTCTATAGTCAGTCTACACTCACCGGCCACTTTAATAGGCACACCTGTCCAACTGCTCCTTAACGCAAATTCCTAATCAGCCAATCACATGGCAGCAACTCAATGCATTCAGGTATGTAGACATGGTCAAGACGATCTGCTGCAGTTCAAACCAAGCATCAGAATGGGGAAGAAAGTGACTTACGTGATTTACGTGACTTTGAACGTGGCATGGTTGTTGGTGCCAGACGGGCTGGTCTGAGTATTTCAGAAACTGCTGATCTACTGGGATTTTCACGCACAACCATCTCTAGAGTTTACAGAGAATGGTCAGACTGGTGCGAGCTGATAGAAAGGCAACAGTAACTCAAATAACCACTCGTTACAACCAAGGTATGCAGAGGAGCATCTCTGAACGCACAACACGTCGAACCTTGAGGCAGATGGGCTACAGCAGCAGAAGACCACACCGGGTGCCACTGCTGTCAGCTAAGAACAGATTACTAAGGCTACAATTCGCACAGGCTCACCGAAATTGGACAATAGAAGATTGGAAAAACGTTGCCTGGTCTGATGAGTCTCGATTTCTGCTGCGACATTCGGATAGTAGGGTCAAAATTTGGCGTCGACAACATGAAAGCATGGATCCATCCTGCCTTGTATCAACGGTTCAGGCTGGTGGTGGTGGTGTAATGGTGTGGGGGATATTTTCTTGGCACTCTTTGGGCCCCTTAGTACCAATTGAGCATCGTTGCAACGCCACAACCTACCTGAGCCTGTGTATATTCTCATTTGTCCAGGTCATATTTATCTCTAGGCAACAATGATTCAAAGGCAACTGGACTTAGATTTGTCTTATGAAGACGTTTCGCCTCTTATCCAAGCGGCTTCATCAGTTCGTAACGCATCGGCCTGACAACACAGTGGAGATAGACCCAGGTATTTATCCCTGCGAAAGTGACCGCCCAAACTATCTCCTAAGACAATAGTTCGTTAGTAGAGTTTCACCTGGCCATTGTTTTGGTCAGTGAGTCATCCCTGTGAACGACAGTCGTTAGGAGTGGATGGGGCTAATGGCAGATTACAGTCGTTAGGCATGATGTGTGTTTGCCTGTGAACGACAGTCGTTCTGTTCGTTAGAGTCACTTGTTGTTGGTTTCGGGCAGCTTTTGTTCTTAAGTTTCCTGGGAATGGTGGAAAGTGCAGCATTGTAAATAGGTGAAAGATGGTGTCTCAAACCCCCTCCTCTGTTTAGAGATGGTTTCTCTACTTTTACATAAATGGCTTCTTTAACTCCTCTCTCAAACCATCTGTCCTCTCTGTCCAAAATTCTGACATTACTGTCTTCAAAGGAGTGGGTCTTTTCCTTAAGGTGTAAATAGACAGCTGTCTATTGTGGAACCATGTGGAACTAGTTGGCGCTCTAAGCCTTTATATGATGGTCTGTACCAGTGAACTGCTTTTCCCCACAGTAAAAAGTCTGAGTGAGGATGAAGCCAACATGTGTGTGTGCCTCGGAGTGTGTGTGTCAACATCGTTTGCACATGGACATATAAGTGAGCAGCAGAACAAGATCAGTATTAAATGTTTGATCCTCTCTCTCTCCAGACTCTGTCAGGCTGGTGAATGGGAATAGTCTGTGTTCAGGCAGACTGGAGGTGAAGTCTGAGCAGTCGTGGTCCTCAGTGTGTGAAGATGACTTTGACCAGCAGGATGCAGAGGTGGTCTGCAGGGAGCTTGGCTGTGGGGCTCCTTCAGTCCTCCAGGGGGCGCTCTATGGAGAAGTGGAGGCTCCAATGTGGACCAAAGAGTTCCAGTGTGGAGGCAATGAGTCTGCTCTCCTGGACTGTGGAAGATCAGACTCAGCTAGAAGCACCTGCTCATCTGGCAAAGCTGTTGGACTCACCTGCTCAGGTAGAAGAGAAGCTGCAGCTTTGATTTGGCTTCATTTCTCTTCTAATGAAACTCACTTTATTCTTTTACTGATGACTCTCTTGTTTCTGTTCAGAGCCTATCAGGTTGGTGGGAGGAGCCAGTCGCTGTGCAGGTACACTGGAGGTGAAACATGGAGAGTGGAGACCAGTGTATGACTATGACTGGACCATGAAGGAAGCAGCTGTTGTCTGCAGAGATCTGGACTGTGGTTCTGTTCTTTCAGTAGGAATAAAAAATGAGCCCTTACGCAGATCTGTATGGGAGATCAATGATAACTGTGTTCAGTCTGGATTTGCACTGAAGGACTGTGCATCATCATTTTCCTCTTCCACCATCATAGAGCTCACCTGCTCGGGTAAGTCCATCAGTGACATCATCTATGACAGTCTTGGGCAGTAACAGAATATATGGAACAGTGTTATGTAATTCTGTATTCTGTTAGTGACAGAAAAAAAGACGTAATCGGATTAGCCATATATTTAGTAAAAACAGGGATTATTAGTAGGATTACAATTTTAAGAACACATTTTAAAATAAAGAAGATACACATACATCAATATATGAGATTTCATACTACAGCAGAGCATGTAGGTACTCCAACATTAACAAACATTTGGCTTGCACTGCAGCTTCTTGGAGCTTTAAGCAGCAGCCTCATGCTGCCATTATAAGCCACTGTGAGTCTCTGCATGCTGCATTTTCTATAGGACAGCCACAGGTGGGCAGTATATAGTGGAGTACAAAAAGCTTTAAAAAGATAGATCTTCACAGTCACTGCACACATACTAAATTTACAAAACAGGTTTTATTGTGCATACGATTTTCGACACTGTCTGTAAACGTCCCTATCATCTGATAAATCATTGGATATATAATGTCCCAAACACTGTAGGAACCACCAGTAAACCTGCACTCTGGGAGTGCACCGCTCTAGTGGGATTATATGGTACCAAGAGTTCTTTTTGATACGATGGTGCCTGACCGTTAAGAGCTTTGTATGTAAAAAGAAGGATTTTGAATTCTATTCTTGATTTTACAGGAAGCTAATGCAGTGAAGCTAAAATGGGGGAAATATAATCTCTTTTCTTAGTTTTAGTCAGAACACGAGCAGCTGCATTCTGGACCAGCTGCAGCGTCTTTATAGACCTGTTAGGGCAGTCTGATAATAATGAGTTACAATAATCCAGCCTAGAAGTAACAAATGCGTGGATTATTTTTTCTGCATCTTGTTGTGAAAGGATGTGTCTGATTTTAGAGATATTACGTAAGTGAAAAAAGGCAGTCCTTGATATTTGTTTTATGTGGGAATTAAAGGACATATCCTGATCGAAGATAACTCCCAGATTCCTTACAATAGTGCTGGAGGCCAGGGTAATGCCATCTAGATTAGATAAATCATTAGATAATGTGTTTCTAAGGTGTTTAGGGCCAAGCACAATAACTTCAGTTTTATCTGAGTTTAGCAGTAAATTGCAGGTCATCCAGGTCTTTATATCTTTAAGGCTGCTTGGAGTCTAGATAACTGATTGGATTCATCTGGCTTCATTGATAAATATATTTGGGTATCATCTGCATAACACTGGAAATTTATGGAGTGTTTTCGAATAATATTCCCTAAAGGAAGCATATGTAAAGTGAATAGTAAAGGTCCCAGAACAGAACCTTGAGGAACTCCGTGTCTAACTTTTACTTTTATGGAGGATTCATCATTAACATGAACAAACTGAAATCGATCTGATAAATAGGATTTAAACCAGCATAATGCAGAACCTTTAATGCCAGTGAGATGTTCCAGTCTCTGTAACAGGATTTGATGGTCAATAGTGTCACATGCAGCACTAAACTCTAACAAGACAAGTACAGAGACAAGTCCTTTGTCTGATGCAGTCAGGAGGTCGTTTGTGACTTTAACCAGCGCTGTCTCTGTGCTATGATGCCTCTAAATCCAGACTGAAAAGTCTCAAATAAGTTATTGTTATCTAGAAAATCACATAACTGATTAGCTACTGCTTTCTATGTATTTATCTAAAATTTCCTTTAAAGAAAAAAATGCACATATCAGTGCCATGTTTATGTTTAAAGCCAAACTGGTTGTCGAAGTCAGGATGTACTGTTCCAACCTATTTGGTAGAGTTTTCTCTAGCACTTTGGATAAAATGCTGACTAAGGCTATAGGCCTGTATTTCTCTTAACTGTTTAGTTTACCAGCTTTATCTTTTAATAAGAGGCACTAGTGAGTGTGTGTGTCAACATCGTTTGCACATGGACATATAAGTGAGCAGCAGAACAAGATCAGTATTAAATGTTAGATCCTCTCTCTCCAGACTCTGTCAGGCTGGTGAATGGGAATAGTCTGTGTTCAGGCAGACTGGAGGTGAAGTCTGAGCAGTCGTGGTCCTCAGTGTGTGAAGATGACTTTGACCAGCAGGATGCAGAGGTGGTCTGCAGGGAGCTTGACTGTGGGGCTCCTTCAGTCCTCCAGGGGGCGCTCTATGGAGAAGTGGAGGCTCCAATGTGGACCAAAGAGTTCCAGTGTGGAGGCAATGAGTCTGCTCTCCTGGACTGTGGAAGATCAGACTCAGCTAGAAGCACCTGCTCACCTGGCAAAGCTGTTGGACTCACCTGCTCAGGTAGAAGAGGAGCTGCAGCTTTGATTTGGCTTCATTTCTCTTCTAATGAAACTCACTTTATTCTTTTACTGATGACTCTCTTGTTTCTGTTCAGAGCCTATCAGGTTGGTGGGAGGAGCCAGTCGCTGTGCAGGTACACTGGAGGTGAAAAAGGGAGAGTGGAGACCAGTGTTTTGCTCTGACTGGTCAGCGAGAGAGTCTGGCTGGACTCTGCAGGAAGCAACTGTAGTGTGTAGAGATCTGGACTGTGGCTCTGCTGTTTCAAAGAGAGACAGACATGAGCCCTCATCCAGATCTGTATGGAAGATCACTCGTGAATGTGTTCAGTCTGGAACTACACTGAGGGACTGTGCATTATCAACTTCCTCTTACTCCATCATAGAGATCACCTGCTCAGGTAAGTCCATCAGTGACATAATCTATGACAGTAATATTGTCCTTCCTCAGTCACAGTGATTGTAGTGACTTGGGTTTAACGAAAAATAAAAAACCTAAGCCACAGTGAGGGGCTGCTACCGGAATCCGTATTTGACGCGTCGTCATGAGGCGGCTTCATATAATAAGTCAAACATTCGACCAGTGCTTACGGTGTGTTTATTCGCCATACAAACAGCCGTTGCTATACATACACTTACTACCAATAACTTGTATGAAATACACAAAGGCGCAAATACGCTCTTAAACGGTGTTTCTAAACGGCGGTCAAAAACTGTGTGCTTCTAATTGCTTCTTCTTCTACTTATACATTTGTGTGTTACTGACCAATGGGCCACCTACTGTGGAAACAGGGAATTACCTTGACACACACACACGCAAATATACAAATATACAAATGGCTCTAACAGTGATAGTTGGTGGTTTCCATTGGACTGAAATGTAAACTTATCCAGGATGAGGGCATCCAAAAGGGCAGAGAAGTTAGCTTGTTCCTAAAGGCTCATTGCTTCAAATTGAGACAATCTGCAGCTTTAAACAACCTGCTGTTTCCATCAATAAATTATATAAATGCTAGGTATTATCTGAGGTGAAACAAGATGAGGGTGTTTTCAATATGTCCCCATCTTTTGACTGTCATCTTAATACTAGCAAACATAGATTAGCAGAAAAACACATTCCACCGAGTTCCAGCATCAACAATATTATCAACTTAAACTTTATATAGGCAAAGTCTGTGACTGCATTAGTTGTGACCATTAATCTCATGATGTGTGATGTATCAGCTACATGACCATCGTAAATGAAACCTGTTGGCTTAATTCTGAAGTACACTTCTGAAGAATTTGTCCATTGTGTCTTCTCTTTCTGTATCTCCTCAATGTACCTCATACTCAGTGCCTCTATTGCTGTTTTGAAAAGCTAGGCCTTGTTATTGTGTGTAATGAGCAACACTACAGGGAAAAGTATCCTATAGGGAATCCCCAGAGCCCAGAATGACTTCTTTGCCTCCAAATATTCACGTCGCCTTTTTTCTGCCGTGGGTGAGAAGTCCTCAAAAGAGATGAATGGGGTTCCCAAAGATTTCACCAATGCTTCGTGCCTTTTGAATGCGTAGTTGTGATGACAGATGTATACAATCCTCAGTCCGCAATTGCACAGGAATACGGTGGCATCTGGACCTCATCTGGTGGTCTTCTAACCTGTTGACAGCCTTGCTAAGCCATGCCTCAGTGTGTTCAGGTTTAGATAACAGCTTAGACACTGTGTCTTCCGTGTTGGAGATTCTTTTGTCTTTGTCTTCCAGCCTTTTCTCAACAACTTTTTTACCTTTTCCCACACCAAGCTTACTGATTTGGCCATCTAGTCTAGTTTTAAGCTTGAAATTTTTAGTCCTAGATATGTGTAATGATTTGTTTGTTTGACAGGGTTGTTTCCAATTGTTAAGCTGTTTTTCTGTAGTCGGGACCTTTTCTTGAAAATGAGCACTTTGGTTTTTGGTTGGTGACTGTCAGGGTGAGGAATCTCTATCTCTATATGTCTGTCTGTCTTTGTATATATATGATTGTCCTTTGCATATCTCGCAAGCTGTTCATCCAGTCTACTTCACAGTTACACACTTGGAACTCGATTCAGACTCAACCTTGATGACTCAGACTCTTCTTCTTGTGACCTGGACTTGAGATTTAATTACTTGACTACAACAATGGAATGTCCACTAACTGAGAGACGTGTGCGCCCAGTGCCATTTTTGTTACTCTTGGTGGGAACTACTTCTGTAAAAGTGAGACAAACTTTTTCACCATCCATTTTACTCTTATACTTAAACTGGGGCAAACCACAGTGTCACACTGCCTGATTTGTGGAAAAACTGCTCGAGCACACCAATTATTCTGGTTTAAAACCAGTTTACTTATATAAAAAGGAAAGACGTAAAGAACAAAGCATGTAGGCAGAAACCTAAAAGTTTATAATACTAAGATTACAGGTACAAACCTTTGTTCTCAAACACAACTTTTTATATGATATAATATTCCATAATCCCTGAGGATGGTGGGTCCACAGAGTGAGTCCATGTTGTTTCTTCAGGCTGTGTCTGACCAGGCTCCATGAGCCAAGACCTGAACACCAGGGACTCCCCAGCTAGGCTCCAGGGGGAGACCTCCTGAAATGTATTACATTTATTATATTATGTAAGGTGGTTAATAAACATTAGTATTAAATGTGTGATCCTCTCTCTCTCCAGACTCTGTCAGGCTGGTGAATGGGACTAGTCTGTGTTCAGGCAGACTGGAGGTGAAGTCTGAGCAGTCGTGGTCCTCAGTGTGTGAAGATGACTTTGACCAGCAGGATGCAGAGGTGGTCTGCAGGGAGCTTGGCTGTGGGGCTCCTTCAGTCCTCCAGGGGGCGCTCTATGGAGAAGTGGAGGCTCCAATGTGGACCAAAGAGTTCCAGTGTGGAGGCAATGAGTCTGCTCTCCTGGACTGTGGAAGATCAGACTCAGCTAGAAGCACCTGCTCACCTGGCAAAGCTGTTGGACTCACCTGCTCAGGTAGAAGAGGAGCTGCAGCTTTGATTTGGCTTCATTTCTCTTCTAATGAAACTCACTTTATTCTTTTACTGATGACTCTCTTGTTTCTGTTCAGAGCCTGTCAGATTGGTGGGAGGAGCCAGTCGCTGTGCAGGAACACTGGAGGTGAAACAGGGAGAGTGGAGACCAGTGTGGAACATCAAGTGGACCATGAAGGAAGTAGCTGTTGTCTGCAAAGTTCTGGACTGTGGCTCTGCTGTTTCCATAGGAATTAGAAATGACCCCTCAGGCGGATCTGTAGGAAGAATCCATCATGAGTGTGTCCATTCTGGATCTGCACTGAGGGAATGTGTATCATCATCATCATCATTTTCCTCTATCTACATCATAGAGCTCACCTGCTCAGGTAAGTCCATCAGTGACATCATGTATGGCAGTAATATTTTCCTTCCTCTGTTGCAGTCAGTCTCAGGCAGTAACAGAATATATGGAACAGTGTTACGTAATTAGGATACAAAAAAGGTAACTGTATTCTGTTAAAGTGACAGAAAAAAAGACGTAATCAGATTAGATATATATTTAGTAAAAATGGGGATTATTAGTAGGATTACAATTTTAAAACACATTTTAAAATAAAGGAGGATATACTACCATGCATGCGTACACATAGGTGTCCTGCACATCTGTATCCAACTACTGGACACACTGAGCCAGGAGACCCACAGCATCACTGTCCCGTCCTGCAGTCTGCTGCTGGGGCTTCTCTGGCTTGTTCTTGCAGCTCATGATTGGGATGTTTCTTGGTGGGAAGCAGCAACATGTGCGCCTGTGTGCTGTGAAGTGTGACACATATTTATGGTCACATTTCTCTCAGATTCACCAAGTACCCAACATTACGGTGCACCTTGTGTAATAAGTACATGAGTTTATATCTCTACTTCAGAATAGACAGCTCATTCTCTTATGTGTAATTCTGGTGTGTTTTATCACAGGAATTCTATTCAGTATGTTGAGCATCTGATGTGCTGAAGGTTTCCAGGCAGTTATGAGCAGCAGTAACTGTGACAAGATCAGTATTAAATGTTAGATCCTCTCTCTCTCCAGACTCTGTCAGGCTGGTGAATGGGACTAGTCTGTGTTCAGGCAGACTGGAGGTGAAGTCTGAGCAGTCGTGGTCCTCAGTGTGTGAAGATGACTTTGACCAGCAGGATGCAGAGGTGGTCTGCAAGGAGATTGGCTGTGGGGCTCCTTCAGTCCTCCAGGGGACGCTCTATGGAGAAGTGGAGGCTCAAATGTGGACCAAAGAGTTCCAGTGTGGAGGCCATGAGTCTGCTCTCCTGGACTGTGGAAGATCAGACTCAGCTAGAAGCACCTGCTCACCTGGCAAAGCTGTTGGACTCACCTGCTCAGGTAGAAGAGGAGCTGCAGCTTTGATTTGGCTTCATTTCTCTTCTAATGAAACTCACTGTATTCTTTTACTGATGACTCTCTTGATTCTGTTCAGAGCCTGTCAGGTTGGTGGGAGGAGCCAGTCGCTGTGCAGGTACACTGGAGGTGAAACAGGGAGAGTGGAGACCAGCGTATAAGTATTCCTGGACCCCGAAGGAAGCAGTTGTTGTCTGCAGAGATCTGGACTGTGGTTCTGCTGTTTCATCTGGATTCAGAAAGGAGTCCTCATCCAGATCTGCATGGTTAATCAGATCTGATTGTGTTCAGTCTGGATTTGCACTGAAGGACTGTGCATCAACACATCTCTCTTCCTCCATGATAGAGATCATCTGCTCAGGTAAGTCCATCAGTTACATCATCTATGACAGTAATATTGTCCTTCTTCTATCATAGTGATAATTGGTGGTTCCCATGGGACTGAATTGTAAACTTATCCAGGACAACGGCATCCTAAAGGGTAGAGAAGTTAGCTTGTTCCTGGAGAATCATTGATTCAAACTGAGACAATTTGCAGCTTTAAGCAACCTGCTGTAGTTCACTCACACACCCTGCAGTTCTCCTGAGCAGCTCAGTCCCATTCACCTTACACAGGGCTGGCTCTAATTTTCTGTAAAGTGATCGTGAGGGGAACTTCCATCCTCTCCTTTTGGAAAGTCTTATTTTACCTGATCTGGCCTCTGCTGACTATGTCTGTCCTCACCATATCAGACAGGATCTACAGCTGCTGCCTTGATGGACTCACATACTTTAGGATCTGTTCCAGTTGATGGTGTCTGCAGGCTGTAGAGTAGCAGCAGTGGATGTTGTGTCTGTTGTTCCTTCACCTGCAGGCAAATCTAAACACACATGCAAATATAGTTATAAATCCTTTAGTAAGAACAAAATGATTCAAAATCAATTGTTTTTGATGGGAATAATTCATTCTAGTTTTAATGTGTCCTGAAGAGAACTGGAATAAATATACATTGTAGACTAATATTGATCAGTATTCAAATTAGCTCTATTCCCTTTCTTAATATAGAAATATTTTCTTGTTTTTTTTATCATTTCATATATGCAAATATGTAAGAAACTAGTAAATAATAATGTGTCTTCCTCAAGCGTGGGTCCTCTACCATAGGCCTGGGAGTTTAAGGGTTCTGCGCAGTATATTAGCTGTTCCTAGGACTGCACTCTTCTGGACAGAGACCTCTGATGTTGCACCTGGGATCTGCTGGAGCCACTCTCCCAGTTTGTGGGTCACAGCCCCCAGTGCTCCAATTACCACTGTTGCCTTTACTCCCCACATCTTCTCTAGCTCCTCTTTCAACCCTTGGTATTTCTCGATCTTTTCTTGTTCCTTCTTCCTGATGTTGCTGTTGCTCGAAATCGCTATGTCTATCACTACTGCCTTCTTCTGTTGATTGTCAATCAACACAATGTCCAGTTGATTAGCCATCACCAGTTTGTCAGTCTGGATCTGGAAGTCCCACAGGATCTTGGCTTGGTCATTCTCAACCACCTTAGGAGGTGTCTTCCCTTGTGACGTCGGGACCTCTAACCCATACTCAGTGCAGATGTTCCTGTACACTATGCCAGCCACTTGGTTATGGCGTTCCATGTATGCTGTTCCTGCCTGCATCTTACACCCTGCTATTATGTGCTGAACTGTCTCAGGAGCATCTTTGCACAGCCTGCACCTGGGATCCTGCCTGGTGTGGTAGAAACCTGCCTCTATTGATCTTGTGCTGAGTGCCTGCTCTTGTGCTGCCATGATCAGTGCTTCTGTGCTATCCTTCAGTCCAGCCTTTTCCAGCCACTGGTAGGATTTCTTGATATCAGCCACTTCTTCTATCTGTCGATGGTACATGCCGTGTAGGGGCTTGCCCCTCCATGATGGTTCCTCCTCTCCCTCTGTATCATCAGTTTTCTGCTGCCTGAGGTATTCACTTAGCAGTTCATCTATGGGGGCATGGTTTCATCCTGGACAGTGGCTCTGATGCTCACCAGTCCTCGGTCTCCCTCGTTCCGCTTAGTGTACAGTTTCAGGGTGCTGGACTTGGGATGGAACAATCCATGCATTGTGAGGAGCTTCCTTGTCTTGATATCAGTGGCCTCTACCTCCTCCTTTGGCCAGCTTACTACACCAGCGGGGTATCTGATGACTGGCAGGGCGTATGTGTTGATGGCCCGTATCTTGTTCTTCCCATTCAGCCGACTCTTCAGGACTTGCCGTACTCTGTGGAGGTATTTGGCTGTGGCCGACTTCCTTGCGGCCTCATCAAGGTTCCCATTTGCCTGTGGGATCCCAAGGTACTCGTAGCTGTCCTGAACATCTGCAATTCTGCCTTCTGGTAGATCAACCTCTTCAGTTCTGACCATCTTCCCTCTCTTTGATACCATTCGACCACACTTATCTAGTCCGAATGACATTCCATTGTCGTTGCTGTAGATCCTGGTGAGGTGGATCACTGAGTCAATGTCTCGCTCATTCCTAGGTGACTGAGTGTTCCACTTCAGAACCAGTACCCGTGACCACTCTTTGAGATGATCTGGCTGAGGGGGTTCAGGCCTATGCAGAACAGCAGTGGGGATAGTGCATCACCTTGGTATATGCCACACTTGATGGTAACTTGTGCGATTGGCTTTGATTTGGCCTCCAGAGTTGTTTTCTACAGCCCCATTGAGTTCTTGATGAAGGCTCTTAGTGTCCTGTTGGTGTTGTACATCTCCAAGCATTCCAGTATCCATGTGTGTGGCATTGAGTCATAGGCCTTCTTGTAGTCGATCCAGGCAGTGCACAGGTTGGTCTGTCTGGTCTTGCAGTCTTGAGTGACTGCTCTGTCAACCAGTAGCTGGTGCTTAGCACTCCTGGTATTACTACCAATCCCTTTCTGGGCCCTGCTAATGTATTTGGCCACCATGTGCCTATTCATCTTAGCCGCTATGATGCCTGTCAGGAGCTTCCATGTTGTACAGAGGCAGGTTTTTGGCCAGTAGTCGGATGGGATCGTGCCCTTCTGGGGGTCCTTCATGATCAGGACTGTCCGCCCTTGGGTTAACCATTCTGGGTGCGTCCCATCCATCAGCAGCTGGTTCATTTGTGCTGCCAGGCGTCCATGGAGTGCAGTTAGGTTCTTTAGCCAGAAGGTGTGTACGTGTATATATATATACATATAATACCATATATTACATGGAATTTTAAGTCATGATGTGGAGTCACAACATGTGCGTAATAAATATAATTTATTTATTTGTTTTCTACATCAGTAGGAGCACACCTGTACATTATGAATATATTTCAAATATTGAACACGTCTTAGACGAACAGTTGTTTTTCATGTGTTTATCTATATGACAATCTGCCCTTTCACCCTCAAATGTGTTCAGAGAAACTGCCCCATAAAAATAGCAACAGCAACAGAAGTGGGATGTCTCTTATAGGACAGAGACAGACAGAGGGAAATATGGCTGAAGGGCATGCATATGAAATGACACAGGCCTCTATCAGAAGATAATAAAACAATATGAAAGAGGCATCATTGTGGAAATAAATATTTCTCAGCTTTTATTTTCCAATCAAAAAAAACTTGCTGCTTGAATAAAAGTAACTTTAACACAAAATTTGTGCATGGAGTATAAATCATTTCAGGCTTGACTGTATGTATATAGTCCAATAAATATTATAATATAGATATAATACAATATATATGTAGTTCTCTGGGTGTGTAACTTACAGTCCGGTCTTTATAAACAGTAAAATAATTTTTTTTTATCTCACCCAAATAGGATTTCTCATACTGGACTTGTACTTGTAAGCAAAGAATCTGAATACTACATTAACAGTATTTACAGCACGAAGGTCAGTTTTAATCTGTGATATCATCTACCTGTTTGGCCAGTGAGCCTCACTGCCGTTCAAATACACCACTGCCTGATGATGTTGTTGTTGGTATGCAGCGCCCTCTGATTTAGGCAGGTTAGCTAGTGCACACATAGCTTCGCAAACACCAGAAACATACACATGCATGCCCATGTGCAAACCCACACACATACAGAGACTTAGTGCACTCCCCATGGCAACCCGTGCGTGAGCACGTGAGTGTATGTGTGTGTGTGTGTGTGTTGAGAGTGAAAATGTTAGCTCTGTGAGCCTTTCAAAAAAGGCATTTTTGTGAAAGAACTGTAAGTCCTATCAGAAATCTGAGCAGACCAGGACCATCGCAAGATCTTTCTGCACTATTTTGGTGATCTTCAAGTCCCTATACCCAAAAATGTGGATGGGAGAGCGAGAGAAAAAAGGGTGTTGGTTCAGCTTTCTTCCTGAAATCTCCTCCTTAATTAATATGGGAGTCTATGGGACAGTTGGCCGGTAAACCCTTCACAAAAGGGCTGACAGTTCAGATTCTATTAGTGTCTGAGCTATGGTTGGTGATTTAAATGACAGAGCACAAGTGTGCCTACTACTGTGGAAAAAATTATTTGTGTAGACCAAAATATGTGACTGAAAGGACGATTTATCCAGAAATTTTTCAGAAAGATTTTAAACAGCTTCTTCCACTCTAAGCGATGATGTCACGCACTCTAGCTCTGAACATTCCAGCAATACACACTAATGTTAAACTCAAAATTTGTCCAAAATTGGGCACGAAACTTTAAAGTTTAATGAAGTCTGTAGCTCAAAGTATGGCGAAGTAGTTGAAGCTTGAAATTGCCCCTAAAATGTGGATGTTTTTTGACCCCTCCCCATTCATTTCCTATGGGAAATTTTTTGCAGTTTCAATATCTTCACCAAAAGTCATCGCACACCATTCCCGAACAAGCCGCACATTTTGATGTATAATTCATATGGTTTTTCTCAAAGCTGCGGGATTAGTTACGTGCTGAAGTTTTGTACGGAAGAGGAATAATAAGAAGTGGAAGAAACATGACGAATAGTGACTCAGCCTTTTGTAACTGCAGCTGTAACATAATGAACAGACTCACCTGCTGCAGACTGTTTCACTGTCTGAGAAGCATCATCCTTCTTCTTCAGTGTGCAAAGTACAGGTGCAGGGCAGATGGTAAATTGTGAGGAACAGTGGTGCAAAGTGTATTTCTATCTTTCTTTGTGTATTTGTTCATATTTTAACCCAAGGCAGAAAATTTGTTTAGTTTATTTTTTCCTTTGAGAGCGGCCAGCGTCCATCAGACAAGGTGGCGCCCTACACAGCGGCCTATATGGCCTATGCCTTGATCCGGCCCTGACCTTACAAGCAACAATTACATTGCAAATTAATGTAGTTGTTGCTTGCTGTATAAAGAAATGAGCAACTGTTAGCTAACAAGTTCAATATATCAACTTAAAAGCTGATGATATGTCAGTATTGTGTTCACTAATTGTTTGATGGAAACTATTGAGCATAACATGCAGTGTTGTATGAATGTCTGATGAACATGTTGATCAGCTGTTTTCTCTGACTCCTCTGGATTACACATGAATGTAGGAGTTCTCTGTGTTGTGTGATCACCTCTCACTGATCAATGTCCATTTATTTCAACAAACAAATGAGGAAGAAGGATTCATTATCTCTCTGTGTTTACAGACCTGCTGCTTCAGCCAATCATCTCTGTGTCTTCTACCATGGACGGGGTCTCCGAGGCCCAGCAGCAGGGGTTTCAGGTGTTTCGGGGCACCAACTTCACCATCAACTGCTCCGTCCAGCCTCAGTACTCAGGAGGCTCCTTACAGCTCACCTTCACCTCCTCCAACACAACATACAACTACACCCAGCTAGCTGTCAATCACTCTGCTGACTTCCTGTTTCCTGCTGCAGACCCCGCCCACCAAGGAAGCTACAGCTGTGTTTATAGCGTCTATGTTTTTGCTCATAACTTCTCCTCTGAGAGCCGTCTGCTGTCTCTCACTGTCACAGGTAAGCTGAAGCAGAGTGTGAAGCTCAGTCCAACTGAGACGTCACACTGACTTTGTTTCCATGTTTGTAAACATGATAAAAAGTCATCAGGCAGCAGGACCGACCCAGCGACCTACAGAGAGCTGAGGTAGAATCTGATGAAGGAACTGTAAACTGTTTCCTTCCTGGGTTCTTTAATGTTATTGAACCATAACAACTGCGTTGTAATGAAAAGTAAAAGACAGCAAACGAGTCAGTGAAGCCAGATAAACACTATAATGATAATAAACAGGACTTTACATGATGAGCTGAATGTCATCAGGAGAACTCAGAGCTTCACCAGGATCACATTTGTGTAACACCCGTCCCATGTAGCTAGTTGGATATCTCAAGTGTTGTAGTACTATGGGCGGGGTCCTGGGTACATATATCTAGGTTTCAAATTTGGCGCGAAGAAATTAAACAAATTTAACTGTTTTTTAGATGACTAACTTAAGAATGAGATGTCAAATAATTGGGCGGTGCCTCCACTTAGCAGGAAAATTTAGTAAGTTTTTTAAAGATATTAAGATTTTAAATCCCACTAAGAATTTTGTTTAACTTATAACCTTTTTACTCAAAACACACATTTATCAAATATAATCATGACACACACACTACACTCAAAGTTCAAATTAGGAATTTAGTTAGCAAAATGTAAATAGTCATATCCATTATAATATTTAACGAGGATACAAAACACTGAATATACCTTAATGAATTTTACTTTGATACTTATAGCTTTTCTAAAGGGCCCACACACACACACACACACACACACACACACACACACACACACACACACACACACTCGCACTGCAACAACATAAAATGTCCTTTTTTCAATAAGAAAACAAAAAACCCGTCGCAGGCCTGAGTCGTTGCTTGGGAGCGTGGAGACCCAAAACAAATGGCCGCTTCACTTGTACAAACAAGCAATAAAAAAAATAACAGTGCACTGGTTAGTAGTTAGTAGTTCGTTACTCACAAGTCTTGGAGGGGGAAAGGGGCAAAAAGGGGTGAAACCGGCTAGATGATGAGATGAGGGAGCATCGATGACACCGGAGTTACTGGCAACACACAGTTCACTATGGCAACCGTGGCGCGAAGCACATCTACTCATCCAAAAGGGTCCAAGTTTGGCTTCCTGGTTCACAGTCTGATAGATGTGTACAACACCATATTTTAGTCAATTAGACTTAACACAAAATTATTAGCTGAGCATATCATGTCGAGCTTTACACACGTCACATGCTAACACATTAACTATACAATAGCATTGGCTATCAAGTGAATAACGTGCTAATATCGTACTAGCGTGCTAATATGCTAACCGCGTTTAGCATTACCTCTAATAGCAGTATGGATCAAAACGAAACCTTACAGAATATACACAGAGGTTAGTTTTACCTTCTGCGAGTGATATGATGTCTGATACAGCTTGATGAGACTCTGCATCCATCCACGTATAAACACCACACAACTCCGACCACGTTTCCACTGTCTTCTTTAGCTTAGCTGTTTTACCTCTGACTGAACCCTGTTTTACACAGTACGGGGTCTCCTCTACATCCCGCCTCTACACATCTCCTACTGGCTAGCAAATAAACAAACAACCAGCATGATTGAACAAAACCCAATATATTCAATCCCATACCCTGTAAGGCTAGGTTGTAAACAAACATACTTTCTATGTGCACATCAACCAAACTTTCTCCATTAACATGAATTACACTCAACAAAATGACAAAGATTAATCAATCGGCTTGTAATGATCTTAATTATATAAGGATATTTAATGAACTTGTTTTATCAGAGGAATGTTTTAAACATTAAAGCTTATTTATTTAACTATTTGCATATTTGTCTGTCTTAAATGAAATATTTTAAGACTGGGCTACATTTGATATAACTGCATGTAAAGATGTTGATTGTTAACAATCAGTTGAATCATTTCAACCAATCAGGAGCTTTAAGGAGAGAATCAGCAGACTTTCATTCATTCTTTCAAACCAGCTGTAAACATGAGTTGTTTTTGTCCAACATCATCAGCATACAGAGGAGATCAGATGAACTTATTCTCTAAGTGCTCAATCAACAGGCTGCTTCACACTTCAGTGATTTTAGGAGATTTAACGTCACTAAAGTTTCTGTTTGATGGGAGCTGTTGTACTCATGATGTCATGTGATCTAATGTGATGACTGAATGTGTCTCATCAGATCCACCAGATCCAGCAGTTTTTATCATCAGACTGGTCGTCCTGCTGGTGACTCTGCTGTTGGTCATCACTGTCGTCTTTTTCATCCTGAAGGTACTGAACATGTTTGTTGTTTAGAGGACTGGTTGAAATGAAGCGCTCAGCCTGTTTATATTGAACTGAAGAGAGGAGTGATGCAGTAACTTAGATCTGTGTTGTCATGTCTCTCCAGGCCAGCAGGGGGCAGAATTCAGACCCACAGGAGAACACTGAGCTGTATTCTTATAACCTTCTTGTTTCTGGAGCTGAAGAGAAGCCGGCTGAAGAGGAAGGAGCCCAGGGAGCAGAGTAGGACCTCCAAGGAGCCACACAAACCCACTGAAGAAGAAAATCATCTTTGGTTTCATCTCTCCTCTCAGTCTCAGCCAGGTTTTTGCAGCCCAGTATGGCGAGGAGTGACGTCCATACTGGTCGATTCCACAGCCTCTGATTTACATCTAGCACCAAAACAGGAAGTAGTGAGACCTTTATTAAGACCACTAGAAGAAGAGCAGAGAGGAGTTCTGATTGGACCATTTGTTACATGATTATCTGTTATATTTTATCATCAATAACTTCTTTCATGTGAACAGCTGTAACTGTTTTTACTTAAATATTTTCATGAATCCAGAGTTTTATGGTCTCATCTGGATAAATGTTGAGTCAAGAAATCATTTAAAAATCCATCCCGTTGTTTATTAGTTTATCTTTTTTCCTCACTTTATATACTATATACTACTTATTCAGCTGAAATGTGTTATTGCTTTTTCCAGAATGTTTGCTTTTTAAAGAAACAGAATAAAAAAGTTATTGCGTGAAATCAGATGATTTATGTTTGTTTTGCTGTTTTTCAAGAAATAAAATCTGATGTTTGACAGAATATAAAGAGCGTGTGTTTCTACTGAATGTTCACTCAGCTCTCAGTTATTGTATGTGACAGTTGCATGCATCCATTTCTAATGTATCAATAAGACTTTTACATTTTGCTGGTTTCATTTCAAAGGTTAGACCCACAAAAGACATCAGGATCATCATATTCTGGCCTCTCTCCACTGAAAATCAAATAATACAATTATCATTCATTTGTTCATGTGCAGACTCAGAATGATTCTGATTAAAGGACAGTTCATCCAGTGGCTATGAACAGCAGTCAGGTGTCCATATGAACAGTGAAAGAGGTTTTCCTCGCTGTTATCATTCCTCCTGTTCATACTGGATATTAATAGATCTTTAAATGTGCTTTCAATCTAAGTGATGGGAGACAAAATCCACAATGTGTCCACACAATCATTTAAAAGTCTCTGTTCAGCTTCAGCAGTCTGAGTTTAGTCATATTAAGTGGATATCTGACACATTTACAGTCTCTTTAGCATCAAATTCTCCTCTTTGTGTTTCCCTGTTGAGCTGCAGGTGGAAGTATAGAAACAAAAAGAGGGACTTTGCCACTAAAAAGACTGTAACGGTTAAAGACATCTACTGGATTTGATTTGAAGCTTCATATTAGCCTCACATAAACTTTTAAATACATTTTTTGCACAGAAGGAGGAGTGTAAGTGCATTATGAAGCTTCTAATATCTTGTTTTTTGGTGCATAACAGTCAAAAAATAGAACATAAATAGAAAAATACCACTATCATGAAAGATAGGTGTTATAAGTATAAAAATATAAACCAAATATTATATCGGTTTGGTTTGTCTACTAAATATCGTAGAAAATATATATAGTGAAAAGTTACTGGTGAACTTTTTATTGGTAGATTACACACCATTAGACAAAAATGTCTTCACTAGAGGTCTTACTGATAGCGCTGTAGCTAAATTTAAGGAAGCACTTCCATTACCGCTGAATTAAATTCCTTTTATCAATACCTCAGAGGACTCTTGTGATAATTTTAGTCCCTCCCATATTGATAATTTTGTTGACAGCACAAGGCACAGGAAGCTCCATAAACCATAAACCATGCTGGTGTGTTGGCGTCCTTCTTCTGCCCTTCGCCAGCTGTTCCTGCTGTTGCTGTTTCTTGTTGCTACTTGTTGATTGTTGTTGTTGTTCTCTTTCATTGTGTGCGAGTTATTGAACGAGCCTCCGATGAGTCGATCGAACCCTCCTGAGAGTCGTCTGAACGCTTCAACGCTTCTTCGCTACAAAGAAGTTGAGTTGGTCTTAAATCTGAAATGTTTCTGCACTGAGGAGGAACACCAGAGTCAGTCTGACTGATTTTTATTGAGAAAACAGAAAATTTGGCAAAATGACGTCAGACATTTAAACAAACTGCAGCTTTAACTCAACATGAAATATTGATCTGCTATTGAACACACACACACACACACAGTCACACACACTTTACACACACACACACACTGATATTCTTATAACATGAGTGAGTTCATTCAGAACTTCTTTTCACTGAACACAAATCACTTATTAGACTCTTATTAGTATTGATCGTCGATTAGCTGACAGGTTTGGATAAAAAAACAAAAACAGTAAAAAAACAAAAAATAACAATAATAATAAAAAAAAACATCTGTCGAGTGACTGAGGCATGCTGGGTAATCACAGGAGGACTCACAGAGCTTCAAACATTTAAAGGGGCCGCACCGATCAATTAACAGGTCCTGTCGGTCCTCAGCCTCTATGATGTCATCTGTCACCTGATGACGTCACAGCGACGTCATCAGGCTGATGCTACAAACCGGAGGTGTGCAGTTTGAAAAGGTGAAGCCGTTTACTTAATGACAGACCCTGCCCAGGTGCGTTATGGGACATGTAGTGCGGGCGATCCACAGAAACACAGAGACACGTTTCTAAACTCAGCTGCTCTTTGAATTAAACACAGAAACGTTGTTTTGTATTTGAAGAATAAAACGCGTCGTCGGGAGAAGCGGAAACGTCGTCAGCAGCGGGTCTCGTAGATGCCGCTGCGACCGATGTAACGGACCCATTTGATGACATCGTGATCGCTGTAGTTCAACTTCGGCTCGAAGACCTTCAGATATCGAACCTTCAACCCCGACGGAGCGAAGGGCACCTGAGGAAGAGGGGGAGGAGTTTAATAATGTTAAGTTAGCATAGCTCCTGTAGCCCCTCCTCTCAGCTCCAGGCTACATTAGCTGCTACTAGCATAACACACATGGTGCATCATGGGTAATGTAGGCAGGCGGTTTTGAGAAAGAAGTATTCCAGTAGAGAATATAAATAGAGCTGGAAATGAAACGGTGTGTTCTGACCTCAAAGTTCATGGAGATGGGGGGTCGAGCCCACTTCTTCTTGTCGTTGGTGGGCAGCAGCTCGATCTCCGCGCTGATCTGAGACTCCTTCATCCCCGCCATCCTCTTAATCCTCAACACACAAATACACACGTTACAAACCGCTCTTCTTCTACAGAAACAACACGAGGAGCTTTCACACAATCAGGAGACAAACAACAAAAAACAACAACATTAAACTAAACGTAGAATAAAATACATCCAGGATGAAATATTTTAAATGTCCTGCTTGGAGTTCATTTCTAAGACTAAAATCAATGTTTGTGATTACAATATATTAGAATTATAATAATAAAAGTAAACAAATAGCATTAAATAATTATCACTGGTCAGTTAAAACCATTATTCACATTATTGATTCATCTGCTGATTAGTTTTTATTAATTGTTGTTTATAAAATATCAGAAAAACGTCCGTCCATCAACTAATCAATCAATTGATTAATTGTTGCAACATATTGAGCTGCTGGACATTAAAGGATCGGTTTAGAGGAGCAGGAGGTCCACGGGCCGCTGTTTGCCCACCACTGCTGTAACACCTTGATGCAGATCAATAAATCCAATCAATCCAAACACTTGACTTGAGCTGATGATGTAATGCAGCAGCAGCGTTATTGATCTGTTCAAGCTGAACTGATCAACTTCACAGAGAGTTTCAGTCTGCAAACACAACTAACGGATCAATAGATTAGTTGATCCATCAGCTGACAGACTAGTTTGATTATTGATTAATTAGTGACAAACAACGACTGATAACTAATCAGATGTGCCTGATCAATCCGTTTCCTTTGAGTCACACTTACTTCCAGACGATGGCGTTCTCGCTGGCTTTATATTTGGCTTTTCCCTTCATACAGATGAGCTGAACCCCGCTGGTGTTCAGGGGGGTGGGAACACGAACCTGAGGAGGAGGAGGAGGAGGAGGAAGAGGAGGAGGAGGAGGAGGAGGAGGAGGAAGAGGAGGAGGAGGAAGAGGAGGAGGAGGAAGGTTCAACCTGATCGTTTATTTTACAGAGTTTAGAAAAAAAGTTCTTTTATTTATAATTGATTTTATTTCATTGATACTTTTCTGTCGTGCAGTCGTCTCAGATGGTTTAAATTGTCTTTGTCATTTTAGAAACATGAAACTTAACTATCAAGAAATGAATTATTTGATCATTTTGAAGAACTTTTATTGATTCTTTAAATCAATAAATCATCTAATTTATTTCCAACATGTTTCATTTCTTATTTCTGATCATCTTTAACCTCATTTTATAATATTCTCATTGATTTTAAATGTTTAAACCATGTAAAGAAGGAAAGATGCTCATATATGGATGTTAAATCTTCTCCTTGAGTGAGATATGAAGTCTTGTTCTGACTTTCTATAAACGGAGGACAGTTGCCGGCTGTGAGAGGAACGAAGGTTTGGTGCAAACACCAACCGAGTTTCCATCAATAAACTTTAATGCTCGATTTGAAGCTTCACGTCAGAGAATGTGGTTTAAATTTTGCTCTACGTTTGGATGGAAACCGAGCTGCTGACGTTATATTTATGACTCTATTGTTATGTTCTGATGTGATGTTTAGATGTCGGCACCTCGATCTTCTGAGCCAACAGCGACGACTTGAAGTTGGACTTGATGACAACTTTGACCTCCAGTTTGGTGCGGCCGACCTCTCTGACCAGAGGAATCACTCTGAAGGGCAAGATGATGTCTTTGGTGGTTCGATACCTGCAGACACACACACTCTGTAAAACACACACACACACACACTGGCTCATTCTTTAATAAATCATGTGACAGAGATGCGTGACCTCTGACCTCATGAGTTCATAATCTCCGTCCGGCGGGATGAAGCTGATGCTGCGCTCCGAGTCGAACTTGCTGAGACGGACACACTGGTGGAAGGTGCAGTCATCGATCGCTATCGACTGTTTCCCGCTGAGGACAGAGACGTCAGTTCACAACTACTACTGACAACCAATCAATCATCTAACCATCTGATCTGCAGGACTCAGGTGAAGGTCAGGTGGTGCAGTGTGACCTCTGACCTCTTGCCGGCGTCCTCGGAGCCCCCTCCCTTCCCCTGCTTGTCGATGACGATCTTGTCGTTCATCCCGAACTTGCACTCAGGCATCCCGCTCAGGTAACTCTTCATCACCACCCGACCGGACACGTGAGCACTGAGCACCTGACCTGCGCGCACACACACACACACACACACACACACACACACACACACACACACACACACACACACACACAGGTTGGTGTGATGGCGCCCTCTTGTGGCTCTCACATTCTCTCACCGTCACATCTGTTCATGATTTAATTATTTACTTTTTCTAAATACTACATTACCCATGAGCCTCAGCGGCTGTTGTTCGTACCTTGCGGTGACATCAGCAGGTTGACGCTCTCCAGAACGTCCAGGAAGAGTTCGTTACGTCTGTATTTGATTCCCTCTCTCCTCCAACCGATCTGACCCGTCACCTGACTGGTGATCTGAGACTGCTCCTCTTTGGACTGGAGGGGTGACAGGAAGTGGGGTAACAGGAAGTGGGTAATGGGGGGGTTAGGACAGTCGGCTTTCTTGAATAAACTGATGTAAACAGAAACCCGGTTGGTGTCGTCAGAGGAGTAAGCGTGTTTATAATCATTTAAAATAATTCATCCAAAGTTTAACTCTGAATAAATCAGTTTCCACCTAAAAGTCTGATGACTGTTAAACTTTGTCTTTGTTGTGTTTAGTGTCAAAGTGTTCATTTATATCAGTGATGAGAGAAGAAGTCACTTCCTGTCACCTGCCGCATGTAAACAGATTCACAGTAACGTCACGTGTTGTTAGTTTACAGTTTGTTTTGTTTAAATTTACTCAGCGATAGAAAGAAGACGAGAACTTCAGCCGCCAATAAAAAGATACTAAATGTTAAAACATCAGGATAATAAGCTGTATAATCATTTATAATAATTAATAATAATTAATAATAATAATAATAATAATGATCTTTTAAACATATGAGCGTGTGTGTGTGTGTGTGTGTGTGTGTTTGTGTGGACTCACATGATGCTGCAGGTCCAGACGAGCAGGAAAAGAGAAGAAACAGTTTATGAGTCACGTGTCATACCAAAATATTAAAGTCTGAATTACTTATTATTAAATCACATTTTTTCAGCACCTCCCTACTGTAAATAATAATAATAATAATAATAATAATAATAACTAACAATAATTTCTGATGACGTAATTAACAGATAAGCAGATGATTATAAAACTGATGATTGGATTAAATATTTAAACATGATTCATTTATTAAATTTCAGTTTTTGCTGAATTCAAGTTGCAACAATTATTCAACAGAAACTTTTATCTGCAACTGTTTTCATTATTAATTCATCATTTTTAAAGTAAAAAAAGCTTCAAAACTTCTTTGTTTCTCAAACGTGACGATTTGCTGCTTTTCTTTGTTGTCAGTGACGATAAACTGAATAAAGTTTTGGGAGTTTTAGTCGAACAAAACGAGCCAATCAGAGACGTCACTGCGACCTCGGAGAAATAAAAACATCATATTTTCTGTTTTTTAACGTTTCATTGATGAAACAAGAAGCTGAAGTGAAACAAAAAGGTGATAAAAGACTCAGCAAATCAATCTGAAACTATTCTGATTGAACTGATTGATCATCTGAGGGTCGTTTACTGACAGGATGATCGACTGTGTGAATGAATTAATCAATAAATGTATTGATGATGCGTTGAGCTTCTACCTGACTCTTGATGCCTTGTTGGGTGATGAAGGTTTTCAGAGCTCCGGTCTCTGAGTTTTGAGGGTAACCGAAGTCCAGAATCTCTGCAGGACGGAAACCAACGTCAACAAACAAACAAACAAACACTCAAATAAACAAACAAACCGTAACAGACACCACAGAAGAAGAAGACCGGCTCTTCACGCTCCAGGCGGAGGCGTCTCCTGTCAGCGCTGTATTTTCTTTAGGTTTTGATTTTCTCATCCAACGCTTACAAAAATCAAAACCTAAAAAAACAACAGAAGCAGCAGAGCGAAGGCGGCGTGGAGAGATGACACTTCCTGTTTAGACAAAAAAAAAGACAGAACGCTCCTCTGAACCAATCAGACTGTACCGTCCAGCAGCTCGTAGATGAGGACGAAGTTGTTCTTGACGTTCTCCTCGCTGATCTTGCCGAAGTAGGCGGTCATGACGTCGCACATCTTGTAGAGGAACTCGAACACCATGGCGGCGTTGACGTTCTGCTTGGTGACGGCGGCCAGCCAGATGTTGGAGCGTTTGACGTGGAAGAAGCTGGTCCGGGCGATGTTGGTGACGGGCGAGCGGACCTGCTGCCGGGCGTGGATGACGTTGACCCGGAACGCGTCCACCGCATTTCTCCTGGAGGAGTAAATGAAGACGAGACGGTAAAAAAACGATCCGGTGTCAGATTATAAAATGTGATTTAATGTTTTTCTGTAGAGCTGCAATGATTGGTCGATTAATCAATTATTACTGTTACATTAATCAGAAACTATTTTGATTATTTATTGATTATTTTGAGTCATTTTATAAGGAGAAAATATCCAAAAGTCTCTGATTCCAGTTTGTTAAATGTGAATATTTTCTGTTTTTTTTTGGTCCTTTATGACAATAAACTGAAGATCTTTGAGTTCTGGACTAAATAAGACGTCATCTTTTATTCTGGGAGATTATTAAAAAGACATTTTCACTATTTTCTGATGATTCATCGATTAACTGGATAAACGGATCAATAATACAGATGATGGTCTGATTCCTCTGACGTCCTTCAGCTGTGAGTTATCTGCACAGACGGAGGTGACCTCATCACTGAGGTTTTTTTTTTTTATGTTCTGTCATCGCCGCAGGGCTCGGTGCTACGCTGCTGTTGCCTAGCAACAGGCTCCCTGCATCACGGACTGACTGAGATCCAGGCTGCAGCAGCACGAATCTCTGCAGCGCAGAGAGAGAGAGAGAGAGAGAGAGAGAGAGAGACAGAGAGAGAGAGAGAGAGAGAGAGAGACCTCCATCTGACGGTGGACGTACATGCGTATTATGAGCTTGATGTAGTTAAAGTATTGCAGTAAAAGTAGTGGTTTGGTCCCTCTGACTGATATATTATTATATATGACATCATTAGATTATTAATACTGAAGCATCAGTGTTAGAGCAGTTTAGCTTTTATACTTTATCTGCATAATTTATTCTTTATTGACATTTGGTGACTGCAGTTTGTCAGAGATCAGCTGTGCTTCTCTGGCCTCAACTCTGAAGTCCAACCCCTCCCATCTGAGAGAGCTGGATCTGAGTGGAAACAAGCTGCAGGATTCAGGAGTGAAGCTGCTGTGTGCATGTTACTGTTGTAGCTGCTGGAGGTGGAGCTAGTTTACACAACTCTATATACAGTTAGCTAGTTTAGTCCACTGGTTCCCAACCTAGGGGTCAGGGCCCCTCCAAAGGGTCAGCAGATATATCTGAGGGGTCGTGAGATGATTAATGGGAGAGGAAAGAAGAAAAAACAAAGGAAAAATCACTATTTGGTGGAGCTGTTAACATTGTAGAAAGTAGCATCACATGGAAATACTGAAGTGAAGTACAAGAACCTCTTAACTGGACTTCAGTTTAGTTGTTTTCCAGCTGTTTACTGTTGAATCTGTATAAATTTTATTCTGTGATGTTTGGAACCACTAAGATGATATTGAGGCTCATTTTTCTTACACAAGTGTCTTTATTTCTGCGATCGCCTTCATTTTCTCTGTTGTCACATGTACATCAGTCCCATCTTTACCTGAACCGTATCAATCCAGATGTATGAATGATGCACAAAAACCAAACACTCACATTCTTCTTCATTATTCTTTTAGAGGCATCATTTCACAGATGATATATATGTCTAATATATCAGAATATTCACAGTAAGACTTTTTTTTTTTCATGTTAGTCTAAAGTTACGAACACAATATTATTCCAGCTCAATAAAGTTCACTCTTCATCTATTCTTAATATTTCAAACAGATGTTTTTCTTCTTATTTTTTTGTTTTTCTAATACTCACCCGATGTCATCGCGGTACACCCGAGAGATCAACACCTCCCCCTTGTGGTTGTAGATGAAGAGTCCTCCGATCATAGCCGACACCGTCAGTCACAGCTGCTCATAACGAAAAGACTCGCTGCAGACACAGAAGAAGAAGAAGAAAAACACACCTGGTTTTAATGACATTTATTCAACAACGGCCACTGAATTATTTATTTACATTTGTCTATTCTGCTTAACACATCTTGTTCTCTCCATTTTGTTCCTCCCTCCAGACTAAAAATCAACGTTTTTCTCTCTTGAAAAATCTCCTGCAATAGATTAAACGTCAGGAGGCCGCCACATGAACAGAAACAGTTTCTTCTTCGTTGGTTTTCTGCCCAGTGGGAGGAGAATTACATGATTTAATGTGAACGGAGGTAAGGAACTCCTGCGTGTTACACTTTAGCAGCTAAATGTCAATGTTGTCTCAGTTTTTCTTTGTAAACAGAAACACCAGCTGCAGTTACAACCAGCGGCCACAGGTGTCGCCAAATCCACCAGGATGTAAATCTGAAGTATTTTAAGGAATCGCATCAGTAGTTTAATTTCGAAAAATCTGCCGTTATCTTTTATTTCCTCTTTTTTTTGTACACAAGAGAAACACAGAAGAAGAAACTACTTATGAAAAATCAAAACTTATTATTCCTTTGAATAATAACTCACTATAGCCAGTGGATTAACCTTTACAGAAATGAAGACATCACTTAAATATCAAAGATTTCTATTACACAAGAATATTACATATTTTTCTATCATATCAAAACGAGGCCCTTAAACATGTTATGTATCAGCAGCTGATAATATTCTGGTTTTAACATGTTTACTTTGAGTTTTATCAGCAGATAAAATACCAGTGATAATAATAATAATAATAATAATAATAATAATAATAATAATAATAATTAGAAGAAGACAAATATTAACACATCCTTCCCACACATTTTAAATTGGTTACATAACTGACACTAACATTGATTATATGGAAGCACATTGCTGACAGTTAAAAAAATAAATAAAACGTAAGAGAATACAAAAGATAAAAGGTCAAAATTATGAAAAACAATGTGAAATTTGTAGTTTTTATGATCCCATTAGAACCATTTTTTCTTTTCCTCGGAGAAATTGACTTCCATACAATTAAGTCATATATATATATACACACACATATATTAAATTATTTTTCATGTTAAAATTGCTGATTTGAACTCAGCACCGTCCACTTGATTGATTTGTCCCTTTAACGTTACAGCTGCTAGTTAGCATGTTAGCTTTGCCGATGCTATCCTTCTGTGTGTCCAATTTAATAAAAAAATATATAAAAAACTAACCAGACTCGTCAATTATATGTTGATTATGGAAGCTAACGCTGTTGTTCAGCTCGCAGTTTTAACCGTTTAACGGTCCGAACTCCGTTTAAAAAAACAGTCATTTCAACGGCTATTCAATAACCGACGCGGCTGCAGACACAGACCACCGGGACGTTGACCGGTCGGTAACGTCGGTGTCTTTTGGTGCTTTCGGCATAAAGGAAAACAAACGCGGATCACTTATATGGATAATATTTCATTTTTTCCACCGTTAGGATCGAATCAAAGTCACCTATTGTCCATCGTTACCGCCCAGTCACGTACGTTACGATGTTAGCTACATATAACGTTATTTCTCGATAAACTAATAAGTTATTTGGCTGAAAACTTGCGGTTTTATTAAACATGTATGCTATTTATGTGTGCCGAATTAAAGAGTCGTTCCTCCTGAACCGTAAAAGACATTAAATCACGACTATAACAGGGTGTACTGGTATTGATAAGCAACACATCAGTGAAAACCCAGTTTTTCAAAAAGGCGCTTCGTAGACGACAGCTAGCTAGTAGCAACAGCTGCTAACGTTACCGCAGCGATCAGACGGCGACGACTCCGCCGCGGTCACTCCGCCGCTGCTGCAGTGCCGACAGACGGACACACAGACACAGAGACGCCCGGTGGGGTTTACGGTCCTCCGTGTTCTTACCACTCACAGAGAGACAGAGAGAGAAAGAGAGAGAGGACCGCTGAGAGAACCGCCCGGGCCCTGCCGTCACTCCATCACGACATTTGACCGTGAAAACCGGACTCTCCCGTCTCCTCCGGTCGGAGGCAAGATGTCGGCGGCAGCAGCGGACTGTCAGCTGACGGCAGCTCGGCGGCCGCGTCCCGTTCAGAGCAGCCGCCTCCTTCACTGAGACTACCACACTTCTTTATTATCACCGGTTCACTACGATGTTTCTGTTTAACTGACACTAACTAAACATAATTTTACACAAGAACTTTCACTTAAATACAACAAAGAGGTATTTGTACTTTACTTGAGTATTTCCATGTGATGCTACTTTCTACATTTCAGAGGGAAATATTGTACTTTCTACTCCACTGCATTTATTTGACAGCTTTAGTTACTTTTCACATGCAGATTTGACACAATGGATAATATAACAAGCTTTTAAAATACAACACATTGTTAAAGATGAAACCAGTGGTTTCCAACCTTTTTGTCTTTTGACGTCTTACAAAAAGCAGTGTGTAGTCGGGGTTACATTTCACATGTCCATGAGTTGTTAACAGCTCCACCAAATAGTGATTTTTCCCTCTAAACTTCTCACATGTTTTCATTTCAATAAATGTTCAAATGATCCAATATTTCAGCAAAAATCAAAGATTAGAGAAAAAGTCCAAAAACTGAAAACAGATTTGTTTTTTGTTTTTTCTTCTTTCTTCTCCCATTAATCATCTCACTGATTTATCTGCTGACCCTTTGGAGGGGCCCTGACCCCAGGGTTGGGAACCAGTGGACTAAACTAGCTAACTGTATATAAAGTAATGTAAACTAGCTCCACCTCCAGCAGCTACAACAGTAACATGCACACAGCAGCTTCACTCCTGAATCCTGCAGCTTGTTGTCACTCAGATCCAGCTCTCTCAGATGAGAGGGGTTGGACTTCAGAGTTGAGGCCAGAGAAGCACAACTGATCTCTGACAAACTGCAGTCACCAAATTTGAATAAAGAATAAATTATGCAGATAAAGTGTAAAAGCTAAACTGCTCTAACACTGTATGCTTCAGTATTAATAATCTAATGATATCATATATAATAATATATCAGTCAGAGGGACCAAACCACTACTTTTACTGCCATACTTTAACTACATTAAGCTCATAATACTTGCACTAATAATAATGTACTTTTACAGTAGTAGGATTTTTCATTGAGGGGTATTTTTACTTTGCTGTATTAGTATTTTTTATCCTTGTAAAGTATCTCAGTTCTTCTTCCACTACTGTATGACACACTAACAGGAAGCTGGCTGCTGCTCTCCGGTCCTGACTGCTCACTGAGGCTGAGGCAGCAAGGCTGTGGATTGGGACGCGGCCCTCCCTCCTCCTCCTCCTCCTTCTCCTGTCTCCCCTCCTCCTCTCTCTCCTCCTCCTCCGTCTTCTCAGGAGAAAGGAAGCAGTGAGCCCTGCACATGAATCATCATCATTCACGCACACGAGCAGGCCTCGGTCAGATCACACCGGCCTGATGCTGTCTGTGATTCACTGAAAACAGCCTCTAATGCAGCAAAGCAGCTTCATAATCTGCGTTTCAGAGCTGAATGAAGGCTGGTGGCCCCCAGAGCTGCAGGGGCTACAACACTACGATCAGGCTGTGGACAGATCCAGCGTCAAAATCCTGTTTTATGTTTCAGTTTTCTGCATACATGCTGCATATTCCTAAATTAAACTGTGTTTAATCAGATGACCACACAGCAAATCTAGAATGCAGTAAAGGGTTTAATAGCAGAAGCTGTGTTTTAAATCAATAATTACACACTAAATATAAGCAGGTCTGAGTCTGATATATTATTATATACGACATCATTAGATTATTAATACTGAGGCATCAGTGTTAGAGCAGCATGTTACTGTTGTAGCTGCTGGAGGTGGAGCTAGGAGTTAGCTAGTTTAGTCCACTGGTTCCCAACCTAGGGTTCAGGGCCCTCCAATGGGTCAGCAGATAAATCTGAGGGGTCATGAGATGATTAATGGGAGAGGAAAGAAGAACAAACTTCTGATACAAAGTTCTAGTCCAAGATCTGATTTCACATTGATCCTCCAATTACAGATTTGACAGTAGAAGGCTGACATTATGATGATCCACAATAACACAATGAAAAATTCACTCTGCTCATTTTAGGGAAAAGCTCATTGATGAGGACATAGTTGGACTTTAAATTACATTTTATTTGCATAATGTATTCTTTATTGACATTTGGTGACTGCAGTTTGTCAGAGATCAACTGTGCTTCTCTGGCCTCAACTCTGAAGTCCAATCCCTCCCATCTGAGAGAGCTGGATCTGAGTGGAAACAAGCTGCAGGATTCAGGAGTGAAGCTGCACTAGTTTCATCTTTAACAATGTGTTGTATTTTAAAAGCTTGTTATATTATCCATTGTGTCAAATCTTCATGTGAAAAGTAACTAAAGCTGTCAAATAAATGTGGTGGAGTAGAAAGTAGCATCACATGGAAATACTCAAGTGAAGTAAATCAGAACTGTAATTAAGTACAGTGTGTTACTTTTCAGAAACAGTTATTTAAACAGTCTTTATTCATCTGATGCAGGAACTGTTTTGGAGGTTTAATAAAAACGAATCTAGTTGAACATTTTGTTTTTTGCACCATGTTGTTGGGAACTCTGGGTTGATGTATGTTATCTTCTACATCGTTAAGCTAGTTAACCATCTCAGTTTTAAATAAAATTATCTGAAGTTGACTTTGCTTTATCTAGGGGATCTGAAACAATTAAGTATAGCACATATATATTATATATATGAAAGAGGTAGAAACAGGGGGTTAAACACTCTTACAACAACATCTGCACTTTGTGTTTTGGACGCACCTGCAGGATTTTATGGCAACAGCTTTTTTTTTTTTTTTTTCTTGTCGAAAAACCAAATCAGTATCTTCTGAGATAGTTTTGGACTTTAATGCAACAACATTTATTCATCCTACATCTTGTGTGTTAGTGTGTTTATTATTGTGTAAGCATCAACTCAGAGGTACCTGAACACAACATTCAAATCACTGGTTACTCTCAGAATATCTTCATAAACTTTGACAAAACAAAACAAAAAAAAAAAAAAAAAGACAAAACAAAAACAGGTTTTTATTTTCCATCTCTCTGCTTTAAGTGCACATGTCAGGGTTTGATTTTTTTCCTAAAGTGCTGCGTATTTAAGGTTTCACTGCACCGACATGAAGGTCCTACAGGCAGCAGAGACGAAACACGACTGTCATAAACATTCAGTGTTTTAAATACGACCACATTCGCTGGATCGCGCTGAGCTGAAGGTCCAACCGCCGCCGCAGCCGCTCGCTTCTCCTCACTTACAGTCACACAGACAAAACCAGCATCCAGACAGCTTCAGAGATAAATATCACCAGGTATTATTTGGATTTTATTCTTGATGAACAAGGTTTTTATCCAAAAAACACACACAGAGAAACACACGAGTGAGGACAGTCGAGTTGTGTGAAGCGTCTTCAAATCGTCGAGTGGTTCTTCCTTCTTTCCAGAGTAAACTTTTTTTTTTTTTCCCCCCTCCCTCCTCTCAGAATTTGAATTTTCTGGAACATTAAAAGCCTCTAAACGCCTCCCTCCTCTGACACAGACACAAGTTAAACATCTGGTTCAAGCACAGTCTTCATGTTCAACATGTCCACATGAAGGCAGAACAACGAGCTCGTCTTGATGGAGATCTGTACACACACACGCGCGCTCACACTCACGCACACACACAGCTTCAGTCCGAGTGTGTTGCTGCCGCTGCGTTCATCAACAACAACAACAAACAACAACTGTGTCCAAGCTCCACCCAACATCAAACAGATTTCCTTGAACATCCGGCGCCTGACAGGCCAACAGTCCTCCGGCTGCTCCGATCCAATCACATGTCAGACCACAGAATGGCTTTGCTGCCTTTCTCCACGCTGGCGACGAACGCTCCCGACGGCGACCACGACACAGAGTTGATGGCGGAGCTGCAGACAGAAGAAGAAGAAGTTTCATAAACCACATTCAGGCTGTAAAACCATTAGATTCATTAGTAGAAACATGACGGCCTGTTTGAACCAATAAGACGCCAGAAACTATAAAACCTGATCACATGTTGCTGCTGTTCTTGCACATTTTTACACCTGAATGTTTCACTACGAAGCCGGTTCAACATATCCAGGCTTTCCTGAACTCTTAGAGATAAGTGGCATCACAACTATGGACTTTTTGTCAACTCACGCTTTCAGCACATCCCCCTAAAAAAAAAAAAAAAAAAAAAAAAGGGGCGTTATGACTCTTTTTCCGCACAGAATGGACCAATCAGATGCCGCCTACTTCAGTCAGGAGGAACAGATTATAAAAAAAAGGTGAAATATGAATATAAATACATGAATAATCAATTAGTTTATATATTTATTTTACCACTCAGTGCCTCCCACATCCAGAGCTCTGAAACTATAAACTTGATGATCAGTGGAAGTCACTTTAGGTTGAAATCAAAGTGAAATTAATATTACAGACTTAATATTATCTGTGATAAATACGAATAGACTAATCAATTTTATTTTTGTTCCAAGTATTTATTCATTAGATTTGCTTTTTTTAAATACGGTTTGATCTATTATAACAGAATCCCACAGTAACGCCAACCTCCTGCACTGTTACAGATGTACAACATGACATCAAATCAATGGTAAGTCTGATGATCAATATACTAATCAGTATTCTAATAGCTGCAGTGGCAGCAGTGTTAATCAGGTATTTAGTGAAAAGGCAGCACTTTTTATTACCGATTTAAGCCAAAACTCAGAACATAATCTGCTCTGGACCAGGTTAAGTCTGCAGCATCAGTTACCATGGCGATGTAGCAGGCTCAACATACCTCACTAACCCACTAATCTCACTACGTAGTAACTTACAGCCCTCTGATTCGTTCACATTTTGTCAGATTTATTCTCCAAATATTACAACGTTTTTCAGAACTTTATTCTCCGGTTGCAGCCGAAGATGTTCAGACAACCATCACTGCGATACTGAAGGAAACTTAAACGTGATGATTCTCAGGTTCAGCAGATTTATGGAGGTTTGTTGGTGATGACGTCAGAGATAATGAGGAAGTGTCAGGGATGCGTTTCTGACCGAGTTACAGCTCTGAGGAGGATTTCTGACTCTTCACCTTCAGCTCTAACGTCTAGTAAATCACCTCCAGAACAAAAAGGAAAATAAAGACGTAACTTCCCGGCGGTTATTGTGTTTGTCACTGAACATCTGTGATCAGTCCGGTTCTTACTTGTGGTTTCGGTCCAGAGTTTTTTCCAGTTTCCCTGTCAGAACGTTCCAGATGTACAGAGCGCCGTCAGCTGATCCTCCGGCTATGTAGCTGCCGTCAGGACTGAAAACAACAAAACAACAACAGAAGCTTCAGACTCTTCTGATTATAAAAACAGGAGCTTCAACATCCTGCAGATGTTTCACATTAAAAGCCTCCAGGAACGACTGGTGGCCTTTAAGCCATGGGAAGACTTTTAATGTGACACATCAGTGCAGGAAGTGTTGACAGCAACCGTAAAAAACAGTAAAGTAGAAACTCAGTCACTGAATGAGCTCGTTAGCAAAGCTGCAACAATGAATCAATTGTCAAATATTAAATGAATCGCAAACTATTTTGATGATTGATTCATTGTTTTGAGTCTTTTTTTGCATGAATGTGAATATTTTCTGCTTCTTTAGTCCTTTCTGACAGTAAACTGAATATCAACCATGCAACTAATTAATTGAGTAAAATAATGAAAGGATTAATTGATGATTTAAATAATAGATATTTGCAGCTCTGTCAGCTGACACTTGAGTATCTAGTGTTCAGTTTCCAGCTGCCTGAACTTGTGAACAAACAGTTGATTTATCAGTTAATCATTAATCAACTGATAAAGTAAAAATTAGTTGCGGTGTTCCTCAGGGATCTATTCTTGATCCTTTATAGTTTCAGTTTAAGGTGCTTTAAAAAAAACACACCTTCTGACATCATCAGCTTTTCAGAGCAGGCAGATTGCTTCTACTGTGTCTGTGTATCAACTGATAAACATATTAAAACGATAAAGATTTAATAAATGAAATTTAAAAACATTTGAGGATGTTGTCTTGGACTTTAGGAAACACTGATCCACATTTTTCACCATTTTCTGACCTTTTACAGCACAAACAACTAATCAATTAAAAAAACTAATCTAATCTATTAAAAAGGAATATAACTGACAGATTAGTTGCAGGTTTACTCATTAATTCATACGGACTAGAGAGTTGAAGATAAAAACACTTTCTACTGTTTGAATATAAAGTTGCATCACGTGGAAATACTCAAGAAATGCACAAATAGCTTAAAACGGCACTAAATAAGTAACTGAATAAATGTTCTTCGTTAGTTTCCTGCTCTGGTTAGAGGAGGAAGTGTTGAACCCACCTGAAGGTGACTCTGGTCCAGTCGGCTCCACACTTGAAGCCCTGAGCACTGAACACACAAACACATCTGTCATTAAACAACAACAACAACAACAACAACGTGACTCTGACTGTGTGATTACACTACAGATGCCGAACCTGAACGTCTGTCTGACGGCGTTGGAGCGCAGGTCGATGATCTTCACCAGGTCGTCTCTGGTGCAGGTGAGCAGCTCAGTGCGGTCGTGGTTCAGGTCCAGAGACGTGACTCTGCCCAGCAGCTCCAGTTCCTGGACTATAGTCTCCGCCCTGACACACACACACACACACACACAGAGGTAAACACACAGTAGCAGCTCTGAGCACGTCACCACAATGTCAAAGGTCACGCTAGATGTGGTTCTGGGGAAGCGAAGCGGACTGAAAGCTCACCTGCTGTCCCAGAAGCGAACCTTCTTATCGAAGTGTCCGCTCATGATGCACTGCTCCGTGCAGACGATGTCGTTACAGCTGGAACCGGCAAACACCGTCTTGATACCTGCACAGGTGATATGAATTTTTACACACAAAAAAAGGCCACGTTGCTATGGTAACACTGTACTTAAAAAAATAAATATCAGTCAGACAAAAATAAAAACAAACAGCCAATCACGTACAGACTTTGCTGCGGAGGTCCCACAGTTTGAGCGTTCGGTCGTAGCTTCCGGAGGCGATTCGAGCGTTGTCCAATAGGAAGCGAGCTGACAGAACCTTCCCGCTGTGACCCGTCAGCGTGTGCTGGACAAACAAACATCACTTTTAATTTCATTCGTTAACGACCCCCCCCCCCCACACAACGCAAAACGGGAAACATTTAAAATCTAAACGCTGACGTGAAAGCGGAGCTCCTGTTGGTCTCAGTAGAGGAGTGAGATCACCTCTCAGGCCCCGCCCACTCAGCCTGACGCTCCCTTCTGATTGGTTCTGTTGGATGTCAATCAGCTTCATCACACTGAGCCTGTAGGATCTGCGTACAGACTCAGAGCTGTGATGTCACATCCTGTCTTGTCAGCGGCTGCCAGGACCAGCGCTGCACTACTAGAGCATGCTGGGAGATGAGAGCAAGGGCGGCTGCTGGGAGCCAAAAAAATGGCGGCTAAGGGGGCGGAGCATCTGAGCGTCAGACCTTTTACATCACATCACTGACCAACAAGGGTACGGCGCGATCACACGGCGAGATGCTGCGACGCTCAAAACAACCCGTCAACACCACTCAGTTTCCATGACAACATGATTTTATTTCCTGACTAACATTTTATTTTGAAATTTCCTCAAGATTTTAGTTTGAAACTTTTCCCAAATTTCCTCAACAAAATATTTATTAACTTGTCGTTAAATAATTTGAAGTGTCTCCAACATTTTCAAAGAATAAAATGTTAATACAGCAGAACGATTAGCGGATCAATCATTTAAAATCGATCAACTAATTAACTGGCAACAAATGAACAGTCGACACTCAACAGAACATAAATAACTAAATATTAGAATAAACATTAACAATATGTGAAGAATCGAACAACAAGTTTGTGGACGTAAACAATTGAACAAAAATATTCTGAGTTTAAATGCCCCAAAAACTATAAAGAATATAAAGAAATAATGTTTCTGGGAATATTTCTCTGCTTTATTTTGAAATTTTACAAATGATCCTTAACAGCAAACGGATGAATATCTGGTTAAAACATTAAATTGTTACTTTTTAAAAAGGCCAAAACACAGAAACCAGTTTTATTTTTCTTATAAAAATAATAAAAATAAAGTAAAACCTGCAACGATTTTGATCTGTAAAATCGTATTAAGTCTTTTGTGAAAATGTCAATATCTGCGTTCTTTCCTTTTCTATGATGGTAAAGTGAATTTTAAACATTTAAAAACATTCATTTGACATTTAAAAAGGAAACCTTTCACAGTTTTCTGACATTTTATTGATGAATTGTTTGAGAGAATCAATAATAGTTGCAGCTCTGGTTAATAAAAGTTATATTTTCACAGTAAGTGTGGATTTAACAAGGTATTCCAGCAATTAATCTCCATGGAGACGGATCTAAAAAATAAATACAGCAGAGTGGACAGCTGTTACAGGTGAGAGCTGTAAAGACTCACCCTCAGTCTGTAGTCGTCTACGGTCCAGATCCGACTCGCAAAGTCATTGGAAGCAGCGAGCAGGTACGAGCCCTGAAAACAACAAACAAACAAACAAACAAACAACTACATCAAACCAGCAGGAGGAAGCCTCAAAAACAAAACCAACAACAGTGAGTTAAAGAGGAAGAAGTCAGTTTTCAGACTCACAGCGCTGTCGAACTCGATGCTGGTGATTCCTGCGTTGCTGCCGGTCAGAGCTCCTTTAGGCTCACAGCGACCTGAACACAACAACAACGACAACTTAGAGACAGATCAGGGTTTCAGTCAGACAATTCTTCAGTTTAAGTCATATTTGATTTATCTCTAGAGTTGTGAAGGGGGAGCAGATCCAGAATAGAATTTAAAATCCTTCTTCTTACCTACAAAGCTCTTAACGGTCAGACACCATCTTATCTAAAAGAACTCATAGTACCATATAATCCGACTAGAGCACTGGTCTCCCAGTATGCAGGTTTACTGGTGGTTCCTACAGTATTTAAAAGTAGAATGGGAGGCAGAGCCTTCAGCTATCAGGCTCCTCTCTTGTGGAACCATCTCCCAGATTCGGTCCGAGGGGCAGACACCCTCTCTATGTTTAAGAGTAGGCTTAAAACTTTCCTCTTTGATAAAGCTTATAGTTAGGTCTGACCAGGCTGGCCTTGGATCAGCCCTTAGTTATGCTGCTATAGGCCTAGACTGCCCTTAGTTATGCTGCTGTAGGCCTAGACTGTCCTTAGTTATGCTGGTATAGGCCTAGACTGCCCTTAGTTATGCTGCTATAGGCCTAGACTGCCCTTAGTTATGCTGCTATAAGCCTAGACTGCCTTTAGTTATGCTGCTATAGGCCTAGACTGCCCTTAGTTATGCAGCTTTCTGATCCACAGGAAGCTCCATAAACCATAAACCATGCTGATGTGTTGGCGTCCTTCACCAGCTGTTCCTGCTGTTGCTACTTGTTAATTGTTGTTGTTCCCTTTCACTGTGTTCTCAGATGTTTCCCCACAGACGACGTCAGAGACTCTCAGTTCTCTAACAGTCTGATCGACATGAAACTCTGTTTGAATCATAACGAGACTGAAACCGCTCACATCTGTTTCTAACCTGTCCTGACTACAGACGGCCGATATAGCAGCGATCGTTCATGTTAACTCAAAATAAAGATTGTAATAACTCGACAAGCAAACATACACAACATTTAGTTCACATGTTCAAAACTGACATTAATTGGAGTTAATACAATGATTCTTCATCTAAAAAGTCCTATAAATATCTTATAGGACTTATTTAAATGTTGTGTGTCTTATAACAGCAGTCAGGTGTTTATATGAGCAGTAAAGAGGTTTTCCTGGCTGTAATCATTCCTCCTGTTCATACTGGATATTAAAAGATCTCCTTCCTCCACAGTGTGTCCAGATAGACATTTAAAGTGTGTGTGAAGCTTCTGTTCAGCTTCAGCAGTCTGAGTTAGTCATATCAAGTGGATATCTGACACATTTACAGTCTTTTTAGCATCAAATTCTCCTCTTTGTGTTTCCCTGTTGAGCTGCAGGTGGAAGTATAGAAACAAAAAGAGGGACTTTGCCACTAAAAAGACTGTAACGCTGAAAGATATCTACTGGATTTGACTCATTTGGACGCTGAAGCTTCATATTAGCTTCACATAAACTGTTAAATACATTTTTTGCACAGAAGGATCCTTCAGTGTTTTTTTAAGATTCTCACCTGAGACGACCTCCCACAGCTTCACCCGGCGGTCCATGCCTCCTGTTGCTAGGAGACGAGATCCGGGGCTGAATCTCACTGCGTTCACCTCGCCGTCGTGGGCTTCCTGCACGAACACACACACACACACACACACATATTTAATGCAGAGTTAACACTGAAAACATCTCATTGAACACCTTTTTTTAAAATTTTGGTCTCAGCTTGAAAACTTGAGATCAGCTCCTCCTCCTCCCCCTTTCAACCCCCGACGCTCCGCTCTGATTGGTTCTGTCGGATGTCCGTCATCGTCACGCCGAGCCTGTAGGATCTGCGTACAGACTCAGAGCTGCTGTGATGTCACATCCTGTCTGTCTGTCAGCAGCTCCTGCAACCAGCGCTGCACTGCTAGAGCATGCTGGGAGCAGAGAGCAGGGGCTGCTGGGAGCCAGAGGGGCAGCTGGGAGAGGATTGTGGGTAATCAGACCTTTTACTTCTCATCATTGACCTTTGGAGGTTAATAACGGTTCGTATTTCTGTGTGAGATGCGTTATGAGACGACTGAAAAGAGAAGAGTGCAACCAGCCAATAGGAGCGCAGACACATTTGATTGGCAGCAGAATGGACCAATGAGAGGCTGTTAACTGCTTCTACGGTTCAACTTCAGTTTAGTCTGAATGGTGAAGTTTCTGTCCGGATTAAAACCATTTAATTTATTAAATCTATTGTTTTAATTGAGATGTTTGTCAATTAATACATATAAATAATAGGTTTTGAAACGCTGATGATGTCAGAAGGTGTGTTCATATCATTTAAAGCACTTTTAACTGAAACTATAAAGGATCAAGAATAGATCCCTGAGGAACACCACAAGTAATTCTTAATTTATCAGCTAATCAATAATCAACTGTTTGCCCACAAGTTCAATTGAAGTTTAGGCAGTGTCCGCTGACAGAGCTGCAAATATCTATTATTTTAATCATCAATTAATCAGTTGATTATTTTACACAATAGATAAGTTGTCCGCAAAATATCAAAAAAAAAAAAGTCTCAGATATTCAGTTTACCATCATTGAGACTAAAGAAACAGAAACAATTATCAAAATAGTTGCAGATTAATTTAATAGTTTGTAACTAATCAATTAATCTATCAGCAGAAAATTTATCATCAAATATTTTAATAATCATTTAGCAAAGATTCCAAATATTTGACGATTTTTTTGTCTGCGTTTTGTCGTGAGGATGTTTGATGATGACGCGATCTGAACGTGTTGTGCGGTCTGTCGGTCGGCCGGCGAGGAAGTGGCGATACTTACGAACACGTGCAGCGCCGTGCACGGGACCCGGACCTCGGCGCACACTCCCGACGGAGCCTCGGTGCTCTCCGGTGACGTGCTGAAGGAGTTGGCGGTTCGACGCCTGCTGAGGAAGAGACGACAGTTAGTCTAATAACACCAAAGACTCATTAATTTACCGTTAATTAGACGACTTTTCCTTCTGAAAAACTGTTTCTATACATCAAACATGAAGATAGATCGTGTTTATTAGCGTTTTAAAACATTTAAAGCTGCAACAAATTTGAATTTTCTTGATTTCCTTGACTCAGATTAAATCGATAATAAAAATAATCGTTAGCAGCTCTAAAAACATTTGAAGTAATTTACTGGAAACAGAAACAGTTCAGAGTGTTTTAGTGTTTTTGATTCATGCAACAAGCTGAAAATGAGACTTCAGGTCTGTTGATGTGACGTTCAGAGTTTGTATTATGTTATAAAGTTATCAAAAAAGGACTTCAGTTAATAGTTTGTGGACAATAAGAGGAATAAAACATCAGGCTTTTAAACACACACACACACAAATAACTTATTAGTTGATCAGTTCATTGTTGAGATTTGTAAGAAAAACAGCTGAATGATCCTTTAAACTGTTCTGTCCGTCCTCGTCAGTAAACTGGTGTTCATGTTTGTTTACATGCTTTGACAGCAAACGGGAAACGTCACACTTCAATTCCAAAGACGGGCGACTACGGAGGCCTGGAAGGGAAACAAGCGCTCAACGTCTTCCACTAAAACCAGTTTAACAGACGGAGGAACCAGTTTCCTGCCAGAGCGTCTGTTAGAGATCAGCTGATGAAAACACACGGCAGGGTTTCATATACGAGCCGATATCAGTGCCAGCAGACGCAGAGAGATTAGATTATACGGCAAGGAATTAGGAGTTTAATGCTCTCATGGAGGAGGAGGAGGAGGAGGAGGAGGAGAAGGAGGAGGAGGAGGAGAAGGAGGAGATGAAGGAGAAAGAGATGAAGGAGAAAGAGATGAAGGAGAAAGAGATGAAGGAGAAAGAGATGAAGGAGAAAGAGATGAAGGAGAAAGAGATGAAGGAGAAAGAGATGAAGGAGAAAGATGAAGGAGAAGGAGATGAAGGAGAAGGAGATGAAGGAGATGAAGGAGAAAGAGATGAAGGAGAAGGAGATGAAGGAGATGAAGGAGAAAGAGATGAAGGAGAAAGAGATGAAGGAGAAAGAGATGAAGGAGAAAGAGATGAAGGAGAAGGAGATGAAGGAGAAGGAGATGAAGGAGAAGGAGATGAAGGAGATGAAGGAGAAAGAGATGAAGGAGAAAGAGATGAAGGAGAAAGATGAAGGAGAAGGAGATGAAGGAGAAAGAGATGAAGGAGAAAGAGATGAAGGAGAAGGAGATGAAGGAGAAGGAGATGAAGGAGAAGGAGATGAAGGAGATGAAGGAGAAAGAGATGAAGGAGAAAGAGATGAAGGAGAAAGAGATGAAGGAGAAGGAGATGAAGGAGAAGGAGATGAAGGAGATGAAGGAGAAAGAGATGAAGGAGAAGGAGATGAAGGAGAAGGAGATGAAGGAGAAAGATGAAGGAGAAAGAGATGAAGGAGAAAGAGATGAAGGAGATGAAGGAGAAGGAGATGAAGGAGAAAGAGATGAAGGAGAAGGAGATGAAGGAGAAGGAGATGAAGGAGAAAGATGAAGGAGAAAGAGATGAAGGAGAAAGAGATGAAGGAGAAAGATGAAGGAGAAAGAGATGAAGGAGAAAGAGATGAAGGAGAAGGAGATGAAGGAGAAGGAGATGAAGGAGAAGGAGATGAAGGAGAAGGAGGAGAAAAAAACAAAAACAGTGATTTGTGCTGCACTAACAAATGCAGCCCCACTAAAAGAGGCTAAAAAGGAAAAAAACATTCACATATTGATCGTTACTATGGTAACACTGACTTTCGTCTTTCTTCAAACGATGACGCACAAATTCAGATTTTAAAACAACTTAAATTGCGTCCCTGCTGGCACAGATATCCGTCTACTCTCCTTCAGGTGCTAACAGGTTTAGCGCTGCAGCAAAAAAAAAAAAAAAAAAAACAACCGCTGATGTTTTTATTGATTAACGTCCTGATCCAAAACGACCGTCACATGTTTCCGGACGGTTGCAGCTCTGAACATGTTAACAGCAGAAGCGTCCAGCTGTTGCACATCATGTTACAAACAAACAAACATCCATAAACTGCCTCTGAAGCTTCACCCACACAGAACAACTCTACGCTAACATGCCTTAAATCAGATTATTGATTTAGTATCGGGATTATTGTCAAGAATAATCACTTCACCACAAACGTCAGTGCGTTCACGCTGCCGGCAGACTGATGGACCGACGCAGACTCAGCTGACAGCTAACCTTTGTTTCAGGCCGTCAGCCAATCACAGGACGGCTTACTGCCGAGTTAAAAACACCTGGAATGTTTTTAAATGTACTTGCAGATGTTTTTTTTGAGTCTCTCCAGATGTTTAGACGCCTTCAGTGAGGAGTTAAAAGCCTCCGAGACTTCCAGTGATGTGGCGGTTTGGGACTGGTACCGCCAGGATACTACGACTTATCAATCCGGTTCTTTATCAATACTCTTATTGGGTCTTTTCCATTTATAAAAGATGATAATGATAATAATGATAAACTATGAAGAAATCAACTCAAAGTTTTCCATTATACTACTACAGAACAGTCAACAGTTACTTCGTGGAGATGACAATGATGATTATCTCGTGGCCATGAAATATTAACTACGCATTATTTCGATATTAAAGAGTGGGCACGAGTTAATATCTTGTAGCCACGCACTATTTTTTTCCCCCCGTCATGTCACCAGAGGGGCTCCGTACAGCCGTTACTGCACCGACAGTGAAGAGCATATTTGTCCTAGCTATCCTCTCGTCACTGTTTCTACCCGTCTGCTCTGCTCTGTCTGCTCCGTCTGTGCGCGTGTGGAGGAGCGGACACAGAGAGCAGAGAGGCTTCCTGCGGCGTGACCATCAATTTCACCAAAACGTCAAAATAAACCGATAAGAAGCGACCTTAAAAGACACTAAAATTCAGAACTGGGTTTCGAGGGGCATCCCTAGCCAGCGGCGGCCATGACGGATACGTGGTGTCGACATATCAGCGTCCAGTAAAGTGGATGTCGCTGCTATCCTGCTAGTTTCTCTCAGGAGGGGCGAGGCGTTAAACATCATTCAGGGTTTGATAAATTAATAACGTTATTACTGACGGACAAACAGAAACGCATCAAACTGCCGGCAGAGTGAACAGGTGAAACACACACACATGATCCTTCACCTGGAGTGTGGAGGGACGAGTCCAGGCTGAACACACTCAGACACGCTGCAGACACACAGACAGACAAACAGGTTGTCAATCACAACATGGACAGTCCCAGACCCCCCCCACCCCCCAGAGACCGGGACAGACCGGGACAGGAAGGTTCTGTCACACAGGACGGCCGAACTTACAGCTACATACCCAAATATATTGGAGATGGAGTCCAGCAGACCACCGGGAGGAGGCTGGGAGACCTTCTTACTGCAAACATACAAAACAATCCGTCAAAGATCCCTGAAACAGAAGCAGCTGAAAACCTTTCATGGAAAATATGTCACATTTTTAGGAAAGTCATGCTTTTGCCGTCTCATCACTGCGATCTCTAGATGGATGATGTGACTAATATACTGGAGTTATGAGGCTCAGACAGCCGTTTATCTGGAAGCTGGAAGAAAATCTAATAAAATATAAACAATAGTCATGATGAAAAGGATCCTTGGATGTTGTTCTTAAAGAATTATAACCAAGATATTCAGCGTTTGAGACATTTTACAGTGTAAAAATATATTTAAATGTTTTGTCTGTACTGCTACAGTTAATATCAGTCGATACACTCATCCGTCTAAATTCTCATTGGTTGAATAATCTCTGTGTTACTTTAATCAACAGGATTAATCCACTATTTCCTGCAGCGGGAGAACGTAACCGCTGTGAAACGATCAGAAAATAAACGTTTTATTGATCTGATTCACCGGCTTTCTCTCTACCAGCGCTCCCTCTCTCCATTCACTCTCTCACTCGCTCGACCACAGCTGCTCTCTCTCTTTTTTCCCCCCCTCGCTCATGGCGGCCAATCACAGCCGGAGATCAGACTGATCGGCGCTGCCATGATGGAGGGCAAAGACGTTACCAGGACGACGGGAGGACATTTCTCTTTGTTTGATAACAACAGAGAGAGAGAGCAGCTGTGGTCGAGCGAGCTAGAGAGTGAATGAAGAAATGGAGAGGGAGCACTGGTAGCGAGAAATCCTGTGAATCAGATCAATAAAATGTTATTAATTAATTAATGTACTCAACGTTTAGTGACTCAGTGTTTATCCTGCCAGACCAAAAACATATTTGACTCAATTAGTTGAAGATTACGTACGATTTCAGTCGACTTTCTTTCTTTAGATGCATTTACAGCATCAACATAAAGTAAAAAAAGGGCAGAAACCAGCAACTGTTTGTTTTATCTGCACTGCTACAGTTAATATACATACATACATACATACATACATACATACATACATACATGTACATATAAACACGCATGTGTGTGTGAGTGTGTGTAAATGTAATGTTGCAGCAGGACAGGCGTCGTCTCACCTCGGAGTTCTGCTGAGCGGTCGGTTCGGCGACGTCTCTCCGCCTCCTTTCCCAGCGTCCTCTGCCAGAACCTCGATGTCGTCGTCCCTGCGGAGAGAAAGCGAGGCGAGTCAGCACCTCTCTGTGACATCATCAGCAGAGTTTAAATAATAAAAAGGTAAACGGTACTGACGGGTCGATGGGTAGAGGCTCTTTGGCGGCGTCGGCGAGCTCCTTCTGCAGTTTGGCTTGTCTGCGCCTGAAACATCAGAGTCAGAGTCAGTCAGAGGAATCGGAGGCGACGGGACAGAGACCTGCAGGTGTGGCGTTCGGGCTTTGACCTGCTGTCCTTCTCGTTCTCGGCGTTGAGCCGGTTCGCCTCCTGAGCCTTCTCGGCCATCCAGCGGGACACCAGCTCCTGGTTGTCCTCCGTGGTTTTCCTCAGCTTCTCCTCCAGAGCGCTGAAGGTGATCTGCAGGGCGTCGTACTCGTCCTTCAGGGTCTGGTTCGCCCTCTCCAGGTCCTGCAGCAGCGACACAGGAACACATCAAAAGTTTAATGGATTAGATGCGACTCTCTGGAAGTGTGGAGCCACGTGTGAAGAACCGTTTCGAAACTTTGACTGTAGATGTTTGGATGAAGCAAACAACTGATCAGTTAATCTAGAAGATAAACAGATTAATTGATGATGAAGCTGCAGCTGTTTGCTGTGTTTAATACTTTGGACTTCCTGTCTGAAGGTCTCAGCTTGAAAACTTGAGATCAGCTCCTCCTCCTCCCCCTTTCAACCCCCGACGCTCCGCTCCGATTGGTTCTGTCGGATGTCCGTCATCGTCACGCCGAGCCTGTGGGATCTGCGTACAGACTCGGAGCTGCTGTGATGTCACATCCTGTCTGTCTGTCAGCAGCTCCTGCGACCAGCGCTGCACTGCTAGAGCATGCTGGGAGATGAGAGCAGGGGCTGCTGGGAGCCAGAGGGGCAGCTGGGAGAGGATTGTGGGTAATCAGACCTTTTACTTCTCATCATTGACCTTCATCGCGTGGTTTAAAAACGCCGCTGTCAGACATGATCAACGTTCAGAAACTCGAGGTGAACGTGTGTAGAGGTGCATTATTATTAATGCCATGGTTGCTAGGGTGGTTGCTAAGGTGTTTCCATGTGGGATGGATTTGAGAAGTCGACATTTGGAGCAAATAAGAAGATAAATAAGGAGTTTTTAACTGGAAATCATGTAAATATTCTCCAGTAGAGCTAGTTAGTTATTGGTGGGTTTAGACTCTCAGTGAAGTTTCACTACATTTCCCAGGATGCTTTTAAAACAGGAAGTCACTCCCTGCTGATCAAACCTTCAGGTGTGAGATCGATTCGTACCTGCAGGAAGCTCCGGAGCTCCCGACAGTCTCCCTCCAGCTTGGCGATCTGCTGCTGATACTCCAACATCCTCAAAAACACAAAACACAAAGAGAGTTTATTATTTTAAACTACAGATTTATCTTTGATCTCCTGCTGCAGGTAAACTAACACACACACACACACACACACACACACACACACACACAGACACACACACGCTGCAGAGAGTGAACTCACATGGCCTCGTTGTTCTGGATCTCTTTGTCTTTCTCTTGTATCTGGTTCTTCAGTTCGATCACATTGTGAGCCAGCTGCACCATAAAACACACAGACAGAAACTATTCAACAAACACGTTCTCAGAGGATCCGAAACGTCTTCATCACCTCGGAAAAACACGTCAAAATAAAAGCAGCAGGACGTTCAGTTTCAACACAAACAGAAAATTATGATTTTATTCCAAAGTTAAAGGGACTAAAACGTGAAACTAGCAGCCTGTCTGAAGCTCTGTGGGATAAATCACCATGGTAACCAGCTAACGTTAACGTCAGGAACAGTCACCGACCAATCAGATCCTTCCTACAGGATCCCAACATCGGTTTAAAAGAAGGGGACATTAAAAAAAACAACAATATGTATTAAATAAATAATATAATAAATAAATCAAAAAGTTTCATTGATTCATTCATAAAGTCGCTGATAGTTTTTACTCCGAGAAGACGAGACGACTGCAAATTAAACAAAAACCTTTTATTAGAAAGATAAACTGTTAATTGGCTGCCGTCATTATAAAAACAGTCTGACGTCAGCGTTTATAATCAAACATCAGACACTCAGTTTATACTTTATAATATCTGGAAATAGTTTCTACTGGCGCTTTGTTGACGTTTCACCTCGTCCAATAGGATCGCTGCAGATAATCTGGTTTATCTGATGCAGCTGGAAAACTCAGAGTGAACTCAGCTGGTTTATTTATATTTATTTATTATTACTGAAGAAGTTTCCTTCTCAACATTAGTGAAAAATAAACAAAGAATAAAACAGATTGTTGTAAATCAGAGATCAATATTACAGAAATGTGAGATCAGCAGTTTTTACAGGAAACTCCACAGTGAAGAAATCTCGTCTCTGTTACGCAATTTCAACAAAAGCTTGAGTCACGCCGTCACTTTACTGCAACAGAGTGATTTACACGACCGGTGGCGTTACGCTGCAGAGGTTACCGTGGCAACAGCCAACAAGAGTCCAGAAGCACAGAGAGAGCGAGAGAGAGAGAGGTGAATGTAATAAACGGACAAACTGGAGGAGACGTTGGTGTTTCTGCTCCATCAGGACATGTGTGGTTGATGACATCACTTCCTGTGTGTGTGTGTGTGTGTGTGTGTGACTGACCTCTCCTCGTTTCTTGTGCAGCTCCGTCAGCTCCTCCTGATGTTTGATTCTCATCTGAGCCATTTCCTGCTGCAGCGCGTCGCAGCGGCCCGAGTCCGCCCCCGAACTGAAACACCAGACCAGAACACGCTTACAGAGACACGCTTAGAGACACACGCTTAGAGACACGCTTAGAGACACACGCTTAGAGACACGCTTAGAGACACACGCTAGACCTGCTCAGTGGACACGCTACAGAGCTTTGTTTCCAAAAAGCATCTTCAGGCGACGGTCGGACCATCTAACTGAGATTCAGACGACGGCGTGAAGGAGGCTGACAGTAAAATAACGGAGGACTCACCTGGCCTCGTGTCCTCTCTGGATGTCATACTTCTCAGTCTGATATCGCTCCGACAGAACGGCCTGCAGGTCCGACTTCTCCAGCAGATGGAGATCTGAAACACACACACACACACACACACACACACACACACACACACAGTCATCCGTCTGTGTCAGTCTGAACATTTTGTGTGTGACAGCAGCTCGTCAGTCAGATGACCAGCTGCAGGTCATGTGATCTAAAAACTCATCAATAATGAAACTCTGAAGCAGATTTAGATGTTGGACGAGTTCATAAAAGATCCAGTCAGTGTATTAAAATATTAAAGCAGTGATAACTGATTTAAACACTTTAAACTCTGGAATTAAAAGCAACAAAGCTGATTTCACGGTAAAACAGGAGCTTTGTGTTCAGCGGTCGTCACGGCGATGACGTCTGACGGGACGTGTGAGACTCACACTGGTGGACGATCTCCTCGAAGGCGTGTTTCTGCACTCGGTCTCTGAGCTTCAGCTGCTCAGCGATGTGTTTCTTCCACGTGCTCCCCACCTGCCGCTCCGCCATGACCACCTGACACACACACACACACACACACACACACACACACACACACACAGATTAATGATTAGTCTCATTATCAATTATTTGTTTGGTCTATAAAAACATCAAAATAGTGAAAAATGTTGATCAGTGTTTCCTGAAGTCTAAGATGACATCAGATGTCTCGTTTAGTGTCACAGAGACGAAAGAAACCAGAAAATATTCACATTTAATAATCTGATTCAGAGAATAGTCGATCAACTAATCAATCAATCGTTACAGAATCAGGGTTTCAGTTTCACTTTGAGCCATTTCTAATGTTTACTCTGCATTCAATGATATTAATTCATATAAAAACACAGCCTGCGTGAGAAAAATGTAAAGTTTATGACAGATATGACCCGTAAATAAACACCTTTGACTGGACTGAAGTAATAATTCTCACATTTCTTCATATTCAGCTTTAATCTGAACATCACCATCCTCTCAGGTGATCAGCAGCTCACCTGTAGAGCTGATGACGTAGAGCTGTGATGCCGCCAACTGCATCAGAGCGACAGATATTAAACTAATCGATAATATTGATCAGTGCTGTGAAGCTGCTGTTAGCCTCTCTGTTAGCATTATTAAGTGTTAGTTGCTAAACGGAACCACAACACAAACAGGAAGACAGCGAGCTAACACGCTAACATGATTAAAAACCGAGTCACAACCAAAGCAGTTAACAGTAAACAACCTTTCTGGCGCCTTCCGCACGCGGTTACTGGTCTGGTGTAGTGTTACCGGACCCGGTGTAGTGTAACCGGACCCGTGCGCTGTTAACGGTCCCGGGACACAAACACCGTGACTCAACATGTTAGCATCACAGATTAGCATGCTAACAGAGCCGCAGGGTAAACGGACACTCACACATCTAACTGCGGCTCCGGACTGCGGCTCGGTTCCTCTGGCGACTCGCCGTCAACAACACGGTTGTTCTTTCGGTGGTTTCAGGTGTCAAGCGGTCCCGTTTTCCCCGTTAACCGACATCTGCTGCCTCGCTCCAGTTCACCGCCATTTTGGCTCCAGTGGCTGACTTCCCGGACGGTCGCACGATTATGACGTCTAGTTTATATAGGCGAGTTTTCCCCATCTCAACCTTTATTAGTGTTTCTTCTGATATAATAAATCTAGATTTCAAGATCCATTCTACACGTTTTTAACATACATATGAAAATAAACTCTACTTTGAAGCATAATTTGTGTCTAATATGTTTTTACCTTTAAAAAAAAAAGTTCAATAATCTCGTTAAAACCTTTAAAGCATCATCTCCTCCATGCAAAAATTCAGAAACTGTGAATCTGCAAATATTGTCGATTTCTAAAGTTTTCCTGCTGGACACCTGGTGTTTCCTCCTTCACTGTAAAATCTATGTTCAGTGTTTCCATGTCAGGTTTGTGTAAATTGAATACTGGACCATGATTGGCTACAGACTTCCTGTGATGTCACAAATCTTGTTTGTAGGTTCACCTGTTAAACTGAGATTGAAGAAATCTTTTCCTCTTTCAGCAGATGGATGTGGAAACAAACTCTGCACACAGAACAAACATCTAGCTGAAGGAACAAGAAGAGAAAACATGTTTTTTAATTGGATGGACTTTAACCAGCTGTGGAAGAAACATTCAGATCCTTTATGTGAGATGATTAATGGGAGAGGAAAGAAGAAAAAACAAAGGTCTGATTCAAAGTTCTAGTCCAAGATGTCTGATTTCAAATTGATCCTCCAATTACAGATTTGACAGTAGAAGGCTGACATTATGATGATCCACAATAACACAATGACAAAGTCACTGAGCTCATTTTTGGGAAAAGCTCATTGATGAGGACGTAGTTGGACTATAAATTACATTTTATCTGCATAATTTATTCTTTATTGACATTTGGTGACTGCAGTTTGTCAGAGATCAGCTGTGCTTCTCTGGCCTCAGCTCTGAAGTCCAACCCCTCCCATCTGAGAGAGCTGGATCTGAGTGGAAACAAGCTGCAGGATTCAGGAGTGAAGCTGCTGTGTGCATGTTACTGTTGTAGCTGCTGGAGGTGGAGCTAGTTTACACTACTTTATACACAGTTAGCTAGTTTAGTCCACTGGTTCCCAACCCTGGGGTCGGGGCCCTCCAAAGGGTCAGCAGATAAATCTGAGGGGTCGTGAGAGGATTAATGGGAGAGGAAAGAAGAAAAAACAAAGTTCTGATACACAAATCTGTTTTCAGTTTCTGGACTTTTTCTCTAATCTTTGATTTTTGCTGAAATATTGGATCATTTGAACATTTATTGAAATGAAAGCATGTGAGAAGTTTAGAGGGAAAAATCACTATTTGGTGGAGCTGTTAACAACTCATAGACATGTGAAATGTGACCCCGACTACACACTGCTTTTTGTAAGACGTCAAAAGACAAAAAGGTTGGAAACCACTGGTTTCATCTTTAACAATGTGTTGTATTTTAAAAGCTTGTTATATTATCCATTGTGTCAAATCTTCATGTGAAAAGTAACTAAAGCTGTCAAATAAATGTAGTGGAGTAGAAAGTACAATATTTCCCTCTGAGATGTAGAAAGAAGCATCACATAGAAGTACAGTATGAGAACCTCAAAACTGCATTTAAGTGCAGTAATTGAGTAAATGTACTGTTATGCATCACCAGATTTTCAATAAAACTAATTGTATATTAATAATCTGTGATTAATCGTCTCTGAACAAGTTATTTCTGATACTAGATGCTGCTGAACCTGCAGATCAGGCTGAACTGGTTTAAAAAAAAAAAAAGTAAAAATATGTTTTATGAAAAGCTTTGCGTCTATTTGGGAATAAAATCTGAACATTTCAGGTTCAAATCAGATTTTTTTTTGAGTTTATTTCAGATTTGACAGGTGAGACAGAATACAGTAAAGATCACAGAAACACTTCATCACAACTCACCAATCACTGATTGTGATGATATTAAACAGCTTTATGATGTGACAGATTAAATAACTTCTATAAGGCTTCACACAAAACACAGAATCTACATAGACTTTTTCTTCCCTTTCAGTTAAAACAGATTAGACTTTAACTGTTTGTTTACATGTTTATGAAAGTTTAATTCTTCAAAAAAAAAATAGAGTCCCTTCGATATAATTAAAAACGCATCTTGTAATTGTAAGAAAACTCAAACCTTCACACACATAATCTACAGATTTATCCACCGCAGGAAGATTTCTGACAGCAGATCAGTTCCTCATCAATATTCAATAAAAACACACATACTGATCAATAAACAGTTACACAGCAGTGGTTTTCAGCCTGCAGGAGGAGCTCAGGAGTCAAATAGGAGTCTTTAACAAGAGGTGCTGTCCAGTTGCATCATGGGAAACGTAGTGTTTAGATCTGTGCCGCTTCCATTATTGTGATAAATAAAGTGTCCTTCTTTGGTTTCAGAGTCCAAAGTTAAGTTTTGTTTTTGAGGAAAACACATTTCTCTCAGTTTTCTACATTCAGATGTCGTTTTCTTACAACTGATTCCTGTAACTGTAACTGTTTATCGTCTGTTATTTATCCTTCATTTATGTCTCTGCTTGTACTTTTTTTAATTTCCATTTTAAAATGTTTTTAATCTTTGTTGTTTTTCTGCTTCTGTAAAATACTTTAATTAATTTCTCTTGTGTATGAAATGTGTTCTATAAACAGACTTTTATTCTGTTTATTCTCATTTTTTTTTAGATACTTCTTGGGGGAAAAAAAAGAGAGCGTTGAATATTTTTTTGTTTCCTTGTGGTTAATTTGATTTTAAAGATTGTGTGAACGCCTCTGAATGATTAAAAACACACTTAAAAATTACACATTTAAAGTTTAATTCATAAAATATAAAAAGTGATGTCAAACTAGCATCTTAAATGATGAAAAGCTGAGCCTTCATATTTGTCATTTTAGCCAGTTAGCTCATAATGACGCAAGAGAGACCAGCAGAAAATCTTCTTTTACTTAATAAATGAATTCAAAATGTCCATTTAAATGATCGTTAATCAATTAACTTCACCGGCGAGGCTGAGAACCACTGACGGGTGAGAAGTGGTTTAAATAGGACAGTCGATAAAAACCTGCAGCTACACACGTAAAGTTTAGAAAATAATAAAAACAAGCTTCATTTTTTATCAGGTAAAAACATCTGAAGACTTTTTAACGTGTCTGACATTTTGTCTCATTCTTTCTCAGAGCGAGACTTTCTGATAGACGTAATGAGCGCTAGCCTAAAGCCAGGACCTCGTCTCAGGCTTTGTCCGGCTTCGGGCTCTCTGGGACGGACAGAGACTCCACAGATCCCTGCTCATCTGGCAGCAGCTCCTCCTTGTCACTGAGCAAAGACACAAACATAAAAACATCTTGTTTTAACATAACGGAGGAAAGAAAAGCCTTCTGATCCTGACAAATGAACACTTGCTCAGTTTCTTTGTATAACGAGAAACTTTTCCTTGTAATAAAAACACATCATCGCTTTGTCCTGTTACATCACCAAACTGTTCAAAAACCCGTCATCTTTTACTGCAATTAGACCAACTCATCATGTTATAAATGACAAATATGATCTAATAATTTGTGCACATTGCGTGGTTACCTGATGGAAGACGAACGGCGGGACAGATTGTGGCGTCTCAGCGTGATGATGACGAGCGTCGCCAGCAGGAGAGCAGAGATGGCCGCCAGAGTAACGAAGAGGAAGAAGGCTGAGGAGAGAGAGAGAGGAGAGAGATGAAGATCATGTTTCATCATTTCATCCGTCTGATCTGTTGAGTTTAATCTTTCAGAGAGGAGAAACTGACCTGCGGTCCAGCGGTTACGAGCTCGGCCGCGACCCTCAAAGGAACCTGGAGGGGGAACGTGAACGACACGCGATCAGACGTACGAATGACGTCGTATGAATCGTTAACTAAAATGAAATGAAATCAGCTTCGTCACCTTGTCCGCTGCAGCGAGCCATACAGTCCTCCACGGAGCTGTAGCGGTTCTGGTTGCCGCGACAACCGCCGTAGATGAACGACTGGCAGCTGGCGGTGTCGGAGTTGTAGTAGAACCTCGGGAAGGCGGCGCGGCAGGGGCCGGGGTCCGGGGCCGACACACAGTGCTCTGATAGACACACATCAGTCATCAGTTACCAACCAACAGTAGAACTTAATTTAAACACATCAGCTTCACACTAAGAAAAGCAATTAGCAGTTATTCAGATTTATGCACTGAATCATCATTTTAGTGTATCTATGGTAATAATATTATATATATGAAGCAGCAAGGGATGATGGGAGTTGTTGTCTTGGCTGTTAAACAAGGATCAAAATCATTCAAATACTAATTAAAGCAGATTTCATTGTAGACTTGAGATTGGTCCCTGTGTCTAGAACCATGGGATGAAGGCTGATTGGTTCCCAAATGGTTGGGTCCAACCCCCAGCTGAGTACTAACTCCTCCCTTGTATATATGAGTCAATTCAACCTTTATACTTAAAACGCTCTGAAAAAAGGCTCTGTGCCCAAACGTGGAAGCGTTTTTCTAATGTGATGTGAGCCAAATAAACAAGTCAAATGTTCATATTTTGTCCTCCTTGACTGGAAAATTGAGATGTGCTACCCTTTTTTTCTACATTTCTGGAACAAGTCTGCTGGATTTCGGGTTTAGCTCTCCACCGAGAATTGTTGAAGCGCAACGTCCTTCTTCAATTCACTGAATAAAGCAGTTTCAGCTAAAAAAATCAGTGTTTCTCCACCATGTTGGGCGAGCAGCGGACTTCCTGGAGGGGCTGTTAGCCGAGCTGCTGCTAACGTTTGCCCAGTTTATTTCTCTGATAACTTAAGATCCAGACGTCCAATGACTAAAATCCTTCTTGCGGCTAAAAGATCAAGTTAAAAACCAGCTAAATTTATCATGAAAATGTGGCTTCAAACTGAATAAAAGTCCATTTCTAACAGTTTGTGTGGAACAAGAACAACAAAGCCCATGTATTATCTTGTATGTGTGTAAGTTACTCTTTGCTAGACGCCATTGTAGCGGACAAACACGGTGCTGACGCATGCATCTTGTGCACTATACTCTTTGGTAGAGGAGGTATGACGCCTAAACTGCTGTTGCACCGGCTTGTATGTACAAACAGCTGATCTCTTGAGAGGACAAACCCTTCAAAGCCTCTGTGTTGTATTTTAAAAGCTTGTTATATTATCCATTGTGTCAAATCTTCATGTGAAAAGTAACTAAAGCTGTCAAATAAATGTAGTGGAGAAGAAAGTTTACCACTGTAGTCTTCGTCCTCCTGGTGCTCAGACTTCCTGGATGGCAGCACAGTGACTGCAGGACGAGAGAGATGTTATTGATGTTCAACACACACACACACACACACACACACACACACACACACACACACAGGTGTGTTGTTCACCTGTTGTACATGTAGACACGCAGCTCTCCTCGCTGGCGTAGTTGTTCTTGTTTCCTCTGCAGCCGCCGTAGATGAATGATTGACAGCTGCCCGTCTTGCTGTCGTAGTACCAGTGCTTGAACATCGCCCTGCAGGGACCCACATCAGGCTCCACCCCACACAGCTCTGATTGGACGACACAGCAATTACACTTTTAATCTATTTCATTTTTGTATTTCTCTCTCTTTCTCTTTATTATTTTGTTAATACTTTTTTCATCCTTCGTCCATCTTATTAATATTTACATCTATTTTATTTGTACAGTGTTAAACATGCATGTACCAGAATTCAGCAGGTCACATTTAAGACACACCTGCAATATCAACTAGAAATGATGAATTTTTTTTGATAAATCTGGTGCTTTTTAGCCTCTTTTAGCTCCTTGTTTTGTTTTTATTAAAAGCACATTTCCTGTCTGGCTCCGTCTCAGCTGGATATCTTATATGTTTTATATATCTTAAGAGAAGATGAAGAGTTTGTTTAGAAACGGCTCCAAAGACTAAACACAGCATCATGTTTTCAGTCTCTAGAGAGTAGTTCTGTGTACAGCAGACGCTACTGAGCATGTGCAGGAACGTTGTTCTGTTTACAGCTTCAGCAGCTTGTTGTGCTGCAGATCACAACCTCTGGACTTTGTACTCAAGTTCTTCTTCTTAAACTATCTATAAATCAATATCTTCTATCCCTTCACAGTCTGATGTGTCAGAGTTTGATGTGTTATTGTCTGGTAGTGATGAACCTACAGAGAATTATCAGAGACTCTGCAGCTTTATAGTGAGTTTCAGCTCGTGGTTTATCTGTCCGGCTGCAGCTTTACTGTTCTGGTTCACTCTCAGCGGCTCTCATAGCGTCGCTTTCAGAGAGAAGAAGCTGTAAAAAGCCGCTGTACACTACCTGCTCAAACAGACACAGTTAGCTGTAGAATAGCTGGTAGCATTTAGCAGCTAAAGAGCCAGATATTTCCCTCAGGAGGTGGTAGAGAGCAAAATGTTGTGTGATCTCTGTTTCTAAACAAACTAACGTGACCAAACTCTTCATGATGAAGGGTCATGTGACCCAGAGCAGCATACAATACTTGTCAGTAGATCATGGTTGGTTTGGGTCCAAACATGAAGAAAAAATAGAAATTTGCACTTTTTTATTACTGTTTTTGTCCTTTTACACTATAACTTCTTGTCTTGCACTTTATTGTCTTACTTGTCTATTTAATGTTACCACTGGGGATACTGGGAAACGTTTTCTTGACTCTTCTGTATGTTTTGCACATGTAGACAATTGACAAATAAAAATCTTGAATCTTGAATAAAAACTACCAGACTTATACTTTAAGTAAGACTTTGGTGTTAGTACTTCTTGCACTGCTGCAAAAAATCAATAATGTTTTATCATTTTAGCAAAGTTTGGACATGTGATGAATAAAAATAAACCAGCCCTGCTCGCTGTGTGGGAAACAAGGTGACAGTTCAACATCCACTGAATCACCAGTTCACACTGTTGTTAAACTGTCATTATTATATAAGTCATCCATGTTTGCATAAGCTGATGTTGATATACTGGTGGTTAATTATGGATTCATGGGTAATAAACTGAAGGAACGAAAGGACACAACTATGAAGACAAAGATCTGAAAATGTTGCTTCGTGTTACAAAAAGAAGGAAAAGTTGAAACATACCAGCAAATTCATCAGCAGTCATTTCTGTAGGAGAGAGAATGACATCATATTACTGAGTCACAGTCATGTTTACTGATCATCTGACCTTATTCTCACAGTTTATCTCAAACACACACACAGATGGTTTATTCTCAGGACAAACTGTTCAAAACAGTCAAACTTCTTTTCCTTTCTGTCCATTCTTGGATTTTCTCAGCGTCTCTCTTCATTCTTTTCTTTATTACTTCCATTATTTATCTTTTACTGTCTTCTATCTTCTATCTGATTCTCTTGTTTCACTCTTGTCATTTCTGTTTTGCAGCTGATCAATATATTTCTTTTCAAAAAAGGTCTGACTTGCTTGTCGACAAAGACGAGGTGACATCAAAATATCAAAATGTAGACACAAAGAAATAAGTTTAATTAAAGAAAGTCTGCTTCTTGGTGTGTAAAATATATAATATGACACACAAGTTGTGCTTATTTGTCATTATTTAGTTTATAATTATTCTTTGCTGCTTTAAATGTTGTTGTTATTGCTACATTTTTGTTTCTTGTCTCGATTTTTCCAAATAAAAAGAGAAAAAAATACTGAAATCAAAACTATAAATTAAAATATACAGAATACATAAATGACTTCAGTAACTGTCCTGAAGTATTTGGGTCTAATAATGAAACAAAGTAAGTTTCCTTTTGACTGTAGAGGTGATCCAGGTGTGTCCAGGTGTGTCCAGGTGTGCTGTGAGTGTTACCTTTTTTCTCAGTGAGGTTGTTCTCTGCAGGTTTGGATTCAACCGGACTCGGAGATTCCTGAGACGCTTCTGGACCAGCAGGGAGACAGAAAACAAAAAGGTTCATTAGGAGTACTAATATGAATAATACTACTACATTTAGTGCTGCTAGTCCTTCCACAGCGTTTACCTGGGTTGAAGGCCGGAGCCATTCGAGGAGCTTTGACAGGAACTTCAGGAGGAGCAGGAGTGGACTCGTCAGGAAGGACTGAACCTGAACACAGACACAAGTCAGTTCACTGATTCATGGTTTAAATCCTTTTTACGCATAAATGTCAGATATTTGACGGTTCCAGCTTCTCATATGTGAGACTTTCTCACGTTTCTCCTTCTTACAGTAAATCTAATATTTTTGGTCGGAATAAACAAGACATTTCCTGATGTTTTCTAGATCAAAAGATTTCAGATGAATTGATTCTCCTTCACTTTCTTTCGAGTTGAAAACAAAACATAACTTTGCTCGTAAGGTTTACGAAGAGAAACGTCCTCCCTCGTCATCAATACTGGAGCACTTCCTGTTTTATGAATGAAGCACTACATGTGTGTTTGACCAATCAGTGACCATCATCCTCTAAAGTTTTTGTACCTTTGAAATGTAAAAACACCTGGAACTATCCGACGGGAACTAGATTCTTCTGGTTCAAATGCAGGTTTATTTCCTGAGACACTAAACCGGTTAAATTAATAATCACATCTTCTTCTCTCTGTTTAGTTCCTCCATCCAGACCAAAAACTACATTTTTCTCTCCCTGAAAACAAAGCTTTTCCAAAATGGCCTCCAGAGTAAATGTGAAAACGCCGGCGTGGTGTTGTAGCGCGTTCAAGGAAACTAAGCTTTGAGGAAACGCTGTTGTATCGCTGATAGAACAGATGGTGGCAGCACTGCAGCGTTTCATTGGAAGAACTAGAAGAAGAAGAAGAAGAAGAAGAAGAAGAAGAAGAAGAAGAAGAAGAAGAAGAAGAAGAAGAAGAACTAGAAGAAGAAGAAGAAGAAGAAGAAGAAGAAGAAGAAGAAGAAGAAACACAATAACAACACTGGCGGAGTGTTGTTGTCTTTATTGTCTACTTTGACGGCTTATTTACAGTTAACAGTAGCTGTTTACCACCTTTCTTTGTTCAAACTGCTGCAATAAACTAAATGTCAGGAAGTCGCTACCAAAAGGGAAGCAGTATACCTTTTCTTCTTCTCTGGTTTTCTGTGTCTGACTTGCTCATCTGTCATCTGCACATGCTCAGTAGGAGAATTACCTGCTCTGGTATTTTAATGTGGACGGAAGTGTTTGCAAAAACGAGCTGAAACTCCTGCTGATTTAGCGGCTTAATGTAAACGTGGTGGTAGAAATTCCAGTTTATAGTTTAGTTAATAGTTTGAATCATGTGACTGTCAAGAAGAAGCAAAGACAAAATATGTCGTGCTGTTCCTTTAAAAACAAAACAATCAATCTAAAATGACAAGCAGCCAGAGATTAAATCTTTATGTGCGACACACACCTCGCCTCCCACTCTGGGTTTTATCTGAAGAGGAGGGGAGGGAGTGTTAGTTTGAGTTGTCACTCCCAGTAGTTGTTCTCAAATTCCTGAGAAAGCATCCATTAACCCGACACACATACACACATGTTATGCTCTCGTTACACAACAGCGAGAGACCTGAACACACACACACAGTCACAACAACAGGAGCTGAAGTTATTTAAACTTGATCTCTAATGTTCCTGGATCTGATGCTCAATGATTAAGCTCCAGATGCTTTAAAGATTTGCTTTGTGTTCCATTTTTCTTTTAATTTTTATAATTCTCTTTCAAAACAACACAGCATAAAGAACTCCACCCATATCTCATGAGTTTATTTGGACTCCCTCACATGCAAACTGTGCTGCTGCTGCCTAAAATAAACCCCAACAACTTGTGACCTTCTGTTTCATAAGATATCTTGACTTTTTAGCCTCTCGTTATCGTCAAACTCTATATTTTCCCATCATGCAACACCCTCCCTGCCACATCTTTCAGACACCACACCCTCTACCTTTCTTTCTATTGGAAATATGCACCAGTACCACAAAGAAATGATTAACTCAGGAAATAATCAATCATGAAGATAAGTGGTCGCAGCTCAGAATGACACAGATACGAGAAACAAAGATCCCCCCCCCCCCCAATGAAGTTTCCTGTACAGGTGGAACATTTTGATTTGTTTGTCTTCTTCAGGATTAGAGTTCATAGAACCGGTCTGACCACAGAAACCTGACTCCACACACACACACACACAGAGTTGTGTTTCCACCACTTCACTTCCAGTCATTTCCTGGAGACTTGACCTAATCCCCACCTTAAACCAATCTTCACTCCAGAATTGTATGTTTTACATTATGGGAACTTGTTTTTGCCCCCAAACTGGAGGCGAGTCCCCGCACTGTACCTGACAGACTTAGGTCCCCACAACGTCAGTAATAAAAGTACACACACACACTTCACTAATGACCGAGTGTTTCTGGGGAACCAAATCTCTTAATTAAACACCTTAAAACCCGTCAATGTCTCATCCCAACATTAAAAGCACAGGTTCATAACTTGTTAAATGTGTTTTAAAACAATTATAAATGCATTTAAAGTGTGTGTGAAGCTTCTATTCAGCTTCATCAGTCTGAGTTTAGTCATATCAAGTGGATATCTGACACATTTACAGTCTTTTTAGCATCAAATTCTCCTCTTTGTGTTTCCCTGTTGAGCTGCAGGTGGAAGTATAGAAACAAAAAGAGGGACTTTGCCACTAAAAAGACTGTAACGTTGAATGATATCTACTGGATTTGACTCATTTGGACGCTGAAGCTTCAGATTAGCTTCACATCAACTTTTAAATCCATGTTTGTAGAGAAGGAGGACTGTGGATTTAGTCCTCCATCACTTCCACTGTAAGGTCATTATGAAGGATCTTCTAATGGTCAGTATGAACAGGAGGAATGATTACAGCAAGAAACACAGGTTTAATGTTAATTTGGGCTTCTGACTGTTGTTTTAAGACACTTGAAAAACTGTGAACTCGTCCTTTAAGGTGACATAGTTGTGGAAACAAACCAACATTTTTAAGAAATAAAGTCAGTTCAAACTTCTTTTTGTGCATCCTCATCCAAACATGTTTGTGTTTCTGGTCGCTGGACGACATCAGTTTACAGTAAACACTTCTGTGAAAAGCATCAGAGTATGTGTGTGTGTGTGTGTGTGTGTGTGTGTGTGTTCTCCAGAGTAAAACCCCTCCTGTGGCGCTGCAGCAACACGTGGCTCTGTGGCGCAATGGATAGCGCATTGGACTTCTAGTCAAACACTGTGAGGAGTGATTCAAAGGTTGTGGGTTCGAGTCCCACCAGAGTCGACTTTTGAGCGGAACAGCAGACGAGTGGACGAGATGACACGAGAATGAGTGAAATGTGAGAAACGCGTTAAAAAGAAAAGCATCTGAGCAGCTGACAGTTCAGCCAATAAGAGTGAGCGTTACCACGACGACCTCATCAGTGGGTCAAACTGCAGCGCGATGAAATAATAAATGGTTTATAACTCACTAAACTGTCAGTAGATAAAAGTGGTGTGATGTGTTGATCAATAACTATAACTCCTCCTGTGGACACCCTGAAGTGTTTCCTGCTGAATAAAACAGATCATCAATAACAAAATAATAAAACACAGCTGTAATAATATAAAGTACGTCGTCATAGGAGAAGTTATAAATACTGTTCATTAATAAACTTAACTTCCTCATATCTGCTCAGAACTACATTATAGTGTAGTGTGTAAGTAAACAAGAAAAGAAAAAGCTGATCAGGCTTATTGATTATCTCTACCTGAATATACAAGAAACAAAACAAAAACTGTAAATAACTTTTTACTAAATGCTTTAAACTTACAAAAAGAAACGTTAGTTGAGGTTATAATCTTATTTTTAAAGCATCTGAAATGTATCTTCTGTTGTTTTTCTATGTTTGTTTGTTTCTTAAAGTTCTTCATGTCCACATTGTTTATTCTCTTATATAACTATAAAAAAGTTTAATTATACTTTCCTCCATTTCCAAAGTTAAAGATTATTGTTACAGTAAAAATATAATTAATTAATAAAGTTTATCTTTCTAAAACATCACAAAACTTGTTTACTTTATTTTTAAATCCATTAAAATTAAGGAAATAAACTCAACATATTTTAAATTATAAATATGATAATAACAAGATAAATAAACTAGTTAAATAAATAAATAAAATAAGATGAAATAAGAAGAAACTTTATTGATACTCTGGTGAGCTCATGTTTGACACAGCCTCATAAAGCCTTCAGATCAAACTACAAACCACACACTCGGTCCGTCGTGTTAACAGCTGCATGGAAAGAAAAGTTGACCTCTCACCTTTCAGTCCCCCTCCCGCCTCGCCCCCCCCCCCCCCAGCCTGTCATCCCGCCCCGCAGGCGTGGATCTGAACCCGACACCCTGCAGCCAGCAGGCTCTGTGGCGCAATGGATAGCGCATTGGACTTCTAGTCAAAACACTAAGAGGAGTGATTCAAAGGTTGTGGGTTCGAGTCCCACCAGAGTCGACTTTTGAGCAGAAGATGAAACACAAAAAAAGAGAAATTAAACTCGGGGAAGAAAAGTTAGTCATAGAGAGAAAGTTAAAAAAGAGTTTCAAACTGATCTGAAAGCCTGAAAATCCCCAAAGAGACACAACGAGCGATCCGACCTGAAGCTAACCAGCAGCTTATTAAAGGCTTGTTCTGTGATTTATGCCTTGTGACAGCTGCAGAGTTGATCCTGTCAGAGTTAAACATACTTTACAGAGACAACACGACACCAAGAGTTTCACAGTTTCGTGGTTACGACTTAATTCTACATCAGAAACTGAAAATTACAGAATCTACCACATGACATGAACGCAGCATTTTGGTGGCTGTAAACTCCTTCAGACATGATGGAAGTCTGAGTGAAACTGTTTGAACAGCACGTCATAAGAACCGGTTCTGAACGACCATGAATCAAGTTTTAGACTTCCTGTGTCCTCTGAGGATTTTGTTAGCATTGTTATGGCGCCTTCATTTGAGTCTCCATCTACATAGATGGACGATCTACGTCTGCAAAACAGAGCTGCAACTAACAATTATTTAATTATTGATGGTGCAGATGGTTTTCTTCCATTAATCGATTAGTTGTTTGGTCGATAAAATGTGAATCAAGATCTTCACTTTACTGTCAGGGACAAAAGAAACCAGAAAACATTCAGAGAATTTCAACATGTTTTTCTTGAAGAATAATTATTCAATCATCAAAGTAGTTTTTTTGTCAATCAAATAATTATTTTCATAGTTGGTAATTGTTTTGTCTATAAAATATTAGAAAATAGTAAAAATGTGACGCCTTTATATGTCTTGTTTTGTCTGTTCAAGATTTTTAGTTTATTGTCACGTGACAAAGAAAAGATTCACATCAAAATAAAAATTGTTCATTTTCTGTCAATCGACTAATTGATTAACTGACTAATTGTTGCAGCTCTACGGTAACATTTTATTTTAAACTGAAGTGTCTCTGACAGCCAATCAGCAGCCGGGAACATGTTAGATGTTTGTTGTGTTACCTGTGACTCCGCTGCAGGCGGTCTCACACTCCTCCTTGGACTCGAAGTTGTTCCCGTTGGCGTCACAGCCGCCATACGTGAAGCTCCGGCAGCTCTGATTGGTCACATCGTAGTAAAACTTTGGGAAGGCTGCGCGGCACGAACCCACCTTCATTGGCAGACGACAGCGGACTGAAAGAGAAGAAGAAGAGATGCGTTTTAGAGTTCATGTGTCTGGTTCTGTTGGTCGTTAACAGTTCGTTCAGCGTGTTTTCATTGTCTCTGTCTCTCTCTGCTGAACTGGAACCAGTTGAAAGCTGGTTTTAGGTCACAATCTCACTGATGTGGCTGAAACCGAAACTGTCAAACCAAACTCAGCATCTACACATCTGTTTCTGCAGGTTTGTCATCTACAGTGAAACATTAAAATCTTCTTCAGCAGTCTGCAAATAACAAACTAAACTAAACTAAATTATAAAAACCATCTGAAACACAATGTCTGCATTTGGAAACACCTGCTGCATACTGCTGAGGAACACTGTATGCTGTATGCACTATATACTGCTTTTCATAGTAGTTTGCATAATGAAACTCTTAAATCGGTTTTTCCGGCAGCTCCAAAAATATCGGAGCAAATTTCCAAACCTGTGTTATTTAGATAAACTGACCTGCAATGAAAGTTACAGCAGCTTTTAGCCTGGCTCAAAATCTGTGATGAAACAAGATGAGATCCTCAAATGTATTCATAATGAGAAGTTGATGTGTTACGTAATAACAACACCATAAACCAACATAAACTATCCTCTATGCAGATGATATTATAATGTTCTTACAGGACTTCATACCTTCGCTAGAAGAAACTTTTAACACTCAAAGGACGACTTGTAACTGTCAAAATGAAAATACTCCCCCACATGAACCACTTATTCTCAATGCTGCCCGTCACACCAGCAGACAAATCTATCGACTCTCTCATTGCACATGTCAACTGGAAAAATAAAAACTATCTATTAAACTCTCCACTCCACACAAACGTCAGGCCCGAGGCTCCAAACTTCTTCTTCTACTACCTGGAAAATCAAATACAATACCTAGCCATAATATCTCTCAGATAGACATGGATCATCTATATTGCAAAAAACATCTCACCCTCAGATTTACATTTCCTCAACACAACCATCCTTGTTTTAAAAATACTCTAATCTCCATAACTCTGATAGCCTGGCAGAGAGGCATCTATGTAAATACACTTCTATTTGGCAAAACTTTGACCTACAGCTCCACAGAACCCCTCTTCACTATCACACATGGGCACAAAAAGGTACTACACACCTTCACCTTCACCATCTTCACCGTAACAACCAGTTCATAGATTTCAAAGACTTCATACAGAAGCTGGGAGAAGTAAAAAATAATTAATAGTATAATTAAATTTACAAATTTAAATAAACTGAACTCAAATCTCTACAGACTTTTATTAACGTCAGGTTCTTCTGGTTCTTCAGGTTCACCCAGCAGTTAGCTGGAACACCAATCTAACCAACAGAAAATCATCCACAGAATACAAATTACTCAATATAAAAACACAGACACTCACGCACAATCTACCATACGTATAATTATTTTAACGCACTCTGAGCCAACTGGTTCACTATTTTTTTGGGGGACTCTGTAGGCTCTGTTATCCAGAGATGCTGACTTTTAGCTGTAAAGGAGATCCGTCATTAAGACACCTGAACCAGTGTAGAAGAACCAAGTGCAGCATTCCCGCCTTGAACACACCAAACAAATACAAGAACATAATTTCTCTAACTGACACCAAGAACACACACACAAAAAAAATCTATACGTATCAACCGTTGGACCAACCTCCTTTCAGAATACAAAGGGAACAAAATCACTGCTTACATTAACAACATCACAGAAAGATGTTTCGCATTCGTGTCAACAGATCTTATTACAACACACACACCCATGTCACATTGTCCTCACACACACCCACACAATTAAACACACTTATTTCTTTGTTTTTACTTTCTTATTTTCATTTGCTGTAATTGTGATAATGACCTTGTTACTGCCAAACAATAGAGATGGGATATGGGGCTGGACTGGGTTTGGGGGGGTGGGAGGGTGGTGGCTCCCCACCAGGCCCTCTGGGCAGCACAGCAGGAGGTTCTGGTTGGAGTGGGGGTGAAGTAGATCCCATCACCCCAACCCCCTCTTTAAAAAAAAACAAAACAAAACAAAAAAAGAAAACAAAGAAAACAAAGAGACTCCCTCCCAAACAGTCTGGGAGTGGTCCCAAGCACAAAACCTTCACCATCGTCTTCCTCTGGGTGCGGCTCAAATCTCCCTGAAACTACAGACTTAAACTAAACTAACAAAAGAAGGCCAGCCTCGCTCCTCACTGCTGTATGAATATAATGTTAGTAATTATAAGTGTCAATATTACATAGTACTGTAATTAATGATGGTATTAATAAATTAATCTAATCTCTATTCCCAGACTCTTGTCATATCGTCACATACACCATCATAACTGCATCATGTTATTGTTCGTCTTATTCATCTTCTATGTCGCTCTTTTCTCTGCTCTCTACAGGATGACACAGCTGATCAAACTGTTTAGCGTTGTTGTGTTTTTACTTTTCTAAGCTTCCATGAAACCAGATTAACCGGTCTGACCTGGAGATCCAGTACCACCTGAGAACAAAAGATCACCAGCAGCTTTAACTCAGTAGATTCACACGACAGCTATCAGACCTGAAAATATGTTCCTTTGTAATCCTGTGAGGACAAAAAAAAGCATCCAAATAGTGACGCATTTTCTTCCTGTGCAGGTTATTTCAAGGTGAGACGAGGGAATTAGTAAAATTCAGAGACAGTTTCGGACAGTGACGTGTTTTTAGGGCTGAAATCCAGCTCAGGTTAAACAGCAACTATGAAGTTAAAGAGTGTTTCAGTGTGTTGTTCACTGGATGCAGACAGTTTTGGGAAAGTACCATAAATTCACTACTAAGATTAATGTGACTGGCATAAATAAATAAATAAAATATTGATTAGAAGGTGGAGGTACCAGGTTGTTTGTCTTTAATTATTTTAATCACTGTATTGAGACCGTTTTGAACAAAAGAAGAGAAAAAAACGACAAAATACAAAAAAAACCTCCATAAAACAGGAAGTAAAAGTAAAAATGCATTTCAGAAAAACAAAAGAACATAATTAATAGATGAATAGTTAAATGAAAAAACCTTAATTAACTATTAATTAATTACACAGAAGTACTCGTCGCTTCCACTTTGCCGTTTTTTTCCCCCCGATCGCTGTTCGAAGCTACGAAACTCAACAATCATTACGCCTGAAAAACGTCTGAAAATAGTTAAAAATGTTTATTATTTCTCGTCTTCATGGATCTAGTTTTGTTCGACCAGTCGTCGGAAACACTAATACGTTCATGTTACTGTCATGTGTGACAAAAATAAAGCTTTAAATCTTCACATCAGCAGATATTTAACATTTTTGATTATTAAAATGACAAATTATTTGATTATCTAAATAGCTAATTATTCCTTTTCTGTTGATTGACTTGTGATCAATAATCATTTCAGCTCTGGGTATAAAATATGAGGTTTTATGAGGAAACTGTGACTGAGGAAGCCGACTGCAGAGCGAGGTCGGCAGCATTCCTCCTCACATTCACACCAACCAGGAAACGACCAGCAGACACCTCAGCCGTCTGGAACCAATGAGTCACTCTGCTTATCTTTAACTTTACATAAAACTCTAAAACATCAAATTGTTGTTGTTTCCAAGCAGAAGCTGTAAGTTTCCAACACAGGACAATGCGTTTCCTTCTTGCTCTGCTGTTTTGGTTAAAAACTACAGGAGGTCATGTGACGTCTTGTTTTGTTTTGTCCACAACCCAAAAAGATCTTCAGTTTACTGTCAAAGAGACTAAAAGAAACCAGAAAATATTCACATTTAAGAAGCTGCAATCAGAGAAATGTGGACTTTTACTTATTAAAATGATTTATTGATGCCCAAAGTAGTCGACAACCAATCAATGAATCCTTTGCAGCTCCACTATTTTAATCTAAATAAAACCGTTCTCATTGGATGGTTGCAGCTTCAGCAGCAAACATTATCAATTACTCTGATGTTTATTTTTTTGCAATGTATTGATTAACTTAATTAAATCCAATGTGAATTCCTCATTTTTTTCAGTCCAAACTCAATGATATTTGTTTTTCTGTCCAATTAAAAGCAGCAAATCCTCCCATTTAAGAAGCTGGAACAGAGAACGTTTGGCATTTTTATCAATTATCAAAACATTTCCCCATTGATTTTCTCTCAATTAATTAAATTGACTTATTGCTGCAGCTTTAGTTTCTCAGCTTCTAAAAAAAAAAAAAAAAAAGTAACTTTACAGTAACTTTAATATCATTTGGTTTCAGATAAAAGCAGAAGTTTGACGCCATGTTGGACTCTGGGAGGTTTTAACAGCATGTTTCACTGTTTTCTGTTTTATAGACTGAACTATCAATCAATTAAGAATAATCAGCAGCTGAATCAATACTGAAAACAATCACTGTGATCAAAAACAGTGAAAATATCCACGATGACGTCTTCAGATGTTGTTTCAGTCTAAAATATAAAAGATATTCACTTTCCTGTCGCCTACGACAAAGAAAAACAGCAAAACTTGACGATTAAGATGCAGAAACGAAAAAGATTCAAACAATGTTGCTGATTGAATAATTGATCAGTACCTTGTGCTCCATTATTGATCTTTTCTAACTTCTTGTGTAAAGCATCTTTGAGTATCTATAAGTAATTATTGTCTCAGCTACAGTTGGACACCAATAAAAGAGACTGAGCTGCTGCTGTGATGAACGAATTAAATGAAGGTAACACAGCCGACAGAGCTCTTCATCAGTGGTTTTATATGTTTTAGAGCTGCAGATAACAATTATTTTCATTAATCTGCTGAATATTCCTTCAATTCAGTCATATAAAAATGTCAGTAAAGCGTCAAATGTGACGTCTTCAAATGTTCTGACCAACAGTTTAGTGTCCTACATGATGAAAGAAGCAGCAAATCTTTACATGTCAGCTGCTGCATTTTACTGACAAACACCTGAAATGATCACTCAGTCACCAAAAAGTAAAGAAGAAGAATAGAAGTGGTGGTGAGACGGTTACAGGAGTAAGAAATAAAAAAAAAACCCTTAATTTTCTGACATTTTCGTCTAATTTTTGCTTTTTTTTTCTTGTGACCTGCAGATCATGTACGGATGGACGAGTCGACTCTGCTTCATATTAAATGTTCAAGACCAAGAAAAGCAGAAGAAACAAGTTCAGGACGGAAATTTTGTTGATTTGTTTTTGTTTGTAAAATGTCTGAAAACAGTGAAAATAAGTCAAACACGACGTCTTCAGACGACTCGTTCTGTCCGACCAACAGTTCAAAAACTAAAAATGTTCACTTTATAATGATTTAAAACTGAGAAAAGTGCAAAATATGAGCCAAAGTTATGCGACATATTTTCCAGAACACTTGACCTCCTCCTCCTCCTCCTCCTCCTCCTCATCATCATCATCATCATCATCATCATCATCCTCGTCCTGTATGATGCTGGCATGTTAGTGAGTCAACAGACAGACGTGTTGAACTAATCCGTCACTTTATTTCCAATCAGCTGGTTGAACCAGCAGAGCAGCTTCATGACAACTTTACAGAGAAAGTGATGCAACTTATTGATTCTGTTCTTCTGTGTAATTCATTGATCTGTCAGTAACTCAATCTACATATAAAACTTCATCAGCAACTACTTTGATCATCAATTGATCATTTAAGTCTTTTTTTTTTAAAGCAAAAATGATAAAAAAAAAAATTCCTGTTTCTAGTTTCTCCAACGTCTCAGATTTCCTGCTTTTCTGTTTTCTGTCACTGAAATCTGAATATTATTTTACACTCCTCTAAAAGTTCAATCATGAAACTAATGAAAAGTTCATTTTCTCACCAAAAATCTCTCAAAACCAGAGACAACAGAGAGAATATCGACCAATATTACAAAACTAGCTCATTCCAATCTTTTTATTGTTTTAGTTCCTTAAACTTCACCTTAACAACAAGTTTATATCATTATAAATTAACTTGAGTTCTTTCGGTTTTTAAAGTTTTTTCTGTCTCTTTAAAAGACAAACTCACTAATCAATCATTAGACTGACCAGTAAAGCCATATATTGATTGATTATCGGTTGTTACCGTTGTTGGTGTCGTTGCTCCGCGGCTTCAAGGCGCCCAGCAGCGGGACGATGTGCGGCTTCTCTCCGTCCTCCTGCACGGCCTGGCGGGGCTCCGGCTTCACCTTCTTCAGGTAAACCTTAAACTGCGTGCTGGGCTGCAGGGCGCACGCGTCCCGGCGGCTCCCGCAGCTGACCAGCGCGCACTGCGGGGCTCCGTCCGCCGGGAAGCCCAGCAGGGCCAGATCACAGTCCGGCTTATCGCAGCACGCAGCCCGGCAGCTCTCCGGGTCAGACACCTCCATGGTCCGGCCCAGGTTCCGCGCCCCTGCAGCTAGAGAGGCCGGGTCCAGTTCCTGACCCTCATCTGTGGATTGGTCCCAGTCACAGTCCCGGGCGAGACCGGGCCAGACCAGGAAGCACACCGCGAGGATGCAGAACCTGAGACGCATTTCTTCAAACCGGCTCAGAAACTTCAAACTGCAAAAAAAAACTTTATGAACCGAAATAAAAAAATAAAATAAGATAAAACTTTCTGGTTGTAGTGTTTTTTAGCTTTGACCAAAAGGCCGACACGTCTCTCAGGTGGCCGCGAATTCTAACTCACTTCCTTGTTTGATGGCTTTTTGTTGTCGCAGATGAACTCACCTGAACGACAGGACGCCCACTACGTCATCACCAATCACCATACACACACACACACACACACACTTCCTCTTCTTGTATTTTATATATAAATAAACTTTTATTTCTGATAGTTGAGACTTCTGGAGGAAACTGGAGGATTAATCTTCATCATGTAACAAAGTTGATTCATATCATATAATTAAAAACCGAAAACTTTTTTTGTCATTTTATCAGTTTTATTTAGTTGAATTCACTTTCATAACACACAAAAGTCCAAGTTTTCAAAACTTCCTTTAAATGATTCATCATTGAATTTGACAGTTACGTCACGACTCTGATGTGTATCAATAATCAGATAAGCATTTGAAGATATAATAATTAGTCATGAATGATTTAAAGAAATCAGAACACAAGTTTTATATTATCCTGCATTTTCTTTATATTGGTGTAACATGTTCTAATTTCTTGAACAGATTATTCAAAAATGCTTAAAAAAAAAAAAAAAAAAAATGAAAAAAGTGAAGTAAAAAATTTTAAAAAAAATAAATAAAAAGACAAATAATAACATTTAGTCATCAAAATATAAAAATAGACAAAGTACTGATGTGCCAGAAAAATAAAATGACAACATATAAAGGAAATTCTCAAAAAAGCCTCATTAACAACACTGATCAGATATGATGACATCACCGTGAACTCATCATTGATCACCTCAGACTCTGATAATGATGATAAACTGACCGTCAGTGTGTGACGGTGCAGTCAGATAATCTACGCCATGTTTTAGGTGGAGGACCTTAAAATCAGTCGTCATGGAAACTTTGTGTGTTTTTGTGGAAGATGTGATGAACTTTTGATCCTCTGTTCTGATCACATCTGGTGGACTGACTGTTGTAAACATCTCTCTTCTTCATATTTGATATAAAAACCAAACGTTAGTGTTTTCAAAACCACTTTTAGTAAATATTTAAACACACAAAACTTCAGAACTGTAAGAACTACAGTATATACATCAGTAGAAGAAGTATTCAGATCCTTTACTGCAGTAAAAATACGTATTATGAGCTTGATGTAGTTACAGTATTGCAGTAAAAGTAGTGGTTTGGTCCCTCTGACTGATATATTATTATATATGACATCATTAGATTATTAATACTGAAGCATCAGTGTTAGAGCAGTTTAGCTTTTACATTTTATCTGCATAATTTATTTCTTTATTGACATTTGGTGACTGCAGTTTGTCAGAGATCAGCTGTGCTTCTCTGGCCTCAGCTCTGAAGTCCAACCCCTCCCATCTGAGAGAGCTGGATCTGAGTGGAAACAAGCTTCAGGATTCAGGATTGAAGCTGCTGTGTGCATGTTACTGTTGTAGCTGTTGGAGGTGGAGCTAGTTTACACTACTTTATATACAGTTAGCTAGTTTAGTTCTGATACACAAATCTGTTTTCAGTTTTTGTACTTTTTCTCTAATCTTTGATTTTTGCTGAAATATTGGATCATTTGAACATTTATTGAAATGAAAGCATATGAGAAGTTTAGAGGGAAAAATCACTATTTGGTGGAGCTGTTAACAACTCATAGACATGTGAAATGTAACCCCGACTACACACTGCTTTTTGTAAGACGTCAAAAGCCAAAAAGGTTGGAAACCACTGGTTTCATCTTTAACAATGTGTTGTATTTTAAAAGCTTGTTATATTATCCATTGTGTCAAATCTTCATGTGAAAAGTAACTAAACCTGTCAAATAAATGTAGTGGAGTAGAAAGTACAATATTTCCCTCTGAAATGTGAAAATAGCATCACATGGAAATACTCAAGTAAAGTACAAGAACCTCTAAACTGTATTTAAGCGTAGTACGTGAGTAAATGTACTGTTATGTATCACCAGACTTAATTGTGTATCAATAATTGTGTGATTTGCCTTGTTATTTGTCTCTGAACAAATTATTTCTGATGCTGGAAGCTGCTGAACCTGCAGATCAGGCTGAACTGGTAAAAAAAAAAACAAACAAAAAAAAACAAACCAAACTTGATCAGAAGCTTTTATGTTTTATGAAAAGCTTTGCGTCTATTTGGGAATAAAACCTGAACATTTCAGGTTCAAATCTGTGTTTTATTGAGTTTATTTCAGATTTGACAGGTGAGACAGAATAATTGAGTTTCACCTCATGTGACCCATCCTGCTGTCCACCAGGTGGTGCTGCTGCTCCTTCAGTATCTGTCGGGTTTCTGCAGGTTGCCGTGAATCCCAGGAGCACTAGGACCCGGTAGTATCCTCTCATGATGCATTCAATGTCTCCTCGTAAACTTCTAAATCACATAAGTGTCGCTTCTTTAGAGAACTTTTATATTTATTGCAGAAAGAAGCTAAAGTGAAACTTGAAGGAACTCTGACCTGAAACAGAGGAAACAACAGATACAGAGCAAAAATGTATTAGACAAAAGACTGAAATAGTACAAATATACATCCATAAAATAAAAAAGAACATGTCAGTATAGTCTGTTTAGTGTAATGTAAGCAAGTTCAACTGCATGTATCTCTCCTTCTAGCAAACACTAAAGAATGAGACACAGTCAGATTAAACCTTTGGGGTCATATAATTAAAACCATACTTGCTGTGAAGTCCAGTCAAAGGTCAGTGATGAAGGATTTAGAGTAATTCATTGTTAAGGATGAACATTTGTCATAAATGAAGCAACATTACTGTCATGACATTGTGTTTGTTATACATACAATGCATCAAAATATGTCAGTTTCTTATTGTCCCACATTAAATATACAATACAAACAGTTTTTCAGAGATCTAGTCTGATAATGCTTAATAATTGGGCAGATCATATTATATCTAATATTAATACATAATTTAATACTTTACAAAAACATAAACTTAGACACAAGGAGCACTTTAATATTTGCCATTTCTTCTCTGACTGCGATATCTGCCTTCTCTTTACTGATGTGACTTTGGGGATTAAATGGTAATAAATATATTTCTGAAGTGCTAATTGCAAAATTGTCTCCATATTACTCTGATTCACTCAAAGTGTGTCATATTTTTTTCTTTATTCATAAAGAAACAAGTTAAATATAATCATAAGTTCATCATAACAAATAATATGGGATTTGTTGACGTGACTTCAAGCAGAGAAAATGAATATCAATTTCATGTCAGGAGATGCGAAATGTAAAGTGAAGATTCATCTATGTCATCAGTCTCAACTATTCACGACAGTCGTGAACGCTGCACCGACTGCGCGTGGCCCCCGCCCTGCTGAGGCCGTCAGTCTGCACGCGCCGCAGCGACTCACCGGTTCATCGTTACCGGACCTGCGTCTTTACTGTTTTCTATTTTCACTCATTGTGTCACATCTGCTGCAGGATTTAATTTATTTATTTAGAAAACATCAAAAAACAAGTAGAGAATTAATTTAGAGGAAAGAGAGAATTTAAGATTTAATTAATATTATTAGACTGTTATTACTAATATTTGTAATATTCTTATTAGTATTTTCTCTCTTTTACTGCAACTATTACTGATTTATTTATTTCTTTTAAATAATATTTTCTTATCTGGAAATTAAGAAACGTAATTTTGCAGAACAGATTTTAGTGTCTGTGTCGGTCCTGATGGCGGCGAACCGGGTGGGGCGGCGGGTGAACCGGGTGTGCAGTAACCAGTCACCGACCCGTCCCGGCGGCGGACGGGAGCCGCGGCGTCAGGCCCGGGTCACCGTCAAATACAACCGCAGGGAGCTGCAGAGGAGGCTGGACGTGGAGAAGTGGATCGACTGCGGGCTGGACGAGCTGTACCGGGGCAGGGTGAGTACTGCGGTACTACTGCAGGAGGTGGCCTACTGCTGAAAGTACTGATGAGGGGACTGATCAAAGTGCTGCAGTTCTGCTTAAAATAGTGTTCAAATTCTACAGAAAATACTATTCAAAATACTGCTGAAAGTACTGATGAGGGGACTGATGAAAATACTGGTAAAAGTGCTGCAGTTCTGCTCAAATCCTGTAGAAAATACTGCCAAAAATACAGAAAATACTGCTCAGTTTACTGCGGTGCTGGTCAAAATACTAAATACAGAAAATACTGCTGCAGGTACTGCTGAAAATACAGCTCAAAGTACTACAGTGCAATTAAAAGTACTGCTGTCTGTTCAACTGAAAGTTCAAAGACTGAAAATAAAAGTAAGTAAGTCAAATTTATTTATAAATTGCTTTTTATAGACATCAGTCACAAAGTGCTCTACATGAACATGATGCAACATGAAAAAAGAAAGAAATCACAACAGATGAAGTGATTACAAAGTGCAAAATTAACACACACACACACACACACACACAATCTCAAGTAACACAATCTGCAGTAAAAACATAAAATGCTGACTTGTTGCTGTCAGGTTAACACCTGCCTGAACTGGTGTGTTTTTAGCTGCTTTTGTAAATGAATCCAAAGAATGCGGGCAAAAGCCTCAAAACCTCGATCACCACAGGTCTTAAGGCGGTGTGTGTGTGTGTGTGTGTGTGTGTGTGTGCTGGACAGACAGCAAGTTTAACATATTTGACCTTAGAGTAGATCAGCCACATAATCAGGAGTCTTGACTGTGCAAAGCTCTGATAGTAAACCGTAAATCCTGAATGCAACAGGAAGCCAGTGAAGACATTTAAGTGAAGGAGTAATGTGAGACACGTCTGTTGGACCTGGACAGGAGTGTTGCAGCGGCATTTTGGATTCTCTTCAGTTGATCGAGGGCAAAGATACTAAGAGAGAAGAACAAGGCGTGTATAAGCATGTCTAGTTCAGCTGTTGGAGCTACAGATTCTGTTTACTGGCATTTCTGTTCAGCTGCTTACTGTGGGTGTCGACCAACGAAGACTGACCAGATATTACCCCTAAATTATGCAGGTTGGAGTCGCAGCAGAAGAGAGAGACCCAATACTTTTCATAAGAACAGAGGCTAAACCCCCCCCCCCCCCCCCCACCGCTCCCAAAGCAGTCAACCTGGTGGAAACACTGATAACCTTACAAGGTGTGATATCATCTACAAATAAATGATAAGCACAGCACCTTCCCAAGGGCAGCAAATATAACATAAAGAGAATAACAGAGGCCCCAGAGCTGGACTTTGTGGGACACCACAAGACGGAGGAGAGGGATCAAACACAAGGTCATCAATAGAGACGATGAAACTTCTGTTAGTGAGATAAGATATAATGCTGTTATAGTACCAATGCAGACCAATCACCCACATCAGAGGATGTTGAAATGTCATTAGAGACCCTCAGAGGAGCCGTTTCAGTAGATTACTGTTTCTGAAACCCAGACTGAAATTCATCTTAACTACTAGCCTCTCCAGCAGAACTTTTAAAAATAGAAAAATTGGTATAACATCCATTGGGATAGAGGATAACTTCATTTTCCTTATCAGTCCCATCGGATTTTGTAAGCTGGCAGGTTGGACTGAGTCCAGAACAGAAGGAGATAAAGAGGATCCAGAGCCGGGAGGGAAAGTCTGAGGATGAATGCTGGATCTGATAGTCATTAGCTTATCAACAAAAAAGGCAAGAAACTTGTTACAGTCATCGCTGGAGAAAGATTGTGATAAAACAACATTATTTATAGTGTCAAATACTATAAATATTGAGATATAATTAGCAAAATAAGCAGTCCGAGCTTCCTTTATTAGTGCATTGAAGGACTATCACACATCTGTCACACAACACATCACAGTAAAATTGCACTGAGAACGGATTAACTGTACTCTGAGTAATGATGCAGGAATGCAAGGTTCTTGTAGGACAAAGAGAGTCAGCATTTAGTACTGACGCTGAAAGTATCAGCAAATTATACAAAATGCGTTACAGGAGAAAGTGCTCTGCTGCTGGGACTTAAAGTGTAGAACGATGAAATCCAGGACAGAGGCAGCTACTACTACTGCTGAAAGTAGGCTGCTCCATCGTTCAATCAGTTTCTTCAGGGTTGTGAAAATTTTCAGCTTTTGTCTGTTTTCACTGAAAATCTTTGAGTTTTCTGCAAAACAAAAATTGCAAATTGAGGTTTAAACCTATCGTCACTTTGATGTGACAGAAATTTTGTTCTCATTTGAGGAAAAAAACTGAAAAGCTAAGGGAAAAATTTATACTTGAAGTTCTTTGTTTTACATTATTTCAATTAAATATGGTTCCATCATCTGGTTACACAGCTGGAGTCTTTATTTCCATACAGCCAATCAAATCTTTGCATAAAGTGATATGGTGTCGTTCTATCATCAGCAGAGCAGACGGTCACACTGAGCCTGATTGCATCCGGCTACACAACCCACATCAGCTTCCTGCTAAACTCTCCTTCATATCTAACTTACAGACATGAACACACGTCTTGTCCTGCAGGTTAGCTTGTTGAACGAGCCACCAAACAGACATTCACCGCTAATGTCAATTAGCAGCAAGATGCTAATTAGCTGCTCAGCTGCAGCATGTAAACATACCTGCAGATGTAATTTCGGACTCGTTAGATGCTGGTTTGATTCTTACTCTTCAACTTCCATTTGGAGGAATTGACTCTAATCTGGAAGTTCAAACTGAATATAATTTAGTTTATATTGTGCTAACGGGGGGAATATCACCTATACGTTCATGCTTAATCAAGGTTCCAGGCTCATTTTAATTGTCATTATACAGTTTTTATTGAACAATGACATTCAGTTGCAGCCACCTCCACACTGCTCACATAGACAATGTATTTATAACAGAATAAAACAATAAAATAGAACAAACACATATAAAAGTATGACTAAAGAAGACATTAAAACAGGGATATACTGTTACATAAACATCAGTATCTAAGGCAGAAACCATTACAAGTACTTTAATGAATGCACTTAATTCACATAAGAAGGCCAAAAATAAAACAATGTAAATTTCACAGCTGCCACTAAATCCATCTATATGACCAGCTGTCTGAGATTAGCAGCAGAGATGCTTTCGACTCCGACGTCACATGAACATTTTCTCTTTTTTTTACGCATTAATGGAAAAAAGAAGAAAGAAAAACGACCGAATCAAAGCGTGAGGAGACGTTTCAGACCGGATCTCTCCCTGCAGTCGATGTTTGGTCAGAATAAAGACGACCGTTCAGTAGGAACACAGAAATGTTGCTCAGCTTTGGTTTAAAGGTCAGTCAGACAAAACAGGAGCTGACAGCCGAACCACCGCCGCAGGGTGTGTGTGTGTGTGAGTGTGTGTGTGGTTTTCAGTTTCATGTCCCTGATCGTTCTAATGAGGAGAATTAACATCAAACACAGAATGACACACAATCAGTGATTTGAGGAAAACGCGGAGTCACAGTTTGATCCATAAAGAGAATTAAATGAATCTATAAAGATCCGGAAAACATAATGTTAGACAAGAGCGGCGACGGCAGCAGCAGCAGTAGTGGACGCCCGCAGGTGTGTTTGTGTTATCAGACAGAATGTGTGAATAAGGTGGAGTCTGTAAACAACACAGTTTGATTAATGCGGATATTGTATTAAAGGAATTAACGTTAACGCTCCTGCAATTTTTTTGGGAGGTATCATTAAATAAATACCTCATTAATCTGGAGGGAAATCACACAGACTACAAGTTAGTAGTGAAATAAAAGATAAATACAAGCAGGGAAGTCACTGTAGTGGCGACATAAAAGAAGAAGAAACCACGTTACAGACATGAATGTAAAAGGAAATTCATCAAGTTACCAGTGAAGCACTTATGAAGTGACTTCACTGACAGCTCGTTTGTCTCGGTTCATTTCATCTTTCTGCTGCGTAACCGCACGAGAGGGTTCTAGCGCTGCAACTGACAGTTATATCCATTATTGATCGATCTGTTGATTGTTTTCTTGATTCATTGATTAGTTGTCTGCGCCATAAAATATCAGAAAATGGTGAAAAATGTGTTTCAGTGTCAAATATAAAGAAACCAGAAAATATTCACATTTAAGAAGCTGGAATCAGATCATTTTGGCATTTTGTCTTTTAAAAAATGACTCAAAGTGATTAATCAATCAATCAATGATCAAAATAGTTGGCAATTAATTTTTGATTGGACTCTCTGAACTGTGGTTACAACAAGCCAGTGCCGGAAATTAACTACATTTATTTAAGTCGAGTTTTGAGCTATCAATACTTTACTTTTTTATTTCCATGTGATGCTACTTTCTACATTTCAGAGGGAAATATTGTACTTTCTACTCCACTACATTTATTTGACAGCTTTAGTTACTTTTCAGATGAAGATTTGACACAATGGATAATATAACAAGCTTTTAAAATATAACACATTGTTAAAGATGAAACCTCCAACCTTCCAAACATACCTGTGAGTATGCATCGTGTTTATGTAACTGTATATTCCCATTTTTAAACTTCTTTAATGCCACTTTTATGTATTTTGTTCTATTTGTTTTTTAAAGTAAAAGATCTCAGGACTTCTTCTGTTAGCTGATCGTTGTTGGCAGAAGAAAAAGCCTCCGCCGGGCCAAAAAAACGTTTAATTTCAAAGCCAAAAATAACAGAATATCCATTAATTTGGGAATCAGCAGCGTTTGCAGCCTCTCATGAGCCAACCTCTCTGTCATTGCCTGGGAAACTCCCGGTAGCTCAGCTCCTTTTAAGGAATATGGTAGCGCGTTATGTGTGTGTGCGTAGCGAGTGAGGGTCGCCGCCACCGCCACCGCCACCGCCCCAAAGCAGTTACCCTGGACATGCTCCTGTTTCTATAGCAACAGTCAAAGGTGATCAGTCTCTAACCTCAGCCAGGTAAACTCAGAGGTTCTCTGTGGAGTTCTGGTCCTCCAGTGGCACCACGCAGCGGTGATTTTATGAGTTTTGTTGAGTTTTGCGTGCTTAAGTTTCACATTATTCTACAGGTGGCTGTAATGAGCCAGCAGAGACGGCAGGCTGGTGAACGCAGGTTAGCGCAGGGTTAAAAAAATGCTTCAGCTCTGCAGATGTTTTATGATGAAGGAGCACATTCAACACTGTAGTTAGACCTGCTACTGCTCTTCATCATACTCCAGTTTTGGAGTGTTGCAGAGAAAAACACTGAATGTAAACAGAACTTTTGTTTGTATGAAAGAAGAATCAACACAGAGCGAAGTCTGAGCGACCTGAGAGCTTCTTAAAGTCCTCCGCCGTCCGTCTTCTCTGCGCAGAGTTTGTTCTCAACAAACCAATCGTGGTCCAGTAACTGACACAAGTGTGAGGTGAAGCATCCGGTGCACAAACGCTGAGAGAAGTGAACGAGGAGACGTTTGGAGAAGCAAGAAACCAACAATATTTACAGAATCTGGATTTTTACATGAAGGAGGAGATGATGCTTTATTTATAACAAGATAAATGAACTTATTTTTGTGGGAAATTCATATTAAACGCAGTGTGTGTGTGTGTGTGTGTGTGTGTGTGTGTGTGTCTGGGAACATAACAAATCAAACTTCCCATGGGATGCAAACACATGCACGCAGTGTTGGGTCATGTGTTACCTTAAATGGAGTCCACAGTATCTAAATGCCACAGGAAGTGTGTGTGTGTGTGTGTGTGTGTGTGTGTGTGTGTGTGTGTGTTGTTTTCACCCAGATGTTTTGTATATTTTAAGTAACTTCCTAACAAACCAGAGCTGCAACAATTCGTCCATTTTTATCATCAGTTGATCATTTTTGGTTATTTTTTTAAGATAATGTGAATATTTTCTGTTTTTTTCATCCTGTGTGACAATGAACTGAATATTTTTGGGTTTCCAAAACCTTAAATTACACTTTTATTCTGATTAAAAGGCGATAAATCATGAAGTTTGATGGATTAAGTAAAAAGCTGCTAACTTTATTATCCAGACTGTTGAGGTCGATGAAACAAACATCTCTGCTTTCACTGTCGGTGTGAATGTGTTCAGTTCCTCTGAGGAGCCGCCACCATTACTGCCGCCATTTTTAAGTGTTTTTATCTTTCACTTAAGTCTAAAATGTGACTTTTTTTTAGCAGTTTGATAAACACCAGCTGACCACACATGTTGCGCTGCTGCTGCATGAAGCGTGAAAGCGACGCGCTGCCACTGAACGCAGCAGGCAGGCAGAAGGTAAACCACGCCCTGCCGAGCTTCTCTGCAGTCCAGACAACACTGATGAGGAGACACACATGTCATCACTCCATCAGTCTGTCTGCACCCCCCTCACCCTCCCTCACCCCTCCTCACCCCCCCCATCTCCTGAAGTCTCTTTAAACGCTGCTGAGTGGGTTTGATATACGACCCTGAACATCCAGGCTGGGTGGAGTTATTGACGTGTCAGACATGGTAAAAGCTACATTAGAGGGGGGGGGGGGGGGGGGTTCAGATTGATGGAGAGGGGGGTGGGGGTTTTTTTTGTGGGGGGGGTTGTCTTTGTTCGTCTCAACACACACACACACACACACACACACACACACATTACCTTACTACTATCTGGGGACAAATTACTGCGTTCTGTCTTCCCCCCTACATCCGTCTAATATGCATTAATGTGTGTGTGTGTGTGTGTGTGTGTGTGTGTGTGTGTGTGTGTGTGTGTGTCCGGCGGAAGGCGTGGTGTGTTTGGTGATAAATTGATAATCAGATCTGCCTGTTTGGTTCATTTCCTGTCAGAGACCCCATCTGGACACACACACAGACACACACACACACACACCATCCCCCTACCAGCAGTTCTCTGATGGGGTCTCAATGAAGTTTAAAGGAACATTACAACATTTAAATAAATCTTTCTCTGTTAATAGGTGTCAGGCTAACAGTTTCCCTCCGCTTCCAGTGTTTGTGCTAAGCTACGCTAAAGCTACGCGACGCTTTCTTCCTGTGTTACCATGAGCGACGCTGCGTCTGTGAGTTAATACTTAACGCAGCGTCAGTGTCTGATATTAAAGGATCATTCTGCTGATTTTCTATAAATATCGTATGTGTGTATCAAAGCCTGATGCATCTGATTCCTCTGTTGTTGCTCCAGAAACTATTAAAAACACGTCGGTGAGTCACGCCGCTGCTCTGGGTCACATGATCCTTCATCATGTTTAGAAACAACAGCATCACGTTTTCAGTCTCTATTAATAAGACTTGTAGAATATAAAGAAAGTCTCTCTAGTGTGAGAATGTACTTAGTTGTATTTAAAAATATTGTATTTATATGATAATTGCATAAATGACTATAGAATCTGTGTTAATATCAATTACAGACTTGATATTATCTTTATAATTCTGTACTGTTTCTATGTAGTTTAATATTAATATGTGATCAAACTTACACACATCAGAGTTTATAGCACATCTGGAATAAATGAAACAAATAGTTTTTCTTTCATAAAATGTCAGAAAATATACTTTAATGTGTAATAAGTCAGTTCAGTAAAAGGAGAGAAAAGAAGAGCGGAGGACATGAAGACAGATGAGGAAGATGCTGACAGCTGTTAGAGCTATTGATTGATGAAGACTTCAGAGTGTGTGTGTGTGTGTGTGTGTGTGTGTGTGTGTGACGGGGGAGGGGACGTAAAGGGAGGATGAGGAGGAGTTTTAAGGTCCCATATGTCACCAGTAAAAGCACAAAAACATTCTCACAGCTGTGTTTTTCTTCTTTTTTTATGACATTTATCATGTTGTGTTATGTTTTGTTTAAATAATTTACTGATAAATGAATATATTTTATCTGTATATCTATCTATGTTTATATATTTTATTTTATGTTTAAAGTTTTAGGGGCTATTTTAAAATACTATAATTATAATTTCCCATTTAACTAGTTTAGTTCCATAACTGCAATGTTCATTATTTGTTGTAGATTTTATTTCTCTCAGATTGGACAATGTTTATATTTATGAATCTTCTCATTCAGGGATTTTTTAAAAAAGTATTTTTTTCATTTTTAATTATGTCAAATATCCAATTTAATTAATTTCTATTTAAACTTTATTGTCCTGGAAAAAGAAATTTGGGTCATAATAATATAAAATCTCTTTGTTTTTGTTGTTCATCTCTCAGTGTGCAGAACCATCTTCCCCCCACGGCACACACATACACACACACACACACACACACACACACACACACACACAGCAGGGAGTATTAACCCAGTGAGGTCAAATGGAGCCTCTATTATAGACGGTCAACCAGAGATCAACACATAGATTAGTGTGTGTGTGTGTGAGTGTGTGCTGACAGTCATTTAACAGTAATCCAACCACACACACACACACACACACACACACACTGTCACTCATCAGTTACTCACCTCGTGATGACATCATGCTGATGTCAGACACATATAATCGCCAGGAGGCGGAGCTTCAGCAGACAAAAGATGAAATCAGTGACAAGAAAAAAACAAACAACCACAATAATTCTGCTTCTTTCATTCATATCATCTTATTTCCATCTTTAATGCAGAAACAGCTGAGCTTTACTTCCTGGAAGATTGATGTGCAGTTCTTCTTCTTCTTCTTCTAACTTTTTTTAAAAAACCTGAAAACAAGCAGAGAGGGATCAGGTGCTCTTTCAGCCCTGAGTAGTGACTTTCAGGCTACATGTAGCTGCAGCAGCATTCAGTAATAAACCCTGGAGTAAAGTCCTCAAATCATTCGCTGCTGCTGTGACGTTTATTACTGAGAACACGAGTCAGACGAGCGTAACGACATGAATTATTACTCATCGGCCAGCGCAGCGGTGCGGCTCGATGACGTGTTTCTGGACAAGAAACAGAGGAATCAGATATATCAGGCTTTAGATGCGCACATGATACTTGTTAGTAGATCAATTCATTGTCGGTTTGAATCCAAACATGAAGACAAATGTAGAAAATCAGCAGAATGATCCTTTATGAGAGAGGAACTAATAACCAGTGGTTCAGCTTTTAATCGCCTTTAAATCTTTCTTTTTTTTTTACAGTTTTGAAAGGATTATTATGCTCAGTAAATTTATTAGAGGTGATTAGCTGTTAATTGCCATGATTGATCCAAACTGCAGTGAACGATGAGGCAGAGTGATATTAACAAGCAGGTGTAACCAATTAAGGCCTGCTGTGGATTAATTGGTGAATATAAATATTAAACTCCAGTTAGAGCTCACCCTTATTATACATCAAGGTTTCTCTTCCTGCTGTGCATATATTGATTGATTGATTGATTGATTAATTATTTAAGTGTCCTGCAGCTTTCTGGTTCACAGCCCATATGGGCTCACGGGACACTAAATAATAATAAGCAGGACGTCCACATGACAGATGATGATGTGCAGTTCCACTGATTCAAACAGAGATGTTGGACTGTTCTCTGTTTTAGCTACCGAGTGTTTCCTATAAATCTCCCCAAAATATCAACGTTATCAGCTTCAGACAAACAAAACAAGTCAAGAGTTTTCAGTTGGATCTTTTCAAACATAATTCCTGAAATCACTTTACAAAGAGCATCGAAATACAAAATAAAAATCATCCTCAACAACATCAAGATCGCAAAAAAACACATTCATTTTTTTCATTTATGTGTTTGTTTATTTAACAGGAACAGTGCACATTAGCCAAGAGGCTATTTTTCATCTGTAGTCTCTGGACAGATGTTAGAGTCACCTTAAAAACACAATATGAAAATGAAAATGAGATTGAAAGTACAAAGTTACTGAAATCATTTATAACAATTAATAAAATGAAGAGAAAAAAAGAATATATATGATATTAATAAAAACATCATTCAGGACATCCTTAAAACATGCAACACAGAGACTCATGGTACAAGACGTATTTATTATCCGTGAAGATATTAACCTTAATAGAAAAGTAGGTTGAATAAACATTGAGCTGCATTGTTAGACACTAACAGAAACAGTATGTAAAAAACATAGTTCAACACAATAAAAGCAAAACCACAATAAGACGTACATGCAGGAAGTTGCTCTTAAGGAACATTCATATATATATCTTACCAGAGCACTAGGGGACATTTGTCTTTTCTGTTAATTTAATTTTATATATTGTATAGTAGTAATGATACATCATCTGCATTGTTTTATACACTCAGTGAGCACTTTATTAGGAACACCTGTACAGTCTAATATAATCCAATACACCAGCTCTGCCTTAAATTCTACTTTTACAGAACTTTCAGTATTTATAGATGATGTCAGAAATGTTTATCATAGAGCGCATTACATTATTTAAATATTTCCTAATATTTTGTTTAGTCCATTAGGGGGACAAAATATAAGGAACACAACTGCCTCAGTAATAATGAAGAATTAAGGATTTTAAATTAAGAATTTAATCAATCAGTCTAGTCTGTTTGGCTCTTGATGGCCATGACATCATGTGACAACTGAAAGGTATTGATTAATATCAGCTGGTCGACTGGTCGTTTCTCGAGCTGAACTGGTCCTTTAGTGTCCCTGTTAGACTCAGTTATGTGCACAGTCTGTAAACACACACATATATACACACACACATATACAAACACACACAGTGAACCGATGTGAACTGCAGCTGGATGTCGACCATATACGGGCAACAGACAGTAAAAACTGAAATAGCAGGAAACAGAGGAAGGACACTGTGTGTGTGTGTGTGTGTGTGTGTGTGTGTGTGTGTGTGTGTGTGTGTGTGTGTGTGTGTGTTTTTGTGGCATCCCTGGCATTTAAAGTTTAAAGAAAGGTCTCAGTGTGGCCTTTCCACACAAACCCACAGATGAAAACATCAAATAGCTGTACACACCCCCTCTGCACTCTGAGTCTGTCTGTTGTTTGAAAAAGTTACTTGTACCCTACTTTTTTATTTCCATGTGATGCTACTTTCTACATTTCAGAGGGAAATATTGTACTTTCTACTCCACTACATTTATTTGACAGCTTTAGTTACTTTTCAGATGCAGATTTGACACAATGGATAATATAACAAGCTTTTAAAATACAACACATTGTTAAAGATGAAACCAGTGGTTTCCAACCTTTTTGTCTTTTGACGTCTTACAAAAAGCAGTGTGTAGTCGGGGTCACATTTCACATGTCTATGAGTTGTTAACAGCTCCACCAAATAGTGATTTTTCCCTCTAAACTTCTCACATGCTTTCATTTCAATAAATGTTCAAATGATCCAATATTTCAGCAAAAATCAAAGATTAGAGAAAAAGTCCAGAAACTGAAAACAGATTTGTGTATCAGAACTTTGTTTTTTCTTCTTTCCTCTCCCATTAATCATCTCACGACCCCTCAGATTTATCTGCTGACCCTTTGGAGGGCCCTGACCCCAAGGTTGGGAACCAGTGGACTAAACTAGCTAACTGTATATAAAGTAGTGTAAACTAGCTCCACCTCCAGCAGCTACAACAGTAACATGCACGCAGCAGCTTCACTCCTGAATCCTGCAGCCTGTTTCCACTCAGATCCAGCGCTCTCAGATGGGAGGGGTTGGACTTCAGAGCTGAGGCCAGAGAAGCACAGCTGATCTCTGACAAACTGCAGTCACCAAATGTCAATAAAGAATAAAATATGCAGATAAAATGTAAAAGCTAAACTGCTCTAACACTAATGCTTCAGTATTAATAATTTAATGATGTCATATATAATAATATATCAGTCAGAGGGACCAAACCACTACTTTTACTGCAATACTTTAACTACATCAAGCTCATAATACTTATGTACTTGTAGTGGAGTATATTTATATTGTTCAATGTATACTTGGTTACAACGCATGATGTATGAAATGTTGGCAGTAAAAAAATGATTAACACATGTCTGATGTTCTTCAGGAGGAGGAGATGCCAGAGGAGGTGAACATCGATGATCTGCTGGACCTGAAGACAGCTGCGGAGAGAACACAGAGACTCCAGGTAACAACACACCTGTCCACATGTCTGTCTGTTTGTCTGGCTGTACCTTTTTTTTTTTAGAGAAGATCTGAGCTGATAAAAATGTTTACATGAGCTCATCTGAGACATGTTCAGTTATTACCTGCACTGCACCTGCAAAATGCTGTTGTAAACAAAATATGTCGCCATGGTTACTGAATTTACTCAAAGTGACCCAGAAAATAAAAATCTGAAGTTTTCTGCTTGCCATTAGTGGCACATGTGCCCGAATTTTAACCTCTGTGATTGGTTGTTTGTTGCTGAAATGCACCTTCGGAGTCATAGTTAACTTCCACCCCGAAATTTTTATGTCCACAGTCTTGTTACTTTATACCAGATATTTTGTAACACAGTTGTTCATCTTTTGTTGTGATGATTTAACTAGACGAATTTCATGTTGATCCAAACTGTAGAAGAGAGAACCAGGAAGTGATGGAGGACAAAATCCACAGTCCTCCTTCTGTGCAAAAATGTATTTAAAAGTTTATCTGAAGCTAAAATGAAGCTTCAGCGTCCAAATGAGTCAAATCCAGTAGATATCTTTCAACGTTTAGCCTTCTTTTTGTTTCTATACTTCCACCTGCAGCTCAACAGGGAAACACAAAGAGGAGAATTTGATGCTAAAAAGACTGTAAATGTGTCAGATATCCACTTGATATGACTAACTCAGACTGCTGAAGCTGAACAGAAGCTTCACACACACTTTAAATGACTGTTTGGACACACTGTGGATTTCGGCCTCCATCACTTCCATTGAAAGCACATTTGAAGGAGATCTTTTGTTTGTAGTTTTTATACTCCTCCCAGGGTCTCATGTGTTTTTGTTCTTTATGTTTCCAGGAGATCCTTCACTCCTGTAACAACAACACAGAGGTAAGACCACTGCAACATTATGACTAGTATAGTTTTATTCTGTGTGTGATGATGAGTAGCAGACCACTCTAACAAAACATCACTTCTCAATGTTGATGTGTAGCAGATGTGCAGCATGTAAACACTGTTTACTGTTTACTCAAAGCCAGCTAATCTGAAGAAATAAAGCTGTAAAACTTTCACTTTATTTATTGGTGTTTAACTGAATGTCAGCATAAACTACAAAACTAGAGCAGACCAGGACCTTACAGACAGTTTGAATTCATGTTTTATTGTTTCTACACTGTTGTCGTGACCTAAATGATTTCACTTTCAGCTGAGAAATAAACTAGAGATAACACTTATCTAACACAGATAAGAAGTTAATAAGTTATTGGAGGTAAATTTGACATAAAAGGAATAAAAAGTGAAAGAATAAAACTGCAAGATGAAATATAATATCTCTCCTTTGTTCGTCAATGAATGTTTTCACTTTGTATATGAACTTCTTATGTCTTGACCTAGTCACTGATTGAACTGTTTTAACATTTTGGTGACCTGCTAACATTTCCTCTAGTGCCACTATCAGTAAAAATTTTCCACTTGTGTAAGGTTTGTTCTTAGAGGTGGGGGGAAGAAGCAAATCAAAGGGAAAAAAGTAGTACATTTTGCATTTGGATGTAGCATTCTACATTTAAATCGAAATGTGAAATGATGGTATAACTATATAACAGAATTTTCATCTGCAGTTATCAAAGTAGAGGAAAAGTCCTGAACATGTTGATGATATTTGTGTATTTAGGGTATGATGCACAGTGCAGCCTGTAGGGGGCGCTCACATGTGGACATGCTTAATGGTCCCTCATCTGTTTCCTCCCTGCAGGTCTTCATCAGTGACTTACTTTTAAAGCTTGAGGGTTTACAGAAGCAGGAGGATCTGCACAATGACGGCATCGACCTCCCTCAACTCCACATCTACCCCACCCGCTCTGGATCAGCTGACAGGGAGGTGCTGCACTGAGACAGCAAACATACCCACACACCCTTAACCCGCAACACCTCCAAGCAGGAGGGGCTGAACTAGAAAACAAACACACCTAATGTCTCCATCCATCTAACCTGTTATTCCCAACATCAGGCCTGCCTCTCCTTCTCCCCTGCTGATGCTCCTCAAGTCGCTAATTTGGTCACCAAAGCCGAGACCTCCACCTGTTCTCTAGACCCCATGCCCACAGCCTTGGTTAAGGCCTGCCTACCTACTTTGTACTCAATCATGGTGAACATCCCCCCTTGGAATCTGGCCCTCCAGCTTCAAAATGGCTGCAGTTACCCCTATGCCCAAAAAACCTGGTCTGGACCCAGATGACCACACCAACTACTGGCTGATCTCCAACCTTCCTTTTCTCAGCCAAGTCCTGGAAGAAGCAGTTTCTGCCCAACTCCATCAGCACATGTACAACCATGAGCTCTATGACCCCCTCATCCTGCTGGACCTCTCTGCAGCCTCCAACACAGTCTCACACACCATCCTCCTCAACAGCTTAAACTTCCACTGCTATGCTAATAACACACGGCTGTATTTCAGCACTAAACCATCAGCTCCCCACATGGTATCTTGTCAACTACCTGCACAAAATAAATATCTGAATGTTATCTAATTTTCTCAAACTTGATAGCAACAAAACAGAGCTCATGGTTGTGGCTCCCAAGGCGCTGCTCTGGAAGGTTGGCGATCCTCTCTTCAGTGTGGATGACTGCACCATCTGCCAGTCCCCAGAAGTCCGCAACCTAGGTGTCATTCTGATCTCCACCCTCTCATTCCAGTCACACAACAAATCACCAAATTCGCCTTCTGCCACTTTAAAAACATCTCCAGACTCCAGCCTTCACTCCTAGACTCCAGCTGAGACCCTCACCCATGCCTTCATCATCTCCCATCTGGATTATTGCAATGGAGTCCTGTCCGGGGTACCCAGCAAAGCCATGGAAAGGCTCCAGTATGTGCAGGACTCAGCTGCTAGGGTAACTCACCTGCACAGGGCCCTGGCAGCACATCACCCCCACCTTCATCCACCTTCACAGGTCCTGCATCTCCTACAGAATCTTCCTCCTCACCTACAAGTCCCTCAATGCCCTTGCCCCCCATTACTTATCAGATCTCCTCTACCCTTATACCCCATCCCAGAATCTGCAGTCCTCAGACATGAGCCTACTTTCTACCCCCGCACTAGCCTGCGGACTTTTGGGGACAGAGCCTTCATTTTGGCAGCCCCCAACTCTCTCCCAGCAGAGATCTGCAATGTTGTGTCTTTGAACACCGAAAACTTACCTGTTCACCAAGGCCTATCAAGTTAATTCTGTCATCCCCGGCAGTCATTGCTGTTATTTTCTGTTCTTGTATTATTTGTTTTGTCTGCCTCACTATGTGTAAAGCATCCTTCGACCCCCTGAAAGGTGCTTTATAAGTTAAAGTTATTATTATCATCAGTCCACCCAATGATTTACATCTGCCCCAGTCATCATAACTGACCCAAACAGGAGGTGCTGTAAGGTAAAACAAATATACCCAGTCCGGCCCTGACAAGTGACCCCACCCCTCTACACGTTCACCGTCCACCCCAACGAAAAGGACTGAAAATCAAACAATCTGACCTGATCTGATGAAAAGTTTAGAAAATTTTAAATGCTGTTTTTTCATGCAGCAAAATTCCATCTTGATGTTAAAAATATAATTCACATACAAAATAATCACATGAGAAATTCACTTCTGATGTGTGACGACCTCAACACTGCAACGCTGGTAGTCCTGCTACGCTACATTACCAAAAGTATGTGGACACCTGAACAGATGTAATAGTGTGAGTAGACTTGTAGCTTGCAGGTGGAGTCAGTTCTTCCATATCAAAGTGCAGAAACAGTTTCTTTATGGAGCTGCCTGGTGTCATGTTGAAGCCAATCAGCATCCTTATCTTGAGGTTGAAGTCCCTTAAAGTGACAGCTGCTAGCTGCTCCAACTGACTCCCAAAAAGAAGCATAAACTTCTCTATAGAAATACTTACTATGGTCTCAATCTCTAAATCCAGACCCTCTAATAAGTATGCACATGGTCATTTTGGAAATTATTGCTCTATTAATAAGATTTGAAGACTTATAGTAGCAGTTGGTTCACCTGCTGCTGTCCCAGCTGCGTCAGTCAGACTATTGAGGCAATATAGAGTTTAATGTTACTTGATTATGATACTTGCCCTATTAGAACAATTCAAACCAGCTCCTAATGAAACCAACAAGTGACATCATACCTCCTTAAATCCGTCTATATATAGACTGTGGTTGAAACAGGAAACACAAGATGTCTACATACTTTTGGTCATATAGTGAATACTTTTACTTGTGGAACAAGCTGTCAGTTCAGATCAGCACGAGTGTCAGGTGATACTCTGAGTGCTGCATTAAATATTGTGGACAGCACAGTTCACCTCATGATCACTGAGATAAAACAACTTTCCAGACAAGTAAAATCCTGTCTGGTAGTGTTATAAACTTTTTTGCAGGCATCTGATAAACGATTAAACACATAAACTGATCACTGTCCCACATCATCTTAACTTATTCTGTAACTCCTCCCAGGTGCATGAATACACTGCAGTGAGAAAAAGAAACGTATCTCTCAATGAATCAACTTATCACTGCAACTCTAGTATGAACTCTGAAAGATGAATTAATGGATTTCAGCAGAACAGTTTGTAAACGCATCAGGTGAAATATTACTAGCTTATGAAGAGGCTGATATGTCAACAAACATTGGCTACTTCCACATCCAGCAGACGTAGAACAACATGACAGATTGCTCTGTGGTTGTTTCTCCTTTTAGCTCTGGTTTGGTCTCTTTCCACTTTCTTCACCAGGAAGTCTTTAATTTGCCTGTCTGCTGGGCAGGTAGAGTGTAAGTACACTGTGGCTTTATTAGAAAACAGCTGAGACTGAACCAGACAGGAAATATTTGAGAACAGGAAATAAAGGAGGCCAAAAAGTATCAGAGGCAAACACTGACAATCAGTAGCCGCAGTGTTTTAATCTGTTATCAGTCAAGTTTGTCTGATCTTTACAGTTCTTCAAGTTTGTTGGAAACATAAACACAGATGAGATAAAAGGGACTTTTTGTTCCTGACTTTACTTCAGTGAATCTAGTCACTGGGAATTTTTGGTCAGAAATACCAAATTGTTTCAGATTTTTTAACTCTGCAAAGTTTCAGCCAAACATAACACTTTTTTTGTAGCAAACCTTCCATTTTTCACAACAAATTCAAGAGAGTTTTTATTGCATTTTCACCCTTTGTTGAAATCCTTCGCAGCTGTTTTCCTGGTTTCAGTCAAACTGAAGTCTATTTGCAGTGTCAACACAACTCAGCTCATATCAGATCAGTGTGAACAACAGTCCTTCACACCAACGCTGCAGCAGTGCGTTCACATGAGTATCCTGTCATTTCACACAAAAACATTGTGAGTGTAAATCCTCTCTGTTTGTATATAGTTTTACTCTTGCTTATTATGCTTTATTGAGAAAGAAAGAAAACATCCTTTTCTTACTTATTTCCCTACATACAGTATCACAAAACACACACACACATACAGAGGAACGTTTGTACCTTTTGGCTCTTTCTGCTTTCAGTTTTGTACTCCTGCTGTTCTGCTTTGTACATTTTGTAGCTGTCGGTTGAAACCTTGTATTGTTTGTACATGATTTTAAATAAATCTGCGTGACAATGATATCTCCTGCAAAGATGTTCTGTTATTAATTAAAGGATCATTTAACAGTTTATTAAAAGTCCTAGTTTTGTCCATCATTTCTATTCAGCTGTATGATCTGAATCTTGTGCTATTTTGTCCCAATAAAAGCATCACTGTCCCCCTCTTTGAGGTGTAAAATAACATCATCATTAAGATTAAATATGTCCAATCGGTTTCCTGTTCTGGTGAACATGAGCCAACTTTTGACTGTCCAAATTTAGCCTTCAGAGTTTCATTCTTCATCAAACAGGAAAAACAAAATATCTATATATCTATATATCTTATCATAGCTGATAATTTGACACTTTAGCAATGTGTTAAAAGACGTAATAACTCTCTCAGTCATGAACCAAATTTAGAAGAAAAAGGATACATAAATGTGTGCATTTGAAGAGGAAACACTTTAAAATAAGAATTAATCAACACTGATCACTTGACACGAAGACTGATCAGTAACCATGAACAGTGGTGGAAGAAGTACTCAGTACATCTGCAGTAAAAGTACCAATACAGCAATATAAAAATACTCCATTACAAGTAAAAGTCCATCAGTATTGCAGTAAAAGTAGTGGTTTGGTCCCTCTGACTGATATATTATTATATATGACATCATTAGATTATTAATACTGAAGCATCAGTGTTAGAGCAGCATGTTACTGTTGTAGCTGCTGGAGGTGGAGCTAGTTTACACTACTTTATATACAGTTAGCTAGTTTGGTCCACTGGTTCCCAACCTAGGGGTCGGGGCCCTCCAAAGGGTCAGAAAATAAATCTGAGGGGTCGTGAGATGATTAATGGGAGAGGAAAGAAGAAAAAACAAAGTTCTGATACAAAAATCTGTTTTCAGTTTTTGGACTTTTTCTCTAATTTTTGATTTTTGTTGAAATATTGGATCATTTGAACACAGACAGAGAGCATCATCTTTTAGCTTCACTGTTCTTTGTTTTACTCAAAGCTTACTCTTCTGTTATTACAGGTCATTCAACAGGTAAGTTACTAAACAGCGCCCCCACAGGTGAAGCACAGGTTACTGCACATTACACTAGTTACTGGATGTAACGTGTTAAGCATGCTAACATTAATCTAGTGGTGTGGCTATGCAGTAACCTGGCTGTGAACAACAAGGACATCACAACAATAGTTCAATCAGTAACTTTAGCTAAATCTGCGCTGTGTTTGTTCACTACAATGGCGTCTACCAAAGAGTAACTTACACACATACAAGATAATACATTGGCCTTGCAGTTATAAATGGACTTTTATTCAGTTTGAAGCCACATTTTCATGATAAATTTAGGTTGTTTTTATCTTTATCTTTTAGCCAGAAGAAGAATTTTAGACATTGGACGTCTGGATCTAGCAGCAGCTCGGCTAACAGCTAAAGTTCAGTGCTCAATGAACATCGTCAGAGGTTTTGGAGAGGAAGAGACTTCTACGAATAATTCAGCTCCCGGTAAAAACATCCTCAACAATGAACACTGAAGTAACCCTATCCCGAAAAAGCTGGTTCTTTAACCATGAAGACAACAACTCCCATGATCCCATGCTACTTCACACCATCATCACACTCCGTCTGTTGTTATTGTTTTGATTGAGATCCTTAATGGCTGAAATGACATATTGTGTGTTTAAATGAATCTTTGTTTACGACATGATTCTAGTGTTATAGGGCTGTATATGTCTGCAGGTGGATTTTGGCGGTCCAGTCTGAGACCAAAGTCCCAGCTGAGTTTTATTCCCACTGACCACAGCTGAACTAATCTGATGCTAAGTGACACGGCAACAGCCCCAGTAAAACTGTTTTGTGGTCTTCTAACAAAATGATTAAAAAGAGGAAATGAAATAGCATCTTAACAGCAGTGTGGGTGTTTTCTGAGCCACCATATAGTAACCACAGATTCAGCTCTTCCTGTACTGTGAAAGCTGCACAGAAGGAGACACTAAAGCAAACAGTTTCAATCAGAGATCTCCACTGACAGACAGACAGGTGAGTGCTGCAAATATCTTACCTTCAGTTCTTTGTGCTTCTACTATTTTTATGCTGAAATTTGAAACCCTAACCCTTTTTAAATCTAAAAATGAATGTATTTTCCAAGACAACTTAAGATAAAAACTGTTTTAAACAATTCTTGACACTGGGCGCAGAGTTTACAAGTAGTTAACTACAGTCCATGTGAAATAGTTTCTGCCTATAGATAATTCCTGCTGGTGTGGATAAGGCACCGACAGATACCTGTCCTCTACCTCTGATCTAGGTATTGAACAGAGTTCCCAAGGATTAGTTCTAGTTCAGTACACGTTGCACAAATTGTATAAATTCCAGAAATAGTGCAAGACATTAAGTTATGTTAATTTGCCACAAATTCAAACAAAATAAAATAGTTTGAAGTACGCTTGAATGCAGTTTGTCTCGGCCACATATAGTGTATTACTCAACACCCTCTCTTGGCTGAGACATTCTCAGAAGTTAGAAGGTGGAAGTTTGTGGTTCGTGGTGACGCTGGTCAGAGTGATACAAAACTTAAAATAAAAACTGTTTAAAACAACTCTTGACACTTAGAGTTTAAAAGTAGTTAACTACAGTCCATGTGAAATGGTTTCTGCCTACAAATACCCCTTACCTGCTGCTGCGCCTGGGCTTTACTGGCCAGGGCCAATGTAAAATGGTCTGTTGTGATTGGTCCAGACTTCACATATGATAGTAGCCTAATAAATGTGAATCTAACAATTGCATTAGAAAGGATCACACATGTCTGAGACTACTTTATTGTTTAGTAATTGGTTCTTGTCTCTGGGTCTGGGTCATCTAGTGGTTACAACCCTTTCAGTCACCTATGTTCATCTTCTACCTGTTACAAATCAGTATATTCCTATACTGTATGAGAAAATTTGTTTAATAACATCACATTAAATTTTAACTTTATATCAAATAAATTATTTATTTATTGTATAAAATGATGAATCAATCATTACTTATGCATCATAAACATGGAACATTTATGCAACAGCACTTGAAATGACTAACTCAGACTGCTGAAGCCTCATAGAAGCTTCACATCAACTTTTGAATGACTGTGTGGACACACTGTGGATTTTGGCCTCCATCACTTCGATTGAAAGTATATTTAAAGGGGATCTTTTAATATCCAGTAGATAGATAGCTATTTTTCATTATAGCATTCAGTTTCCTCACTGTGCCTCTCTCCACCACCGATCTTAGAGGGTCCATTCTGCTGCCCAGCACTGAGCCCACTTTTTCAACCAGTCTTTCCAATCTCTTGGCGTTTTTGTTATCAAAAACTGCCTCCCCAACACACTGCAGCAAAAAAGAGAGCACTGGCCATCACTGTGTGATAGAAGATGGTCATTATCTCCTCACACACATCAAAGGACCTCAGTGACCTCAGGAAGAACAGTCAGCTCTGTCCCTTCCTGTAGAGAGCGTCGGTATTAGGGGACCAGTCCAGCCTGTCATCCACAAGGACCCCTAGATATGTGTAGGAGTGCATCACTTCAATGTCCACCCCACAGATTGTCACTGGCTCTAGAGGGGGCTTAGACCTGCGGAAATCCAAGATCATTTCCTTCGTTTTTGAGGTGTTCAACTGAAGGCGATTTTGTCGACTCCATTCACTGAAGGCTTAGATCCCTGTATTTGGATTCCTTGCCATTCCTGATACACGCCACAATAGCAGTGTCATCCGAGTATTTCTGGATGTGGCAGGACTCAGAGTTTTATTTGAAATCCGAGGTATACAGTGTGAACAGGAATGGAGCCAGTACAGTCCCCTGTGGAGCCCCTGTGCTGCTCATTACTCTTCCTGAAACACAGTTCCCCAACCTGACAAACTGTGGCCTTTCTGTCAGGTAATCTGTGATCCAGGAAACAAGGGAGGAATCCACTCCCATCTCTCTGAGCTTGTCTTTGAGTATGATGGTTTAGATAGAGTTAAATGCACTAGAAAAATCAAAAACCCTGACTCTAACTCTAAGTGCCTGATTCCTCCAGATAAGAGAGAGCACGGTGAAGCATATAGAGAACAGCATGTTCTCTATATGCAAACTGCAGGGGATCAGGTAATCTGTGATCATTGTCATTGACCTCCAGCTTCAGAAGAAGACGCTCCAATGTTTTGACGATATGTGAAGTCAGGGCCATTGGTCTGTAGTCATTGAGTTCAGATGGAAATTTTAGTTTTGGTACCGGTACAATGCAAGATGTTTTCCATGTAGCCGATACGCTCCCCAACTGCAGACTCAGCTTGAAGATCTTCTGTAGAGGTTGACAAAGTTGGGCAGCACAGTCTTTGAGCAGCCTTGGGCACACACCATCTGGGCCAGCTGCCTTCCCAGAGCAAAGTCTCCCAAGCTCCAACTTCACTCCCATTTCAGTGACAGACAAGTGTGGAGGCACAGTATTAACAGGAGGAATGATTACAGCGAGTAAAACCTATTTCACGGTTCATATGGACACCTGACTGCTGAGAGACATGCTTGAACAAGGTTACATAGACTTGCTTTAGAGTGAATCCAAAAGGCTTCTTCCTGTTTTACATGTGTAACGATACAGTCAGCTGATGGTTCAGTAGGACACATAGTTAATGTGTCAGACTATTTAACATTATAAAGATGATTTGTGTTCACCCTTCCTAGAACCTCCACAAACATGGGTGACCTGGTAGGAGTGGGAGTGACTCCAGTCACCAACCAGACCAACGATGATAATATGACTCACTGTGATCCAGTCGACCCATCAGCCCGCTTCTTCTTCATGTCGGTCTACAGTCTGGTGTTTCTGGTGAGTGTGAAATATTCAGATTACAGTCACGTTCCCTTCTCCTCCGTATGCCGATCAGCACACATGTTAATCTTTTAAAAACCTGTACTGAGTTCCTCCTGTTTCCTCTCCAGGTGGGTTTGGTCCTCAACAGCTTCACCATGAAGGTTTACTTCTGCTCAGCTCAGCAGCAGGTGTCCAGCATCATGATGGTCTATCTGAAGAACCTGGCAGTCTCTGACTTCCTGCTTTGCCTTGATCTCCCCTTACGCATCATCAAGTACATCAGTAACTCCATCAACTTCCACCTGGTCTACTGCACCTTTGGAATCACCACCTTTTACCTCAACATGTACGCCAGCATCCTGTTCATGGGCTACATCGCTGCTAACAGGTAGACCCCCCACCCTACACTCCAACAAACCATGCAGTTTATCAGTTCAGTTAATACTTTTTGTAAATGTTTTAATGCTTTGTCTGTTTTTATATGCCTGCACTTTATCTGACTGTCTGACACGTTAACGTCTGACGCTACAGAGCAACAGCAGCAACTACAGCTGTAGGTTCTCATGGTCAAATGAAAAACTCACTTAAAATACAAATGAAAACTGAATTTAATGTGAATTATATTTACAATTTCAAACAACAACCTGAGCAGTTCAATAAATTAACAGATCTGAATCCACTGAACAAAGACAAGAGGTTTATACAACATGCAATGTTTCGTCACAATAACTTTGGTTTGTGTTAGTGATATTTCTATTTATTAACTTGTTCACTAAAATTTGAATGCAGCACTTTCACTTATATTTTTATTTTGAAACAAGTTACATTTTACAATATATAGGCTGAAGTGAGTTCATCTTCACATATGCACAGACACAGAATACAAGCACACTGGAATTCCTGCAATCTGAAATGGTCATGAGATTTCTCCATGTCCTTGTATCATTACAGTAGTAAAGAGCTGGTCCTCTCCTCTAGAACTAATATTAGTATCTTCATTCCTCATGAAATCTGTGATTTAAGAATTTGTATCACTGTTATTCAGTGTAATGATCTGCTGATACCTGCCTCTCTTCTCTCCAGGTATCTGAAGATCACCCATCCTTTAGGAAATCACATCCTGCAGACATTGCAGGCTGCCCGCATCATCTCCACGGTAACCTGGGTTTTCCTCTTGGCCATTATGATCCCCTACATCACTCTGTTGCTCTTCACCAAACCACAGTTGACCATTGTCCCTGACACCTGTGATGCCTTTCGAAGCATCCAGGTCACTGTGTTATACAGAATCATCCACGCCTGCTCCGCTGCCATCTTCCTGTTTGTTCTTGTCTCCCTGGTCTTCTTCTACTACAGAGCCTCCCACAGTGTGTTGCTGGCACAGCAGAGGCAGCCAGCATCCTCCGGCTGCAAGAAGCTCATGAAGTCACGCAAGAAAATGTTGGTGCTGGTCAGCGTCTTCTGTGTTTGTTTCGTGCCGTACCACCTGGTTCGCCTTCCCTATGCGTTCCTGAGGAGGTGGTGCTCTTTGAGACAAGTGATGTACTACCTGAAGGAGCTGACCGTCCTGTTGTCAGTTCTCAACATCTGCCTGGATCCACTCATCTACTTCATCTTTTGTGAGGCGTTCCGGACCCAGCTGAGACTTCCACATAGCAAGAAGGCAAGTAGGCACAGTGAAGGGCAGCCGAGAGCCACAAACAACGAGGCATCATTCAGCACATCAACCAGGCAAACTGAAGGGCTGTAACTGAAAGGATCATTCTGGTGATTTTCATTATTCTTATAAAAGTGTTGCATAATCTGGTTCCATATGTATTTCTCTTTTATTTGGATGATTGATCAGCCCTCAGGTCTTCTTCAAATTCAACAGTCATAGCAGGACAAAGGCACTGGTATGTTATATAGGCCACACTCTAGCAACACGGCTGACGGTGATTAGATAATCATGTTCCACCATTAGGGTGAGAAAAACAATCAAAACGCCTTCAGAAGATCAAAACTTTTAACAAACAGTGACAGGAACTACAGCCAATCAATTCTCTTCAAATAACTGACAAAAGCAAATATGTTTTATACCACATATAGAGAATTCTCTTTGGTTAAGCACATTCAAATATCTAAAAAAATACATTTATGTTGAATAGGTTTCTAATAGATATATAAAAAAAGTTACAAACCTTCCATTTTTCACAACAAATTCAATTTTATTGTATTTTTACCCTTTTAGTGTTGGTCGACATGTTTGAAATCCTCCAGTGATGCAGCTGTTTTCCTGGTTTCAGTCAAACTGAAGCCTGTTTGTAGTGTCAACACAACTCAGCTCATATCAGATCAGTGTGAACAACAGTCCTTCACACCAACACTGCAGCAGTGCGTTCACATGAGTATCCTGTCATTTCACACAGAAACATCACAACCTCTCTGTTTGTATAGAGTTTGATTCTTGCTTATTATCTTTTATTGAGAAAGAAAGAAAACATCCCTTTCTTACTTATTTCCCCACATACAGTATCACAAAACACACACACACACACACACACACACACATACAGAGGAACGTTTGTACCTTTTGGCTCTTTCTGCTTTCAGTTTTGTACTCCTGCTGTTCTGCTTTGTACATTTTGTAGCTGTCGGTTGAAGCTTTGTATTGTTTGTACATGATTTTAAATAAATCTGCGTGACAATGATATTTCCCGCAAAGATGTTCTGTCATTAATTAAAGGATCTGAAATTCGCGCTATTTTGTCTCAATAAAAGCATCACTGTCTTCCTCTTTGAGGTGTAAAATAACATCATCAGTAAGATTAAATATGTCCAGTCGGTTTCCTCTCCTGTTCTGGTAAACATGAGCCAACTTTTGACTGTCCAAATTTAACCCTCAGAGTTTCATTCGTCATCAAACAGGAGGAACAAAATGTCTCGATCATAGTTGATAATTTAACACTTTAGCAATGTGTTAAAAGATGTAATAACTCTCTCAGTCATGAACCAAATTTAGAAGAAAAGGGATCCATAAATGTGTGCATTTGAAGAGTAAACACTTTTAAAATAAGAATTAATCAACACTGATCACAAAGATTGATCAGTAACCATGAACAGTGGTGGACGAAGTACTCAAATCTGCAGTAAAAGTACCAATACAGCAATATAAAAATACTTATAATACATAAGTATTATGAGCTTGATGTAGTTAAAGAATTGCAGTAAAAGTAGTGGTTTGGTCCCTCTGACTGATATATTATTATATATGATATCATTAGATTATTAATACTGAAGCATCAGTGTTAGAGCAGCATGTTACTGTTGTAGCTGCTGGAGGTGGAGCTAGTTTACACTACTTTATATACAGTTAGCTAGTTTAGTCCACTGGTTCCCAACCTTGGGGTCAGGGCCCTCCAAAGGGTCAGCAGATAAATCTGAGGGGTCGTGAGATGATTAATGGGAGAGGAAAGAAGAAAAGACAAAGTTCTGATACACAAATCTGTTTTCAGTTTTTGGACTTTTTCTCTAATCTTTGATTTTTGCTGAAATATTGGATCATTTGAACATTTATTGAAATGAAAGCATGTGAGAAGTTTAGAGGGAAAAATCACTATTTGGTGGAGCTGTCAACAACTCATAGACATGTGAAATGTGACCCCGACTACACACTGCTTTTTGTAAGACGTCAAAAGACAAAAAGGTTGGAAACCACTGGTTTCATCTTTAACAATGTGTTGTATTATAAAAGCTTGTTATATTATCCATTGTGTCAAATCTTCATGTGAAAAGTAACTAAAGCTGTCAAATAAATGTAGTGGAGTAGAAAGCACAATATTTCCCTCTGAAATGTAGAAAGTAGCATCACATAGAAATACTCAAGTAAAGTACAAGTATATCAGGGTCATTTAAATGTAAGAGTCACACCACCCTCTGCTGGTGTCACAAGGTGCTTCACCAACACTGATTCATAGATGACACAAACCCACCTATAATCAATTTAACTTCCACTCTGACTGGACTAATTATGGATAATAACTACATTTAGACTAAGTAGATAATAATTTGCACCAAACTGATAAAAAACCAAAGGGGATCTTGGATCAGACATATAAGCACACACATTTTGAGGAAAAGATCTCGGTGACTGTGAAAGAGGGTTCATTGTTGGGGCATGTGGGGCACTTTAAGGTACTTCAGCCACAAGACGTGGTCGCTGCTGATTGTCATTAAAGTTTTGACCTGATGATGGCGCTAGATGACAAGTCAGTTCTCTAGTTAAAGTGAATACGGAGTGCTTCCAGTAAACTCAATTACAGCATGACTTAGTTCAATATATACACACTGTTATTCAGATTGTGTTCAGAGGTGACTGCCTTGATATTATGTTCTTTACTTCAGACCCGGCACTCACATTTAAGAAGCAACACTGAAGCAGCATTAATAACAATTCTAACATTACCAAGTTAAACAAATATGATTAAATTATATTAACATTGTAAAGGAATTTCCTTTCCATGTATTGGTCTATAGATCATTACAATTAAAGCTATAATATGTAATTGTTGGGCCTTGGCTACAAGTTTGGCAGAAATAATGAAGATAATTATAATAAGTAATAAGATAATTATTAATTATCAAAGTCAATAAAATATAAATATTATCTTATATAAATATAAGAATATAAGAATAAATAATAACTGGGCACACAATGGTAAGATGGCTGCAGTCACCTGGTGACTGAGTACATGGCATGCCAACAATTTGGTTGATAAATACAGAGATAAAAGACCAGACCATGTGGTGTCTTAAACCACATGTGCTGCCTGAACCAAAGTTAGCAAAACTAGGTTTTAGTCTTCTTAACTGTGTGCTTCTCTATTCAAGACCAATTAATGTATGCTAAAGGTGCCAGGTTAGGAAGAGGTCAGTTGCGTGCAAGGCCCAGTTACTGGATGTAACGTGTTAACCAGGGACACACCCCACTCCTGTGAACACATCTTTGTATTCCCTCAGGATGTCTGTTTCCTCTTCTTTATCCGTCTTGTAAACTCTTTTTATTAGTCTCATTTGTGTGCATGAATCTCCTCCTAAGATTGCTGGGAAGTTGGATTTTTTTATCTGGAATTCCAACTTGCGCACTTCAGTTTTGTACTCACACTTCAGCTTTGCCATGCCCAGTGGCACCACCTTGTGGCGGGAATATGAAACCAATTTTGAGCAACTTCTTTACATGTTGCAGGAGATAACACGTTGCAATCTGCACCAGTATCTAACTTTGAGAACTTCAGTCCATTTTTTTCTGTTTTGTTTCTTCTCTCCTTTTTCCGAAAGCTTTCTTTCGGTTTCTTCCATCGGCACATGTGACCAAAGTAATTTTTTTAGTGAACACACTTTACACGTTTGGCCATAAGGAGGATACTTGTGAAGCTCATGTGCGTATCCACACTTACTGCACTCTCTTTTATCATTGACACTGCTATCTTTGGGCCTTTTTGTTAGCTTCATTTTACTTAGCTTGTTCACCACTTCATTTTCTTCATGTAATGCTTTCAGGTGGCTTTGTGTAGCTTCATTAGCTTTGCAGATGTCAACAGCTTTGCTTAACGTCAAATTAGGTTCCCTGACTGTGGAGATTATTCCCTATCTTTATTCAAGAGCGTAGTATATAAATTCGAGAGCAAACTTTATTGATTTCACGTTCAAATGTTGTAATTTGTCCCTCAAAGCCCTCCTCTCGCACTCAAACAGCCTCTGCTTGCGCTCAGATTTGCTCTGCTTGTGCTCAAACTGTGTGCTCGCAATTGGATACAATGTTGCTCGCGCACATTTCCTGTGCTCAAACTTAAACTCTTCTCCTCGCACTCAGGTTTCTTCTGCGCGCTCGCTAAGTTTCTGCTCACGGATTTCTCCACTGCGCTATGATTTTTTTTGTGTAGCAACAAGCATAGCAACCACCCTGTCAGAATCATCCAATCAATAGAAGGCCCGGTTTTGGGTTGACCAATGAAATGGAGCCTGCCTCCTTGCATTACTCAAAGTCAAGGATCTCAAGTTTCATCGACATGATTCTAGTGTTATAGGGCTGTATGTGTCTGCAGCTGGATTTTGGCGGTCCAGTCTGAGTCTAAAGTCCAGGCTGATTTTTATTCCCACTGACCACAGCTGAGCGAATATGATGCTAAGTGACACAGGAACAGCCCCAGTAAAATCTTCATCTGTTTTGTGTTCATCTAACAAAATGATAAAAAAGAGGAAATGAAATAGCATCTTAATGGCAGTGTGTGAGTTTTCTCAGCCATCATACAGTAACCACAGATTCAGCTCTTCCTGTCCTTTGAAAGCTGCACAGAAGGAGACATAAAAGCAAACAGTTTCAATCAGAGATCTCCACTGACAGACAGACAGGTGAGTGCTGCAAATATCTTACCTTCAGTTCTTTGTGCTTCCACTATTTTTATGCTGAAATTTGAAACCCTAACTCTTTTTTAAATCTAAAAACAAATGTATTTTCCAAGACAACTTAAGATAAAAACTGTTTTAAACAACTCTTGACACTGGGCGCAGAGTTTACAAGTAGTTAACTACAGTCCATGTGAAATAGTTTCTGCCTACAGATAATCCCTGCTGGTGTGGATAAGGCAAGGACCGACAGCTGTCCTCTACCTCTGATCTCGATATCGAACAGAGTTCCCAAATCTACACACACGACTATCCTAGTCTTGCTTAGGGAACCAGATTCATCCTTGTAGGTTCAGTTCTAGTTCAGTAGACGTTGCACAAATTGTGTAAATTCCTCAGAAATAGTGCAAGACATTAAGTTATGTTAATTTGTCACAAATTAATTTAAAATAAAATAGTTTGAAGTAGGCTTGAATACAGTTTGTCTCGGCCACATATAGTGGAACTTTCAACACCCTCTCTTGGCCGAGACATTCTCAGAAGTTAGAGGGTGGAAGTTTGTGGTTCGTGGTGACGCTTGTCAGAGTGATACACAACTTAAGATAAAAACTGTTAAAAACAACTCTTGACACTGAGAGTTTAAAAGTAGTTAACTACAGTCCATGTGAAATGGTTTCTGCTTACAAATACCCCTTACCTGCTGCTGGGCCTGGGCTTTACTGGCCAGGGCCAATGTGAAACGGTTTGTTGTGATTGGTCCAGACTTCACATATGATAGTAGCCTAATAAATGTGAAGCTAACAATTGCATTAGAAAAGGTCACACATTGGCTTGATCAACCATGTCTAAATAGAAACAAGACAAAAGGTATGTTTCTCTCTAAAACCATGGTACAACCTCTTAACGCTGATATTTTCATCAAAGGTGAAAAGATCTAATAAAGACCAATCAGCTATGTGACCACTGAATCTAAACTTCATCTGTGGTCTTCTCATTAGTGCAGGTAGTCTTACTTTTAATTTGACAAGTTTACATTATTAATTTCTAATTGACATTGTGGGTTTATGTGATGTGCTGTTGTGTGTATACAGTGTGAACCAACTCCCATGTGTTCTCTATATGCAAACTGCAGGGGATCAGATAATCTGTGATCATTGTCATTGACCTCTAGCTTCAGAAGAAGACGCTCCAATGTTTTGACGATATGTGAAGTCAGGGCCACTGGTCTGTAGTCATTGAGTTCAGATGGAAATTTTAGTTTTGGTACCGGTACAATGCAAGATGTTTTCCATGTAGCCGATACGCTCCCCAACTGCAGAATCAGGTTGAAGATCTTCTGTAGAGGTTGACAAAGTTGGGCAGCACAGTCTTTGAGCAGCCTTGGGCACACACCATCTGGACCAGCTGCCTTCCCAGAGCAAAGTCTCCCAAGCTCCAACTTTACTCCCATTTCAGTGACAGACAAGGGTGGAGGCACAGTATGAACAGGAGGAATGATTACAACGAGTAAAACCTATTTCACGGTTCACATGGACACCTGACTGCTGAAAGACATGCTTGAACAAGGTTACATAGACTTGCTTTAGAGTGAATCCAAAAGGCTTCTTCCTGTTTTACATGTGTAACGATACAGTCAGCTGATGGTTCAGTAGGCCACATAGTTAATGTGTCAAACTATATTTAACATTATAAAGATGATAGATTTGTGTACATCTTTCTTAGAACCTCCACAAACATGGGTGACCTGGTAGGAGTGGGAGTGACTCCAGTCACCAACCAGACCGATGATGATAATGTGACTCACTGTGATCCAGTCGACCCATCAGCCCGCTTCTTCTTCATGTTGGTCTACAGTCTGGTGTTTCTGGTGAGTATCACATATTCAGATTACAGTCATGTTCCCTTCTTCTCCGTATGCCAATCAGCACACATGTTAATCTTTTAAAAACCTGTCCTGGGTTCCTCCTCTTTGCTCTCCAGGTGGGTTTGGTCCTCAACAGCTTCACCATGAAGGTTTACTTCTGCTCAGCTCAGCAGCAGGTGTCCAGCATCATGATGGTCTACCTGAAGAACCTGGCAGTCTCTGACTTCCTGCTTTGCCTTGATCTCCCCTTACGCATCATCAATTACATCACTAACTCCATCACTTTCCACCTGGTCTACTGCACCTTTGGAATCACCACCTTTTACCTTAACATGTACGCCAGCATCTTGTTCATGGGCTACATCGCTGCTAACAGGTTGGCCCCCCACCCTAGACTCCAACAAACCATGCAGTTTATCAGTTCAGTTAATACTTTTTGTAAATGTTTTAATGCTTTGTCTGTTTTTATATGCCTGCACTTTATCTGACTGTCTGACACGTTAACGTCTGATGCTACAGAGCAACAGCAGCAACTACAGCTGTAGGTTCTCATGGTCAAATGAAAAACTCACTTAAAATACAAATGAAAACTGAATGTAATGTGAGTTATATTTACAATTTCAAACAACAACCTGAGCAGTTCAATAAATTAACAGATCTGAATCCACTGAACAAAGACAAGAGGTTTATACAACATGCAATGTTTCGTCACAATAACTTTGGTTTGTGTTAGTGATATTTCTATTTATTAACTTGTTCACTAAAATTTGAATGCAGCACTTTCACTGATATTTTTATTTTGAAACAAGTTACATTTTACAATATATGAGTTTAAGTAAGTTTATCTTCACATATACACAGACACAGAATACAAACACACTGGAATTCCTGCAAACTGAAATGGTCATGAGCTTTCTCCATGTCCTCGTATCATTGCAGGAGTAAAGAGCTGGTCCTCTCCTCTAGAACTAATATTGGAATCTTCATTCCTCATGAAATCTTTGGTTTGACAATTTCTATCACTGTTATTCAGTGAAATTATCTGCTGACGTCTGCCTCTCTTCTCTCCAGGTATCTGAAGATCACCCATCCTTTAGGAAATCACATCCTTCAGACAGTGCAGGCTGCCCGCATCATCTCCACAGTAACCTGGGTTTTCCTCTTGGCCATTATAACCTTCTACATCACCCTGTTGCTCCTCACCAAACCACAGTTGACCATTGTTCCTGTCACCTGTGATGCCTTTCGAAGCATCCAGGTCACTGTGTTATACAGAATCATCCACATCTGCTCTGTTGCCACCTTCTTGTTTGTTCTTGTCTCCCTGGTCTTCTTCTACTACAGAGCCTCTCGCAGTGTGTTGCTGGCACAGCAGAGGCAGCCAGCATCCTCCAGCTGCAAGAAGCTCATGAAGTCACGCAAGAAAATGTTGGTGCTGGTCAGCGTCTTCTGTGTTTGTTTCATGCCGTACCACCTGGTTAACCTTCCGTACGCGTTCCTGAGCAGGTGGTGCTCTTTGAGACAATTGATGTACTACCTGAAGGAGCTGACCATCCTGTTGTCAGTTCTCAACATCTGCCTGGATCCACTCATCTACTTCATCTTTTGTGAGGCGTTCCGGACTCAGCTGAGACGTCCACATAGCAAGAAGGCAAGTAGGCACAGTGAAGGGCAGCCAAGAGCCACAAACAATGAGCACATCAACCAGGCAAACTGAAGGGCTGTAACTGAAAGGATCATTCTGGTGATTTTCATTATTCTTATGAAAGTGTTGTATAATCTGGTTCCATATGTATTTCTCTCTCTTTTATTTGGATGATTTTTCAGCCCTCATGTCTTCTTCAAATTCAACAATCATAGCGGGACAAAGGCACTGGTATTATATAGGCCACACTCTAGCAACACAGCTGATGGTGATTAGATAATCATGTTCCACCATTAGGGTGAGAAAAACAATCAAAAAGGCCTTCACAAGAGGAACTATGACCAATCAATTCTCTTCAAATAACTGACAAAAGCAAATATGTTTTATACCACATATAGAGAATTCTCTTTGGATAAGCACATTCAAATATTCAAAAAATTACATTTATGTTGAATGGGTTTCTAATAGATATAAAGAAAACATTACAAACCTTCCATTTTTCATAACAAATTCAAGAGAGTTTTTATTGTATTTTTACCCTTTCAGTGTTGGTCAACATGTTTGAAATCCTCCAGTGATGCAGCTGTTTTCCTGGTTTCAGTCAAACTGAAGCCTGTTTGTAGTGTCAACACAATTCAGCTCATATCAGATCAGTGTGAACAACAGTCCTTCACACCAACACTGCAGCAGTGCGTTCACATGAGTATCCTGTCATTTCACACAAAAACATCACAACCTCTCTGTTTGTATAGAATTTGATTCTTGCTTATTATCTTTTATTGAGAAAGAAAGAAAACATCCCTTTCTTACTTATTTCCCTACATACAGTATCACAAAACACACACACACACACACACACACACACATACAGAGGAACGTTTGTACCTTTTGGCTCTTTCTGCTTTCAGTTTTGTACTCCTGCTGTTCTGCTTTGTACATTTTGTAGCTGTCGGTTGAAGCTTTGTATTGTTTGTACATGATTTTAAATAAATCTGCGTGACAATGATATTTCCCGCAAAGATGTTCTGTCATTAATTAAAGGATCTGAAATTCGTGCTATTTTGTCCCAATAAAAGCATCACTGTCTTCCTCTTTGAGATGTAAAATAACATCATCAGTAAGATTAAATATATCCAGTCGGTTTCCTCTCCTGTTCTGGTCAACATGAGCCAACTTTTGACTGTCCAAATTTAACCTTCAGAGTTTCATTCGTCATCAAACAGGAGGAACAAAATGTCTCGATCATAGCTGATAATTTAACACTTTAGCAATGTGTTAAAAGATGTAATAACTCTCTCAGTCATGAACCAAATTTAGAAGAAAAGGGATCCATAAATGTGTGCATTTGAAGAGGAAACACTTTTAAAATAAGAATTAATCAACACTGATCACAAAGATTGATCAGTAACCATGAACAGTGGTGGACGAAGTACTCAAATCTGCAGTAAAAGTACCAATACAGCAATATAAAAATACTTATAATACATAAGTATTATGAGCTTGATGTAGTTAAAGTGTTGCAGTAAAAGTAGTGGTTTGGTCCCTCTGACTGATATATTATTATATATGATATCATTAGATTATTAATACTGAAGCATCAGTGTTAGAGCAGCATGTTACTATTGTAGCTGCTGGAGGTGGAGCTAGTTTACATTACTTTATATACAGTTAGCTAGTTTAGTCCACTGGTTCCCAACCTATTTATTAACCAATTTATTCTTTATTGACATTTGGTGACTGCAGTTTGTCAGAGATCAGCTGTGCTTCTCTGGCCTCAGCTCTGAAGTCCAACCCCTCCCATCTGAGAGAGCTGGATCTGAGTGGAAACAAGCTGCAGGATTCAGGAGTGAAGCTGCTGTGTGCATGTTACTGTTGTAGCTGCTGGAGGTGGAGCTAGTTTACATTACTTTATATACAGTTAGCTAGTTTAGTCCACTGGTTCCCAACCTAGGGGTAGCTTCCCTCCAAAGGGTCAGCAGATAAATCTGAGGGGTCGTGAGATGATTAATGGGAGAGGAAAGAAGAAAAAATAAAGTTCTGATACACAAATCTGTTTTCAGTTTTTGGACTTTTTCTCTAATCTTTGATTTTTTGGTGAAATATTGGATCATTTGAACATTTATTGAAATGAAAGCATGTGAGAAGTTTAGAGGGAAAAATCACTATTTGGTGGAGCTGTTAACAACTCATAGACATGTGAAATGTGACCCCGACTACACACTGCTTTTTGTAAGACGTCAAAAGCCAAAAAGGTTGGAAACCACTGGTTTCATCTTTAACAATGTGTTGTATTTTAAAAGCTTGTTATATTATCCATTGTGTCAAATCTTCATGTGAAAAGTAACTAAAGCTGTCAAATAAATGTAGTGGAGTAGAAAGTACAATATTTCCCTCTGAAATGTAGAAAGTAGCATCACATAGAAATACTCAAGTAAAGTACAAGTATATCAGGGTCATTTAAATGTAAGAGTCACACCACCCTCTGCTGGTGTCACACAGTGCTGCACCAACACTGATTCATAGATGACACAAACCCACCTATAATCAATTTAACTTCCACTCTGACTGGACTAATTATGGATAAAAACTACATTTAGACTAAGTAGATAATAATTTGCACCAAACTGATAGACAACTAAAGGGGATCTTGGATCAGACATATAAACACACACATTTCTATATACATATCTAAATATTTACCGGTATATATGAAACACACACATTTTGAGGAAAAGATCTCAGTGACTTTGAAAGAGGGTTCATTGTTGGGGCATGTGGGGCACTTTAAGGTACTTCAGCCACAAGACGTGGTCGCTGCTGATTGTCATTAAAGTTTTGACCTGATGATGGCGGTAGATGACAAGTCAGTTCTCTAGTTAAAGTGAATACTGAGTGCTTCCAGTAAACTCAATTACAGCATGACTCAGTTCAATATATGAACACACTGTTATTCAGATTGTCTTCAGAGGTGACTGCCTTGATATTATGTTCTTTACTTCAGACCCGGCACTCACATTTAAGAAGGAACACTGAAGCAGCATTAATAACAATTCTAACATGACCAAGTTAAACAAATATGATTAAATTATATTAACATTGTAAAGGAATTTCCTTTCCATGTATTAGTCTATAAATCATTACAGTTAAAGCCATAATATGTAATTGTTGGGCCTTGGCTACAAGTTTGGCAGAAATAATGAAGATAATTATAATAAGTAATAAGATAATTATTAATTATCAAAGTCAATAAAATGAATATAAGAATATAAGAATAAATAATAACTGGGCACACAATGGTAAGATGGCTGCAGTCACCTGGTGACTGAGTACATGGCATGCCAACAATTTGGCTGATAAATAGAGATAAAAGGTGTCGTAAACCACATGTGCTGCCTGAACCAAAGTTAGCAAAACTAGGTTTTAAACTTCTTAACTGTGTGGTTCTCTATGCAAGACCAATTAATGTATGCTAAAGGTGCCAGGTTAGGAAGAGGTCAGTTGCGTGCAAGGCCCAGTTACTGGATGTAACGTGTTAACCAGGGACACACCCCACTCCTGTGAACACATCTTTGTATTCCCTCAGGATGTTTCCTCTTCTTCATCCGTCTTGTAGACTCTTTTTATTATTCTCATTTGTGTGCATGAATCTCCTCCTAAGATTTCTGGGAAGTTGGATTTTTTTATCTGGAATTCCAACTTCACTGCACTTCAGTTTTGTACTCACACTTCAGCTTTGCCACGCCCAGTGGCACCACCTTGTGGCGGGAATATGAAACCAATTTTGAGCAACTTCTTTACATGTTGCAGGAGATAACACGTTGCAATCTGCACCAGTATCTAACTTTGAGCACTTCAGTCCATTTTTTTCTGTTTTGTTTCTGCCCTCCTTTTTCCAAAAGCTTTCCTTCAGTTTCTTCCATCGGCACATGTGACCAAAGTGATTTTTTCGTGAACACACTTTACACGTTTGGCCATAAGGAGGATACTTGCGAAGCTCATGTGTGTATCCACACTTACTGCACTCTCTTTTATCATTGACACTGCTATCTTTGGGCCTTTTTGTTAGCTTCATTTTACTTAGCTTGTTCACCACTTCATTTTCTTCATGTAATGCTTCCAGGTGGCTTTGTGTAGCTTCATTAGCTCTGCAGATGTCAACAGCTTTGCTTAACGTCAAATTGGGTTCCCTGACCAGTCTGGCTCAGACCTGATCACTGGTGACTCCACAGACGATGCGGTCTCTTACCACCTTTGATTTATTTTTCAGGTCAGTCACGTATGCATCAATTGACTCACTCTTTTCTTGGACACTTGTGAAAAACACGTGCCTCAGGTATGTTATGTTCCTCCTTGGCTCACAATATTGCCGAAACTTTTCTTTCAGCACGTCCAAGTCATCCACATCATCATCAAAGTCCATGGTATCAAATACCTTTATAATTTTGCCTCCAGCTACATGTAGAAATGTTGCACACTTCACTTTTTCTGTCTTTTAGAGATGCCACTGGCCACGAGGTAAAGCTTGAACTTCTGGATCCATGAACGCCAGTTTTCTGCCAGGTTTCCTTCCAAGCACAAACTGTTCAGTGGTTTTAGTTGCTCCATTGTTTACTTCTGACATCATGTGATGTATTGTTATGGGACAATGATGAATGTATAATAACTCAGACAGAGGGCATCATCTTTTAGCTTCACTGTTCTTTGTTTTACTCGAAGCTTACTCTTCTGTTACTACAGGTCATTCAACAGGTAACTTACTAAACAGCGCCCCCACAGGTGAAGCACTGGTTACTGCACATTACACTAGTTACTGGATGTAACGTGTTAAGCATGCTAACATTAATCTAGTGGTGTGGCTATGCAGTAACCTGACTGTGAACAACAAGGACATCACAACAATAGTTCAATCAGTAACTTAAGCTAAATCAATACATGTACATTGATTAAGTTAAATATTCTTGCTTAGCCATGCTATGCTTCACTGTGTTGTAAGGCTATGCCCAGTTGTTACCAGTCCATGAAGGAAGAGATGCTTTGTGGCGTGCTGCTTCTTAGCTGGTGACTCCGTGGATGAGTCAGGCTGAGAAGGCTTTGGCTCTGAAGCTGAAAGATGCAGGTGTTGCTGTGGAGACAGCACTCCAGTCATGCGCAGGGCCTAGGTCACGGCTTTGTGTAGAGTTAGCAGCTCCTGTTCTTGTTAAACTAGCCAGCAGACTTGTGTGGCCACAGAAATGAGCATAGAGCGGCTCCAACAGCTGGAGGAGAAAAGAGAAAGAGCTGGTGGGGGAAGCTTTGGTTTTGATAACCTGGGTCCGTGGGTGGAGCTTCACACTTGGTGTGTGAACCCCCAGGGCTCAGGTTTCTTGGGGTCTTGAAACATGTGGTCACATGTAGTCCCATCAGTAATTATTCCACATTAAAATGTACTTACATTATCCCAAACATTTCCAACAGCTTCCAAACCCAGAGAAATCTGTCATTTTAATCAAAGTAACGGACTGTTTCATTTGGTGGCCTGTCAATGGCGTCATACCTCCTCTACCAAAGAGTATAATGCACAAGATGCATGCGTCGGTGCCGTGTTTGTCCGCTACAATGGCGTCTAGCAAAGAGTAACTTACACACATACAAGATAATACATCGGCCTTGCAGTTATTCAGTTTGAAGCCACATTTTCATGATAAATTTAGGTTGTTTTTATCTTTATCTTTTAGCCTCTTTTAGACATTGGACGTCTGGATCTAGCAGCAGCTCGGCTAACAGCTAAAGTTCAGTGCTCAATGAACATCGTCAGAGGTTCTGGAGAGGAGGAGACTTCTACCAATAATTCGGCTCCCAATAAAAACATCCTCAAAAATGAATACTGAAGTGACCCTATCCCAAAGAAGCTGGTTGTTTAACAATGAAGACAACAACTCCCATGATCCCACACTACTTCACACCGTCATCACACTCCATATGTTGTTATTGTTTTGATTGAGACCCCAAATGGCTGAAATGACATATTGTGTTTTAATTAATCTTTGTTTACAACATGATTCTAGTGTTATAGGGCTGTATGTGTCTGCAGGTGGATTTTGGCGGTCCAGTTTGAGACTAAAGTCCCTGCTGATTTTTATTCCCACTGACCACAGCTGAACTAATCTGATGCTAAGTGATACAGCAACAGCCCCAATAAACTATTTATTTTGTGGTCCTCTAATAAAATGATAAAAAAAGAGGAAATGAAATAGCATCTGAACGTGTGCGTGTAGTATGTAGTTTCTGAGTCATCATACAGTAACCACAGATTCAGCTCTTCCTGTACTGTGAAAGCTGCATAGAAGGAGGCATTAAAGCAAACAGTTTCAATCAGAGATCTCCACTGACAGGCAGAAAGGTGAGTGCTGTCTATCTTACATTCAGTTCTTTGTGCTTCTACTATTTCTATGTTGAAATTTGAAACCCTAACCCTTTTTTAAAATCTAAAATCTAATATATTTTCCAAGACAACTTAAGATAAAAACTGTTTTAAAGAACTCTTGACACTGGGCGCAGAGTTTACAAGTAGTTAACTACAGTCCATGTGAAATAGTTTCTGCCTACAGATAACCCCCGCTGCTGTGGATAAGGCACCGACAGACAGCTGTCCTCTACCTCTGATCTAGATATTGAACAGAGTTCCCAAATCTACATGCAAGACTATCCTAGTCTTGCTTAGGGAACCAGATTCATCCTTGTAGGTTCAGTTCTAGTTCAGTACACGTTGCACAAATTGTGTAAATTCCTCAGAAATGGTGCAAGACATTAAGTTACGTTAATTTGTCACAAATTAAAATAAAATAAAATAGTTTGAAGTAGGCTTGAATAGAGTTTGTCTCAGCTGCATATAGTGGAACTTTCAACACCCTCTCTTGGCCGAGGCATTCTCAGAAGTCAGAGGGTGGAAGTTTGTGGTTCGTGGTGACGCTTGTCAGAGTGATACAAAACTTAAAATAGAAACTGTTTTAAATAAGTCTTGACACTTTGAGTTTAAAAGTAATTTACTACAGGTCATGTGAAATGGTTTCTGCTTACAAATACCCCTTACCTGCTGCTGGGCCTGGGCTTTACTGGCCAGCGCCAATGTAAAATGGTCTGTTGTGATTGGTCCAGACTTCACATATGATAGTAGCCTAATAAATGTGAAGATAACAATTGCATTAGAAAGGGTCACACATTGGCTTGATCAACCATGTCTAAATAGAAACAAGACAAAAAGGTATGTTTCTCTCTAAAACCATGGTGCAACCTCTTAACGCTGATATTTTCATCAAAGGTGACAAGATCTAATAAAGACCAATCAGCTGTGTGACCACTGAATCTAAACTCCATCTGTGGTCTTCTCATTAGTGCAGGTAGTCTTACTTTTAATTTGACAAGTTTACATTATTAATTTCTAATTGACATTGTGGGTTTATGTGATGTGCTGTTGTGTGTAGTTTTGTATTTTGATTGTGGGGCACCGTGGATGTAAATTAGTTTTCAGCTAACTGTGGTGCAGTGCATCATTTATGATAAAAACTGTACACTGCCCTGATAAATAAATACAATCAATTTTGTTCTCGCGTGACTTCACATCTGCTATCCTTATGATTGTGTGATGTCATCTCATGATATCACGGTTGCCATCCTGCACACACACATACACATGCACACACACACACACACACACACACACACACACACACACACACACTTTTCTGAGACTACTTTATTGTTTAGTTATTGGTCCCTGTCTCTGGGTCTGGGTCATCTAGTGGTTACAACCCTTTCAGTCACCTATGTTCATCTTTTACCTGTTACAAATCAGTATATTCCTATACTGTATGAAAAAATCTGTTTAATAACATCACATTAAATTTTAAACATCACAAGACTGCTGTAAACAAGGAGTTTAACAACACATTGTTGGGCCTCATACTCCATGTGCACGAGACAAAGGCAGGCCTGCATGCAACCCACAAAGCCTGATAACGAGAAAGAGTCAAAGAGAGGTCTGGTTCAGACTTCATATCCCAAGATTCACTGCTCAGTTGACACCTAGGAGTCAAACTGGAAACTCTCATTGGCAGAGACGCTCTTAGATGTGTGCAAGATGCTGACCACCAGGTGGTGCTATCTTGCTTTTGTCTAACCAAGACACAGCAGTCACTTACATGAAGTGCACAATGGGTGCTCCACAAGGGTCAGTGTTAGGTCTCTTATCATTTAGCCTATATATTAATGATTATCCCTTAGTGATCTCCTTCAACAGTTTAATACATACTCGTCTCAACTTTTAAATGACTGTCTGGACACATTTTGCACTGTGGCCTCCATCACCTTCAATGAAAGCACATTTAAAGGGGATCTTTTAATATCCAGTATGAACAGGAGGAATTATTACAGCGAGTAAAACCTCTTTCACGGTTCATGTGGACACCTGACTGATGAAAGACATGCTTTAACAAGGTTACATAGACTTGCTTTAGATTGAATCCAAAAGGTTTCTTCCTGTTTTACATGTGTAACAATACAGTCAGCTGATGGTTCAGTAGGATACATAATTAATGTGTCAGACTATATTTAACATTATAAAGATGATTTGTGTTCACCCTTCCTAGAAACCTCCACAAACATGGGTGACCTGGTAGGAGTGGGAGTGACTCCAATCACCAACCAGACCAATGATTATAATATGACTCACTGTGATCCAGTCGACCCATCAGCCCGCTTCTTCTTCATGTCGGTCTACAGTCTGGTGTTTCTGGTGAGTATCAAATATTCAGATTACAGTCATGTTCCCTCCTCCTCTGTATGCCAATCAGCACACGTTAATCTCTTAAAAACTTGTCCTGAGTTCCTCCTGTTTCCTCTCCAGGTGGGTTTGGTCCTCAACAGCTTCACCATGAAGGTTTACTTCTGCTCAGCTCAGCAGCAGGTGTCCAGCATCATGTTGGTCTACCTGAAGAACCTGGCAGTCTCCGACTTCCTGCTCTGCCTCTGTCTCCCCTTCCGCATCATCAACTACAGCAGCAACTCCATCACCTTCCACCTGGTCTACTGCACCTTTGGAGTTTCCACCTTTTACATCAACATGTACGCCAGCATCCTGTTCATGGGCTACATCGCTGCTAACAGGTTGGCCCCCCACCCTAGACTCCAACGAACCATGCAGTTTATCAGTTCAGTTAATACTTTTTGTAAATGTTTTAATGCTTTATCGTCTCTTTATTGTCACTTTATCTGACTGTCTGACACGTTAACGTCTGACGTTACAGAGCAACAGCAGCAACTACAGCTGTAGGTTCTCATGGTCAAATGAAAAACCTCACTTAAAATTCAGAAAATACAAATGAAAACTGAATTTAATCTGAATTATATTTACAATTTCAAACAACAACCTGAGCAGTTCAATAAATTAACAGATCTGAATCCACTGATCAAAGACAAGAGGTTTATACAACATGCAAAGCTTCGTCACGAAAATGATAAGGTTTGTGTTATTGATATTTCTATTTATTAACTTGTTCACTAAAATTTGAATGCAGCACTTCCACTTATATTTTTATTTTGAAACTAGTTACATTTTACAATATATGAGTTTAAGTGAATTTATCTTCACATATGCACAGACACAGAATAAAAGCACATTGGAATTCCTGCAAGCTGAAATGGTCATGAGCTTTCTCCATGTCCTTGTATCATTGCAGGAGTAAAGAGCTGGTCCTCTCCTCTAGAAATAATAGTGGAATCTTCATTCCTCATGAAATCTTTGGTTTGACAATTTGTATCACTGTTATTCAGTGAAATTATCTGCTGACGTCTGCCTCTCTTCTCTCCAGGTATCTGAAGATCACCCGTCCTTTAGGAAATCACATCCTGCAGACATTGCAGGCTGCCCGCATCATCTCCACAGTAACCTGCGTTATCCTCCTGGCCATTACGACTTCCTACGTCACCCTGCTTCTCCTCACCTTACCGGAATTGACCACTGTTCCTGACAGCTGTGATGCCTTGCGAAGCGCACAGGTCACTGTTTTATACAGAATCATCCACACGTTCTCTGCTGGCATCTTCCTGTTCGTCCTCTTCTCCCTGGTCTTCTTCTACTACAGCGCCTCCCGCAGTGTGTTGCTGGCACAGCAGAGGCAGCCAGCATCCTCCAGCTGCAAGAAGCTCATGAAGTCACGCAAGAAAATGTTGGTGCTGGTCAGCGTCTTCTGTGTTTGTTTCGTGCCGTACCACCTGGTTCGCCTTCCGTACGCGTTCCTGAGGAGGCAGTGCTCTTTGATCCAGGTGATATACTACCCGAAGGACCTGACCGTCCTGTTGTCAGTTCTCAACATCTGCCTGGATCCACTTATCTACTTCATCTTTTGTGATGCGTTCCGGACTCAGCTGAGACGTTCATATAGCAAGAAGGCAAGTAGGCACAGTGAAGGGCAGCCGAGAGCCACAAACAATGAGGCATCATTCAGCACATCAACAAGGCAAACTGAAGGTCTGTAACTGAAAGGATCATTCTAGTAATCTTCTATATTTTTCTTAATGAGAGCATGAAAGAAGTGTTGCATACTCTATACCGGATATTTTATATAGGCCACACCCTAGTTACACAGCTGATGGTGATTAGATAATCATGTTCCACCATTAGGGTGAGAAAAACAATCAAAAGGTCATCAAAGATCAAAACTTTTAACAAACATTGACAGGAACTATAGCCAATCAATTCTCTTCAAACAAACTAACAGAAACCAATATGTTTCAAATCACATATAGAGATTTAAATCTTATATTATAATCTCTTTGGTCAAGCACATTCAAATATCTTAAAAAATACATTTATGTTGAATAGGTTTCTAATAGATATAAAGAAAAAGTTACAAACTTTCCATTTTTCACAAGTTCAAGAGAGTATTTATTGTATTTTCACCCTTTGACTGATGAAATTCTCCAGTGATGCAGCTGTTTTACTGGTTTCAGTCAAACTGAAGTCTGTTTGCAGTGTCAACACAACTCAGCTCATATCAGATCAGTGTGAACAACAGTCCTTCACACCAACACTGCAGCAGTGTGTTCACTGCATTCAGTATCCTGTCATTTCACACAAAAACATCATGAGTGTAAATCCTCTCTGTTTGTATATAGTTAGATTCTTGCTTTTTATCTTTTATTGAGAAAGAAAGAAAACATCCTTTTCTTACTTATTTCTCTACATACAGTATCACAAAACACACACAGAGGAACGTTTGTACCTTTTGGCTCTTTCTGCTTTCAGTTTTGTACTCCTGCTGTTCTGCTTTGTACATTTTGTAGGTGTCGGTTGAAACTTTGTATTGTTTGTACATGATTTTAAATAAATCTGCGTGACAATGATATCTCCTGCAGAGATGTTTTGTTATTAATTAAAGGATCATTTAACAGTTTATTAAAAGTCGTAGTTTTGTCCGTCATTTCTATTCAGCTGTATGATCTGAATCTTGTGCTATTTTGTCTCAATAAGAGCATCACTGTCTTCCTCTTTGAGGTGTAAAATAACATCATCATTAAGATTAAATATGTCCAATCGGTTTCCTCTCCTGTTCTGGTAAACATGAACCAACTTTGACTGTCCAAATTTAGCCTTCAGAGTTTCATTCTTCATCAAACAGGAAGAACAAAATGTCTCGATCATAGCTGATAATTTAACACTTTAGCAATGTGTTAAAAGACATAATAACTCTCTCAGTCATGAACCAAATTTAGAACAAAAAGGATCCATAAATGTGTGCATTTATGGATCGGGGCCCCTCCAAAGGGTCTGCAGATACATCTGAGGGGTCGTGGAATGATTAATGGGAGAGGAAAGAAGAACAAAGTTCTGATACAAAGTTCTAGTCCAAGATGTCTGATTTCACATTGATCCTCCAATTACAGACTTGACAGTAGAAGGCTGACATTATGATGATCCACAATAACACAATGACAAAGTCACTCTGATCATTTTCGGGAAAAGCTCATTGATGAGGACATAGTTGGACTATAAATTACATTTAATCTGCATAATTTATTCTTTACAAGCTGCAGGATTCAGGAGTGAAGCTGCTGTGTGTAAGGCTATGCCCAGTTGTTACCAGTACATGAAGGAAGAGATGCTTTGTGGCGTCCTGCTTCTTAGCTGGTGACTCTGTGGATGAGTCAGGCTGAGAAGGCTTTGGCTCTGAAGCTGAAAGATGCAGGTGTTGCTGTGGAGACAGCACTCCAGTCATGCGGAGGGCCCAGGTCACGGCTTTGTGTAGAGTTAGCGGCTCCTGTTCTTGTTAAACTAGCCAGCAGACTTGTGTGACCACAGAAATGAGCATAGAGCGGCTCCAACAGCTGGAGGAGAAAAGAGAAAGAGCTGGTGGGGGAAGCTTTGGTTTTGATAACCTGGGTCCGTGGGTGGAGCTTCACACTTGGTGTGTGAACCCCCAGGGCTCAGGTTTCTTGGGGTCTTGAAACATGTGGTCACATGTAGTCCCATCAGTAATTATTCCACATTAAATGGTTATTACATTATCCCAAACACTTCCAACAGTTTTCAAACCCAGAGAAATCTGTCATTTTAATCAAAGTAACGGACTGTTTCATTTCCTCTACCAAAGAGTATAGTGCACAAGATGCATGCGTCGGCGCCGTGTTTGTCCGCTACAATGGCGTCTAGCAAAGAGTAAGTTACACACATACAAGATAACACATTGGCCTTGCAGTTATAAATGGACTTTTATTCAGTTTGAAGCCACATTTTCATGATAAATTTAGGTTGTTTTTATCTTTATCTTTTAGCCAGTAGAAGAATTTTAGACATTGGACGTCTGGATCTAGCAGCAGCTCGGCTAACAGCTAAAGTTCAGTGCTCAGTGAACATTGTCAGAGGTAAACTCTTTATTTATTTTGTGGTCCTCTAACAAAATGATAAAAAAGAGGAAATGAAATAGCATCTGAACGGCAGTGTGTGAGTTTTCTGAGCTTCATGCAGTAACCACAGATTCAGCTCTTCCTGTCCTTTGAAAGCTGCACAGAAGGAGACATTAAAGCAAACAGTTTCTATCAGAGATCTCCGCTGACAGACAGACAGGTGAGTGCTGCAAATATCTTACCTTCAGTTCTTTGTACTATTTTTAGGTTGAAATTTGAAGTTTTTTTTAAACATAATCTAACATATTTTCAAGAGAACTTAAGATAAAAACTGTTTTAAACAACTCTTGACACTGGGCGCAGAGTTTACAAGTAGTTAACTACAGTCCATGTGAAATAGTTTCTGCCTACAGATAACCCCTGCTGCTGTGGATATGGCACCGACAGACAGCTGTCCTCTACCTCTGATCTAGATATTGAACATAGTTCCCAAAATCTACATGCAAGACTATCCTAGTCTTGCTTAGGGAACCAGATTCATCCTTGTAGGTTCAGTTCTAGTTCAGTACACGTTGCACAAATTGTGTAAATTCCTCAGAAATGGTGCAAGACATTAAGTTATGTTAATTTGCCACAAATTAAAATAAAATAAAATAGTTTGACGTAGGCTTGATAATAGCTTGTCTTGGCCACATACAGTAGAACATTCAACACTCTCTCTTGGCCATGGCGTACTCGTTAGTGGTGACGCTGGTCAGAGTGATACACAACTTAAGATAAAAACTGTTTAAAACAACTCTTGACACAGAGAGTTTACAATGGTTAACTACATCCCATGTGCCTGGGCTTAACTGGCCAGGGCCAATGTAAAATGGCCTGTAGTGATTGGTCCAGACTAAACATATGATAGTAGCTGTTGTGGATTTTTCTCAGCTGATGTTGGCAGTTTTCAGTTTGAAAAAGAAAACCAAAAGAGGAGTTTGCTGAAAATTCTGGGAATGCTTTAATGAACCTTGCCAAGGGAGAACGACTTTGTGAGAAACGCGTCTTTGTTGTTTGGAAGGTGTCCCCACAGCTCGTCTGACGCCTCACAGTCTGAAACCAGCCTTTAAGCAAATCAGAGATTTTAGTTCATCAATTCCAAATCATAAATCTGTGACTTCATTTTGTATCTTGGATTTTGTCTTGTTTTGTCTGGCGATGACCTGCATTCTGGCCTTGGTTTGCCTGTGAGGCTCCTGGTTTATCTCCTCTTTGAGAAGACAAAAGCACAGCCTGACATTTTGTGGCTCAGGTCAGTTATGGAATATCCATAACAGTAGCCTGATGAATGTTTTTCACTTTTTTAGAATGGTAAACTTTTCTTTAGTCTTTTTGTATTTAAGTGTTAATTTTAATAATTAAAAATAAAAGTTAAGAAGATACAGTCAGTCATTTAGGATGGGCCAGCTATACAAGTAGACGGGCCCAGGCCTGTTAGGCCCTCCCCTAACTCCACATCTGCTATACTTCCACCACAGATCAATAGGAAAACACTGTCCAAGGAAACCAAAAGAGAGATTTTGATGCTAAAAAGACCGTTAATATGGCGGATGTCGCTCTCTTCATGACTACACAGACAAAAGTCAGTTCTTTGAAATGGGCGTTTTTTGCTGGGGCACGTCTTGTTTCTCTGATGCATCCACACCTTAGTCACGCCATGAGAACTCATCATCATGAAAAGAGGTTCTTGAGTCCTTCAGAGTCTTCTGAAAGCCATTTTCACTGTCTTCTTTGGCTTTATACATCAATAATTGCATTTGATCCTGCACAAAATTAAAATTAAATTTGTTGTTGTGGTACTGTGAACATTAGTTCCAGAACAGAAACATGGAAATACAAACATTGGACTAATGCACTATTGCAGGGATGGGACTAGACTCTCAGCACAGAGGGGGTGGAGCATTCTCAAGGAACCCTGCTGATTTTAAAATTCACAACTGTAAAATAGCTGATATATCCTATCTGATCCATAAAGATAAATTGTCACTTCATGAGCCAAGCAAGCCTATGTCTCAGAAAACATAAAGTGAAGTTACTCTGTCAGACAAACTTGTTCTGAAGAACAAAGAAAAGTTGTGTTCAAATGTTTCAGCACTGCGGGCAGCATGTGGAGCTCTATGTGCATCGTCTTTATTGATGAATGGTTCAGCTCCACCAAGGTTAAACAGTGCTATTTTGTATGATGTGTTCTGTGTTTTTTTGCTTTGTACTGTTTTTTTGTTGTGCTATTGTATGTTTTGATTATGGGGGACTGCAGATACAAATTGGCTTTGAGCTAATTCTGGTGCAGTGAATCATTTATGTTAAACTGTACACTGCCCTGATAAATAAATAAAATCAATCAATTTTGTTCTTGCATGACTTCACATCCGCTCTCTTTAAGATTGTGTGATGTCATCTCATGATATCATGGTCGCCATCCTAAACACACACACACACAGAGGAACCTTTGTAACTTTGATATCTCCTGCAGAGATGTTCTGTTCTTAATTAAAGGATTAAATTTAAAAGTTTGTTAAAACTCCTAGTATGACTGTCATTCCTATCCATTCTGATAACATAGTACTTGACTTAATTGCTGAGCCACTGATGCTTCTGACCCATAAAGGCCTAAATTCAGCTGTATGATCTGAATCTTGTGATATTTTGGCTCAATAAAAGCATCGCTGTCCCCCTCTTTGAGGTGTATGATAACATCATCAGTAAGATTAAATATGTCCGGTCTGTTTCCTGTTCTGGTGAACATGAACCAACTTTGACCGTTGAAATTTAACCTTCAGAGTTTCATTTCACACATGTTAAAATAGTGAATAACTCTCTCAGTCATAAACCAAATGTGGAACAAAAAGGATTCATAAATGTGTGCATTTGAAAAGCAAATTCTTTTAAAATAAGAAATAATCATCACTGATCAATCTACTCAAAGACTGATCAGTAACCATGAACAGTGGTGGAAGAAGTACTCAAATCTACAGTAAAAGTACCAATACAGAAATATAAAAATACTCCATTACAAGTAAAAGTCCTCCTTGAAAAATTCTACTACAGTAAAAGTACATCAATATTATGAACTTGATGTAGTTAAAGTATTGCAGTAAAAGTAGTGGTTTGGTCCCTCTGACTGATATATTATTATATATGACATCATTAGATTATTAATACTGAAGCATCAGTGCAGCGTTGTAGCTGCAGGAGGTGGAGCTAGTTTACACTACTTTATATACAGTTAGCTAGTTTAGTCCACTGGTTCCCAACCTAGGGGTCGGGGCCCCTCCAAAGGGTCAGCAGATAAATCTGAGGGGGCATGAGATGATTAATGGGAGAGGAAAGAAAAAACAAAGTTCTAGTCCAAGATTTCACATTGATCCTCCATTTACAGATTTGACAGTAGAAGGCTGACATTATGATGATCCACAATAATGAAATGAGAAAGTCACTCTGCTCATTTTAGGGAAAAGCTCATTGATGAGGACATAGTTGGACTATAAATTACATTTTATCTGCATAATTTATTCTTTATTGACATTTGGTGACTGCAGTTTGTCAGAGATCAGCTGTGCTTCTCTGGCCTCAGCTCTGAAGTCCAACCCCTCCCATCTGAGAGAGCTGGATCTGAGTGGAAACAAGCTGCAGGATTCAGGAGTGAAGCTGCTGTGTGCATGTTACTGTTGTAGCTGCTGGAGGTGGAGCTAGTTTACACTACTTTATATACAGTTAGCTAGTTTAGTCCACTAGTTCCCAACCTAGGGGTCGGGGCCCTCCAAAGGGTCAGCAGATAAATCTGAGGGGTTATGAGATGATTAATGGGAGAGGAAAGAAGAAAAAACAAAGTTCTGATAAACAAATCTGTTTTCAGTTTTCAATCTGTTTCTCTAATCTTTGATTTTTGCTGAAATATTGGATCATTTGAACATTTATTGAAATGAAAGCATGTGAGAAGTTTAGAGGGAAAAATCACTATTTGGTGGAGCTGTTAACAACTCATAGACATATGAAATGTGACCCCGACTACACACTGCTTTTTGTAAGATGTCAAAAGCCAAAAAGGTTGGAAACCACTGGTTTCATCTTTAACAATGTGTTGTATTTTAAAAGCTTGTTATATTATCCATTGTGTCAAATCTTCATGTGAAAAGTAATTAAAGCTGTCAAATAAATGTAGTGGAGTAGAAAGTACAATATTTCCCTCTGAAATGTAGAAAGTAGCATCACATGGAAATACTCAAGTAAAGTACAAGTATATCAGGGTCATTTAAATCTAAGAGTCACACCACCCTCTGCTGGTGTCACACAGTGCTGCACCAACACTGATTCATAGATGCCACAAACCCACCTATAATCAATTTAACTTCCACTTTGACTGGACTAATGATGGCTAATAACTACATTTAGACTAAATAGATACACAAACACATACAAAACATTTAGCTCAACGTCCCAGTATCTATCTGAATGTTAACCTTGTAAAAATGTTCTCTTCTTGTTCAATCAAGCAGTTAACATCCATTCATGCTCTGTGGCTTGTGTAAACATAGTGAGCAGGCCCAGCTGATTCTGATTTTGTATCAAGATCTAGGTAACTTTGAAAGAAAGTTCATTGTTGGGCATGTGGGGCACTTTAAGGTACTTCAGCCACAATACGTGGTCGCTGCTGATTGTAATTAAAGTTTTGACCTGATGATGGCGCTGGATGAGAAGCCAGTTCTCTAGTTGAAGTGAATACTGAGTGCTTCCAGTAAACTGAATCACAGTATGACTCGGTTCAATACACAAACACACTGTTATTCAGATGTGACTACATTAATTATATCATGTACTTTACTTCAGACCTGGCACTATGTACAGGTATTTGGGGGCTGTTTTTAACTATATCTTTCAACCAGATGAAGGATTTTAGTCTACCTTACCTTTACTCTACCTCTGATCTAGGTATTGAACGTAGTTCCCAAAATCTATACGCACGACTATTTTAGTCTTGCTTAGGGAACCAGATTCAGCCTGGCTTCTATAATCACCAGCTGTCATTGAACCACTACCAATGGGCCTATTTGGTCAAGTATGTCCTGACAGCCTGGGTCACAACGAAGTGTGGTGGTGCAAATAGTGTTGGAGGTTTGAAAATACTCCAAGATGGCCTCCTAACAGGCCACTCTGTCGGTTGAGGGCACTTGCCCAGTTCATTAGAGCAGCTTCAGAGCCCTAGCCCTCATTTAGCTAATTCAACCCCAAATTATAAAACACTCAACCTATTTTTTTTTTACTGAAATCATACCTCTATCACATGTACAGCAATATATTAACCTCAGTCACTGAACCTGAACCTTTACTATTCTGCTATTCTATAAGCAGCACAAACAAACAATTTCAAAACTAATGTCAGCCTATCCCAAGAAGGTGTCATTTCTTACATTAAAAGAACACCACAGGACCTCAGAGATAAGCACAAGTCAGGAACTTTGGAATATAAAAAAAAAACAGTTTTATTTGGTTTCGGACTAAAGGGATTTCGCAGAAAGAAAAAAAAAGAAAAAAGAAAAAAGAACCAACTCCCCTGAGCCTCTTTGCTTTACTTTTTATAACTCTACGACCTCCTCTTAATTGTATTACAACATATCTATCTTCAAGACGTCTGTCAGTTTTATGCTGATGTTACATGAATTTACATAAAAGGAGTGAGCCTTTCTTTATTGTGGAATGGAACTTTTGAACACACACATTGTTCTTGTTACTCTTCGTTCTTCAAATCTTTATTCTTATTCTCTCTTCCATACATTTTTTGCCATGTTTCAACTGCTGCATACTTTACGCTATAAAAAACATTCAACAGTCAATCAATGCAGCTCATTCAGCAGATGTGTGCTTGTGTAATTGTTTAAAGCATTAAAATTTATAATGGCAGTGTATGGGACAAACTGAGTTGGAACCTTTGTCACTTCGACACTCAACTGCTCCGACGTCCCGTATCCTACAGACGCCATTCAAACTTTAAAATGTTCACAAAACTTTGAATGTTCAAAGTTATCAGATTGTTTAGTGATATCTTTTGGATTTTTGTTCAGCAATTTAAGCCCAACGTCAGGGATCTTGCAGACTTTGTCAGGTCATGTGATCAGGCAGAATGGAGACTAAAGATATTTTCAGACCAGAAAAAAAATTCTAAACAGTTCTCATTCCCACAGTTTTAACTCCTCAAGCACATATTTTGCCTCAGAATGTTGCCACAAGCCTCCTTGACCATCACTTCTATTGAAAGCACATTTAAAGTGATCTTTTAATATCCAGTATGAACAGGAGGAATGATACACTGAGGAAAACCTCTTTCACGGTTCATATGGACACCTGATTGCTGAAAGACATGCTTGAACAAGGTTACATGGACTTGCTTTAGATTGAATCCAAAAGGCTTCTTCCTGTTTTACATGTTTAATGATACGGTCATCTCTTGGTTCAGTAGGATACATAGTTAATGTGTCAAACTATATTTCATATTATAAAAATGATAGATTTGTGTTACCCTTCTTAGAGCCAACACAAATATGGGTGACCTGGACCAGACCAATGGTAATCTGACTCACTGTGATGAGGTTGATACATCAGCCCACCCCTTCTTCATGTTGGTCTACAGTCTTGTGTTTCTGGTGAGTGTCAAATATTCAGATTACAGTCATGTTCCCTCCTCCTCCGTATGCCGATCAGCACACATGTTAATCTCTTAAAAACCTGTCCTGAGTTCCTCCTGTTTCCTCTCCAGGTGGCTTTGGTCCTCAACAGCTTCACCATGAAAGTTTACTTCTGCTCAGCTCAGCAGCAGGTGTCCAGCATCATAATGGTCTACCTGAAGAACCTGGCAGTCTCTGACTTTCTGCTCTGTCTTTGTCTCCCCTTCCGCATCATCAGCTACATCAGCAAGTTCAAAGACTTCCACCTGTTCTTCTGCACCTTTGGAGTTTCCCCCTTTTACCTCAACATGTACGCCAGCATCCTGTTCATGGGCTACATCGCTGCTAACAGGTAGACCCCCCACCCTAGACTCCAACAAACCATGCAGTTTATCAGTGCAGTTAATACTTTTTGTAAATGTTTTAATGCTTTATTGTCTGTACGTTATCTTAATACTGACTCTACAGAGCAACAGCAGCAATTACAGTTGTAAGTAGTCATGGATGAAAACTTAAAACGCAGAAATTACCAATGAAAACTGAATTTAATCTGAATTATATTTACAATTTCAAACAGCCATCTGGGCAGTTCAATAAATTAACAGATCTAAATCCACTGAACAAAGACAAGGTGTTTATACAACATGCAAAATTTAATAAAGATAACTTTTCTTTGCATTGGAAGAGCTATTTCTATTTGTTAACTTAACCTAAAATTTGAATGCATCCCTTTCAATCATATTTTTAGTATGAAACAAGTTACATTTTACAAGATATGAGTTCAAGCCTATTGGAATTCTTGCAATCTAAAATGGTTATGAGCTTTCTCCATGTCCTTGTATCATTGCAGGAGTAAAGAGCTGGTCCTCTCCTCTAGAACTAATATTGGAATCTTCATTCCTCATGAAATCTTTGTTTGACAATTTGTATCACTGTTATTCAGTGAAATTATCTGCTGACGCCTGCCTCTCTTCTCTCCAGGTATCTGAAGATCATCCATCCTTTAGGAAATCACATCCTTCAGACAGTGAAGGCTGCCCGCATCATCTCCACGGTAACCTGGGTTTTCCTCCTGGCCATTACGACCTCCTATGTCACCCTGCTTCTCCTCACCTTACCGGAATTGACCACTGTTCCTGACACCTGTGATGCCTTGCAAAGCGCCCAGGTCACTGTTTTATACAGAATCATCCACACCTGCTCCGCTGCCACCTTCCTGTTTGTCCTTGTCTCCCTGATCTTCTTCTACTACAGAGCCTCCCGCAGTGTGATGGTGGCACAGCAGAGGCAGCCAGCATCCTCCAGCTGCAAGAAGCTCATGAAGTCACGCAAGAAAATGTTGGTGCTGGTCAGCGTCTTCTGTATTTGTTTCGTGCCATACCATCTGGTTCGCCTTCCCTACATCTTCCTAAATAGGCAGTGCTCTTTGGGCCAGGTGATGTACTACTTGAAGGAGCTGACTGTCCTGTTGTCAGTTCTCAACATCTGCCTGGATCCACTCATCTACTTCATCTTTTGTGAGGCGTTCCGGACTCAGCTGAGACGTCCACATAGCAAGAAGGCAAGTAGGCACAGTGAAGGGCAGCCAAGAGCCACAAACAATGAAGCATCGCTCAGCACATCAACCAGGCAAACTGAAGGACTGTAACTGAAAGGATCATTCTAGTGATTTTCATTATTCTTATAAAAGTGTTGCATAATCTGGCTCCATATGTATTTCTCTTTTATTTGGATGATCTTTCAGCCCTTCTTCAAATTCAATTCAACAATCATAGTATGACCTAGTTTTGTCTGTCATTTCTGTTCAGCTGTATGATCTGAATCTTGTGCTATTTTGTCTCAATAAAAGCATCACTGTCTTCCTCTTTGAGGTGTATAATAACATCATCAGTACGATTAAATATGTCCAATTGGTTTCCTCTCCTGTTCTGGTAAACATGAACCAACTTTGACAGTCCAAATTTAACCTTCAGACTTTCATTCTTCATCAAACAGGAAGAACAAAATGTCTAGATTATAGCTGGTAACTTAACACTTTAGTAATGTGTTAAAATACCAAATAACTCTCTCAGTCATGACCAAAATTTAGAACAAAAAGGATCCATAAATGTGTGCATTTGAAGAGGAAACACTTAATAAGAACTCAAAATAAGAATTAACACTGATCATTTGACACGAAGACTGATCAGTAACCATGAACAGTGGTGGAAGAAGTACTCAAATCTGCAGTAAAAGTACCAATAGAGCAATATAAAAATATTTATAGTACATAAGTATGATGAGCTTGATGTAGTTAAATTACTGCATTAATAACCATTAGATTATTAACAGTGAAGCATCAGTGTTAGAGCAGCATGTTACTGTTGTAGCTGCTGGATGTGGAGCTAGTTTACACTACTTTATATACAGTTAGCTAGTTTAGTCCACTGGTTCTAGTGGCTCATTGATGAGGACATAGTTGGACTATAAATTACATTTTATCTGCATAATTTATTCTTTATTGACATTTAGTGACTGCAGTTTGTCAGAGATCAGCTGTGCTTCTCTGGCCTCAGCTCTGAAGTCCAACCCCTCCCATCTGAGAGAGCTGGATCTGAGTGGAAACAAGCTGCAGGATTCAGGAGTGAAGCTGCTGTGTGCATGTTACTGTTGTAGCTGCTGGAGGTGGAGCTAGTTTACACTGCTTTATATACAGTTAGCTAGTTTAGTCCACTGGTTCCCAACCTAAGGGTCAGGGCCCCTGCAAAGGGTCGGCAGATAAATCTGAGGGGTCGTGAGATGATTAATAGGAGAGGACCACATTGTGGCGGGAATATGAAACCAATTTTGAGCAACTTCTTTAAATGTTGCAGGAGATAACACGTTGCAATCTGCACCAGTATCTAACTTTGAGCACTTCAGTCCATTTTTTTCTGTTTTGTTTCTGCTCTCCTCTCTCCTCTCTTGATTTATTTTTCAGGTCAGTCACGTATGCATCGATTGACTCACTCTTTCCTTGGACGCTTGTGAAAAACACATGCCTCAGATATGTATATCCACATCATCATCAGCGTCCATGGTATTAAATACCTTTATAACTTTGCCTCCAGCTACATGTAGAAATGTTGCACACTTCACTTTTTGTCTTTTAGAGATGCCACTGGCCATGAGGTAAAGCTCAAACCTTTGGATTCACGAACGCCAGTTTTCTGCCAGGTTTCTTTCCAAGCACAAACTGTTCAGTGGCTTTAGTTGCTCCATTGTTTACTTCTGACATCATGTGATGTATTGTTATGGGACAATGATGAATGTATAATAACTCAGACAGAGAGCATCATCTTTTAACCTCACTGTTCTTTGATTTACTCAAAGCTTACTCTTCTGTTACTACAGGTCATTCAACAGGTAACTTACTAAACAGCGCCCCCACAAGTGAAGCACTGGTTACTGCACATTACACTAGTTACTGGATGTAACGTGTTAAGCATGCTAACATTAATCTAGTGGTGTGTCTATGCAGTAACCTGACTGTGAACAACAAGGACATCACAACAATAGTTCAATCAGTAACTTAAGCTAAATCAATACATGTACATTGATTAAGTTCAATATTCTTGCTTAGCCTTGCTATGCTTCACTGTGTTGTTAGGCTATGCCCAGTTGTTACCAGTCCATGAAGGAAGAGATGCTTTGTGGCGAGCTGCTTCTTAGCCGGTGACTCCGTGGATGAGTCAGGCTGAGAAGGCTTTGGCTCTGAAGCTGAAAGATGCAGGTGTTGCTGTGGAGACTCCAGTCATGCGGAGGGCCCAGGTCACGGCTTTGTGGAGAGTTAGCGGCTCCTGTTCTTGTTAAACTAGCCAGCAGACTTGTGTGGTGGCTGCTGGCACAAGGAAACTTAGTGTCTGAGTCTTAAGCAGGCTCTCGCGTCTTCTGTCGTAGAGAAACAACTGTGTGTGTCTGTTGTGAGCAGGCCACACAAAAGAGAAGAGAGCGGCTCCAACAGCTGGAGGAGAAAAGAGAAAGAGGGGAAGCTCTGGTTTTGATAACCTGGGTCCGTGGGTGGAGCTTCACACTTGGTGTGTGAACCCCCAGGGCTCAGGTTTCTTGAGGTCTTGAAACATGTTGTCACATGTAGTCCCATCAGTAATTATTCCACATTAAATGGTTATTACATTATCCCAAACACTTCCAACAGTTTTCAAACACAGAGAAATCTGTCATTTTAATCAAAGTAACAGACTGTTTCATTTGGTCACCTGTCAATGGCGTCATACCTCCTCTACTCCGCTACAATGGCGTCTACCAAAGAGTAACTTACACACATACAAGATAATACATCGGCCTTGCGGTTATAAATGGACTTTTATTCAGTTTGAAGCCACATTTTCATGATAAATTTAGGTTGTTTTTATCTTTATCTTTTAACCCGAAGAAGAATTTTAGACATTGGACGTCTGGATCTAGCAGAAGCTCGGCTAACAGCTAAAGTTCAGTGCTCAATGAACATCGTCAGAGGTTTTGAAGAGGAGGAGACTTCTACGAATAATTCGGCTCCCAGTAAAAACATCCTCAACCATGAACACTGAAGTAACCCTATCCCGAAGAAGCTGGTTGTTTAACAATGAAGACAACAACTCCCATGATCCCACGCTACTTCACACCATCATCACACTCCATCTGTTGTTATTGTTTTGATTGAGACCCCAAATGGCTGAAATATTGTGTGTTTCAATGAATCTTTGTTTACAACATGATTCTAGCATTATAGGACTGTATATGTCTGCAGGTGGATTTTGGCGGTCCAGTCTGAGTCTAAAGTCCCAGCTGATTTTTATTCCCACTGACCACAGCTGAACTAATCTGATGCTAAGTGACACAGCAACAGCCCCAGTAAAACCTTTATTTGTTTTGTGGTCCTCTAACAAAATGATTGAGGAAACGAAATAGCATCTGAACGGCAGTGTGTGAGTTTTCTCAGCCATTATGAGGTAACCACAGATTCAGCTCTTCCTGTCCTTTGAAAGCTGCACAGAAGGAGACATTAAAGCAAACAGTTTCAATCAGAGATCTCCACTGACAGACAGACAGGTGAGTGCTGCAAATATCTCACCTTCAGTTCTTTGTGCTTCTACTATTTTTATGCTGAAATTTGAAACCCTAACCCTTTTTTAAATATAAAAACAAATGTATTTTCCAGGACAACTTAAGATAAAAACTGTTTTAAACAACTCTTGACACTGGGCACAGAGTTTACAAGTAGTTAACTACAGTCCATGTGAAATAGTTTCTGCCTACAGATAATCCCTGCTGGTGTGGATAAGGCACCGACAGACAGCTGTCCTCTACCTCTGATCTAGATATTGAACATAGTTTCCAAAATCTACACACACAACTATCCTAGTCTTGCTTAGGGAACCAGATTCATCCCTGTAGGTTCAGTTGTAGTTCAGTACACGTTGCACAAATTGTGTAAATTCCTCAGAAATGGTGCAAGACATTAAGTTATGTTAATTTGTCACCAATTAAAATAAAATAAAATAGTTTGAAGTAGGCTTGAATAGAGTTTGTCACAACCACATATAGTGGAACTTTCAACACCCTCTCTTGACCGAGGCATTCTCGGAAGTCAGAGGGTGGAAGTTTGTGGTTCGTGGTGACGCTGGTCAGAGTGATACACAACTTAAAATAGAAACTGTTTTAAACAACTCTTGACACTGAGAGTTTACAAGTAGTTAACTACAGTCCATGTGAAATGGTTTCTGCCTACAAATACCCCTTACCTGCTGCTGGGCCTGGGCTTAACTGGCCAGGGCCAATGTAAAATGGTCTGTTGGTACAGACTTCACATATGATAGTAGCCTAATAAATGTGAATCTAACAATTGCATTAGAAAGTATAACACATTGGCTTGATAAACCAGGTCTAAATAGAAACAAGACAAAAAGGTATATTTCTCTCTAAAACCATGGTACAACTTCTTAACGCTGATATTTTCATCAAAGGTGAAAAGATCTAATAAAGACCAATCAGCTGTGTGACCACTGAATCTAAACTTCATCTATGGTCTTCGCAGGTAGTCTTACTTTTAATTTGACAAGTTTACATGATTAATTTCTAATTGACCTTGTGGGTTTATGTGATGTGCTGTTGTGTGTAGTTTTGTATTTTGTATGGTGTGTTCTGTGTGTTTTTTACGTTGTACTGTTTGTTGTTGTGCTGTTGTATGTTTTGATTGTGGGGCACCGTGGATGTAAATTAGTTTTCAGCTAACTGTGGTGCAGTGCATCATTTATGATAAAAACTGTACACTGCCCTGATAAATAAATACAATCAATTTTGTTCTCACGTGACTTCACATCCAATGTCTTTAAGATTGTGTGACGTCATCTAATGATATCACGGTTGCTATCCTGCACACACACACACACACACACATTCACCTGCATATGTTCAACCTTGTACAGCTTTGTTTGATGTATGTTTGCTGAGGTAGAATTATACTAAATACTGCTAAGCTTAATAAATATGGTTATATCTAAGACTAAGAGGAGAAGCCTTTCGTCATTATTGTGTTCTATATATCATAAAAAATGACTGATTGAGGGAGTCAGAGCTCAAATTCATACCCTCTCTGTTCACTTGTTGAGATCTCTCAGATATTAACATTCTAGGTGAACTCTTTTCTGAGACTACTTTATTGTTTAGTTATTGGTCCCTGTCTCTGGGTCTGGGTCATCTAGTGGTTACAACCCTTTCAGTCACCTATGTTCATCTTCTACCTGTTACAAATCAGTATATTTCTATATTGTATGAGAAAATCTGTTTAATAACATCACATTAAATTTTAACTTTATATCAAATAAATAATTTATTTATTGTATAAAATGATGAATCAATCATCACTTATGCATCATAAACATGGAACATTTATGCAACAGCACTTACATCAGATATCCACTTGATATGACTAACTCACACTGCTGAACATGATTTGTGTTCACCCCTCTTAGAACCTCCACAAACATGGATGACCCCGTAACAGTGGGAGTGACTCCAGTCACCAACCAGACCAACAATAATGATAACATGACTCAGTGTGATCAGGTCGACAAATCAGCCCACCCCTTCTTTATGTCGGTCTACAGTCTGGTGTTTCTGGTGAGTGTCAAATATTTAGATTACAGTCATGTTCCCTCCTCCGTATGCCAATCAGCACACATGTTAACCTCTTAAAAACCTGTCCTGAGTTCCTCCTCTTTACTCTCCAGGTGGGTTTGGTCCTCAACAGCTTCACCATGAAGGTTTACTTCTGCTCAGCTCAGCAGCAGGTGTCCAGCATCATGATGGTCTACCTGAAGAACCTGGCAGTCTCCGACTTCCTGCTCTGTCTCTGTCTCCCCTTCCGCATCATCAACTACATCAGCAACTCCATCACCTTCCGCTCGGTCTACTGTATCTTTACTGGCTCCACCTTTTTCCTCAACATGTACGCCAGCATCCTGTTCATGGGCTACATCGCTGCTAACAGGTAGGCCTTCCACCCTACACTCCAACAAACCATGCAGTTTATCAGTACAGCTAACATTTTTGTAAATGTTTTAATGCTTTATTGTCTGTTTCTATATGCCTTCACATTATCTTTATACTGACTCTACAGAATTCAATCTGAATTATATTCACAGTATCAAACAAGTTGTACCATTCAATAAATTAACAGATCTAAATCCACTCAACAAAGACTCTACAAAACTATTTGTATTTGCTAACTAAAATTTGAATGCAGCCCTTTCACTTATATTTTTAATTTGAAATAAGTTACATTTTACAAGTGAGTTTATCTTCACATATGCAGAGACACAGAATACAAGCACATTGGAATTCCTGCAATCTGAAATGGTCATGAGCTTTCTCCATGTCCTTGTATCATTGCAGGAGTAAAGAGCTGGTCCTCTCCTCTAGAACTAATATTGGAATCTTCATTCCTCATGAAATCTTTGTTTGACAATTTGTATCACTGTTATTCAGTGAAATTATCTGCTGACGCCTGCCTCTCTTCTCTCCAGGTATCTGAAGATCATCCATCCTTTAAGAACTCACGTCCTACAGACAGTAAAGGTTGCCCGCATCATCTCCACAGTAACCTGGGTTTTCCTCCTGGCCATTACGACCTCCTATGTCACCCTGCTTCTTCTCAGCCTACCGGAATTGACCACTGTTCCTGACAGCTGTGATGCCTTGCTAAGCGCCCAGGTCACTGTGTTATACAGAATCATCCACGCCTGCTCCGTTGCCATCTTCCTGTTCGTCCTCTTCTCCCTGGTCTTCTTCTACTACAGAGCCTCCCGCAGTGTGTTGGTGGCACAGCAGAGGCAGCCAGCATCCTCCAGCTGTAAGAAGCTCATGAAGTCACGCAAGAAAATGTTGGTGTTGGTCAGCGTCTTCTGCGTTTGTTTCTTGCCGTACCACCTGGCTCACCTTCCCTATGCGTTCCTGAGGAGTTGGTGCTCTTTGAGACAAGTGATGTACTATCTGAAGGAGCTGACCGTCCTGTTGTCAGTTCTCAACATCTGCCTGGATCCACTCATCTACTTCATCTTTTGTGAAGCGTTCCGGACTCAGTTGAGACTTTCACATGGCAAGAAGGCAAGTAGGCACAGTGAAGGGCAGCCATGACCCACAAACAATGAGGCATCACTCAGCACATCAACAAGGCAAACTGAAGGGCTCTAACTGAAAGGATCATTCTGGTGATTTTCATTATTCTTATGAAAGTGTTGCATAATTGGGCTCCATATGTTTTTCTCTTTTATTTGGATGATTGTTCAGGCCTCAGGTCTTCTTCAAATTCAACAATCATAGCAGGACAAAGGCACAGGTATGTTAAATAGGCCTAACCCTAGTAACACAGCTGATGGTGATTAGATAATCATATTCCACCATTAGGGTGAGAAAAACAATCAAAAGGCCTTCAGAAGATCAAAACCATTTGAACGACAGCCAATCAATTCTCTTCAAACAACAGAAACCAATATGTTTCATACCACATATAGAGATTTCTCTTTGGTTTAGCACATTCAAATATCTTAAAAAATACATCTATGTTGAATAGGTTTCGAATAGATATAAAGAAAAACAAACCTCCCATTTTTCACAACAAGTTAAATAGAGTATTTATTGTATTTTGATGAAATCCTCCAGTTTTGGCTCTTTCTTTCAGTTTTGTATTCCTGCTGTTCTGCTTTGTACATCTTGTAGCTGTTGGTTGAAGCCTTGTATTGTTTGTACATGATTTTAAATAAATCTGCGTGACAATGATATCTACGTGTCAAAAGTTTATTAAAACTCCTACTTTTGTACTCAACTTAATTGCTGAGCCACTGATGCTTCCAATCGTTCTGATAACACTGTATTTGACTTATTTTCTGAAGTTATGCAGCTGATAACACGTCAGACAGGGAAGGAGGTCTAAGTCTAAATCAGAAATGGGCCAGATCACAGAAACAGCTCAGTCTAATGTGGGCCAGAAACGGGACGGAAGACCTCTGCACATAAAACATGTTTGCAGACGAGCCATTGATACTGACTCATAAAGGCCCAAATTCAGCTGTGTGATCTGAATCTTGTGCTATTTTGTCTCAATAAAAGCATCACTGTCCCACCCTTTGAGGTGTATGTTAACATCATCCGTTAAGATAAAACATGTCGTGTCTGTTTCCTGTTCTGGTGAACATGACCCAACTTTGACTGTCCAAACTTAACCTTCAGAGTTTCATTCTTCATCAAACAGGAAGAACAAAATGTCATGATCATAGCTGATAATTTAACACTTTCGCAATGTGTTAAAATACGTAATAACTCTCTCAGTCATGAACCAAATTTAGAAGAAAAAGGATAAATAAATGTGTGCATTTGAAGAGGAAACACTTAAAATAAGAATCAATCAATACTGATCAATCTACACAAAGACTGATCAGTAACCATGAACAGTGGTGGAAGAAGTACTCAAAACTGCAGTAAAAGTACCAATACAGCGATATAAAAATACTTATAGTAAATAAGTATTATGAGCTATGAGCTATCTATGCAAGTTGCAGAACAAAACAGAAATCTTCATCATGACATGTCAGAAGAAAAGGGGCACACACTCAGTACGGTTCCATTACATCTAATCACAGTATAATCCTAATCTTTATAACATCTACCAAAGAGTAACTTACATACATACAAAATAATACATCAGCGTTGTGCTTGTTTCACACAAACTGTTAGAAATGGACTTTTATTTAGTTTGAAGCCACATTTTTATGATTTTGATTCACACTCCGCTGCTGACCACAGCCGAGCTAATCTGATGTTAAGTGACACAGCAACAGCCCCAGTAAAACTCCATTAAACTCTTCATTTGTTTTGTGGTCTTTCAACAGACCATGAACAAAAAAAACAGGAAATGAAATGGCATCTGAACAGCAGTGTGTGGGTTTTCTGAGCCATCATGCAGTAACCACAGATTCAGCTCTTCCTGTCCTTTGAAAGCTGCATAGAGGGAGACATTAAAGCAAACAGTTTCTATCAGAGATCTCCGCTGACAGACAGACAGGTGAGTGCTGCAAATATCTCACCTTCAGTTCTTTGTGCTTCTACTATTTTTATGCTGAAATTTGAAACCCTAACCCTTTTTTAAAATCTAAAATCTAATATATTTTCCAAGACAACTTAAGATAAAAACTGTTTTAAACAACTCTTGACACTGGGCACAGAGTTTACAAGTAGTTAACTAAAATCCATGTGAAATAGTTTCTGCCTACAGATAACCCCTGCTGCTGTGGATAAGGCACCAACAGACAGCAACAGAGTTCCCAAATCCCAAAAAGTTTGTGGTTAGTGGTGATGCTGGTCAGACTGAAACACTACTTAAGATAAAAACTGCCGCAACAACTCTTGACACTGAGAGTTTAAAAGTAGTATAGTTCATGTGAAATGGTTTCTGCCTACGCCTTGCTGCTGTGTGGACAAGGCACTGACAGACAGCTGTCCTCTACCTCTGATCTAGGGGAGTTTTTCCTTCCCGCTGTCGCCAAGTGCTTGCTCATGGGGGAAACTCTTGGGTTTCTCTTTCTGTAAATAAAAGAGCGTGGTCTAGACCTGCTCCATGTAAAAGTGCCCTGAGATGACTTTGTGCTGTGACCATATAAATAAAATTGAATTGAATTGAAACATAGTTCCCAAAATCTACACACACGACTATTGTAGTCTTGCTTAGGGAACCAGATTCAGCCTGGCTTCTATAATCACCAGCTGTTGTTGAACCACTACCAATGGGCCTATTTGGTCAAGTATGTCCTGACAGCCTGGGTCACAACGAAGTGTGTTGGTCCAAGTGTGCTGGAGGTTTGAAAATATTCCAAGATGGCCTCCTAACAGGCCGCTCTGTTGGTTGAGGTCACTTGCCCGGTTTATTAGGGCAGCTTGAGAGCCCTCGCCCTAACAATTTAGCCAATTCAACGCCTAATTATAAAATTCTCAGCCTATTTTTATACTGAAATCATACCTCTATCACAGGTACATCTATAATCTAAACAATTTGAAAACTAATGTCAGTCTATCCCAAGGAGTTGTCTTTTTTCACCTTAAAGAAACACCACGAACAAGCCAGTTTTATTTGGTTTTATTTGGACTTTTATTACCACATATCGTCTTCAAGACATCTATCAGTTTCATACTGATGTTACATGATTTTGCACAAAATAGTGAGTCATTTATTTGACAGTACATGGAACTTTTGAACTTATTGTAATCAAGCGATGTCTGTAAGGTGCAGAAACATAGCTCCTCCATTGCCTCAGAATTACTGGTGGTTGCCTAAGTTTTATGTTTGTGTTTGTTATACTCATCCTTGTAGGTTCAGTTCCAGTTCAGTACACATTGCACACATTGCGTAAATTCCTCAGAAATGGTGCAAGACATTAAGTTATGTTAATTTGTCAGCAATTAAAATGAAATAGAATAGTTTGAAGCAGGCTTGAATAGAGTTTGTCTTGGTCACATATAGTGGAACTTTCAACACATGTACATGACAATTTTGAAATGAAGTTTTCATACATTTTTAAAATATGATAGTATAACATGATACGGTTCAGCTCTACTAATGATAGACAGTGACAGGCCAGTTGCTCTGTCTCAGTAACGTGTCTTTTTACTCAGGAATAACAAACACAAAATGGAGATGGTGGTCTACAACACTATACTCTATAAGGCCTATTCAAATACAAAGTAGACAGTCTACAAAACCGCAGGCAGTAACACAGGCAGGTGCCAAGATGCTGTAAACAAGGAGTTTAACACATTGTTGGGCCTCATACTCCATGTGCACGAGACAAAGGCAGGCCTGCATGCAACCCACAAAGCCTGATAACAAGAAACAGTCAAACAAAGGGAGTCCGTTTCAGACTCCATATCCCAACATGCACTGCCCAGTTTACACCTAGGAGTTAAACTGGAAACTCTTGTCTCATTGGTAGAGACGCTCTTGGGTGGGTGCAAGATACTGACTACCAGGTGGTGCCATCTTGCTGTTGTGAAACAGCAAGCGATACAGTCAGCTGATGGTTCAGTAGGATACATAGTTAATATGTCAAACTATAATTAACATGATAAAGATTATTTCTGTTCACCCTTCTTAGAACCTCCTCAAACATGGATGACCTGGTAAGAATGGGAGTGACTCCAGTCACCAACCAGATCTACAATGATAATACGACTCACTGTGATCAGGTCGACACATCAGCTCATCCGTTCATCATGTTGGTCTGCAGTCTGGTGTTTCAGGTGAGTGTCAAATATTCAGATTACAGTCATGTTCCCTCCTCCTCTGTATGCCGATCAGCACACATGTTAATATCTTAAAAACCTGTCCTGAGTTCCTCCTGTTTCCTCCCCAGGTGGGTTTGGTCCTTAACAGCTTCACCATGAAGGTTTACTTCTGCTCAGCTCAGCAGCAGGTGCCCAGCATCATGATGGTCTACTTGAAGAAACTAGCAGTCTCTGACTTCCTGCTCTGCCTCTGTCTCCCCTTCTGCATCATCAGCAACATCAACAACTTCATCACATTCCGCCTGGTCATTTTAATCAAAGTAATGGACCGTTTAATTTGGTCGCCTGTCAATGGCGTCATACCTCCTCTACCAAAGAGTATAGTGCACAAGATGCATGCGTCGGCGCCGTGTTTGTCCGCTACAATGGCGTCTAGCAAAGAGAAACTTACACACATACAAGATAATACATGGGCTTTGTTGTGCTTGTTCCACACAAACTGTTAGAAATGGACTTTTATTCAGTTTGAAGCCACATTTTCATGATAAACCTTTTGGATCTTGGTCATTTTTAACTATATCTTTTAACTGAATGAAGGATTTTAGTCACTGCATGTCTTTGCTGACAGCCCCTCCTGGTAGTTCAGTGCTCACCGAACACTGTCAGAAAAAGACAGATTTTTTTACGTGAAACTGCTTTATTCAGTGTTTTTACCTGTTTTAATCACCGAGTCCATTTGTTCTGGAGAGGAGGAGACTTCTACGCATAATACAGCTCCCGGTAAAAACATACTCAGTGATGAACACTGATGTAATCCTAACCTAAAGAAGCTGGTTATTCAACAATGAAGACAGCAACTCCCATGATCCCACATTACTTCATACCGTCATCACAATGTTGTTATTGTTTGGATTGACAGACGCCTAGCAGCTGAAATGACATATTGTGTGTTTCAATGAATCTTTGTTTACGACATGATTCTAGTGTTATAGGGCTGTATGTGTCTGCAGGTGGATTTTGGCGGTCCAGTCTGAGTCTAAAGTCCCGGCTGATTTTTATTCACACTGATCACAGCTGAACTAATCTGATGCTAAGTGACACAGCAACAGCCCCAGTAAACTCTTCATTTGTTTTGTGTTCCTCTTACAAAATGATAAGCAAAAAACAACAGGAAATTAAATAGCCTCTCAACAGCAGTGTTTGTGTTTTCTCAGCCATCATGCAGTAACCACAGATTCAGCTCTTCCTGTCCTGTGAAAACTGCACAGAAGGAGACATTGAAGCAAACAGTTTCTATCAGAGATCTCCGCTGACAGACAAACAGGTGAGTGCCGCAAATATCTCACTTTCAGTTCTTGGTGCGTCTACTATTCTTATATTGAAATTTGAATCAAGAATATATATATTCTCCGAGACAATTTAAAATAAAAACTGTTTTAAACAACTCCTGACACTGGACGCAGAGTATAAATAGTTAACTACATTCCATGTCCATGCCAATTTTGAAGTGAAGTTTTCACACAGTTAATTTTAACACTGATCTGAACCAGCTTACATTGAGAAGTATTTCATGGTTCACACGTATGACCCACTACTCCCACTACTACCTTCATCCAACCTACTTTTGATGGTTTCTGTAAGATAACATACAGCCATCTCTGTTGAATCCTTTAAAATATCAAATTGTTTTGGTTTTAAATGTTGTTTTCTCTCTAATATTTTTCCAATAACTTCTGAAATCAGTGGTTTAATTGAAATGGGTCTATAGTTACATGAGTCATCAGGTCCCCCAAACTTAACACTTTTAATATATAATAAGAAAACCTTATTGTACATTACAGCACATGAAATTCAAATTTCCCTTCTGCACTCTGGCAACACAGTGTAAAACAGACAGTAAAGAGCAGCTAAAATACATGAATATACTTTCAGCAGCATCGGTGCTCATGGGCGGTGTTTTTGTGTTTGTGAGGGTGGCAGACAGGTGAGTGCTGCAAATATTTCACCTTCAGTACTTTGTGCTTCTACTATTTTTATGTTGAAATTTTAAGTTGTTAAAAAATATAAAATACAATATATTTTCCAAGACAACTCCAGATAATTACTGTTTTAAACAACTCTTGATACTGAGAGTTTACAAGTAGTTAACTACAGTCCATGTAAAATAGTTTCTGCAAACAGATAATCCCTGCTGGTGTGGATAAAGCACCGACAGATAGCTGTCCTCTACCTCTGATCTAGATATTGAACAGAGTTCCCAAAATCTACACACACGACTATCCTAGTCTTGCTTAGGGAACCAAATTCATCCTTAAAAGTTCAATTCAGCTCAGTACACGTTGCACAAATTGCGTAAATTCCTCAGAAATAATGCAAGACATTAATTTATGTTAATTTGTCACATGTAGTGGAACTTTCAACACCCTCTCTTGACCAAGGCATACTCGGAAGTCAGAGAGTGGAAGTTTGTGGTTAGTGGTGACCCTGGTCAGAGTGATACACAACTTCAGATAAAAACTGTTTTACACAACTCTTGACACTGAGAGTTTAAAAGTAGTTAACTACAGTCCATGTGAAATAGTTTCTGCCTACAGATAGCCCCTGCTGGTGTGGATAAGGCACTGACAGACAGCTGTCCTCTACCTCTGATCTAGATATCGAACGTTGGTCCAAAAATCTACATACGCAACTATCCTAGTCTTGCTTAGGGAACCAGATTCAGCCTGGCTTCTATAATCACCAGCTGTCATTGAACCACTACTAATGGGCCTATTTGATATGTCATGACAGCCTGGGTCACAACGAAGAGTGTTGGTGCAAATAGTGCTGGAGGTTTGAAAGTACTCCAAGATGGCCTCCTAACAGGCCGCTCTGTTGGTTGAGGGCACTTGCCCGGTTTATTAGGGCAGCTTCAGAGCCCTCGCCCTAACAATTTAGCCAATTCAACCCCTAATTATAAAATTTTCAACCTAATTTTTATACTGAAATCATACCTCTATCACAGGTACAGCAATATATTAACCTCAGTCACTGAACCTGAACCTTTACCACTCTTTGTGGAACAAACTCCCAGAAAACTGTAGGTCTGCTGTGACTCTCAGTTCTTTTAAATCACAGCTCAAGACTTTTCTGTTTGCCGCTGCCTTCCATTAAACAACATTATGGGTTATTTTACGCTGTACTGTTACTTTTATTCTTATTCTTTCTTATTCTTATCTTTTATTCTTATTTTATTCTTATTTCCTTTTCTTTTTAATTGTTGTTATGTCTTTTTACATGTCTTACTTTTAAATTCTGTTTTTTATGATCAATGTAAAGCACTTTGAATTGCCTTGTTGTTGAAATGTGCTATACAAATAAACTTGCCTTGCCTTGCCTCTGCTATTCTATAAAACAGCACTATTTTTTTTATCTTTGAAAATTTCAATATAATTTATAATCTAAACAATTTCAAAACTAATGTCAGCCTATCCCAAGGAGTTGTCTTTTCTCACCTTAAAGAAACGTCACAGGACCTCAGAGATGAGCACAAGTCAGGAAGTTTGGAGTATATAAAAAATACAAATCAGTTTTATTTGGTTTCAGACTAAAGAGAGTCTCAAAGAGATCTCTCAGAAAGCCCTAAGGAAAAAAGAGGTCCCACAAAAAGAATAAGGAACCAACTCCCCTGAGAATATCTTTGTTTTACTTTGTATAACTCTGCAACTTCCTCTTAATTGTATTACAACATATCATCTATCTCTAAGACATCTATCAGTTTCATGCTGATGTTACATGATTTTGCACAAAATAGTGAGTCATTTACATGACAGTACATGGAAGTTTTGAACTTATTCATATTGACATTTTGAGATTGTAATCAAGCGATGTCTGTAATGTGCAGAAACATAGCTCCTCCATTGCCTCAGAATTTCTGGTGGTTGCCTAAGTTTTATGATGTTTGTTTGTGTTTGTTATACTCATCCTTGTAGTTCAGTTCTAATTCAGTACACGTTGCACAAATTATCTAAATTCCTCAGAAATGGTGCAAGACATTAAGTTATGTTAATTTGTCAGCAATTAAAATGAAATAGAATAGTTTGAAGCAGGCTTGAATAGAGTTTGTCTTGGTCACATATAGTGGAACTTTCAACACATGTACATGACAATTTTGAAATGAAGTTTTCACACAGTTCATTTTAACACATTGCTGGTCTGAACCAGCTTACAGCTTGTTGACAAAAACCAGCATGATAATCTATTAAGAAGCATTTCATTGTTAACACTTAATCAAAGACTTTTTAAATCTAAGAATACTGCTCCCACTACTACCTTCACCCAAACTACTTTTGATGGTTTCTGTAAGATAACATACAGGCACTCAAAGGGAGTCTGTTTCAGACTCCATATCCCAACATGCACCTCTCAGTTGACACCTAGGAGTTAAACTGGAAACTCTCGTCTCATTGGTAGAGACGGTCTTGGGTGGGTGCAAGATGCTGACCACCAGGTGGTGCCATCTTGCTGTTGTCTAACCAAGACACAGCAGTCACTTCCATGAAGTGCACAATGGGTGCTCCACAAGGGTCATTGTTAGGTCTCCTATCATTTCGCCTATATATTATCTCCCTCAACAGTTCTGCTAAGTTAAATGGATACTTTTATATCTTTTGTCATTATTGTGTTCTATATATCATGAAAAATGACTTATTGAGGGAGTCAGAGCTCAATTTCATGCCGTCTTTGTTCACCTGTTGAGATCTCTCAGATATTAACATTCTAAGTGAACTCTTTTATGACACTACTTTATTATTTAGTTATTGGTCCCTGTCTCTGGGTGGGGCACCATAATTATTAATTCATATGAATAATTGTATTATTTCTTATAAATAGTAAGTAAAGAATGAATAATTATCTCTGATAATTATTAAGTATTGCTAATTACCAACCATGTTTCTCACAGATCTGTCAGTGGTGTCCTCCTGTGTTGGTGTCCTGTATTATTAATAATACAGGATAATTAATAACTAAATACACTCCAACCAGTCCAGGATTTCTCAAGAAAAGAGCAGTTAGAGAAAAATCAGAAAAAGTGAACAGAAATTCCTCTTTTTTTCTGTTTCATACTTTGTTGACCCCACACAATTAGCAGGTTTAGCTAAATTAAGTCTGAAAATAAGCACTTAGCAGTGGTGTGGTCAGTAGTCAGTCAGACAGGTCATTATAGGGAAATAAGGTATACAGTAGGACAACATTCAGTCAGTCATTCATTCACACATTCATTTGATCAAAACAGTTAAAATGTTTCATAGTAGTGTAATACAACAAACCACATTACATTCATTAGAGAACTCTAGGATGGCATTTAGACAGCATAATTATGTTCTCATCAAAAAGAAACAATGCACATATCATACTGAGTGTCAGATGTGTTTTTCACGTGCACGTCACACACAACACAGGAAACATATCATTTGCATGAGATGTCTACGTGAAAAATGTGCCTGACACACTTTTTGTCCAAACACAAGACGAGAACCTCTTGGCTGGGTTGGGGGCTCGTCTCTACTTTGCAGAAGATAGACTCTGAGTCTTCTGAGGACTTTTTATTTTTTGTCACAATGAAGACACACAAACAAACTTTATTCAAAATATTCAAGTAAACAACAAAATGCATGTACAGGCAGGCAGACTGGGACCAAGATGGGCCCTTTTGTAACTGGCAGCCACCCGTCTGCCCACCACTCACTCCCCTACAGCACTAGTGGTTACAACACTTTCAGTCATCTATGTTCATTCACTACCTGTCGTATATCAGTAACACATACATCAGTACTGTACGAGACAAAACTGTTTAATAGCATCAGATTAATATTTGAACTTTACATAATTTTTTTCAATTAAATAAATGATTTATTTATTTTGTTAAATAATGGAGTCAAATAAGAGTCACTTATCATTTGTGCATCATGAACATGTTGCATTTATGCAACAACACTTACATCAGATATCCACTTGATCAGACTAACTCAGACTGCTGAAGCCTCATAGAAGCTTCATATCAACTTTTTAATGACTGTGTGGACACACTGTGGACTTTGGCCTCCATCACTTCCACTGAAAGTATATTAAAAGAGATCTTTTAATATTCAATATGAAGAGGAGGAGTCATTACAGCAAGGAAAACCTCTTTCACTGTTCATATGGACACCTGACTGATGAAAGATATGCTTTAACAAGGTAGACTTCCTTTAAATTGAATCCAAAAGGCTTCTTCCTGTTTTACATGTGTAACAATACAGTCAGCTGATGGTTCAGTAGGACACATAGTTAATGTGTCAAACTATATTTAACATTATAAAGATGATTTGTGTTTACCCTTCCTAGAACCTCCACAAACATGGATGACCCCGTAACAGTGGGAGTGACTCCAGTCACCAACCAGCCCAACAATAATAATAAGACGTGTGATCAGGTCGACGAATCAGCCAATCCCTTCTTCATATTGGTCTACAGTCTGGTGTTTCTGGTGAGTATCAAATATTCAGATTACAGTCACGTTCCTTCCTCCTCCGTATGCCAATCAGCACACATGTTAATCTCTTAAAAACCTGTCCTGAGTTCCTCCTGTTTCCTCTCCAGGTGGGTTTGGTCCTCAACAGCTTCACCATGAAGGTTTACTTCTGCTCAGCTCAGCAGCAGGTGTCCAGCATCATGATGGTCTACCTGAAGAACTTGGCAGTCTCGGATTTCCTGTTCTGCCTCTGTCTCCCCTTCCGCATCATCAACTACATCAGCAAGTCCATCAACTTCCACCTGGTCTACTGCACCTTTGCAGTCTCCCCCTTTTACCTCAACATGTACGCCAGCATCTTGTTCATGGGCTACATCGCTGCTAACAGGTTGGCCCCCCACCCTACACTCCAACAAACCATGCAGTTTATCAGTGCAGTTAATACTTTTTGTAAATGTTTTAATGCTTTATTGTCTGTACGTTATCTTTATACTGACTCTATAGAGCAAAAGCAGCAACTACAACTATAAGTACTTATGGTTAAATAAAAAAACTCACTTGAAAAATACAGAAAAAAACTCAAGAAAATACAAATGAAAACTGAATTTAATCTGAATTATATTTACAATTTCAAACAACAACCTGAGCAGTTCAATAAATTAACAGATCTGAATCCACTGAACAAAGACAAGAGGTTTATACAACATGCAAAGATTCGTCATGATAACGATAAGGTTTGTGTTAGTGATATTTCTATTTATTAACTTATTCACTAAAATTTGAATGCAGCATTTTCACTTATATTTTTAATTTGAAATTAATCACATTTTATAATATAAAAGTTCAAGTGAGTTCATCTTCACATATACAGAGACACAGAATACGAGCACACTGGAATTCCTGCAAGCTGAAATGGTCATGAGCTTTCTCCATGTCCTTGTATCATTGCAGGAGTAAAGAGCTGGTCCTCTCCTCTAGAGCTAATATTGGAATCTTCATTCCTCATGAAATCTGTGGTTTAACCATTTGTATCACTGTTATTCAGTGAAATTATCTGCTGATGCCTGCCTCTCTTCTCTCCAGGTATCTGAAGATCATCCATCCTTTAGGAAATCACATCCTTCAGACAGTGCAGGCTGCCCGCATCATCTCCACGGTAACCTGGGTTATCCTCCTGTCTGTTACGACCTGTGACATCACCGTGTTTTTCCTCACCAGAGAGGAATCGACCATTGTTCCTGACAGCTGTGATGACTTTCGAAGCGAAGAGGTCACTGTGATATACAGAATCCTCCACATCTGCTCCGTTGCCATCTTCCTGTTCATCCTTGTCTCCATGATTTTCTTCTACTACAGCGCCTCCCGCAGTGTGTTGCTGGCACAGCAGAGGCAGCCAGCATCCTCCGGCTGCAAGAAGCTCATGAAGTCACGCAAGAAAATGTTGGTGCTGGTCAGCGTCTTCTGTGTTTGTTTCGTGCCGAACCACCTGGTTCGCCTTCCCTATGCGTTCCTGAGGAGCAGGTGGTGCTCTTTGAGCTATGTGTTCTACTACATGAAGGAGCTGACTGTCCTGTTGTCAGTTCTCAACATCTGCCTGGATCCACTCATCTACTTCATCTTTTGTGAAGCATTCCGGACTCAGCTGAGACGTTCTCGTAGTAAGAATTCAAGGAGGCGCAGTGAAGGGCAGCCGAGAGCCACAAACAGTGAGGCATCACTCAGCACATCAACTAGGTAAACTGAAGGGCTGTAACTGAAAGGATCATTCTGGTGATTTTCTATATTTTTGTTAAAGAGAGCATGAAAAAAGCGTTGCATACTCTATACCGGGTATTTTATATAGGCCACACCCTAGCAACACAGCTGATGGTGATTAGATAATCATGTTCCACCAGTAGGGTGGGAAAAACAATCAAAAGGCCTTCAAAGATCAAAACTTCAGCCAATCAATTCTCTTCAAACAAACTAACAAAAACCAAGATGTTTCATACCACATATAGAGATTTAGATTTTACATTATAATCCCTTTGGTTAAGCACATTCAAATATCTTAAAAATATATTTATGTTGAATAGGTTTCTAATAGATATAAAGAAAAAGTTACAAACCTTCCATTTTTCACAAGTTCAAGAGAGTATTTATTGTATTTTCATCATTTCAGTGTTGTATATCCTGTATCCTGTAATTTCACACAAAAATATCATGAGTGTAAATGCTCTTTGTTTGTATATAGTTTGATTCTTGCCTATTATCCTTTGAGAAAGAAAGAAAACATCCTTTTCTTACTTATTTACCGACATACAGTATCACAAAACACACACAGAAGAACCTTTGTACCTTTTGGCTCTTTCTGCTTTCAGTTTTGTACTCCTTATGTTCTGCTTTGTACATTTTGTAGCTGTCGGTTGAAGCTTTGTATTGTTTGTACATGATTTTAAATAAATCTATGTGACGATATCTCCCACGAAGTTGTTCTGTTATTAATTAAAGGATAATTTAAAAGTTTATTAAAACTCCTACTATGTTCGTCATTCCAATCGTTCTGATAACACTGTATTTGACTTATTTTCTGAAGTTATGCAGCTGATAACACGTCAGACAGGGAAGGAGGTCTAAGTCTAAATCAGAAATGGGCCAGATCACAGAAACAGCTCAGTCTAATGTGGGCCAGAAACGGGACGGAAGACCTCTGCACATAAAACATGTTTGCAGACGAGCCATTGATACTGACTCATAAAGGCCTAAATTGAGCTGTATGATCTGAATCTTGTGCTATTTTGGCTCAATAAAGCAACACTGTCCCACCCTTTGAGGTGTATGATAACATCATCATTAAGATTAAATATGTTCGTTCTGTTTCCTGTTCTGGTGAACATGAACCAAATTTTACTGTCCAAATTTAGCCTTCAGAGTTTCATTCTTCATCAAACAGGAAGAACAAAATATCTAGATCATAGCTGATAATTTAACACTTTAGCAATGTGTTAAAATACGTAATAGCTCTCTCAGTCATGAACCAAATTTAGAAGAAAAAGGATCCATAAATGTGTGCATTTGAAGAGGAAACACTTAAAATAAGAATTAATCAACACTGATCACTTGACACGAAGACTGATCAGTAACCATGAACAGTGGTGGAAGAAGTACTCAAATCTGCAGTAAAAGTACCAATACAGCAATATAAAAATACTCCATTACAAGTAAAAGTACATAAGTATTACGAGCTTGATGTAGTTAAAGTATTGCAGTAAAAGTAGTGGTTTGGTTCCTCTGACTGATATATTATTATATATGACATCATTAGATTATTAATAGATTATTAATCTTTGATTTTTGCTGAAATATTGGATCATTTGAACATTTATTGAAATGAAAGCATGTGAGAAGTTTAGAGGGAAAAATCACTATTTGGTGGAGCTGTTAACAACTCATAGACATGTGAAATGTGACCCCGACTACACACTGCTTTTTGTAAGACGTCAAAAGACAAAAAGGTTGGAAACCACTGGTTTCATCTTTAACAATGTGTTGTATTTTAAAAGCTTGTTATATTATCCATTGTGTCAAATCTGCATCTGAAAAGTAACTAAAGCTGTCAAATAAATGTAGTGGAGTAGAAAGTACAATATTTCCCTCTGAAATGTAGAAAGTTGCATCACATGGAAACGCTCATGTAAAGTACAAGTATATCAGGGTCATTTAAATGTAAGATTCACACCACCCTCTGCTGGTGTCACACAGTGCTGCACCATCACTGATTCATAGATGACACAAACCCACCTATAATCAATTATGGCCCAACCCCCATGGATGACTTCTGTGCTTGCCTGCTGCATCCTGTGCACTCCACACTTTTCCATTTTCTAACAATTAACAAATTTTGTTGTCATCATCCATAAAGGTTGGTGGCATAGTTCCCACAATGCACAGATATTCAATTTACTGTCATAAAGGTACAAATAAACCAGAAAATATTCACATTTTAGACACACAACATTAATTACAATTCTAACATGATCAAGTTATATATATATTTCAATTACATTAACATTGTAAAGGAATCTCATTTCCATGTATTGGTTTATAAATTATTACAGTTAAAGCAATAATATATAACTATTCCTCATTAAAATGTCTAAAAACAACTAGACCTATGTTCTATATGTTGTTGAGTTGTGTTCTTACATTAATGTTCGGACCGTTTCATTTGGTGGCCTGTCAATGGCGTCGTACCTTCTCTACCAAAGAGTATAGTGCACAAGATGCATGCGTCGGTGCCGTGTTTTTCCGCTACAATGGTGTCTCTGTCATAAGAATTTCTTCTTCATGAGTTTTAAATGATGGAGACTAGATCCGAAGAATCAAAGTTTAAGTTGAATTTATTTTCTTGTACAAGAAAGAATGTTTTACAGTGCAACACAAAAGTTGGGTTACAGAGAAAAGGCTCCCCATGGAGCATTCTCAGTTAGCTTGTATACCTTACAACTGGGCGTTACACCTTTCTTCTGATGTTTCCAGACACGTTCCAGGGATAGCATCACACATTATCTCAGTCTCACAATTAATGGCCACCTTAAGATGCTTCAATCAAGATGACATCCTCCTGACCTGTCTCTTGACCCTTTCTGACTTCCTCTAACATATGTATCCTGGCCTCCCACTGTTAATCTTAGCTGGTGTTACTATCTATGCAAGTTGCAGAACAAAACAGAAATCTTCATCATGACATGTCACAAGAAAAGGGGCACACACTCAGTACGGTTCCATTACATGTAATCACAGTATAATCCTAATCTTTATAACATCTACCAAAGAGTAACTTACACACATACAAAATAATACATCGGCGTTGTGCTTGTTCCACACAAACTGTTAGAAATGGACTTTTATTTAGTTTGAAGCCACATTTTTATGATAAATCTTTTAGATCTTGGTCATTTTTCACTATATCTTTTAACCAGATGAACTCCCATGATCCCACGCTACTTCACACTGCCATCACACTCCGTCTTTTGTTATTGCTTGGATTGAGAGACCCCTATCAGCTGAAATGACATATTGTGTGTTTAAATTAATCTATATTTACGACATGATTCTAGTGTATAGGGCTGTATGTGTCTGTAGGTGGATTTTAGTGATCCAGTCTGAGTCTAAAGTCCCAGCTGATTTTTATTCACACTCCGCTGCTGACCACAGCCGAGCTAATCTGATGTTAAGTGACACAGCAACAGCCCCAGTAAAACTTGATTAAACTCTTCATTTGTTTTGTGGTCTTTCAACAGACCATGAACAAAAAAAAAAACAGGAAATGAAATGGCATCTGAACAGCAGTGTGTGGGTTTTCTGAGCCATCATGCAGTAACCACAGATTCAGCTCTTCCTGTCCTTTGAAAGCTGCATAGAGGGAGACATTAAAGCAAACAGTTTCTATCAGAGATCTCCACTGACAGACAGACAGGTGAGTGCTGCAAATATCTTACCTTCCGTTCTTTGTGCTTCTACTACTTTTATGTTGAAATCTGAAGTTTTTTCAATATAAAATCTAATATATTTTCAAGACAACTTAAGTGTCAACCAGTGTCAACTGTTTTAAACAACTCTTTACACTGGGCACAGAGTTTACAAGAAGTTAACTACAGTCCATGTGAAATAGTTTCTGCGTACAGATAACCCCTGCTGCTGTGGATAAGGCACAGACAGACAGCTGTCCTCTACCTCTGATCTAGGTATTGAACATAGTTCCCAAAATCTACATGCAAGACTATCCTAGTCTTGCTTAGGGAACCAGATTCATCCTTGTTGGTTCAGTTCTAGTTCAGTATATGTTGCACAAATTGTGTAAATTCCTCAGAAATGGTGCAAGACATTAAGTTATGTTAATTTGTCACAAATTAAAATAAAATAAAATAGTTTGAAGTACACTTGAATAGAGTTTGTCTCAGCCACATATAGTGGAACTTTCAACACCCTCTCTTGGACGAGGCATTCTCAGAAGTGAGAGGGTGGAAGTTTGTGGTTAGTGGTGATGCTGGTCAGACTGAAACACTACTAAAGATAAAAACGTAGTATAGTTCATGTGAAATGGTTTCTGCCTACGCCTTGCTGCTGTGTGGACAAGGCACTGACAGACAGCTGTCCTCTACCTCTGATCTAGGGGAGTTTTTCCTTCCCGCTGTCGCCAAGTGCTTGCTCATGGGGGAAACTCTTGGGTTTCTCTTACTGTAAATAAAAGAGCGTGGTCTAGACCTGCTCCATGTAAAAGTGCCCTGAGATGACTTTGTGTTGTGACCATATAAATAAAATTGAATTGAATTGAAACATAGTTCCAAAATCTACATGCATGACTATCATAATCTTGCTTAGGGAACCAGATTCAGCCTGGCTTCTATAATCACCAGCTGTTGTTGAACCACTACCAACGGGCCTATTTGGTCAAGTATGTCCTGACAGCCTGGGTCACAACGAAGTGTGTTGGTCCAAGTGTGCTGGAGGTTTGAAAATATTCCAAGATGGCCTCCTAACAGGCCGCTCTGTTGGTTGAGGACACTTGCCCGGTTTATTAGGGCAGCTTCAGAGCCCTCACCCTAACAATTTAGCCAATTCAACGCCTAATTATAAAATTCTCAGCCTATTTTTATACTGAAATCATACCTCTATCACAGGTACATCTATAATCTAAACAATTTGAAAACTAATGTCAGTCTATCCCAAGGAGTTGTCTTTTTTCACCTTAAAGAAAAACCAGGAACAAGCCAGTTTTATTTGTTTTTTTATTTTGACTTGTATTACCACATATCGTCTTCAAGACATCTATCAGTTTCATACTGATGTTACATGATTTTGCGCAAAATAGTGAGTCATTTATTTGACAGTACATGGAACTTTTGAACTTATTCATATTCACATTTTGAGATTGTAATCAAGCGATGTCTGTAAGGTGCAGAAACGTAGCTCCTCCATTGCCTCAGAATTACTGGTGGTTGCCTAAGTTTCATGATGTTTGTTTGTGTTTGTTATACTCATCCTTGTAGGTTCAGTTCCAGTTCAGTACACATTGCGTAAATTCCTCAGAAATGGTGCAAGACATTAAGTTATGTTAATTTGTCAGCAATTAAAATGAAATAGAATAGTTTGAAGCAGGCTTGAATAGAGTTTGTCTTGGTCACATATAGTGGAACTTTCAACACATGTACATGACAATTTTGAAATGAAGTTTTCATACACTTTTAAAATATGATAGTATAACATGATACGGTTCAGCTCCACTAATGATAGACAGTGACAGGCCAGTTGCTCTGTCTCAGTAACGTGTCTTTTTACTCAGGAATAACAAACACAAAATGGAGATGGTGGTCTACAACACTATACTCTATAAGGCCTATTCAAATACAAAGTAGACAGTCTACAAAACCGCAGGCAGTAACACAGACAGGTGCCAAGATGCTGTAAACAAGGAGTTTAACACATTGTTGGGCCTCATACTCCATGTGCACGAGACAAAGGCAGGCCTGCATGCAACCCACAAAGCCTGATAACAAGAAACAGTCAAACAAAGGGAGTCCGTTTCAGACTCCATATCCCAACATGCACTGCACAGTTGACACCTAGGAGTTAAACTGGAAACTCTTGTCTCATTGGTAGAGACGCTCTTGGGTGGGTGCAAGATACTGACTACCAGGTGGTGCCATCTTGCTGTTGTGAAACAGCAAGCGATACAGTCAGCTGATGGTTCAGTATACTACTATAATTAACATGATAAAGAGGATTTCTGTTCACCCTTCTTAGAACCTCCTCAAACATGGATGACCTGGTAAGAATGGGAGTGACTCCAGTCACCAACCAGATCTACAATGATAACACGACTCACTGTGATCAGGTCGACACATCAGCTCATCCGTTCGTCATGTTGGTCTGCAGTCTGGTGTTTCAGGTGAGTGTCAAATATTCAGATTACAGTCATGTTCCCTCCTCTTCAGTATGCCAATCAGCACACATGTTAATCTCTTAAAAACCTGTCCTGAGTTCCTCCTGTTTCCTCCCCAGGTGGGTTTGGTCCTTAACAGCTTCACCATGAAGGTTTACTTCTGCTCAGCTCAGCAGCAGGTGTCCAGCATCATGATGGTCTACTTGAAGAAACTAGCAGTCTCTGACTTCCTGCTCTGCCTCTGTCTCCCCTTCCGCGTCATCAGCAACATCAACAACTCCATCACATTCCGTCTGGTCATTTTAATCAAAGTAATGGACCGTTTAATTTGGTCGCCTGTCAATGGCGTCATACCTCTTCCACCAAAGAGTATAGTGCAGAAGATGCATGCGTCGGCACCGTGTTTGTCCGCTACAATGGCGTCTAGCAAAGAGTAACTTACACACATACAAGATAATACATGGGCTTTGTTGTGCTTGTTCCACACAAACTGTTAGAAATGGACCTTTATTCAGTTTGAAGCCACATTTTCATGATAAACCTTTTGGATCTTGGTCATTTTTAACTATATCTTTTAACTGAATGAAGGATTTTAGTCACTGCATGTCTTTGCTGACAGCCCCTCCTGGTAGTTCAGTGCTCACCGAACACTGTCAGAAAAAGACAGATTTTTTTTTACGTGAAACTGCTTTATTCAGTGTTTTTACCTGTTTTAATCACCGAGTCCATTTGTTCTGGAGAGGAGGAGACTTCTACGCATAATACAGCTCCCGGTAAAAACATACTCAGTGATGAACACTGACGTAATCCTAACCTAAAGAAGCTGGTTATTCAACAATGAAGACAGCAACTCCCATGATCCCACACTACTTTATACCGTCATCACAATGTTGTTATTGTTTGGATTGACAGACGCCTAGCAGCTGAAATGACATATTGTGTGTTTCAATGAATCTTTGTTTACGACATGATTCTAGTGTTATAGGGCTGTATGTGTCTGCAGGTGGATTTTGGCGGTCCAGTCTGAGTCTAAAGTCCCGGCTGATTTTTATTCACACTGATCACAGCTGAACTAATCTGATGCTAAGTGACGCAGCAACAGCCCCAGTAAACTCTTCATTTGTTTTGTGTTCCTCTTACAAAATGATAAGCAAAAAACAACAGGAAATTAAATAGCCTCTGAACAGCAGTGTTTGTGTTTTCTCAGCCATCATACAGTAACCACAGATTCAGCTCTTCCTGTCCTGTGAAAACTGCACAGAAGGAGACATTAAAGCAAACAGTTTCTATCAGAGATCTCCGCTGACAGACAAACAGGTGAGTGCTGCAAATATCTCACTTTCAGTTCTTTGTGCGTCTACTATTCTTATATTGAAATTTGAATCAAGAATATATATATTCTCCGAGACAATTTAAGATAAAAACTGTTTTGAACAACTCCTGACACTGGACGCAGAGTATAAATAGTTAACTACATTCCATGTCCATGCCAATTTTGAAGTGAAGTTTTCACACAGTTAATTTTAACACTGATCTGAACCAGCTTACATTGAGAAGTATTTCATGGTTCACACGTATGACCCACTACTCCCACTACTACCTTCATCCAACCTACTTTTGATGGTTTCTGTAAGATAACATACAGCCATCTCTGTTGAATCCTTTAAAATATCAAATTGTTTTGGTTTTAAATGTTGTTTTCTCTCTAATATTTTTTCCAATAACTTCTGAAATCAGTGGTTTAATTGAAATGGGTCTATAGCTACATGAGTCATCAGGTCCCCCAAACTTAACACTTTTAATATATAATAAGAAAACTTTATTGTACATTACAGCACATGAAATTCAAATTTCCCTTCTGCACTCTGGCAACACAGTGTAAAACAGACAGTAAAGAGCAGCTAAAATACATGAATATACTTTCAGCAGCAGCAGTGCTCATGGGCGGTGTTTTTGTGTTTGTGAGGGTGGCAGACAGGTGAGTGCTGCAAATATTTCACCTTCAGTTCTTTGTGCTTCTACTATTTTTATGTTGAAATTTTAAGTTGTTAAAAAATATAAAATACAATATATTTTCCAAGACAACTCCAGATAATTACTGTTTTAAACAACTCTTGATACTGAGAGTTTACAAGTAGTTAACTACAGTCCATGTGAAATAGTTTCTGCAAACAGATAATCCCTGCTGGTGTGGATAAAGCACCGACAGATAGCTGTCCTCTACCTCTGATCTAGATATTGAACAGAGTTCCCAAAATCTACACACACGACTATCCTAGTCTTGCTTAGGGAACCAAATTCATCCTTAAAAGTTCAATTCAGCTCAGTACACGTTGCACAAATTGCGTAAATTCCTCAGAAATAATGCAAGACATTAATTTATGTTAATTTGTCACATGTAGTGGAACTTTCAACACCCTCTCTTGACCAAGGCATACTCGGAAGTCAGAGAATGGAAGTTTGTGGTTAGTGGTGACCCTGGTCAGAGTGATACACAACTTCAGATAAAAACTGTTTAAAACAACTCTTGACACTGAGAGTTTAAAAGTAGTTAACTACAGTCCATGTGAAATAGTTTCTGCCTACAGATAGCCCCTGCTGGTGTGGATAAGGCACTGACAGACAGCTGTCCTCTACCTCTGATCTAGATATCGAACGTTGGTCCAAAAATCTACATACGCAACTGTCCTAATCTTGCTTAGGGAACCAGATTCAGCCTGGCTTCTATAATCACCAGCTGGCATTGAACCACTACTAATGGGCCTATTTGGTATGTCCTGACAGCCTGGGTCACAACGAAGAGTGTTGGTGCAAATAGTGCTGGAGGTTTGAAAGTACTCCAAGATGGCCTCCTAACAGGCCACTCTGTTGGTTGAGGGCACTTGCCCGGTTTATTAGGGCAGCTTCAGAGCCCTCACCCTAATAATTTAGCCAATTCAACCCCTAATTATAAAATTCTCAACCTAATTTTTATACCATTATATATAATTATCATACCTCTATCACAGGCACAGCAATATATTAACCTCAGTCACTGAACCTGAACCTTTACCACTCTTTGTGGAACAAACTCCCAGAAAACTGTAGGTCTGCTGTGACTCTCAGTTCTTTTAAATCACAGCTCAAGACTTTTCTGTTTGCCGCTGCCTTCCATTAATCAACATTACTGGTTATTTTACGCTGTACTGTTACTTTTATTCTTATTCTTTCTTATTCTTATCTTTTATTCTTATTTTATTCTTATTTCCTTTTCTTTTTAATTGTTGTTATGTCTTTTTACATGTCTTACTTTTAAATTCTGTTTAATGCTTTTTATGATCAATGTAAAGCACTTTGAATTGCCTTGTTGTTGAAATGTGCTATACAAATAAACTTGCCTTGCCTTGCCTCTGCTATTCTATAAAACAGCACTATTTTTTTATCTTTGAAAATTTCAATATAATTTATAATCTAAACAATTTCAAAACTAATGTCAGCCTATCCCAAGGAGTTGTCTTTTCTCACCTTAAAGAAACGTCACAGGACCTCAGAGATGAGCACAAGTCAGGAAGTTTGGAGAATATAAAAAATACAAATCAGTTTTATTTGGTTTCAGACTAAAGAGAGTCTCAAAGAGATCTCTCAGAAAGCCCTAAGGAAAAAAGAGGTCCCACAAAAAGAATAAGGAACCAACTCCCCTGAGAATATCTTTGTTTTACTTTGTATAACTCTGCAACTTCCTCTTAATTGTATTACAACATATCATCTATCTCTAAGACATCTATCAGTTTCATGCTGATGTTACATGATTTTGCACAAAATAGTGAGTCATTTACATGACAGTACATGGAAGTTTTGAACTTATTCATATTGACATTTTGAGATTGTAATCAAGCGATGTCTGTAATGTGCAGAAACATAGCTCCTCCATTGCCTCAGAATTTCTGGTGGTTGCCTAAGTTTTATGATGTTTGTTTGTGTTTGTGTTTGTTATACTCATCCTTGTAGTTCAGTTCTAATTCAGTACACGTTGCACAAATTATGTAAATTCTTCAGAAATGGTGCAAGACATTAAGTTATGTTAATTTGTCAGCAATTAAAATGAAATAGAATAGTTTGAAGCAGGCTTGAATAGAGTTTGTCTTGGTCACATATAGTGGAACTTTCAACACATGTACATGACAATTTTGAAATGAAGTTTTCACACAGTTCATTTTAACACATTGCTGGTCTGAACCAGCTTACAGCTTGTTGACAAAAACCAGCACGATAATCTATTAAGAAGCATTTCATTGTTAACACTTAATCAAAGACCTTTTAAATCTAAGAATACTGCTCCCACTACTACCTTCACCCAAACTACTTTTGATGGTTTCTGTAAGATAACATACAGGCACTCAAAGGGAGTCTGTTTCAGACTCCATATCCCAACATGCACCTCTCAGTTGACACCTAGGAGTTAAACTGGAAACTCTCGTCTCATTGGTAGAGACGGTCTTGGGTGGGTGCAAGATGCTGACCACCAGGTGGTGCCATCTTGCTGTTGTCTAACCAAGACACAGCAGTCACTTCCATGAAGTGCACAATGGGTGCTCCACAAGGGTCAGTGTTAGGTCTCCTATCATTTCGCCTATATATTATCTCCCTCAACAGTTCTGCTAAGTTAAATGGATACTTTTATATCTTTTGTCATTATTGTGTTCTATATATCATGAAAAATGACTTATTGAGGGAGTCAGAGCTCAATTTCATGCCGTCTTTGTTCACCTGTTGAGATCTCTCAGATATTAACATTCTAAGTGAACTCTTTTATGACACTACTTTATTATTTAGTTATTGGTCCCTGTCTCTGGGTGGGGCACCATAATTATTAATTCATATGAATAATTGTATTATTTCTTATAAATAGTAAGTAAAGAATGAATAATTATCTCTGATAATTATTAAGTATTGCTAATTACCAACCATGTTTCTCACAGATCTGTCAGTGGTGTCCTCCTGTGAGTCTCTCTAACAGTTGGTGTCCTGTATTATTAATAATACAGGATAATTAATAACTAAATACACTCCAACCAGTCCAGGATTTCTCAAGAAAAGAGCAGTTAGAGAAAAATCAGAAAAAGTGAACAGAAATTCCTCTTTTTTTCTGTTTCATACTTTGTTGACCCCACACAATTAGCAGGTTTAGCTAAATTAAGTCTGAAAATAAGCACTTAGCAGTGGTGTGGTCAGTAGTCAGTCAGACAGGTCATTATAGGGAAATAAGGTATACAGTAGGACAACATTCAGTCAGTCATTCATTCACACATTCATTTGATCAAAACAGTTAAAATGTTTCATAGTAGTGTAATACAACAAACCACATTACATTCATTAGAGAACTCTAGGATGGCATTTAGACAGCATAATTATGTTCTCATCAAAAAGAAACAATGCACATATCATACTGAGTGTCAGATGTGTTTTTCACGTGCACGTCACACACAACACAGGAAACATATCATTTGCATGAGATGTCTACGTGAAAAATGTGCCTGACACACTTTTTGTCCAAACACAAGACGAGAACCTCTTGGCTGGGTTGGGGGCTCGTCTCTACTTTGCAGAAGATAGACTCTGAGTCTTCTGAGGACTTTTTATTTTTTGTCACAATGAAGACACACAAACAAACTTTATTCAAAATATTCAAGTAAACAACAAAATGCATGTACAGGCAGGCAGACTGGGACCAAGATGGGCCCTTTTGTAACTGGCAGCCACCCGTCTGCCCACCACTCACTCCCCTACAGCACTAGTGGTTACAACACTTTCAGTCATCTATGTTCATTCACTACCTGTCGTATATCAGTAACACATACATCAGTACTGTACGAGACAAAACTGTTTAATAGCATCAGATTAATATTTGAACTTTACATAATTTTTTTCAATTAAATAAATAAATATATTATTTATTTATTTTGTTAAATAATGGAGTCAAATATGAGTCACTTATCATTTGTGCATCATGAACATGTTGCATTTATGCAACAACACTTACATCAGATATCCACTTGATCAGACTAACTCAGACTGCTGAAGCCTCATAGAAGCTTCATATCAACTTTTTAATGACTGTGTGGACACACTGTGGACTTTGGCCTCCATCACTTCCACTGAAAGTATATTAAAAGAGATCTTTTAATATTCATTATGAAGAGGAGGAGTCATTACAGCAAGGAAAACCTCTTTCACTGTTCATATGGACACCTGACTGATGAAAGACATGCTTTAACAAGGTAGACTTCCTTTAAATTGAATCCAAAAGGCTTCTTCCTGTTTTACATGTGTAACAATACAGTCAGCTGATGGTTCAGTAGGACACATAGTTAATGTGTCAAACTATATTTAACATTATAAAGATGATTTGTGTTTACCCTTCCTAGAACCTCCACAAACATGGATGACCCCGTAACAGTGGGAGTGACTCCAGTCACCAACCAGCCCAACAATAATAATAAGACGTGTGGTCAGGTCGACGAATCAGCCAGTCCCTTCTTCATATTGGTCTACAGTCTGGTGTTTCTGGTGAGTATCACATATTCAGATTACAGTCACGTTCCTTCCTCCTTCGTATGCCAATCAGCACACATGTTAATCTCTTAAAAACCTGTCCTGAGTTCCTCCTGTTTCCTCTCCAGGTGGGTTTGGTCCTCAACAGCTTCACCATGAAGGTTTACTTCTGCTCAGCTCAGCAGCAAGTGTCCAGCATCATGATGGTCTACCTGAAGAACTTGGCAGTCTCTGACTTCCTGCTCTGTCTCTGTCTCCCCTTCCGCATCATCAACTACATCAGCAAGTCCAAAGACTTCCACCAGGTCTACTGCACCTTTGCAGTCTCCCCCTTTTACCTCAACATGTACGCCAGCATCCTGTTCATGGGCTACATCGCTGCTAGCAGGTAGACCTTCCACCCTAGACTCCAACAAACCATGCAGTTTATCAGTGCAGTTAATACTTTTTGTAAATGTTTTAATGCTTTATTGTCTGTTTGTCTGCACATTATCTTTATACTGACTCTACAGAGCAACAGCAGCAATTACAGCTGTAAGTACTCATGGATGAAAACTTAACTGAACTGATAATGCTTTTTGTAAATGTTTCAATGCTTTTTTGTCTGTTTTTACATGGCTGTACATTATCTTTATACTGACTCTACAGAGCAAAAGCAGCAACTACAACTGTAAGTACTTATGGTTAAATAAAAAAAATCACTTGAACAATACAGAAAATACAGAAAAAAACTCAAGAAAATACAAATGAAAACTGAATTTAATCTGAAATATGTTTACAATTTCAAACAACAATCTGAGGAGTTCAATAAATCCACTGAACAAAGACAAGAGGTGTATACAACATGCAAAGTTTCGTCACGATAACTTTGGTTTGTGTTAGTGATATTTCTATTTATTAACTTGTTAACTAAAATTTGAATGCAGCGTTTTCACTTATATTTTTAATTTGAAATTAATCACATTTTATAATATAAAAGTTCAAGTGAGTTCATCTTCACATATACAGAGACACAGAATACGAGCACACTGGAATTCCTGCAAGCTGAAATGGTCATGAGCTTTCTCCATGTCCTCATATCATTACAGGAGTAAAGAGCTGGTCCTCTCCTCTAGAACTAATAGTGGAATCTTCATTCCTCATGAAATCTGTGGTTTAACCATTTGTATCACTGTTATTCAGTGAAATTATCTGCTGACGCCTGCCTCTCTTCTCTCCAGGTATCTGAAGATCATCCATTCTTCAAGAACTCACATCCTTCAGACAGTGCAGGCTGCCCGCATCATCTCCACAGTAACCTGGGTTATCCTCCTGTCTGTTACGACCTGTAACATCACCGTGTTTTTCCTCACCAGAGAGGAATCGACCATTGTTCCTGACAGCTGTGATGCCTTTCGAAGCGAAGAGGTCACTGTGATATACAGAATCCTCCACATCTGCTCCGTTGCCATCTTCCTGTTCATCCTTGTCTCCATGATTTTCTTCTACTACAGCGCCTCCCGCAGTGTGTTGCTGGCACAGCAGAGGCAGCCAGCATCCTCCGGCTGCAAGAAGCTCATGAAGTCACGCAAGAAAATGTTGGTGCTGGTCAGCGTCTTCTGTGTTTGTTTCGTGCCGAACCACCTGGTTCGCCTTCCCTATGTGTTCCTGAGGAGCAGGTGGTGCTCTTTGAGCTATGTGTTCTACTACATGAAGGAGGTGACTGTCCTGTTGTCAGTTCTCAACATCTGCCTGGATCCACTCATCTACTTCATCTTTTGTGAAGCATTCCGGACTCAGCTGAGACGTTCTCGTAGTAAGAATTCAAGGAGGCGCAGTGAAGGGCAGCCGAGAGCCACAAACAACGAGTCATCATTCAGCACATCAACTAGGTAAACTGAAGGGCTGTAACTGAAAGGATCATTCTGGTGATTTTCTATATTTTTCTTAAAGAGAGCATGAAAGAAGTGTTGCATACTCTATACCGGGTATTTTATATAGGCCACACCCTAGCAACACAGCTGATGGTGATTAGATAATCATGTTCCACCATTAGGGTGAGAAAAACAATCAAAAGGCCTTCAAAGATCAAAACTTCAGCCAATCAATTCTCTTCAAACAAACTAACAAAAACCAAGATGTTTCATACCACATATAGAGATTTAGATTTTTACATTATAATCCCTTTGGTTAAGCACATTCAAATATCTTAAAAATATATTTATGTTGAATAGGTTTCTAATAGATATAAAGAAAAAGTTACAAACCTTCCATTTTTCACAAGTTCAAGAGAGTATTTATTGTATTTTCATCATTTCAGTGTTGTATATCCTGTATCCTGTAATTTCACACAAAAATATCATGAGTGTAAATGCTCTTTGTTTGTATATAGTTTGATTCTTGCCTATTATCCTTTGAGAAAGAAAGAAAACATCCTTTTCTTACTTATTTACCGACATACAGTATCACAAAACACACACAGAGGAACCTTTGTACCTTTTGGCTCTTTCTGCTTTCAGTTTTGTACTCCTTATGGTCTGCTTTGTACATTTTGTAGCTGTCGGTTGAAGCTTTGTATTGTTTGTACATGATTTTAAATAAATCTATGTGACGAAGTTGTTCTGTTATTAATTAAAGGATCATTTAAAAGTTTATTAAAACTCCTACTATGTTCGTCATTCCAATCGTTCTGATAACACTGTATTTGACTTATTTTCTGAAGTTATGCAGCTGATAACACGTCAGACAGGGAAGGAGGTCTAAGTCTAAATCAGAAATGGGCCAGATCACAGAAACAGCTCAGTCTAATGTGGGCCAGAAACGGGACGGAAGACCTCTGCACATAAAACATGTTTGCAGACGAGCCATTGATACTGACTCATAAAGGCCCAAATTCAGCTGTATGATCTGAATCTTGTGCTATTTTGGCTCAATAAAGCAACACTGTCCCACCCTTTGAGGTGTAAAATAACATCATCATTAAGATTAAATATGTTCGTTCTGTTTCCTGTTCTGGTGAACATGACCAAATTTTACTGTCCAAATTTAGCCATCAGAGTTTCATTCTTCATCAAACAGGAAGAACAAAATATCTAGATCATAGCTGATAATTTAACACCTTAGCAATGTGTTAAAATACGTAATAGCTCTCTCAGTCATGAACGAAATTTAGAAGAAAAAGGAACCATAAATGTGTGCATTTGAAGAGGAAACACTTAAAATAAGAATTAATCAACACTGATCACTTGACACGAAGACTGATCAGTAACCATGAACAGTGGTGGAAGAAGTACTCAAATCTGCAGTAAAAGTACCAATACAGCAATATAAAAATACTCCATTACAAGTAAAAGTCCATCAGTATTGCAGTAAAAGTAGTGGTTTGGTCCCTCTGACTGATATATTATTATATATGACATCATTAGATTATTAATACTGAAGCATCAGTGTTAGAGCAGCATGTTACTGTTGTAGCTGCTGGAGGTGGAGCTAGTTTACACTACTTTAAATACAGTTAGCTAGTTTAGTCCACTGGTTCCCAACCTAGGGGTCGGGGCCCTCCAAAGGGTCAGCAGATAAATCTGAGGGGTCGTGAGATGATTAATGGGAGAGGAAAGAAGAAAAAACAAAGTTCTGATACACAAATCTGTTTTCAGTTTTTGGACTTTTTCTCTAATCTTTGATTTTTGCTGAAATATTGGATCATTTTAACATTTGGTGAAATGAAAGCATGTGAGAAGTTTAGAGGAAAAAATCACTATTTGGTGGAGCTGTTAACAACTCATAGACATGTGAAATGTGACCCCAACTACACACTGCTTTTTGTAAGACGTCAAAAGCCAAAAAGGTTGGAAACCACTGGTTTCATCCTTAACAATGTGTTGTATTTTAAAAGCTTGTTATATTATCCATTGCGTCAAATCTTCATGTGAAAAGTAATTAAAGCTGTCAAATAAATGTAGTGGAGTAGAAAGTACAATATTTCCCTCTGAAATGTAGAAAGTAGCATCACATGGAAATACTCATGTAAAGTGCAAGTAAATCAGGGTCATTTAAATGTAAGAGCCACACCATCCTCTGCTGGTGTCACACAGTGCTGCATCAACAGTGATTCATAGATGACACAAACCCACCTATAATGAACTATGGCCAAACCCCCATGGATGACCTCTGTGCTTGCCTGCTGCATCCTGTGCACTCCACACTTTTATATTTTCTAATAATTAACATTTTGTTGTCATCATCCATAAACATTGGTGGCATAATTCCCACAACACAGAGATATTCAGTTTACTGTCATAGAGGACCAAATAAACCAGAAAATATTCACATTTGAGAAGCAACATTGGCATACAACATTAATTACAATTCCAACATTACCAAGTTATATAAATGTAATTAAATTACATTAACATTATAACGGAATTTCCTTTCCATGTATTGGTTTATAAATTATTACAGTTAAAGGTATATGTAACTATTACGCATTAAAATGTGTAAAAACAACTAGACCTATGTTCTATATGTTGTTGAGTTGTGTATTTACATTATCCTAAATGTTTCCAACAGTTTTCAAACCCAGAGAAATCTGTCATTTTAATCAAAGTAACGGACCGTTTCATTTGGTCGCTTGTCAATGGCGTCATACCTCCTCTACCAAAAAGTATAGGTGACTGTGGCTCAGGAGGTAGAGCGGGTCATCTTTTAATCGGAAGATTGGAGGTTCGCCACTCTTCCAGTCTGCATGTTGATGTGTCCTTGGGCAAGACACTTAACCCAAATGTGTATGAATGGTTAGATAAAGATTTATAGATTTCCTCTGATGGGCAGGTTGGGATCTTGTATGGTAGATCCTGTACCCATTCAGTGTATGAATGTGTGTGAATGGGTGAATATGATTTGTAGTGTAAAAAGCGCTTTGTGTAGTCAGAGGACTAGAAAAGCACTATACAAGTACAGTCCATTTACCATTTTATAGTGCACAAGATGCATGTGTCAGCGCTCTACAATGGCATCTACTGTGAATTTGTGAAAATTTCTTCTTCATGAGGAACGTTTTACAGTGCAACACACAAGTTGGGTTACAGAGAAAAGGCTCCCCATGGAGCATTCTCAGTTAGCTTGTATACCTTACAACTGGGCGTCACACCTTTCTTCTGATGTTTCCAGACACGTTCCAGGGATAGCATCACACATTATCTCAGTCTCACAATTAATGGCCACCTTAAGATGCTTCAATCAAGATGACATCCTCCTGACCTGTCTCTTGACCCTTTCTGACTTCCTCTAACATATGTATCCTGGCCTCCCACTGTTAATCTTAGCTGGTGTTACTATCTGAAAATCACATATTGTGTATTTCAATTAATCTTTGTTAACAACATGATTCTATTGTTATAGGGCTGTATTTGTCTGCAGGTGGACTTTGGCGGTCCAGTCTGAGTCTAAAGTGGCTGATTTTTATTCACACTCCACCACTCACCACCGCTGAACGAATCTGATGTTAAGTGATACAGCAACAGCCCCAGTAAAACCCCAGTAAACGCTCTTTGTTTTGTGGTCTCCCAACACACAATGAACAACAAATAGGAAATGAAATAGCATCTCAATAACAGTGTGCGTGTAGTATGTAGTTTCTGAGTCATCATGCAGTAACCACAGATTCAGCTCTTCCTGTACTGTGAAAGCTGCACAGAAGGAGACATTAAAGCAAACAGTTTCTATCAGAGATCTCCACTGACAGACCGACAGGTGAGTGCTGCAAATATCTAATCTTCAGTTCTTTCTACTCTATTTATGATGAAATTTGAATTTTTAAAAAAAATATATATAAAAACAAATGTATTTTCCAAGACAACTTTAAATTAGAAACTGTTTTCAACAACTCTTGACACTGGGCACAGAGTTTACAAGTAGTTAACTACAGTCCATGTGAAATAGTTTCTGCCTACAGATAACCCCTGCTGATGTGGATAAGGCACCGACAGACAGCTGTCCTCTACCTCTGATCTAGATATTGAACATAGTTTCCAAAATTTACACGCACGACTATCCTAGTCTTGCTTAGGGAACCAGGTTCATGCCAGTAGGCTCAGTTCTAGTTCAGTATATGTTGCACAAATTGCGTAAATAATTCCTCAGAAATGGTGCAAGAATTTAAGTTGTGTTAATTTGTCATAAATTAAAATAAAATAGTTCGAAGTAGGCTTGAATAGAGTTTGTCTTTGCCACATATAGTGGAACTTTCAACACCCTCTCTTGGCCGAGACATTCTCAGAAGTCAGAGGGTGGAAGTTTGTGGTTAGTGGTGACGCTGGTCAGAGTGATACACAACTTAAGATAAAAACTGTTTTAAACAACTCTTGACACTGAGAGTTTACAAGTAGTTAACTACAGTCCATGTGAAATGGTTTCTGCCTACAAATACCCCTTGCCTGCTGCTGGGCCTGGGCTTAACTGGCCAGGGCCAATGTAAAATGGCCTGTAGCGATTGGTCCAGACTTCACATATGATAGTAGCTGCTGTGGATGTTACTTAGCTATTGTTGGCACTTTTCAGTTTGAAAAAGAAAACCAAAAGACGAGTTTGCTGAAAATTCTGGAAATGCTTTAATGAACCTTGCCAAGGGAGAACGACTTTGTGAGAAACGCGTCTTTGTTGTTTGGACGGTGTCCCCACAGCTCGTCTGACGCCTATTAATAGTTTTATTAGGTTTCATTTTTAATAAGTGCCCCTGATAATTATTAATTATTGCTAATAACCAATCATACTCCTCACAGATATGACAGTTGTGGCCCTCTGTGAGGCTCTCTAACAGTTGGTGCCTCATATTACTAATCAATATAAAAAATGCTTGATTTTATAATAATAATAATAATAATAATCTATGATAATTATGAATTATTACTAATATCCAAACACACTCCTACAAGATCCTACAGATTGGTGTCCCGTCTGAGACCTATGGTATCAGCCTTTTTTGCAATTCTTATGCACAATAATCAATAATTTCCAAATATTTTTGACTCCTCTAGTGCTCTGCCAAGTATATATAGTATAGTTATGTATTGTGTACAATGTGAACTAGTGATTGTGTTAACTCTTTTATGAGACTACCTTATTGTTTGCTTACTGGTCACAGTTTCCGAGTGGTGCCCTGTAATTATAAATTAATATGAATAACTATTATTTTGCATAATAAATATTTATGATTAATATTTAATAATTATCTCTGATAATTATCAATTATTGCTAATAACCAACTAAGCTCCTCTCAGAGCTGACATTGGTGCCCCTGTCAGGCTCTTTAAAAGTTGGTGTCCTGTATTATTAATTAATATTAATAATTTATTGATATCATAATTCATACTGATCTATGATAATGAATTATTACTAATAACCAAACACACTCCTTGCAGTTCCAACAACATTAATGTAACATTCTGACTCATTTCTTCATAACCAAAATTGAAGTTAATAAAGACTAATCATAAATGTTTGTAACTTCATTGAGACCTGATCGGGTGAAAATGTCCAGGATTTCCCAAGAACAGAGCAGTTAAGAGAAAAACATTAATTTGATCAAAACAGTTAAAGTGTTTCATAATGGTGTAATACAAAAAAACCCACATTACATTCATTAGAAAACTTTATGTTCTCATCAAAAAGAAACAATGCACATATCATACTGAGTGTCAGAAGTGTTTTTCACGTGCACATTACACACAACACAGGCAACATATCATTTGCATGAGATGTGCACGTGAAAAATGTGCCTGACACACTTTTTGTCCAAACACAAGACGAGAACCCCTTGGCTGGGTTGGGGGCTCGTCTCTACTCTGCAGAAGATAGACTTTGAGGACTTTTTATTTTTTGTCACAATCAAGACACACAAACAAACTTTATTCAAAATATTCAAGTAAACAACAAAATGCATGTTCAGGCAGGCAGACTGGGACCAAGATGAGCCCTTTTGTAACTGGCAGCCACCCGTCTGCCCACCACTCACTCCACTAAACTTAAATTATCACTTATGCATCATAAACATGGAGCATTTATGCAACAGCACTTAAAGCAGACTTCTGAAGCCTCATACAAGCTTTGCATCAACTTTTTAATGACTGTGTGGACACACTGTGGATTCTGGCCTCCATCACTTCCATTGAAAGCACATTTAAAGGGGATCTTTTAATATCCAGTATGAACAGAAGGAATGATTACAGCAAGTAAAACCTCTTTCACGGTTCATAATGACACCTGAATGCTGAAAGACATGCTTGAATAAGGTCACCTGGATGTACTTTAGATTAAATCCAAAAGGCTTCTTCCTGTTTTACATGTGTAATGATACAGTCAGCTGATGGTTCAGTAGGACACATAGTTAATGTGTCAAGCTATATTTAACACAATAAAGATGATAGATTTGTGTTTACCCTTCCTAGAACCTCCACAAACATGGATGACCTGAACCAGACCAATGGTAATATAACTCACTGTGATGAGGTTGATTCATCAGCCCACCCGATCCTCATGTCGGTCTACAGTCTGGTGTTTCTGGTGAGTATCAAATATTCAGATTACAGTCATGTTCCCTCCTCCTCCGTATGCCAATCAGCACACATGATAACCTCTTAAAAATATAACCTCCTGTTTCCTCTCCAGGTGGCTTTGGTCCTCAACAGCTTCACCATGAAGGTTTACTTCTGCTCAGCTCAGCAGCAGGTGTCCAGCATCATGATGGTCTACCTGAAGAACCTGGCAGTCTCAGACTTCCTGCTTTGTCTTGACCTCCCCTTCCGCATCATCAGCTACGCCAGTAGCTCCATCACCTTCCGCCTGGTTTACTGCAACTTTGGAGCTACCACTTTTTACCTCAACATGTACGCCAGCATCCTGTTCATGGGCTACATCGCTGCTAACAGGTAGACCCCCCACCCTAGACTCCAACAAACCATGCAGTTCATCAGTTCAGTTAACACTTTCTGTTAACTGAACTGATAATGCTTCAATGCTTTATTGTCTGTTTTTATATGCCTACACATTATCTTTATACTGACTCTACAGAGCAACAGCAGGAATTACAGGTGTAAGTACTTACTGTCAAATGAAAAACCTAACTTAAAACTCAGAATATACAGATGGAAACTGAATTACATCTAAAATAAATTTACAATTTCAAACAACAATCTGGGCAGTTCAATAAATTAACAGATCTAAATCCACTGATCTAAGACAAGAGGTTTATACAACATGCAAAATTTCATCAAGGTAACTTTTGTTTGCATTAGAAGAACTATTTATTTTTGTCAATTTAATCTAAAATGTGATTGCCCTTTCAGTTCAAGTGAGTTTATCCTCCTATATGCACAGAAACAGAATACAAGCCCATTAACATTCCTGCAATCTGAAATGGTCATGAGATTTCTCCATGTCCTTGTATCATTACAGGAGTAAAGAGCTGGTCCTCTCCTCTAGAACTAATATTAGAATCTTCATTCCTCATGAAATCTGTGGTTTGACAATTTCTATCACTGTTATTCAGTGAAATGATCTGCTGATTCCTGCCTCTCTTCTCTCCAGGTACCTGAAGATCATCCATCCTTCAGGAAATCACATCCTGCAAACAGTGCAGGCTGCCCGCATCATCTCCACAGTAACCTGGGTTTTCCTCCTGGCCACACTGATCACCTACATCACTGTGTCGCTCCTCACACAGGAAGGTCTGACAGATGTCACTGACAGCTGTGAAAGCTTGCAGAGCAACGAGCTCAGTGTGTTACACAAAATCATCCACACCTGCTCCGCTGCCACCTTCTTGTTTGTACTTGTCTCCCTGATCTTCTTCTACTACAGCACCTCCCGCAGTGTGTTGCTGGCACAGCAGAGGCAGCCAGCATCCTCCGGCTGCAAGAAGCTCATGAAGTCACGCAAGAAAATGTTGGTGCTGGTCAGCGTCTTCTGTGTTTGTTTCGTGCCGTACCACCTGGTTAGCCTTCCCTACATATTTCTAAAGAGGCAGTGCACTTCAAGCCAGGTGTTGCACTACCTGAAGGAGCTGACCATCCTGTTGTCAGTTCTCAACATCTGCCTGGATCCACTCATCTACTTCATCTTTTGTGAGGCGTTCCGGACTCAGCTGAGACGACCACATGACAAGAAGGCAAGTAGGCGCAGCAAAGGGCAGCTTAGAGCCACAAACAATGAGCCATCACTCAGCACATCAACAAGGCAAATTGATGGACTGTAACCTAAAGGATCAGTCTGGTGACCGTCTATATTCTTCTTCTTGAGAGCAGGAAAAAAGTGTTGTGTACCTTGTTTCCATATGTATTTTTTTCCTGTTCTTGAGTCTGCTTCCGGCAGCACCTCATTACCACCCCCTTGGTGTGTGTTACTTTTCCATTTGAAATCTTCTTGTCAATAAATCTCATGTTTGGATCCAAACTAACAAAGATTGTGTGTGTATCCAAAGCCTGATATGTTTTATTCCTCTGTTTTTCCAAAGACAATTAAAAACACATCAATGAGCCACACTGCTGCATTGGGTTATATTTTTAAAAAAAAAAGAAAGACTTGGAGTGTAAAAAACACACAAGGTGACAGATGTTAAACTTTGCAACAATTTAATCATTTTTTAAAAAGTTGAGCTAAGAACTTAGTTACAGTATATTTTTTTTAGATATTAATTGAGTTTGGTTTACTTCTGACAATGAGCTAATGACAATTGCAAATATTTTGATTTGGATTCATAAATTGCCTGATTATTGCTCAGCTCTAGATTGAGATTGACTTATTGATGGATTGGTTTAACTTGCTTTTCATTCTAATACGTAGCTATGAAATTCACGTATGATGCTCATTAAAAAGTGTTCTTGATTTTGACTCATCTGCACATACATATCTTCAATCCTTATTAAAATATCATTGTAGTTCCCTGAGTGTGGTTGTTTTGCCTGGGTCAATGTTTTCCATCACATAACAAAAATAAATTTTGTATTAACACCTTTGTTATTAATAGATAGTAATAGCATACTATACTATACTATACTACACTATAGTAATAGCTAATGGTAAAATATTTGCAGCTTTACTAAAGAGCACTGGGCTTTACTATGTTTTTCTGTGTGATTACTGCTGGATTCTAGCAGCATTTTGGCAGAATATTAACTGCTATTAAAAATATAGATTAAAATTTGGTATTTACAAACATGCAAAGATGAAATACTCTTTTAGCCCCAAGTAGTGTCTGCAGTTTTTCTCCATCAATAAGGTAAGGCAACCTGACCAGTATGTAGCCTGAGAGGTGAACCACAGAGCAAAAAAGACTCCCGAGACTTTGAGTGGTGCCTTGACATCCGCTCTGTCTGGGGTGATTGATAGGTGTTGTGTTGCCTTCAGGGCAAAACTGATACATCGACCTCCTCAAACTTCAGGCAGTGCTCTTTGTTCTCCAACACTTTCTGGACCTGGTTCAGAGGAGACCTGTTGGTGAGGTCCGGAAAACGGGCACTGACCTCATGTCAGTCAGCTATCCGGCAGATGAGTGTGTGGATTGGAAGCAGTTTGGCAAGGTGGATCTGTTCACCAGTAGACACAACACCCACTGCCTGCTCTGGTTCTCCCTGATGTAGCAAGATGATCCTACCCTGGGTGTGGAAGCACTTGCCCACACACCATGGACAAGGATGCTGCTTTACACCTTTCACCCTCCTCTCACTCCGCCTCTGCTAGAAAGAGTGAGAGCTGGTGGTCATCCTGATAGCCCCAGACCTCCATCCAGCACCATGGTACACAGAGATGACCCAGACGTTGGCGGCCCAGTTCGGGTCCATTTCCCAAGTTTGGGGATGTCTGTTCCAGGAGGCAGGCTTGATAGGTGTGCTGCCCATGATGGGCCAACCTCTTTAGGGGTTTCTGACAGGAACAGGCTGATGCGAGCTGGACTGTCTGCACAGGTGGTACAGACCATCCAAGTGGCATGAGTAAGATCAACCACTGCTTGCTACAATGCAAAGTGGTTGGGATTTCAATGCTGGTGTGGGTAAAGGAAACTGGACCCACTGGCATGTGTAGTGGAAGAGGTTCTCTCCTTTCGACAATATCTGATGGAAAAGGGCTTGTCTAATGCCAGTGTTAAAATGTATGCAGAAGCTGTTTCCTCCTGTCATGAGGGTTATGGCGACAGACCTGTCTTTGCCCACCCCCTCATGAAGCATTTTTTACAGACGGTTAGGAGATGGTGCACAGTGATGCTTGTCTCCACCCCCCAGTGGGAACTACCATTGATGCTCAAGGCTCTAGTGAAAGATCCCGATGAGTCTCTGGAGCGAGAGGATGAATAAGTTGTACACCCTTCATTTAAATCCAGTTGTTTGCTGCTTCATGGTGACCACAGCGGTGCTACTATCCTACCAAAACCCTCCTTTGTTCCCAAGAACATAGTTCATTCAGGTTGAGAACTATTCAGCAAGAGGCAGTTTGACTTCCAGCCCATGGGAATTTCAGGGAGACAGTAGTTAGTTGGCTTTGTGAGTGCATATCCTAAGCCTACAGGCAGGTGGGTAAGGAACTCACATCCTGCAGACAGTGCAGGCTGCCAGCATTCTCTCCACAGTAACTTGGATTTTCCTCCTGGTCATTGTGACCTCCTATATTACCCTGTTGCTCCTCACCCAGCCACAATTCACCATTGTCTCTGTTCTAAATGTAGTGCAGGACATTGAATCTCTATCAGCTGAAGATCAAACAGCTGCAGGTGGCGCAGATGATGTATAAAGGTCTTTACACATCAAGAACAATGCAAATGTCACATCCTGCCTGGACTGTGTGTTATTTATATGTATTTATATATGTATATGTATTTTGTGTTTCACTTCTGGCCATATGTTTTGCTTGTTGTGTACTTGGGTTTTGGTTTTCTGTTGCTCGGCTCCCTTGTGTGTTCATGTCCTTCTCTACACCTGCCTTCCATTTGGACTAATTAGTCCTGCCCTTCTGTTTTCCCCACACCAGCCCTGTGTGAGCTCTGCCAATCAGCTCCCTGTCTGTCACTCTTTCTGTCCTGTCACTTTTTGTCTACCCCGCATATCTGCATCTGAGACCATTCCTGCTACCCCGCCTGACAGCAAATATACGACGGGGAAGAGTGAATTTAACACACCAAAAAAAAATCATCAGCATGAAGAGATGACAAGCTCTTGCTGATTCTGATAAATTAAAGGATGACAACAAATAGAAATTACCTTAAACCTTTGCTCCAGAAAATTTAAACAAATGTAACATTTTTACAACATTTTTGTACTTGTTGTCTTTATAGTTTGTCTTTATGTAGCCGCAACAGTCTGCACACACTGACTACACTGCGTTGTGTTCTAGGAATCTGGACACAGGGACACTGAACACAGAGGGTGCTGACCAACTGGAATTTTATTCCTGCATTGTATGAAATGATATCAAAGCAGAGTGTGAGTTTTCATGCCCTCCGAAAGGCTGCCTCTCGCAGTCAGGATAAACGCAGACTGCTATCATGCCACACAACCACACAATCTCATGAAAAACAAAACAAACAACAAAATGTATGAACAAAGACAACAAAAAAGCATCAAACCAAAATACATACACACAAAAATAATTTAAAAAAGCTGCACGGTAAGCTAGCTTGCTCTCTCACTCAATACAGCTACACAGTTCTGTTACTTCAATTAAAACATTTTTTTCCATGAAATGATTAATAAAACTTCTGAAAACAACTTTTTGTTACAGCTGCTTCGGATACATACCTCTCGCAGTCAACATAAACGCAGACTGACGAGAGAAGGACCTAACGTCACAATCACTTCCACTGGCCTTCAAAATAAAAGCACTGACTTTGCAAATAAAGAAAATATAAAATATAAAGCCAAAACAATATAGTCAGTCAGACTATTGTGGCAATATTTCAGAGTTTAATGTTACTTGATTATGATACTTGCCCTGTTAGAACAATTCAAACCAGCTCCAATGAAACCAACAGGTGACATCACACCTCCCCTACATCTGTATACAGACTGTGGTTTAAACAGGAAACACAAGATGTCTACATACTTTCGGTCATATAGTGAATACTTTAACTTGTGGAACAAGCTGTCAGTTCAGATGAGCACGAGTGTCAGGTGAAACTTTGTGTGATGCATTAAATGTTGTGGACAGCAAAGTTTACCTCACAGTTATTGAGATAAAATAACTTTGGTTATTTTGTTGAAACCTTGTATTGTTTGTATATGATTTTAAATGAATCTATGTGACAATGATATCCCCAGCAGAGATGATCTGTTATTAATTAAAGGATCATTTAAAAGTTTATTGAAACTCCTAGTTTTGTCTGTCATTTCTATCCATAGTAATATAGTACTTGACTTTATTTCTGATATCTGAGAAGGAAGTCTATGTCAGAGGTGGGCCAGATTACAGCCACAGTTCAGTCTAATGTGGGCCAGAAACCTCTGCACATAAAACATGTTTGCAGACGAGCCACTGATGCTTCTGACCCATAAAGGCCTTAATTCAGCTGTATGATCTGAATCTTCTGCTATTTTGTCTCAATAAAAGCATTGCTGTCCCACCCTTTGAGGTGTATGTTAACATCATCAGTAAGATTAAATATGTCGTGTCTGTTTCCTGTTCTGGTGCACATGAACCAACTTTGACTGTCCAAATTTAGCCTTCAGAGTTTCATTCTTCATCAAACAGGAAGAACATAATGTCTCGACCAAAGGTCATAACTTAATACTTTCGCAATGTGTTAAAATAAAAAATAACTCTCTCAGTCATGAACAAAATTTAGAACCAAAGAGATTCATAAATGTTTGCATTTGATGAGGAAATGCTTTTTAAAAAAGAAATAATCAACACTGATCAATCTAAACAAAGACTGATCAGTAACCATGAACAGTGGTGGAAGAAGTACTCAAATCTGCAGTAAAAGTACCAATATGGCAATATAAAAATACTCCATTACAAGTAAAAGTACATGAGTACTATGAGCTTGATGTAGTTAAAGTCTTGCAGTAAAAGTAGTGGTTTGGTCCTTCTGACTGATATATTATTATATATGACATCATTAGATTATTAATAGTGAAGCATTATGGCTAACAACTACATTTACACCAATTAATACTAAAAAATAATATCAATTATTTATAAACACTACATAATAAAATAATTGGCACCAAACTGACACAAAACCAAAGGGGATCTTGGATCTGACAGTGATGTGAAACAAAACAGGTGCTCCTGATTTGGTAGGTAACCAAAGAAAAAAAAAGTGGTAGTTTGGCCCTGAGGGAGACCAGTGTTCAGTCAATACTTGTCAAGCAAGCAGTTAACAACTAATCATGCTCTGTGGCCTGTGTAAAAATGTTGAGCAGACAGCGAGGTGGAAAAAAGTGGCTTGGTTAGTTGAGTCAATTTATGACATCTCTTTATTTAGGTTTTTGCTTTTAATGTGTGACACGTCTGTGTGTATGTATAGTAAGACTTTGTTTTGCATGCATTTGTATTACACATCTTGTATATATAGCAACATGGCACAGCAACATTTTGACTAATGGCCCCTCCCAGATGTTTGGTGCTCACCAAACATCATCAGAGAAACATTGATTTTTAACGTGAAATAGCTTTATTCAGTATTTTTACTGCTTTAATCCTCATGTACGTTTGTGAGAGGAGACTTCTGCAGATAATTTGGAAACCTGCTGAATGTCTGGATCTTAAGTTTCCAGGGAAACAAGCTGAGCAAACATCAGCAGCAGCTCGACAAACAGCCCCTACTGGACATCCTGTGAACAGCATCAGAGAAACTCTCATTTTTAATGTGAAACTGTTTTATTCAGTGTTTTTTACCTGAACACTGGAGTAACCCTATCCCGAAGAAGCTGGTTGTTTAACAATGTAGACAACAACTTCCATGAACACTTGTTACTTTACACCATCATCACACTCTGTCTTTTATTATTGTTTTGATTTAGACACTTTGCGACTTAAATGACCTATTGTGTGTTTAAATGAATGTGTCTGCAGGTGGATTTTGGCAGTCCAGTCTGAGTCTAAAGTCTCGGCTGATGTTTATTCCCACGCTGTCATTGACCACAGCCAAGCTAACCCAATGCTAAGTGACATGGTAACAGCCCCAGTAAAACCCCAATAAACTCTTTATTTGTTTTGTGGTCCAAACAAACAATGAACAAACAGGAAATGAAATAGCATCTAAACAGCAGCGTACGTGTTTTCTGAGCCATTATGCAGTAACCACAGATTCAGCTCTTCATGTCTTGTGAGACATTAAAGGAAACAGTTTCTATCAGAGATCTCCACTGACAGACAGACAGGTGAGTGGTGCAAATATCTTACCTTCAGTTCTTTGTGCTTCTACAACTTTTATATTCAAATTTGAAGTGTCTTTAAAAAATGAAAATAAAAAAAAACATAATATATTTTCCAGGACAACTTAAAAACTTTTAAACAACTCTTTACACTGGGCACAGAGTTTACAAGTGGTTAACTAAAGTCTATGTACATGCCAATTTTGAAGTGAAGTTTTCACACAATTAATTTTAACACATTTCTGGTCTGAAACAGTTTACAGCTTGTTGAGAATAAAAGGTATGAATATATTTAGAAGTATTTAATGGTTCACACATAATCAAAGGCTTTTTAAATCTAAGAATACTGCTCCCTTCTGTAAGATAACATACAGCCATCTCTGTTGAATCCTTTAAAATATCAAATTGTTTTGGGTTTAAACGTTGATTTCTCTCATGGATTTGATTTCTCTTTTCAAGAACTTTTGAAATCAATGGTTTAATTGGTTTAATCAATGGTTAAAATTTTCTTGTCGATGTGCTGAGAGTAGGAATGGCTGTTGACATCCTGCAGGCAGGCAACCAAGGCCATGTCATCAGCATACTTATCAGCATGCTACAGCATACTTTATGAGTGAGTTTGCTTTTGTATTTTTCTCATTTGTATATATGGAGAACAGGAGGGGAGATCAAATGTGCCCCTGTGGAACACCGGTATTCAGGAGGAGGCAGTCAAGAAATCAATTTACCAAGTGAGCTATTGGCCTTACAAGTGTTGCACTATGTTTTTTAATATGAGAAAGATATCTTACAGGTCATATAGGTGCTGAATTTTATGGCAATCCATCAAGTAGTTGTTGAAATATTTACATCTGTACTAAACTGAATGACCAAACAACAGGCACCATCCTAGCCTGGCTAACAAAGCTACAAAGGCTATCAATCTAGGTGGCTATGTCTCTGAAAATTCTGGTAACATTATATCTAGTATCATCAAGTATTAAGTTAAAGGAAATTCCACAATTTTTCAAGTGTTTTTCTTCATTGTGGGGGCTCGTTGGTCGTCTGCTTGCCATCCTCTTTGGAGCTGCTATCCCCTGTGGGCCCACCGACTGTTGGTGTTTTCAGCCTCTTAATTTTCCTCATATCCTCATAATGGTACCTCTTGCTTTGCACATGTGAGCACAATGTCACTACATGCTCCGGTTTCTTTCTATTATCTCACTTTGTCTGCCTTTTGTGTTGACAAGCTGATTGTTCATATGGAAAACCTGACTGCTGAAAGACATGCTTGAATAAGAATACCTGGACTTGCTTCCAAAAGGCTTCTTCCCATTTTACGCGTGTAACGATACAGTCAGCTGATGGTTCAGTAGGATACATAGTTAATGTGTCAAACTACATTTCACACTATAAAGATGATTTGTGTTCACCCTTCTTAGAACCTCCTCAAACATGGGTGACCTGGTAGGAGTGGGAGTGACCTCAGTCACCAACCAGACCAACATGATTATCAATATGATTCACTGTGATAAGGTCAACACATCAGCCCGCTTCTTCTTCATGTCAGTCTACAGTCTGGTGTTTCTGGTGAGTGTCAAATATTCAGATTACAGTCATGTTCCCTCCTCTGTATGCCAATCAGCACAAAAACCTGTCCTGAGTTCCTCCTGTTTCCTCTCCAGGTGGGTTTGGTCCTCAACAGCTTCACCATGAAGGTTTACTTCTGCTCAGCTCAGCAGCAGGTGTCCAACATCATGATGGTCTACCTGAAGAACCTGGCAGTCTCTGACTTCCTGCTTTGCCTTTACCTTCCCTTCCGCATTATCAAGTACATCAGTAACTCCACCACTTTCCACGTGGTCTACTGCAACATTGGAGTCGCCACCTTTTACCTCAACATGTACGCCAGCATCCTGTTCATGGGCTACATCGCTGCTAACAGGTAGACCCCCACACCCTAGAGCGTGTGTACGGACGGCTGTCTGTTACACACGTTGTCTGGTTTCTGACCGACAAAGCAACTTTCTTTCACTCATGGTGGTACAAACAAAGAAGTAGTCCCGAGTGGGACAAACACAAACACAAAAAAACAAGCAGCAAACTTTACATACTCCTAAGAGTAGGCAGAACACATGGACATGGTGGTCCGTTGAGTTACATAGTTTTTTTAGCTATGAAGCTGAAAAGCTTCATAGAAATACTGAAAATACTGACGGTGTGGCGGAGAAAGAGCAGAGTCAACTCGATCGGTTGTCCTGGCAGTGTAGAAGTTATCTGCGTCTCCGTAAAGAAAAAAGAGCAGGGCAGGGGCAGAGAAGTCCGTGTTTTCTTAAGAAACTCTGTTTCTTACTTCTGCAGGAAGGGTTGAGATCTCTGGTTGCAGTCAACCAGTGTGCTGCCTTCCTGGACTTCCTCCATTCTAAAATCAACACCATTCACCAACAACTGGCCTCATCATCCACTTCCTTAAATGATCCACCCTGGGTGACCACCACCACCCAACCTCTCATCAGCTCCCTCTCCGACTTCACCCCAGTATCAGAACACACCATCCCTGAACTCATACATAAAGCCAAAACCACCACCTGTCAGGTCGATCCTCTCCCCACTTCCCTTGTCAAAGCCTGTCTGCTGTCCATCTGTCCCATGATCACCAACATAATTAACTTCTCCCTCACCACTGGTATTGTACCTCCCACTCTCAAACTGGCTGCCATCACACACATCCTGAAAAAACCTGGTGCTGTCCCAATTGACCTCAACCACTACTGGCCCAATTCCAGTCTCCCCTTCATATCCAAAACACTTGAAAGGGTGATTGCTGTCCAATTCCAGTCCCACCTTGACACAAACAACCTCCATGAACCCTTCCAATCTGGCTTCCGTCCAAAAAATAGCACTGAATCAGCCCTGGTCAAAATCACCAACGACCTCCTCCGTGCAGCTGACTCAGGACTACTTATCATTCTCATCCTTCTCGACCTCAGTGCAGCATTCGACACCATCTCCCATCCACTGCTCCTAGACCGCCTGGCTAGCATTGAGATCACTGGTGCTGCACTCTCCTGGTTCACATCATACTTCACTGACTGCCAACAATTCATACAAGTAAAGAAGTTCGGGTGATTCACTGGGTGCTCCCCAGGAGTCAGTTTTGGGCCTACTTCTTTTTATCATCTACCTCCTTCCCCTAGGCACTCTCCTCCATCACCATCGGGTCCATTTTCACTTTTATGCTGACGACACACAGGTCTCCATCTCCTCCAAACCCACCACTGCCATCCCTCCCACCTCCCTCATCACCTGCCTTGACAACATCCAGAGCTGGATGAGCAAAAGCTGAGACCCTGCTTATCGGCTCCACCAAATCACCAATCACCAAATTCCAATGCACCCCAGCTCCCTCACATTTGCACTGCATATTCAAAACATTGCCCGGACTGCATTCTTCCATCTTCGTAACATCTCCAGACTCCACCCATTACTCTCCCAATCCAGCAATGAAATCCTGGTTCACTCATTTGTCTGTGCCCGAGCCCTCAGCGGCTCAAGTTCAAGTGAATTTATCTTCACATATACACAGACACAAAATACAAACACACTGGAATTCCTGCAATCTGACATGGTCATGAGATTTCTCCATGTCCTCGTATCATTGCAGGAGTAAAAAGCTGGTCCTCTCCTCTAGAACTAATATTAGAATCTTCATTCCTCATGAAATCTGTGGTTTGACAATTTTTATCACTGTTATTCAGTGAAATTATCTGCTGATGCCTGCCTCTCTTCTCTCTAGGTATCTGAAGATCATCCATCCTTTGGGAAATCACATCCTTCGGACAGTGCAGGCTGCCCGCATCATCTCCACGGTAACCTGGGTTTTCCTCCTGGCCATTACGGCCTTCTACATCACCTTGCTTCTCCTCACCCTACCGGACTTGACCATTGTCCCTGACACCTGTGATGCCTTGCGAAGTGTCCAGGTCAATATGTTTGAGAAAATCATCCACACCTGCTCCGTTGCCATCTTCCTCTTCATCCTCGTCTCCCTGGTCTTCTTCTACTACAGAGCCTCCCGCAGTGTGTTGGTGGCACAGCAGAGGCAGCCAGCATCCTCCAGCTGCAAGAAGCTCATGAAGTCACGCAAGAAAATGTTGGTGCTGGTCAGCGTCTTCTGTATTTGTTTCGTGCCGTACCACCTGGTTCGCCTTCCCTATGCGTTCCTGAGGAGTTGGTGCTCTTTGAGACAAGTGATGTACTACCTGAAGGAGCTGACCGTCCTGTTGTCAGTTGTCAACATCTGCCTGGATCCACTCATCTACTTCATCTTTTGTAAGGCGTTCAGGACTCAGCTGAGACGTCCACATGGCAAGAAGGCAAGGAGGTGTAGCGAAGGGCAGCTTAGAGCCACAAACAATGAGGCATCACTCAGCACATCAATTAGGCAAACTGAAGGGCTGTAACCGAATGGATCATTCTGGTGATTTTCATTATTTTTCTTCTTCAAAGCAGGAAAAAAATGTTGTGTACTCTGGCTCTATATGTATTTTTTTTATTTGGATGATTTTTCAGCCCTCAGGCCTTCTTCAAGATCAACAGTCATAGCAGGATAAAGGTACGGGTATGTTATATAGGCCACACCCTAGTAACACAGCTGACGGTGATTAGATAATCATATTCCACCATTAGGGTGAGAAGAACAATCAAAAGTTAACAAACAGTGACAGGAACTACAGCCAATCAATCCTCTTCAAATAAACTGACAGAAACCAATATGTTTGATACCACATATAGAGATTTAAATTTTACATTATAATCCCTTTGGTTAAGCACATTCAGATATCTTAAAAAATAAATTTATGTTGAATGGGTTTCTAATAGATATAAAGAAATACAAACCTCCCATTTTTCACAAAAAAATCAACTTTTATTGTATTTTAATATTTATCAGATCAGTGTGAACAACAGTCCTTCACACTTACTGCAGCAGTGTGTTCACATAAGTATCCTGTCATTTCACACAAAAACATTCATGAGTGTAAATCCTCTGTATATAGCTTGACTTTTTCTTTTTATCCTTTATTGGGAAAGAAAGAAAACATCATTTTCTTACTTATTTCTCTACATACAATATCACAAACCACACACACACACACTCTTTCTGCTTTCAGTTTTGTACTCCTGCTGTTCTGCTTTGTACATTGTGTCGCTGTTGGTTGAAGCCTTGTATTGTTTGTACATGATTTTAAATGAATCTATGTGTCAATGATATCTCCTGCAGAGATGTTCTGTTTTTAATTAAAGGATTCAATTTAAAAGTTTGTTAAAACTCCTAGTATGACTTTCATTCCTATCCATTCTGACAACATTGTACTTGACTTAATTGCTGAGCCACCAATGCTTCTGAACCATAAAGGCCTAAATTCAGCTGTATGATCTGGATCTTATAAATCTACAGTAAAAGTACCAATACAGCAATATAAAAATACTCAAGTACAAGTAAAAGTCCTCCACAAAAAATCCTTCCATAGTAAAAGTATATAAGTATTCTGAGCTTGATGTAGTTAAAGTGTTGCAGTAAAAGTAGTGGTTTGGTCCCTCTGACTGATATATTATTATATATGACATCATTAGATTATTAATACTGAAGCATCAGTGTTCGAGCAGCATGTTACTGTTGTAGCTGCTGGAGGTGGAGCTAGTTTACACTACTTTATATACAGTTAGCTAGTTTAGTCCACTGGTTCCCAACCTAGGGGTCGGGGCCCTCCAAAGGGTCATCAGATAAATCTGAGAGGTTGTGAGATGATTAATGGGAGAGGAAAGAAAAAACAAAGTTCTGATACACAAATCGGTTTTCAGTTTTTGGACTTTTTCTCTAATCTTTGATTTTTGCTGAAATATTGGATCATTTGAACATTTATTGAAATGAAAGCATGTGAGAAGTTTAGAGGGAAAAATCACTATTTGGTGGAGCTGTTAACAACTCATAGACATATGAAATGTGACCCCGACTACACACTGCTTTCTGTAAGACATCAAAAGCCAAAAAGGTTGGAAACCACTGGTTTCATCTTTAACAATGTGTTGTATTTTAAAAGCTTGTTATATTATCCATTGTGTCAAATCTTCATGTGAAAAGTAACTAAAGCTGTCAAATAAATGTAGTGGAGTAGAAAGTACAATATTTCCCTCCAAAATGTAGAAAGTAGCATCACATGGAAATACTCAAGTAAAGTACAAGTATATCAGGGTCATTTAAATGTAAGAGTCACACCACCCTCTGCTGGTGTCACACAGTGCTGCACCAACACTGATTCATAGATGACATAAACCCACCTATAATCAATTTAACTTCCACTCTGACTGGACTAATTATGGATAATAACTACATTTAGACTAATTAGATAATAATTTGCACCAAACTGATAAAAAACCAAAGGGAATCTTGTATCAGACACATAAAAACACATTTCTATGTACACATCTATATATTTATATATGTAAACACACACACACAATAAAAAACATTCAGATCAGCATGCCAGTAACTATCTCAGCGCAACCTTTTAAAACTTTTAAAATATAAAATATCTATTCTTATTGTTTTTTGTTTATTACTTATTTATTGGCATTTTATAAAGACAACCTGTGCGCACCCCATCCTTCCATTTTCTGCTCGATAACAATGAACATAATTTGTTGTTATCATTCATATAAGTTGGTGGCATAGTTCCCACAACACAGATATTCAGTTTATTCTCATAGAGGACTAAAGAAACTTAGTAACTTACACACATACAAGATAATACATGGGCTTTGTTGTGCTTGTTCCACACAAACTGTTAGAAATGGACTTTTAATGGAGAGGAGGAGACTTCTCATCCTCAACAATGAACATCCTTACCCAAAGAAGCTGGTTGTTTAACAATGAAGACAACAACTCCTATGATCCCATGCTATTTCATACCGTCACCACACTCCGTCTTTTGTTATTGTTTTAATTGAGACCCTTAATGGCTGAAATGACATATTGTGAGTTTAAATGAATCTTTGTTTACGACATGATTCTAGTGTTATAGGACTGTATGTGTCTGCAGGTGGATTTTGGCGGTCCGGTCTGAGACTAAAGTCCAGGCTGATTTTTATTCACACTCCGCCACTGACCACAGCTGAACTAATCTGATGCTAAGTGACACAGCAACAGCCCCAGTAAAAAAATACTTATTTTGTGGTCCTCTAACAAAATGATAAAAAAGAGGAAATGAAATGGCATCTGAACAGCAGTGTGGGTGTTTTCTGAGCCAACATACAGTAACCACAGATTCAGCTCTTCCTGTCCTGTGAAAACTGCACAGAAGGAGACACTAAAGCAAACAGTTTCTATCAGAGATCTCCACTGACAGACAGACAGGTGAGTGCTGCAAATAACTTACCTTCATTTCTTTGTGCTTCTACTATTTTTATGTTGACATTTGAAGTCTTATTAAAATATAAAATATAATATATTTCCCAAGAGAACTTAAGATAAAAACTGTTTTAAACAACTCTTGACACTGGGCACAGAGTTTACAAGTACTTAACTACAGTCCATGTGAAATAGTTTCTGCCTACAGATAATCCCTGCTGGTGTGGATAAGGCTCTGACAGACAGCTGTCCTCTACCTCTGATCTAGGTATCAAACATAGTTCCAAAATCTACACGCACGACTATCCTAGTCTTGCTTAGGGAACCAGATTCATCCTTGTCAGCTCAGTTCTTGTTCAATTCAATTTTTTTTCAGTATAACTCAGTTCAGTACACGTTGCGCAAATTGCTTAAATTCCTCAGAAATAGTGCAAGACATTAAGTAATGTTCATTTGTCACCAATTAAAATAAAACAAAATAGTTTGAAGTCGTACTTTCAACACCCTCTCTTGGCCGAGGCATTCTCGGAAGTCAGAGGGTGGAAGTTTGTGGTTAGTGGTGACGCTGGTCAGAGTGATACACAACTTAAAATAGAAACTGTTTAACACAACTCTTGACACTGAGAGTTTACAAGTAGTTAACTAGAGTCCATGTGAAATGGTTTTTCCCTACAGATAACCCCTGCTGGTGTGGATAAGGCACCTGACAGACAGCATAAACAACCGATTTCAAAACTAATGTCAGCCTATCCCAAGGAGTTGTCTTTTCTCACCTTAAAGAAACATCACAGGACCTCAGAGATGAGCACAAGTCAGGAACTTTGGAGTATATAAAAAATACAAATCAGTTTTATTTGGCTTTAGACTAAATAAAGTCTCAAAAGAAACCAACTCCCCTGAGCCTCTCTTTGTATTACTTTTTATTTTAACTCTACAACTTCCTCTTAATTGTATTACCACATATCGTCTGTCTTCAAGACATCTATCAGTTTCATGTCGATGTTACATGATTTTACACAAAATAGTGAGTCATTTATGGAACTTTTGAACTTATTCATATTCACATTTTGAGACTGTATTCAAGGGATGTCTGTAGGGTGCAGACACATAGCTCCTCCATTGCCTCAGAATTTCTGGTTGCTTTAGTTTTATGATGTTTGTTTGTGTTTGTTATACTCATGTGGCTGTTTATGTCACACATGAGCAGAAACATAACTGTCAGATATGTCTGTTCTGGTAACATTATATCTAGAAGTATTAAGTCAAAGGAAAGTTGACAACCTAAAAGAAATGGTTGTGCCATAGCTGGACTTGTCACATCCTCCATAGTTATTGTATTTCTCGACGGTTATCTGATGAGCTCTGCTGGTTTCCTGTTTATGACAAGCTGTGTTCATGTGTTTCTAATGCTTTTATCTGTGATGTTGAAAGTACTCCTTCCCACCTATCTCACCAAAATGCTGACATATTTTACAAAATACCGCATCCTTAATAATTCTGTGCTCTAAAAATGCATACTTGTTGTACCAATATGAGGAGAAGCACTTGGTCTTGTGTGCAAAAACTGAGATGGGGTACTGTTTGAGTTTGGGTTTTGTTGCTGATACATCTATAGCAGACAGGTCCACTGGAGTTAACGAGGCAGTGGCAGGTGGATAAGATTGATGAAGAAAAGATGAGAATGGACATACATCCTTAAGAACATGACTGACTTTCACCATTTTATCAAAACAGTTAAAGTGTTTCATAGTGGCGTTTTTCAATCAAGTGAATTATTTATATATTAATATTATGAGATTATGGAATCAAATACGAATCAATTATCACTTATGCATCATGAATATGGAGCATTTATGCAACAGCACTTACAGCAGATTTCCACTTGTTATGACTAACTCAGACAGTTGAAGCCTCATAGAAGCTTCATATCAACTTTTTAATTCCTGCTATCATGAACAAGAGCAATTATTACAGCAAGGAAAACCTCTTCCACTGATCATGTGGATACCTGACTGCTGAAAGACATGCTTGAATAAGGTCACATGGATTTACTTAAGACTGAATCCAAAAGGCTTCTCCCTGTTTTACATGTGTAACGATACAGTCAGCTGATGGTTCATAGTTAATGTGTCGAACTGTATTTAACACTATGAAGATAATATAATTGTGTTCACACTATTTAGAACCTGCTCAAACATGGGTGACCTGGTAGGAGTGACCTCAGTCACCAACCAGACCAACAATAATGATAATACGACGTGTGATCAGGTCGACCCATCAGCCCGCTTCTTCTTCATGTCGGTCTACAGTCTGGTGTTTCTGGTGAGTGTCAAATATTCAGATTACAGTCATGTTCCCTCCTCCATGTGCCAATCTTCATACATGTTAATTTCTTAAAAACCTGTCCTGAGTTCCTCCTGTTTCCTCTCCAGGTGGGTTTGGTCCTCAACAGCTTCACCATGAAGGTTTACTTCTGCTCAGCTCAGCGACAGGTGTCCAGCATCATGATGGTCTACCTGAAGAACTTGGCAGTCTCTGACTTCCTGCTTTGCCTTGATCTCCCCTTACGCATCATCAACTACATCAGCAACTCCATCACCTTCCGCCTGGTCTACTGCATCTTTGGAGCCACCACCTTTTACCTCAACATGTATGCCAGCATCCTGTTCATGGGCTATATCGCTGCTAACAGGTAGGCCTTCCACCCTAGACTCCAACAAACCATGCAGTTTATCAGTGCAGTTAATACTTTTTGTAAATGTTTTAATGCTTTATTGTCTGTTTGTCTGCACATTATCTTTATACTGACTCTACAGAGCAACAGCAGCAATTACAGCTATAAGTTTACTTACAGTCAAATGAAAAACTCACTTAAAACTCAAAAAATACAAATGAATCAATCTGAAATAGATTTAAAATTTCAAACAACAACCTGAGCAGTTCAATATATTAACAGATCTAAATCCACTGAACAAAGACAAGAGGTTTATACTACATGCAAAATTTGATAAAGATAACTTTTCATTGCGTTGGAAGAGCTATTTCTATTTGTAAACTGAACCTCAAGTTTGAATACAGCCCTTTCAATCATATTTTAAACTTGAAACAAGGTACATTTTAAAATATGAGTTAAATCCCAGGGTAAAGAGCTGGTCCTCTCCTCTAGAACTAATATTGGAATCTTCATTCATCATGAAATCTTTGGTTTGACCATTTCTATCACTGTTATTCAGTGAAATGATCTGCTGACGTCTGCCTCTCTTCTCTCCAGGTATCTGAAGATCACCCATCCTTTAGGAAATCACGTCCTTCAGAAAGTACAGGCTGCCCGCATCATCTCCACGGTAACCTGGGTTTTCCTCCTGGCCATTACGACCTCCTACATCACCCTGTTGTTCCTCACCCATCCAGAATTTACCATTCTCCCTGACACCTGTGATGCCTTGCTAAATTCCCAGGTTGACGTGTTTGACAAAATCATCCACGCCTGCTCCGCTGCCATCTTCCTGTTTGTACTTGTCTCCCTGATCTTCTTCTACTACAGCGCCTCCCACAGTGTGTTTCTGGCACAGCAGAGGCAGCCAGCATCCTCCGGCTGCAAGAAGCTCATGAAGTCACGCAAGAAAATGTTGGTGCTGGTCAGCGTCTTCTGTGTTTGTTTCGTGCCGTACCACCTGGTTCGGCTTCTCTACACCTTCCTAAATAGGCAGTGCTCTTTGGGCCAGGTAATGTACTACTTGAAGGAGCTGACCGTCCTGTTGTCAGTTCTCAACATCTGCCTGGATCCACTCATCTACTTCATCTTTTGTGAGGCGTTCCGGACTCAGCTGAGACATTCATATGTCAAGAGGGCAAGGAGGCACAGTACAAACAAACAGTAACGGGAATTACAGCCATTCAATTCTCTTCAAACAAACTAACAGAAACCAATATGTTTCATACCACATATAGAGTTAAATTTTACATTATAATCCCTTTGGTTAAACACATTCAAATATCTTAAAAATTACATTTATGTTGAACAGGATTCTAATAGTTATGAAGAAAAAGTTACAAACCTTCCATTTTTCAAAACAAATTCAACAGAGTATTTATTGTATTTTCAAGGATTAAATTTAAAAGTTTATTAAAACTCCTAGTTTTGTCTTTCATTTCTTTCCATAGTAATATAGTACTTGACTTAATTGCTGAGATCTGAGAACAAAGTTACACCACTGATAACAAGTCAGACAGGGAAGGAAGTCTAAGTCAGAAGTGATCACAGCCACAGTTCAGTCTAATATGGGCCAGAAACGAGCTGGAAAACCTCTGCACATAAAACATGTTTGCAGATGAGCCACTGATGCTTCTGACCAATAAAGGCCTAAATTCAGCTGTATGATCTAAAATCTTGTGCTATTTTGGCTCATAAACCATGCTGATGTGCTGACGTCGTTCTTCTGCCCTCGGCTAGCTGTTCCTGCTATTGCTGCTGCTTGCTGCTGCTTACTGACTATTGTTGTTGTTGTTGCTGCTCTTTCACTGTCTCTCACTCTCTCTCTCTCTCTCTCTCCCAACCCAACCGGTCAAGGCAGATGGCCGCCCACCCAGAGCCGGGGTCTGCCTTAGGTTACTTCCCGTTAAAGGGGAGTTTTTCCTTCCCGCTGTCGCCAAGTGCTTGCTCATGGGGGGAACTGTTGGGTTTCTCTTTCTGCAAATTAAAGAGCGTGGTCTAGACCTGCTCCATGTAAAAGTGCCCTGAGATGACTTTGTGTTGTGATTTGGCGCTATATAAATAAAATTGAATTGAATTGAATTGAATTAAAGCAACTCTGTCCCCCTCTTTGAGGTGTATGTTAACATCATCAGTAAGATTAAATATGTCTGGTCTGTTTCCTCTTCTGGTGAACATGAACCAACTTTGAATGTCTTCAGAGCCTTCAGAGTTTTGTTTCCTCATCAAGCAGGAAGAACAAAATGTCATGATCATAGCCGATAACACTTTAGCAACACGTTCAAATACCAAATAACTCTTAGTCATGAACCAAATTTAGAACATAAACCATGAACAGTGGTGGAAGTAAAGAAGTACTCAAATCTGCAGTAAAAGTACCAATACAGCAATATAAAAATACTTATAGTACTTAAGTATTCTGAGCTTGATGTAGTTAAAGTATTGCAGTAAAAGTAGTGGTTTGGTCCCTCTGACTGATATATTATTATATATGACATCATTAGATTATTAATAGTGAAGCATCAGTGTTAGAGCAGCATGTTACTGTTGTAGCTGCTGGAGGTGGAGCTAGTTTACACTACTTTATATACAGTTAGCTAGTTTAGTCCACTGGTTCCCAACCTAGGGTTCAGGGCCCTCTAAAGGGTCAGCAGATAAATCTATTTATCTAATCTATTTATCTACAGATAAATATATTCTTATTGTTTCTTGTTCATTACTTGTTACTTGTATTTTGTGAATACAAATTACAAATTAAAAGAAAAACCTGAATGCATGAGTGGAGAACCATAACAAATGCAGATGCTTCCACACAGATGCACTGCATAGTACAATCAAGCAGTAAACATCCATTCATGCTCTGTGGCATGTGTGAAAATGTTGAGCAGGCCCAGCTGATTCTGATTTTGTATCAAGATGGTGAGAGGAAAGATCTAGGTGACTTTGAAAGAGGGTTCATTGTTGGGGCATGTGGGGCACTTTAAGGTACTTCAGCCACAAGACGTGGTCGCTCCTGATTGTCATTAAATTTTTGACCTGATGATGGCGCTAGATGAGAAGTCAGTTCTCTAGTTGAACTGCATCCTGTGTACTCTCAATCCTTCCATTTTCTGCCTGATTATAATTAACATAATTTGTTGTTCTAATTCATAAAAGTTGGTGGCACAGTTCCCACACAGATATTCAGTTTACTTTCATAGAGGACCAAAGAAACAAGAAAATATTCACATTTGAGGAGCAACACTGAAGCATCATTAATAACAATTATAACATAACCAAATTATATAAACAAATTTAAATTATATTAAAATTGTAAAGGAATTTCCTCACCTATGTTATTTATGTTGAGTTGTGTACTTACATTATCCCCAATGGTTCCACCAATTTTCAAACCCAGAGAAATCTGTCATTTTAGGTTTGAGGTACCAGTTCATTTCATTTGGTGGCCTGTCAATGACGTCATACCTCCTCTACCAAAGAGTATAGTGCACAAGATGCATGCGTCGGCGCTGTGGTTGTCCGCTACAATAGCGTCTACCAAAGAGTAACTTACACACATACAAGATAATACATGGGCTTTGTTGTGCTTGTTCCACACAAACTGTTAGAAATGGACTTTTATTCCGTTTTAAGCCACATTTTCATGGATCTTGGTCATTTTTAACTAGATCCTTTAACCAGACGAAGGACTTTAGTCATTGGACATGTTGGCTACCCCCTCCCCCCCCCCCCTTCATCAGAGAAACACTGATTTATTTTTTTTTGCTGAAATCGCTTTATTTAGTGTTTTTACCTGTTTTAATCACCGGGTCCATTTGTTCTGGAGTGGAGGGGACTCTTACAGACAATTTGGCTCCCGGTATAAACATCCTCAACAATGAACAATGACGTAATCCTTAACCAAAGAAGCTGGTTCTTAAACAATGAAGACAACAACTCCCATGATCCCACACCACTTCACGCCATCATCACACTCCGTCTTTTGTTATTGTTTGGATTGAGAGACACCTAGCAGCTGAAATGACATATTGTGTGTTTAAATGAATCTTTGTTTACAACATTATTCTAGTGTAGGGCTGGATATGTCTACAGGTGGACTTTGGTGGTCCAGTCTGAGACTAAAGTCCCGGCTGATTTTTATTCCCACTCCACCACTGACCACAGCTGAACTAATCTGATGCTAAGTGACACAGCAACAGCCCCAGTAAACTCTTTTTTTGGTTTGTTTTCTTCCACAAAACAAAATACAGAACAAAAAACAAGAAATGAAATAGTATCTGAACAGCAGTGTGGGTGTTTTCTTGGCCAGCATGCAGTAACCATAGATTCAGCTCTTCCTGTCCTGTGAAAGCTGCACAGAAGGAGACATTAAAGCAAACAGTTTCTATCAGAGATCTCTGCTGACAGACAGACAGGTGAGTGCTGCAAATATAATTTTTTTTTTTTAAATATAAAATCGAATATATTGTCTGATCTATATACTGCCTGTGTGGATACGGCATGGACAGACATCTGTCCTCTACCTCTGATCTAGATATCGAACGTAGGTCCCAAAATCTACACACATGACTATCCTAGTCTTGCTTAGGGATCGAAATTCATCTTTGAAGGTTCAGTTCAGTACACGTTGCATAAATCTTGTAAATTTCTCAGAAATGGTGTAAGACATTAAGTTACATTAATTTGTCACAAATTAAAATAAAATAAAATAGTCTGAAGTAGGCTTGAATAGAGTTTGTCTCTGCCGCATATAGTGTAACATTCAACACCCTCTCTCGGAAGTGAGAGAGTGGAAGTTTGTGGTTAGTGGTGATGCTGGTCAGAGTGATACACATCTTCAGAGTTAAGTTCAGTAGGATACATAGTTAATGTGTCAAACAATATTTAACACAATAAAGATTATATATTTGTGTTTACCCTTCTTAGAACCTCCAAATATGGATGACCTAGACCAGACCAATAGTAATATAACTCATTGTGATCAGGTCGACACATCAGCCCACCCGATCTTCATGTCGGTCTACAGTCTGGTGTTTCTGGTGAGTGTCAAATATTCAGATTACAGTCATGTTCGCTCCTCCTCTGTATGCCAATCAACATACATGTTAATCTCTTAAAAAACTGTCCTGAGTTCCTCCTGTTTCCTCTCCAGGTGGCTTTGGTCCTCAACAGCTTCACCATGAAGGTTTACTTCTGCTCAGCTCAGCAGCAGGTGTCCAATATCATGATGGTCTACCTGAAGAACCTGGCAGTTTCTGACTTCCTGCTCTGCCTCTGTCTCCCCTTCCGCATCATCAGCTACATCAGCAACTCCATCACATTCCACCTGTTGTTCTGCACCTTTGGAGTTTCCCCCTTTTACCTCAACATGTACGCCAGCATCCTGTTCATGGGCTACATCGCTGCTAACAGGTTGGCCCCCCACCCTAGACTAAACAAACTATGCAATTTATCAGTGCAGTTAATACTTTTTGTGAATTATTTAATGCTTTATTGTCTGTTTGTCTGCACATTATCTTTATACTGACTCTACAGAGTAACAGCAGCAATTACAGCTGTAAGTATTGACGGATGACAACTCAGAAAATACAAAAGAAAACTGAATTTAACAACAATCTGGCAATCTTGTATCATTACAGTAGTAAAGAGCTGGTCCTCTCCTCTAGAACTAATATTAGAATCTTCATTCGTCGTGAAATCTGTGGTTTGACAATTTGTATCACTGTTATTCAGTGAAATTATCTGCTGATGCCTGCCTCTCTTCTCTCCAGGTATCTGAAGATCATCCATCCTTTAGGAAATCACATCCTTCAGACAGTGCAGGCTGCCCGCATCATCTCCACAGTAACCTGGGTTTTCCTCCTGGCCATTACGACCTCCTATGTCACCCTGCGTCTCCTCACCCAACCAGAATTGACCACTGTCCCTGACACCTGTGACACCTTGCAAAGCGCCCAGGTCACTGTTTTATACAGAATCATCCACACCTGCTCCGCTGCCATCTTCATGTTCGTCCTCTTCTCCATGATCTTCTTCTACTACAGAGCCTCCCGCAGTGTGTTGGTGGCACAGAAGAGGCAGCCAGCATCCTCCAGCTGCAAGAAGCTCATGAAGTCACGCAAGAAAATGTTGGTGCTGGTCAGCGTCTTCTGTGTTTGTTTCGTGCCGTACCACCTGGTTCGCCTTCCCTATGCGTTCCTGAGGAGTTGGTGCTCTTTGATCCAGGTGATGTACTACATGAAGGAGCTGACTGTCCTGTTGTCAGTTCTCAACATCTGCCTGGATCCACTCATATACTTCATCTTTTGTGAAGCGTTCCGGACTGAGGTGAGACATTCACATGGCAAGATGACAAGGAGGCACAATGAAGGGCAGCCAAGAGCCACAAACAATGAGGCATCATTCAGCACATCAACAAGGCAAACTGAAGGGCTGTAACTGAAAGGATCATTCTGGTAATTTTCTATATTTTTCTTATTGAGAGCAGAAGAAAAGTGTTGTATACTCTGGTTTGATATGTATTTCTCTTTTATTTGGATGATTTTTCAACCCTCATGTCTTTTTCAAATTCAACAATCATAGTACGACAAAGGCACAGGTATGTTAAATAGGCCACACCCTAGTAACACAGCTGATGGTGATTAGATAATCATGTTCCACCATTAGGGTGGGAAAAGCAATCAAAAGGCCTTCAGAAGATCAAAGAAATTAACAAACACTGACAAACACTGACAAACACGATCAATTCTCTGCAGATAAACTGACAAAACCAATATGTTTCAAATCACATATAGAGATTTAAATTTTATATTATAATCCTGTTGGTTAAACACATTCAAATATCTTAAAAAATAAATTTATGTTTAATAGGTTTCTAATAGATATAAAGAAAAACAAACCTCCCATTTTTCACAACAAGTTCGATAGAGTTTTTATTGTATTTTCACCCTTTCAGTGTTGGTCGACATGTTTGAAATCCTCCAGTGATGCAGCTGTTTTACTGGTTTCAGTCAAACTGAAGTCTGTTTGCAGTGTCAACATAACTCAGCTCATATCAGATCAGTGTGAACAACAGTCCTTCACACTGACACTGCAGCAGTGTGTTCACTGATTCAGTATCCTGTCATTTCACACAAAAACATCATGAGTATAAATCCTGTCTTTATATAGTTTGTTTCTTACTTTTTATCCTTTATTGAGAAAGAAAGAAAACATCATTTTCTTACTTATTTCCCTACATACAGTATCACAAAACACAGACACATACACACACACACACACTCAGAGGAACCTTTGTACCTTTTGGCTCCTTCTGCTTTCAGTTTTGTACTCCTCCTGTTCTGCTTTGAACATTTTGTAGCTGTCGGTTGAAGCTTTGTATTGTTTGTACATGATTTTAAATACATCTATGTGAAAGTAATAACTCCTGCAAAGTCGTTCTGTTATTAATTCAAAGATCATTTAAAAGTTTGTTAAAACTCCTAGTATGTCCATCATTCCAATTGTTCTGATAACACTGTATTTGACTTAATTGCTGAGATCTGACATCAAAGTTACGCCGCTGATAACAAGTCAGATGGGGCAGCAAATATAATTCAGAAGTGGGCCAGATCACAGCAACAGCTCAGTCTAATGTGGGCCAGAAACGGGCTGGAAAACCTCTGCACATAAAACATGTTAGCAGACGAGCCACTGATGCCTCTGTCCCATAAACGCCTAAATTCGGCTGTATGATCTGAATCTTGTGCTATTTTGGCTCAATAAAGCAACACTGTCCCAACCTTTGAGGTGTATGATAACATCATCATTAAGATTAAATATGTTTGTTCTGTTTTCTGTTCTGGTTAACATGACCCAACTTTGACTGTCCAAATTTAGCCTTCAGAGTTTCATTTCCTCATCAAGCAGGAAGAACAAAATGTCATAATCATAGCTGACAATTTAACACTTTAGCAAACCGTTGAAATACCAAATAACTCAGTCAGTAACCATGATTCATGGTTACTGACCAGTCTGTGTGTTACAGTAATCAAATCTGGAGAAAATGAAAGCATGGATGATTTTTTCGAGGTCGAAATGATAAAGCATTGGCTTCATTCATTGAAGAAGTGGGTGTTCCTGATTATGGAGTCTCCAACTATCAGTGTGGTTGGAGAGAAGAGGAGATAGGGAGATGAAGGCAGAAAATGTCCATGGGAGGCAAGTGACCGGTCCGCAGGTGAGACAGGGGCATCGGACTTGTGCTAGCGGTTCTCTACTGGCTCAGGGCAAGGGAGAGCGCCAGAGCAGCAGAGCACAGCCTCCTTCAAGATCTTCCACTGAGAAGCGGAGGTCGAGGACCAGGTTGAGGGCCATTTATTTGGCTTCACGATGGAGTGACCAGTCACCTGAGCACTGTCAGCCAGCAGTGGAGGGAAAGCTCCGGTGTCGACAGGCACTGTTGTCGGGTCTAGAGCCAATGGTGCAGTGGGGGCATCCGCTGGGTGGACCAGAGAGTCGTCAGACAAGGCCGCATGGCGGTTGGAGAGGGTCAGGCAGGGGGAAGAGGCAGCTCCGCTAGAATCCCTCTTGCGACTGCGGGCCACCACGTCTGCCCAAGACGAATGGTTGTTGGGTGTTGAGCAGGAGGAAGGCCACGGACAAGTGGTGGGATCCCATGCAACTGTGTCCTGGAGGGCTGCGTTGAGGGAGGCCAGCTGTTTGGACTGCCTGTGTGCCACATCCATGAAGCTGGACAGTAGTGAATCCTTCCTTAGCAGCTCATCGGACAGCGGTCGGATATCATCCTTCAGGTCGGCAATCTTTTTGTTTGCTCTCGCCAACAGTATGTTGTCATTGTAGGGTGTAGCTGCCATAGTTGTTGTGGTTGGGTTTAATGCTAGCAAGTTTAAAAACAATCCAAACGTCCGATGACTAAAAACCTTAAACTGAATCAAAATAAGAATATAAAACGGTCAGGTTTAAAAGTGCGCTATAAAACTATGGCTAAAAACTGAGTAAAATGTCAATTAAGGCAGAGCTTCGGTCGTCGATATTCAACACAAACACACAGCGGTGGCCATCTTCATATTACTCAGTGAAGCCAATGACAATTACTTCCATGAAGACAACAACTCCCATGCCATCTCACACTGTCATCACACTCCATCTGTTGTTATTGTTTTGAGTGAGAGATGCCTAGCAGCTGAAATGACATATTGTGTGTTTCAATGAATCTTTGTTTACGACATGATTCTAGTGTTATAGGGCTGTATGTGTCTGCAGGTGGATTTTGGCGGCCCAGTCTGAGTCTAAAGTCACGGCTGATTTTTATTCACAATCCACCACTGACCACGCCGAGCTAATCTGATGCTAAGTAGCACAGCAACAGCCCAGTAAAACCTCAGTAAACTCTTTTTTTGTTTTGTGGTCCTCCAATAGACAATGAACAAAACACAGGGACTGAAATAGCCTCTGAACAGCAGTGTACGTGTTTTCTCAGCCATCATACAGTAACCACAGTTTCAGCTCTTCCTGTCCCTTGAAAGCTGCACAGAAGGAGACATTAAAGCAAACAGTTTCTATCAGAGATCTCTGCTGACAGACGGGTGAGTGCTGCAAATATCTAATCTTCAGTTCTTTGTGCTTCTACTATTTTTATGTTGAAATATTTATAAGATATAAGATCTAATGTATTTTCCAAGACAACTTAAGATAAAATCTGTTTAAAACAACTCTTGACACTGGGCGTAAAGTTTACAAGTAGTTAACTACAGTCCATGTGAAATAGTTTCTGCCTTCTGCCAGACAAAGGTCAGTTCTTTGAAATGGGTGTTTATTGCTGGGATACGTCTTGTTAATCTGATGCATCCACACCTTAGACACGCCATGAGAACTCATCGTCATGAAAAGAGGTTCCTGAGTCCTTCAGAGTCTTTTGAAAGCCATTTTGAGCCATTTTTTAATTTCATACATTAATAATTATAACTTTGAATGTAATACAGCAGAGCTTTGTGAGAGACCTTCAGTCGCATTTGATCCTACACAAAGTTATAATTAAACTTGTTGTTGTGGTACTATGAACATTATTTCCAGAACATAAACATGGAAATACAAACAATGGACTAATGCACTATTGCTAGAAACTCAGAGGGGGTGGAGCATTCTCGAGGGGCTCTTCTGATAAAATCATTTTAAAATTCATTTGTCAGACAAGCTCGTTCTCAAGAACAAAAAAAAAAAAACACATTGCCAATCATGGTCAAATGTTTCAGCACTGGGGGCAGCATGTGGCGCTCTATGTGCATTGTCTTTATTGATGAATGGTTCAGCTTCACTGATGATCAACAGTGACAGGCCAATGGCTCTGTCTCAGTAACGGGTCTTTCTTACTCAGGAATAACAATCATAAAATGGACATGGTGGTCTACAACACTATACTGTATAACACCTATTCAAATATAAAATAGACACAGTGATCTACATCACTATAAGGCCTATTCCAATACAAAGTAGACAGTCTACAAAACCACAGGCAGTAACACAGGCAGGTGCCAAGATGCCATAAACAAGGAGTTTAACAACACATTGTTGGGCCTCATACTCCATGTGCATGAGACAAAGGCAGGCCTGCATGCAACCCACAAAGCCTGATAACAAGAAACAGTCAAACAAAGGGAGTCTGGTTCAGACTCCATATCCCAACATGCACAGCCCAGTTTACACCTGGTTTTAGACTAGAAACTCTCTACTCATTGGCAGAGATGCTCTTGGGTGAGTGTAAGATACCAACCACCAGGTGGCACCATCGTGCTATATATATTTATGATCTCCCTCAACAGTGTCATGGTGTAGAACTACAAATGTATGCAGATGACACCATTGCATATACTCATGCTCACTCACTGGAAAGGATCACACATTGGCTTTATCAATCATGTCTAAATGTAAACAACACAAAAGGTATGTTTTTCTCTATAACAATGGTACAACGTCCCAATGCTGATGTTTTCATCAAAGGTGACAAGATTGAAAATTTAAGGCCAAATTAAAAAATGTACTAATGACCAATCAGCTGTGTGACCACTTAATCTAAACTTCATCTGTGGTCTTCCTATTAGTGCAGGTAGTCTTGCTTTTAATTTGACAAGTTTACATTATTAATTCCTAATTGACATTGTGGGTTTATGTGATGTGCTGTTGTGTGTAGTATTGTGTAGTGTGTTGTATTTTGTATGGTGTGTTTTGTGTGTTTTTTATGTTTCTTACTGTATGTTGTTGTGCTGTTGTATGTTTTGATTATGGGGGACTACAGATACAAAACAAGCTTTGAGCTATCTCTGGTGCAGTGCATCATTGATGATAAAAGATTTTACACTGCCCTGATAAATAAATACATTCAATCAATTTGGTTCTCTCGCCATCCTGCACACACACACACACAGACACACACACACACACACACACAGACTCACCTGCATGTGTTCAAACACACAAAAAGACACTCAAAAAACTCAAAATATTCAACTAAACAACAAAATTCATGTTCAGGCAGGCAGACTGGGACCAAGGTGGGTCCCTTTGTAACTGGAGAGAGCTGTGGCAGCCACCCATTAGCCTACCCTCATTCCACTACAGCATTAGTGGTTACAACCCTTTCTGTTCTTCCTTACTGTTCACTTACTACCTGTTATATATTGGTATATCAATATACTGTATGAGACAAATCTATTTAATAGCATCAGATTTTAACTTTACATCAATTCTTTTCAGTCAAATAAATTGGTCATTTATAGTATGAAATTATGGAAATCCACATGGAACATTTATGCAACAGCACTTACATCAGATATCCACTTGATCAGACTAACTCAGACTGCTGAAGCCTCACAGAAGCTTCATATCAACTTTTGAATCACAGTGTGGACACACTATGGATTTTGGCCTCCATCACTTCCACTGAAAGGAGATCTTTTAATATCCAGTATGAACAGGAGGAATAATTACAGCAAGTAAAACTTCTTTCACTGTTCATATGTAAACCTGACTGCTGAAAGACATGCTTGAGCAAGGTTACATAAACTTGCTTAAGACTGAATCCAAAAGGCTTCTTCCTGTTTTATATGTATAATAATACAGTCAGCTGATGGTTCAGAAGGATACATAGTTAATGTGTCAGACTATATTTAACATTATGAAGATGATCGATTTGTGTACATCTTTCTTAGAACCTCCACAAACATGGATGACCCCGTAACAGCGGGAGTGACTCCAATCACCAACCAGACCAATGGTAATACGACTCCCTGTCAACAGGTCAACCCATCAGCCCGCTTCTTCTTCATGTCGGTCTACAGTCTGGTGTTTCTGGTGAGTGTCAAGCATTCAGATTACAGTCATGTTCACTCCTCCTCTGTATGCCGATCAGCACACATGTTAATCTCTTAAAAACCTGTCCTGAGTTCCTCCTGTTTCCTCTCCAGGTGGGTTTGGTCCTCAACAGCTTCACCATGAAGGTTTACTTCTGCTCAGCTCAGCGGCAGGTGTCCAGCATCATGATGGTCTACCTGAAGAACCTGGCAGTCTCTGACTTCCTGCTCTGCCTCTGTCTCCCCTTCCGCATCATCGACTACATCAGCAAGTCCAAACACTTCCGCCTGTTCTTCTGCACCTTTGGAGTCTCCCCCTTTTACCTCAACATGTACGCCAGCATCCTGTTCATGGGCTACATCGCTGCTAACAGGTTGGCCCCCTACCCTAGACTCCAACAAACCATGCAGTTTATCAGTGCAGGCAACACTTTTTGTGAATTATTTAATGCGTTATTGTCAGTTTGTCAGCACATTATCTTTATACTGACTCTACAGAGCAACAGCAGCAATTACAGCTGTAAGTACTTACAGTCAAATAAAAATGTCACTTAAAACTCAGAAAAACAGATGAAAACTGAATTAAATCTGAATTATATTTACAATTTCAAACAACAATTTGGGCAGTTAAATAAATTAATAGATCGTAATCCACTGAACAAAGACAAGAGGTTTATACAACATGCAAGATAACGCTTGTTTGCATTAGGAGAGATATTTGTGTTTTTCAACTTCACCCAAAATTCGAATGCAGCACTTTCAATCATTTTTAATTAGAAACCAGTTACAATGTAAAAGTTCAAGTGAGCTTATCTCCTCATATACAGAGACGCAGGATACGAGCACACTGGATTTCCAGTAAAGAGCTGGTCCTGTTGTCTAGAACTAATAGTGGAATCTTCATTCCTCGTGAAATCCTTTTTTTAGACAATTTATATCACTGTTATTCAGTGAAATTATCTATTGATGCCTGCCTCTCTTCTCTCCAGATATCTGAAGATCATCCATCCTTTAGGAAATCACATCCTTCAGACAGTGAAGGCTGCGCGCATCATCTCCACAGTAACCTGGGTTTTCCTCCTGGCCATTACGACCTTCTACATCACTGTGTTGCTCCTCACCAAACCGGAATTGAAAATTGTGCCTGAAAGCTGTGAAGCCTTTCGAATTGCCCAGTTCACTGTTTTGTACAGAATCATCCACGCCTGCTCCGCTGCCATCTTCCTGTTCGTCCTCTTCTCCATGATTTTCTTCTACTACAGCGCCTCCCGCAGTGTGTTGGTGGCACAGCAGAGGCAGCCAGCATCCTCCAGCTGCAAGAAGCTCATGAAGTCACGCAAGAAAATGTTGGTGCTGGTCAGCGTCTTCTGTGTTTGTTTCGTGCCGTACCACCTGGTTCGCCTTCCCTATGCGTTCCTGAGGAGCAGGTGGTGCTCTTTGATCCAGGTGATGTACTACATGAAGGAGCTGACTGTCCTGTTGTCAGTTCTCAACATCTGCCTGGATCCACTCGTCTACTTCATCTTTTGTGAGGCGTTCCGGACTCAGCTGAGACGTTCACATAGCAAGAAGGCAAGGAGGCGCAGCGAAGGGCAGCCGAGAGCCATAAACAATGAGGCATCATTCAGCACATCAACAAGGCAAACTGAAGGGCTGTAACTGAAAGGATCATTCTGATGATTTTCTATATTTTTCTTATTGAGAGCAGAAGAAAAGTGTTGTATACTCTGGTTCCATATGTATTTCTCTTTTATTCGGATGATTTTTAAACCCTCATGTATTTTTCAAATTCAACAATCATAGTAGGATAAAGGCACAGGTATGTTAAATAGGCCACACCCTAGTGACACAGCTGATGGTGATTAGATAATCATGTATTGAGAAAGAAAGAAAACATCATTTTCTTACTTATTTCCCTACATACAGTATCACAAAACACACAGACACATACACACACACAGACACATAAACCTTTGTACCTTTAGGCTCCTTCTGCTTTCAGTTTTGTACTCCTCCTGTTCTGCTTTGTACATTTTTTAGCTGTTGCTTGAAGCTTTGTATTGTTTGTACATGATTTTAAATACATCTATGTGAAAGTAATATCTCCTGCAAAGTCGTTCTGTTATTAATTCAAGGATCATTTAAAAGTTTATTAAAACTCCTAGTATGTCTGTCATTCCAATTGTTCTGATAACACTGTATTTGACTTAATTGCTGAGATCTGACATCAAAGATACGCCGCTGATAACAAGTCAGATGGGGCAGCAAATCTAATTCTGAAGTGGGCCACATTACAGCAACATCTCAGTCTAATGTGGGCCAGAAACGGGCTGGAAAACCTCTGCACATAAAACATGTTTGCAGACGAGCCACTGATGCTTCTGACCCATAAAGGCCTAAATTCAGCTGTATGATCTGAATCTTGTGCTATTTTGGCTCAATAAAGCAACACTATCCCAACCTTTGAGGTGTATGATAACATCATCATTAAGATTAAATATGTTTGTTCTGTTTCCTGTTCTGGTGAACATGACCCAACTTTGACTGTCCAACTTTAGCCTTCAGAGTTTCATTCTTCATCAAACAGGAAGAACAAAATGTCATGATCATAGCCAACAACACTTTAGCAACACGTTGAAATACCAAATAACTCTCTCAGTCAGGAACCCAATTTAGAACAAAAAAGATCCATAAATGTGTGCATTTGAAGAGGAAACACTTTTAAAATAAGAAATAATCAACATTGATCAATCGACACAAAGACTGGTCAGTAATCATGAACAGTGGTGGAAGAAGTACTCAAGTACTCTAGTTTCAACTACTTTATATACAGTTAGCTAGTTTAGTCCACTGGTTCCCAACCTAGGAGTCAGGCCCCTCCAAAGGGTCAACAGATAAATCTGAGGGGTCGTGAGATGATTAACGGGAGAGGAAAGAAGAAAAAACAAAGTTCTTGTCCAAGATGTCTGATTTCACATTGATCCTCCAATTACAGATTTGACAGTAGAAGGCTGACATTATGATGATCCACAATAACACAATGACAAAGTCACTGAGCTCATTTTTGGGAAAAGCTCACTGATGAGGACATAGTTGGACAATAAATTACATTTTATCTGCATATTTTATTCTCTATTCACATTTGGTGACTGCAGTTTGTCAGAGATCAGCTGTGCTTCTCTGGCCTCAGCTCTGAAGTCCAACCCCTCCCATCTGAGAGAGCTGGATCTGAGTGGAAACAAGCTGCAGGATTCAGGATTGAAGCTGCTGGGTGCGTGTTGCTGTTGTAGCTGCTGGAATTGGAGCTAGTTTCAACTACTTTATATAAAGTTAGCAAGTTTAATCCAGTGATTCCCAACCTAGGTGTCAGCCCATCCAAAGGGTCAGCAGGTAAATCTGAGGGGTTGTGAGATGATTGATGGGAGAGGGAAGAAGAAAAGACAAAGTTCTGATACACAAATCTGTTTTCAGTTTTTGGACTTTTTCTCTAATCTTTGATTTTTGCTGAAATATTGGACCATTTTAACATTTGGTGAAATGAAAGCAGGTGAGAAGTTTAGAGGGAAAAATCACTATTTGGTGGAGTTGTTATCAACTCATAGTTATCTGAAATGTGACCCCGACTACACGCTGCTTTTTGTAAGACGTCAAAAGCCAAAAAGGTTGGAAACCACTGGTTTCATCCTTGACATTGTGTTGTATTTTAAAAGCTTGTTATATTATCCATTGTGTCAAATCTTCATCTGAAAAGTAACTGAAGCTGTCAGATAAATGTAGTGGAGTAAAAAGTACAATATTTCCCTCTGAAATGTAGAAAGTCGCATCACATGGAAATACTCAAGTAAAGTACAAGCATATCAGGGTCATTTAAATGTAAGAGTCACACCACCCTCTGCTGGTGTCACACAGTGCTTCACCAACACTGATTCATAGATGACACAAACCCACCTATAATCAATTTAACTTCCACTGTGACTGGACTAATGCTGGCTAATAACTACATTTAGAGTAATTAGATAATATTAGCACCAAACTGATAAAAAATAATATTAGCACCAAACTGATAAAAAACCAAAGGGGATCTTGGATCTCACATATAAACACACACATTTCTATATACACATCTATATATTTATATATGTAAACACACACGCACACACACACATAAACACACACACGATAAAAAATGTTTAGCTCAATGTCCCAGTATCAATCTGACTGTTAACCTTAAAAAATGTTCTTATTGTTTCTCGTTAATTACTTGTTCTTTAATTGTTATTTTATAAATACAAATTACAAATTAAAAGAAAAACCTGAATACATGAGTGGAGAACCATAACAAATGCAGATGCTTCCACACAGATGCACTGCATGGTACAATCAAGCAGTAAACATCCATTCATGCTCTGTGGCTTGGGTAAAAATGTTGAGTAGGCCCAGCTGATTCTGATTTTGTATCAAGATGGTGAGAGGAAACGATCTAGGTGACTTTGAAAGAGGGTTCATTGTTGGGTCATGTGGGACACTTTAAGGTACTTCAGCCACAAGACGTGGTCGCTGCTGATTGTCATTAAAGTTTTGACCTGATGATGGCGCTAGATGACAAGTCAGTTCTCTAGTTGAAGTGAATACTGAGTGCTTCCAGTAAACTCAATCACAGCACGACTCAGTTCAGTACATGAACACACTGTTAGTTATTCAGAGGTGACTGCCTTGATTATATTATGTGTTTTACTTCAGACCCGGCAATATGGACACATATTTGGAGACCAAACCCCCCCAGATGACCTCTGTGCCTGCCTGCTGCATCCTGTGCACCCCACACCCTTACATTTTCAAATAATTAACATATTTTGTTGTTCTAATTCATAAAAGTTGGTGGCATTGTTCTCACAACACACAAATATTCAATTTACTGTCATAGAGGACCAAATAAACCAGAAAATATTCACATTTGAGAAGCAACACTGAAGCAGCATTAATAACAATTCTAACATCACCAAACTAAACAAATATAATTAAATTATATTAATATTGTAAAGGGATTTCCTTTCCATGTATTGGTCTATGAATCATTACAGTTAAAGCTCTAAGCTGTAATTATTCCACATTAAAACGTCTAAAACAACTAGACCTATGTTCTATATGTTGTTGAGTTGTGTTCTTACATTATCCCAAATGTTTCCAACAGTTTTCAAACCCAGAGAAATCTGTCATTTTAATCAAAGTAATGGACCGTTTCATTTGGTGGCCTGTCAATGGCGTCATACCTCCTCTACCAAAAAGTATAGTATACAACATGCATGCGTCGGCACCGTGTTTGTCCGCTACAATGGCGTCTACCAAAGAGTAACTTACACACATATAAGATAATACAACGGCCTTGTAGTTGTTCCACACAAACTGTTAGAAATGGACTTTTATTCAGTTTGAAGCCACATTTTCATGATAAATTTAGCTGGTTTTTAACTCAATCTTTTGAGGATTTTAGTCATTGGACATCTGGATCTTAAGTTAATAATAAATAAACTGGGCAAACGTTAGCAGTAACTCAGCTAACAGCCCCTCCTGAATGTTCACCAAACATCATCAGTGAAACACCTGTTTTTACCAGTTTTAATCACTGGGTCTTTTTGCACTGGAGAGGAGGAGACTTCTACGGATAATTCGGCTCCCCATAAAAGCATCCTCAATGATAAACACTGAAGTAACTCTATCCTGAAGAAGCTGGTCATTTAACAATAATAATAATAATAATAATAATATCTTTATTTATATAACACCTTTTAAAAACAAGGTTTACAAAGTGCTTTGACAGACAAAGCAAAAACAGAACAATGCAAAGCAAAGACATAAAACAGAAACCAATAACAGATCTGACATTAAAAAAGTGGTCAAAAAGAGAGACAATGAAGAAATTATAAAAGTTAAAAATAGAGATGAAAAATTGTAAAAGGTTTAAAACACAGATGATTAAAAGACATCACATAAAAGCAAGTCTGTAGAAATGGGTTTTAAGAAGTGATTTAAAAGAAATGACTGACTCTGCGAGCCTTATCTCCTCAGGCAGGTCGTTCCAAAGTCGAGGGGCTCTGATGGAAAAAGCTTGGTCACCTTTAGATTTAAGCCTCGACTTTGGAACAACCAGAAGGACCCCCACCTGAGGATCTAAGGCTGCAGCCTGGCTGGTATGGGGTCAGCATATCTATTATGTAGCTTGGAGCAAGACCCAGACGTGCTTTAAAAGTGATCAGTAAAATCTTAAAATCAATTCTGAAACGAACAGGGAACCGACAAAAAGAAGCCAGAATCGGAATGATGCGATGTTGTCTGTTAAAACCAGTAAGAAGCCTAGCTGCAGCGTTCTGAACTAGATGGAGGAGAAACAGGGATTTTTGTGTAATGCCGGAAAGGAGGGAGTTACAGTAATCTAATCTGGAGAAAATGAAAGCATGGATGATTTTTTCGAGGTTGGAATGATAAAGCATTGGCTTGATTCTGGAGATGGTTCTGATTTGGAGGAAGCAGGGCTGGACAACTTTGTTGATGTGTGGTTTGAAACTTAAACCGGAGTCAAACAGTTCTCCAAGATTTCTGGCGGTGGGCTTCATTCAGGTGGCTAGGGGACCAAGACTGATGTGGTTATTTGGGTTAGGGGAACTGAACAGTATGACTTCCATTTTTGAATCGTTGAGTTGAAGGAAATTTTTTGCCATCCAACAGATGAAATCACTGAGACCATCTACAGCAGCAGCTAGGCTTCTTGGGTCACCTGGTCTCAGGGGAAGGTATATCTGTGTGTCGTCTGCATAGCAATGAAAAGAAACGTTGTGTTGCTGAATAATTTGACCAAGTGGAAGCATATAGATAGAAAATAAAATTGGACCTAAAATCGAACCTTGTGGTACACCACTGGTAATGTGGGCTGTGGAAGAAGTAAAATTACCAATGGTGACCGAAAAGGTTCTTTCTAAAAGGGAAGAATAAAACCAATCAAGTGCAGTGTCCTTGATGCCCACCCAGGTTTTAAGTCGGTCAGTTAAAATAGTGTGGTCTACTGTGTTAAAGGCAGCACTTAAATCTAAAAGAATTAAAATTGCGCTCTCTCCTCTGTCAGCTCCTAAAAGGAGGTCATTACTTACCTTGAGGAGGGCAGTTTCTGTGCTATGTAAAGCTCTAAAACCAGACTGAAATTTCTCAAAGGGATTTGTTGTCTTATCTCCATGACCTTTTCACTAAAAAATTTTAAAAATTTTTCACGTTTCTTGTGATGCATCAATAAAATGACAAGTGGAGGGCATGATGACTGAATCTATTGTTTTAAATAAAATCCTGGGGTTGGAATGGTTTGTTAAAATTAAATTAGAAAAAAATCATCTTTTTGCTTCTTTAACTGCGTTTTGAAAGCCAGTCATTGCATCTTTCCAGATCTGATAAAATACCTCCAAACCTGTTTTTTCCATTTGCGTTCTTTTTTCCTGCAGTCTCTTTTTAATTCGTTAGTGGATTCATTTAGCCAGAGTTGTGGTTGTCTCTTTGATTTTTTGTCCTTGTAAGGGGCGACAGAGTCTAGAACAGATTGACAGGTGTGATTAAAAAGAGAGACCAGCTCATCTGTATTAAAACGATGTTTAAAATCAGTTAAAGAAACAAAAAGCTCAGAAAACTTGCTAGCAGACAGAGAGTTAAAAACAGGACGGCGGATGAGAGTACTGTGATTAAAAGAAACTTGGGTTAAAACCACATTGAATAAAACCACTTTGTGATCAGACACACAGATATCCTTAATAACAACATTGTCTGGGCTGAGACCACTGTATAAAACTAAATCAAGAATGTGACCCCTAGAGTGTGCTGGTTCGTGTATTGCCTGTGTGAGGTTAAAAGATTCTAAAGTGTCAATAAAATCAGTTACAAACATGTGAGAAGGGCAGCAGATGCAGATGTTGAAATCACCTAAAAAGAGAATTTTGCAATACTTTGACATGAAGTGAGATAGTATCTCGGCAAACTCTTGGATAAAAACATTGTTTGGTTTGGGCGGTCTGTAGATTATTAACATGATTACAGGCTCTTCAGAGTGTATCATAAAACTAAGGTGTTCAAAAGAAGTAAAATTATTAAATAAAATACGAGTGCATTTAAAATAGGGAGGGGACCGCTGATAAAAAAACAGACTTGCCACAGTTATTTAAAAGGCTAAAAAGGTCATTAAAATCCTTTTTAGTCAGTTCTGACTGCTGACGAGCTGTGTCATTGGACCCCACATGGACTAATACCCAGTTTATGGAGGAGGGTAGTGAGTTCAGTAGTCCAGGCAGCCTATCTAGGATAACCGGGACGGTGGCACAGGGGAAACAGTGAGTGGCAGCATTGAAGAAGTGGGTGTTCCTGATTATGGAGTCTCCAACAATCAGTGTGGTTGGAGAGAAGAGGGGATAGGGAGATGAAGACAGAGAATGTCCTTGGGATGCAAGTGACCGGTCCGCAGGCGAGATGGGGGCATTGGACTTGTGCTAGCAGTTCCCTACTGGCTCAGGGCAAGGGAGAGCGCCAGAGCGGCGGAGCACAGCCTCCTTCAAGATCCTCCACCGAGAAGCGGAAGTCGAGGACTGGGTTGAGGGCCATTTATTTGGCTTCGTGATGGAGTGACCAGTCACCTGAGCACTTTCAGCCAACAGTGGAGGGAAAGCTCTGGTGTCGACAGGCACTGTTGGCGGGTCTAGAGCCAATGGTGCAGTGGGGGCACCCGCTGGGTGGACCCTGGTTGGAGAGGGTCAGGCAGGGGGAAGAGGCAGCTCTGCTAGAATCCCTCTTGCGACTGCAGGCCACCACGTCTGCCCAATACGAATGGTTGTTGGGTGTTGAGCGGGAGGAAGGCCGTGGACAAGTGGCGGTATCCCATGCAACTGTGTCCTGGAGGGCTGCGTTGAGGGAGGCCAGCTGTTTGGACTGCCCGTGTGCCACATCCATGAAGCTGGACAGTAGTGAATCCTTTCTTAGCAGCTCATCGGACAGCCGTCAGATATCCTCCTTCAGGTCAGCACTCTTTTTGTTTGCTCTCGCCAGCATTATGTTGTCATCGCAGGGTGTATCTGCCGTAGTTGTTGTGGTTGGGCTTAATGCTAGCAAGGCTAAAAGCAATGCTAAAAACTGCCGGTACCGGCAGTCGGTTATGTTGTTAAAAAATCCAAACGTCCGATGACTAAAAACCTTAAACTGAATTAAAATAAGAATATGAAATGGTCAGGTTTAAAAGTGTACTATAAAACTAAAAACTGAGTAAAATGTCAATAAAGACAGAGCTTCGGTCGTCGACATTCAACACAAACACACAGCGGTGGCCATCTTCATATTACTCAATGAAGCCAAGATGCCTAGCAGCTGAAATGACATATTGTGTCTTTCAATGAATCTTTGTTTACGACATGATTCTAGTGTTATAGGGCTGTATGTGTCTGCAGGTGGATTTTGGCGGTCTAGTCTGAGTCTAAAGTAACGGCTGATTATTATTCCCGCTCCAACACTGACCACAGCCGAGCTAATCTGATGCTAAGTAGCACAGCAACAGCCCCAGAAAAAACCCAGTAAACTCTTTTTTTGTTTTGTGGTCCTCCAATAGACAATGAAATAAAACACAGGGACTGAAATAGCCTCTGAACAGCAGTGTACGTGTTTTCTCAGCCATCATACAGTAACCACAGATTCAGCTCATCCTGTCCTGTGAAAGCTGCATACAAGGAGACATTAAAGCAAACAGTTTCTATCAGAGATCTCTGCTGACAGACGGGTGAGTGCTGCAAATATCTCACCTTCAGTTCTTTGGGCTTCTACACTTTTTATGTTGAAATATTTATAAGATATAAAATCTAATGTATTTTCCAAGACAACTTAAGATAAAATCTGTTTAAAACAACTCTTGACTTTGGGCGCAGAGTTTACAAGTAGTTAACTACAGTCCATGTGAAATAGTTTCTGCCTTCTGCCAGACAAAGGTCAGTTCTTTGAAATGGGCATTTATTGCTGGGGTACGTCTTGTTAATCTGATGCATCCACACCTTAGACACGCTGTGAGAACTCATCGTCATGGAAAGAGGTTCCTGAGTCCTTCAGAGTCTTTTGAAAGCCATTTTGAGCCATTCTTTAATTTCATACATTAATAATTATAACTTTGAATGCAATACAGCAGAGCTTTGTGAGAGACCTTCAGTCGCATTTGATCCTACACAAAGTTATAATTAAACTTGTTGTTGTGGTACTATGAACATTATTTCCAGAACATAAACATGGAAATACAAACAATGGACTAATGCACTATTGCTAGAAACTCAGAGGGAGTGGAGCAGAGGGGCTCTTCTGATAAAATCATTTTAAAATTCACAACTGTAAAATAGCTGATATATCCTATCTGATCCATAAATGCAATTTGTCAGACAAGCTCGTTCTCAAGAACAAAAAAAGAAAACACATTGCCAATCATGTCCAAATGTTTCAGCACTGGGGGCAGCATGTGGTGCTCTATGTGCATTGTCTTTATTGATGAATGGTTCAGCTCCACTGATGATCAACAGTGACAGGCCAGTTGCTCTGTCTCAGTAACGGGTCTTTCTTACTCAGGAATAACAATCATAAAATGGACATGGTGGTCTACAACACTATACTGTATAACACCTATTCAAATATAAAATAGAGACAGTGATCTACATCACTATAAGGCCTATTCAAATACAAACTAGACAGTCTACAAAACCACAGGCAGTAACACAGGCTGGTGCCAAGATGCCGTAAACAAGGAGTTTAACAACACATTGTTGGGCCTCATACTCCATGTGCATGAGACAAAGGCAGGCCTGCATGCAACCAACAAAGCCTGATAACAAGAAACAATCAAACAAAGGGAGTCCGTTTCAGACTCCATATCCCAACATGCACTGCTCAGTTTACACCTGGTTTTAGACTGGAAACTCTCTACTCATTGGCAGAGATGCTCTTGAGTTAGTGTAAGATGCCAACCACCAGGCGGCACCATCGTGCTATATATATTAATGATCTCCCTCAACAGTGTCATGGTGTAGAACTACAAATGTATGCAGATGACACCATTGCATATACTCATGCTCACTCATTGGAAAGGATCACACATTGGCTTGATCAATCATGTCTAAATGTAAACAACACAAAAGGTATGTTTTTCTCTATAACAATGGTACAACGTCCCAATGCTGATGTTTTCATCAAAGGTGACAAGACTGAAAATTTAAGGCCAAATTAAAAAATGTACTAATGACCAATAAGCTGTGTGACCACTTAATCTAAACTTCATCTGTGGTCTTCCTATTAGTGCAGGTAGTCTTGCTTTTAATTTGACAAGTTTACATTATTAATTCCTAATTGACATTGTGGGTTTATGTGATGTGCTGTTGTGTGTAGTATTGTGTAGTGTGTTGTATTTTGTATGGTGTGTTTTGTGTGTTTTTTATGTTTCTTACTGTATGTTGTTGTGCTGTTGTATGTTTTGATTATGGGGGACTACAGATACAAAACAAGCTTTGAGCTATCTCTGGTGCAGTGCATCATTGATGATAAAAGATTTTACACTGCCCTGATAAATAAATACATTCAATCAATGTGGTTCTCTCGCCATCCTGCACACACACACACACACACACACACACACACACACACACACAGACTCACCTGCATGTGTTCAAATTTGTACAGCTTTGTTTGATGTATGTTTGTTTTGGTAGAATTAGATTATAGAATAGTATTTTATTGATCAAAGCATTTGTTATCTTTGTTAATTCTGCTAAGTTTAATAAACACATATCTTTAAAGAGATGTCTTTTGTCATTATTGTGTTTTATATATTGTGAAAAGTGACTGAAGCAGTCAGAGATTGAAATCAAACCTTATGTGTTCACCTGTTGAGATCCCTCAGATATTAGTATTCTAGGTGAACACACAGACACAAGACGAGAACCCCTTGGCTGGGTTGGGGGCTCATCTCTACACTGCAGAAGATAGACTCTGAGTCTTCTGAGGACTTTTTATTTTTTGTCATAATCAAGACACACAAAAAAACTTTATTCAAAATATTCAACTAAACAACAAAATTCATGTTCAGGCAGGCAGACTGGGACCAAGGTGGGTCCCTTTGTAACTGGAGAGAGCTGTGGCAGCCACCCATTAGCCTACCCTCATTCCACTACAGCATTAGTGGTTACAACCCTTTCTGTACTTCCTTACTGTTCACTTACTACCTGTGTTTACCCATCTTAGAACCTCCACAAACATGGATGACCCCGTAACAGTGGGAGTGACTCCAGTCACCAACGAGACCAATGATAATACGACTCACTGTGATGAGGTTGGTACATCAGCCCACCTCTTCTTCATGTCGGTCTACAGTCTGGTGTTTCTGGTGAGTGTCAAATATTCAGATTACAGTCATGTTCCCTCCTCCAATTCCATCCCTCCAATCAGCACACATGTTAATCTCTTAAAAACCTGTCCTGAGTTCCTCCTGTTTCCTCTCCAGGTGGCTTTGGTCCTCAATAGCTTCACCATGAAGGTTTACTTCTGCTCAGCTCAGCAGCAGGTGTCCAGCATCATGATGGTCTACCTGAAGAACTTGGCAGTCTCCGACTTCCTGCTCTGCCTCTGTCTCCCTTTACGCATCATCAGCTACATCAGCAACATCAGCAACTCCATTCCCTTCCACCTGTTCTTCTGCACCTTTGGAGTCTCCCCCTTTTACCTCAACATGTACGCCAGCATCCTGTTCATGGGCTACATCGCTGCTAACAGGTTGGCCCCCTACCCTAGACTCCAACAAACCATGCAGTTTATCAGTACAGGCAACACTTTTTGTAAATGTTTTAATGCTTTATTGTCAGTTTGTCAGCATATTATCTTTATACTGACTCTACAGAGCAACAGCAGCAATTACAGGTGTAAGTACTTACAGTCAAATGAAAAACTCACTTAAAACTCAGAAAACAGATGAAAACTGATTTAAATCTGAATTATATTTACAATTTCAAACAACAATTTGGGCAGTTAAATAAATTAATAGATCATAATCCACTGAACAAAAATGTTTATACAACATCGAGATAATTCTTGAATTAATTTGCAGCCCTTTCAATCATATTTTTAATTTGAAACCAGTTACATTTAAAATATACAAGTTCAAGTGAGTTTATCTTCCCATATACACAGACACGGAATAAAAGCACATTGGAATTCCTGCAGGCTGAAATGTTCATGAGCTTTCTCCATGTCCTTGTATCATTGCAGGAGTAAAGAGCTGGTCCTCTCCTCTAGAACTAATATTGGAATCTTCATTCCTCGTGAAATCTGTGGTTTAACCATTTGTATCACTATTATTCAGTGAAATTATCTGCTGACGCCTCTCTTCTCTCCAGATATCTGAAGATCATCCATCCTTTAGGAAATCACATCCTTCAGACAGTGAAGGCTGCCCGCATCATCTCCACAGTAACCTGGGTTTTCCTCCTGGCGATTACGACCTCCTACATCACCCTGTTGCTCCTCACCAAACCGGAATTGACCACTGTTCCTGACAGCTGTGATGCCTTCCTAAGCGCCCAAGTCGTTGTTTTCTACAAAATCATCCTCATATTCTCCGCTGCCATCTTCCTGTTTGTTCTTGTCTCCCTGGTCTTCTTCTACTACAGAGCCTCCCGCAGTGTGTTGCTGGCACAGCAGAGGCAGCCAGCATCCTCCAGCTGCAAGAAGCTCATGAAGTCACGCAAGAAAATGTTGGTGCTGGTCAGCGTCTTCTGTGTTTGTTTTGTGCCGTACCACCTGGTTCGCCTTCCCTACACCTTCCTAAATAGGCAGTGCTCTTTGAGCCAAATGTTGTACTACCTGAAGGAGCTGACCGTCCTGTTGTCAGTTCTCAACATCTGCCTGGATCCACTCATATACTTCGTCTTTTGTGAGGCGTTCCAGACTCAGCTGAGACGTCCACATGGCAAGAAGGCAAGGAGGCAAAGTGAAGGGCAGCCAAGAGCCACAAACAACAAGGCATCATTCAGCACATTGACAAGTTAAGCTGATGGACTCTAACTGAAAGGATCATTCTGATGATTTTCGTTATTCTTATAAAAGTGTTGTATAATTTGGCTCCATATGTATTTCTCTTTTATTTGGATAATTTTCCAGCCCTTCTTCAAATTCAACAATCATAGTATGACACAAGGCACAGGTATGTTATATAGGCCACACCCTAGTAACACAGCTGATGGTGATTAGATAATCATGTTCCACCATTATGGTGAGAAAAACAATCAAAAACCTTCAGAATATCAAAACTTTTAACAAACAGTGACAGGAACTGCAGCCAACCAATTCTCTTCAAATAAACTAACAAAAACCTATGTTTCATACCACATTTAGAGATTTCTCTTTGGTTAAGCACATTGAAATATGTTTTAAAAATACATTTATGTTGAATAGGTTTCTAATAGATATACAGAAAAAGTTACAAACCTCCCATTTTTCACAACAATTTCAACAGCGTTTTTATTGTATTTTCACCTTTTCATTGTTTGTCAACATGTTTGAAATCCTCCAGTGACACATTTGTTTTACTGGTTTCAGTCAAACTGAAGTCTGTTTGCAATATCAACACAACTCAGCTCATATCAGATCAGTGTGAACAACAGTCCTTCACACCAACACTGCAGCAGTGTGTTCACATAAGTATCCATCATTTCACACAAAAACATCATGAATACATGAATCCTTTTCTTACTTATTTCCCTACATAAAATATCACAAAACACACACACACACACACACACACACACACAGACGAACGTTTGTACCTTTTGGCTCTTTCTGCTTTCACTTTTGTACTCCTGCTGTTTTGCTTTGTACATTTTTGCTGTTGGTTGAAGCCTTGTATTGTTTGTACATGATTTTAAATAAATCTATGTGACAATGATATCCCCTGCAGAGATGTTCTGTTATTAATTAAAGGTATAATCTGTAATAATTCCTCATTAAAATATGTAAAAACAACTAGACCTATGTTCTATATGTTGTTGAGTTGTGTTCTTACATTATCCCAAATGTTTCCAACAGTTTTCAAACCCAGAGAAATCTGTCATTTAATAAAAGTAACGGACCGTTTCATTTGGTCGCCTGTCAATTGCGCCTCGCTCCGGGAGAAACCGGACAAACTTCTGGATCCAAAGTTATAAGAGAAATAAACTGAACAAGTGTTAGCAGCAGCTCAGCTAACAGCCCGTATCTGATGTCCATGGATCGCCATGCATCATCAGAGAAACACTGATCTTTTAGATGAAACAGCTTTATTCAGTGTTTTTACCTGTAATCACCGGGTCCATTTGTTCTGGAGAGGAGGAGACCTCTGCGAGCAATTCGGCTGCCGGTATAAACATCCTGAACCATGAACACCGGAGTTACGGTGTCCGCAATGAAGCTGATTAACAACAAAGACAACAACTTCCATGATCCCTTGCTACTTCACACTGTCATCTCACTCTGTCTTTTGTTATTGTTTTGATTGAGAGACCCCTAGCGGCTGAAATTACATATTGTGCGTTTAAAGGATCATTTAATAGTTTATTAAAACTCCTAGTTTTGTCTGTCATTTCTATCTATAATTGTAGTATAAAAGTAGTAACTTAATTGCTGAGATCTGACAACAAAGTTATGCTACTGATAACAAATCAGACAGGGCAGGAAGTCTATGTCAGAAGTGGGCCAGATCACAGCAACAGTTCAGACTAATGTGGGCCAGAAACGGGCTGGAAAACCTCTGCACATAAAACATGTTTGCAGATGAGCCATTGATGCTTCTGACCCATAAAGGCCTAAATTGAGCTGTATGATCTGAATCTTGTGCTATTTTGTCTCAATAAAGCAACACTGTCCCAACCTTTGAGGTGTATGATAACATCATCAGTAAGATTAAATATGTTCGTTCTGTTTCCTGTTCTGGTGAACATGACCCAACTTTTGACTGTCCAAATTTAGCCTTCAGAGTTTCATTCTTCATCAAACAGGAAGAACAAAATGTCTCGATCATAGCTGATAATTTAACACTTTAGCAATGTGTTAAAAGATGTAATAACTCTCTCAGTCATTAACCAAATTTAGAAGAAAAGGGATCCATAAATGTGTGCATTTGAAGAGGAAACACTTTTAAAATAAGAATTAATCAACACTGATGAATCTACACAAAGACTGATCAGTAACCATGAACAGTGGTGGAAGAAGTACTCAAATCTGCAGTAAAAGTACCAATACAGCAATATAAAAATACTTATAATACATAAGTATTCTGAGCTTGATGTAGTTAAAGTATTGCAGTAAAAGTAGTGGTTTGGTCCCTCTGACTGATATATTATTATATATGACATCATTAGATTATTAATAGTGAAGCATCAGTGTTAGAGCAGCATGTTACTGTTGTAGCTGCTGGAGGTGGAGCTAGTTTCAACTACTTGAATACTATAAATCTTTGTTTACTACATGATTCTAGTGTTATAGGGCTGTATGTGTCAAATTTTTTGGATTTTGGCGGTCCAGTCTGAGTCTAAAGTCCTGGCTGATTTGTATTCCCACTCCGCTGCTGACCACAGCCGAGCTAATTTAATGCTAAGTAACACAACAACCGCCCAGTAAAACTTAACTCCTCATTTCTTTTGTGGTCCTCCAGCACACAATGAACAAAAAACAGGGACTGAAATAGCCTCTGAACAGCATGCAGTAACCACAGACTCAGCTCTTCCTGTCCTGTGAAAGCTGCACAGAAGGAGGCATTAAAGCAAACAGTTTCTATTGGAGATCTCTGCTGACAGACAGACAGGTGAGTGCTGCAAATATCTCACCTTCAGTTCTTTGTGCTTCTACAACTTTTATATTAAAATTTGCAGTGTCTTTTTAAATAATATATAAAATTTAATATATTTTCCAAGACAACTTAAGATAAAAACTGTTTTAAACTCTTGACACTGGGCACAGAGTATAAATAGTTAACCACAGTCCATGTCCGTGTCAATTTTGAAGTGAAGTTTTCACACAGTTAATTTTAACACAGGGCTGGTCTGAACCAGTTTACAGCTTGTAGAGAATATAAGGTATGAGCACACATATGAGCACAATGTCAATTACAACTTTTATATGCTCCCAATTTCTTTGTATTATCTCACTTTTCTGCCTTCTGTGCTGACAAGCTGATTGCGAATGATTGTGTCATGGCTGGACCGGTCACATTCTCCGTAGTTATTGTATTTCTCCACAGCTATCTGATGTTTAAAGTACTCCTCCTTACCTATCTCACCAAAATGTCGACACATTTTACAGAATACCACATCCTTACTAATTATGTACTCTGAAATGCGTACTTCTTATACCAGTGTAAGGAGAAGCTCCTGGCCTTGTGTCCAAAAACTGAGATGGGGTACTGTTTGAGTTTGGGTCATTTGGGGCCAAGGTGGGCTCCTTTGTAACTGGAGAGAGCTGTGGACCTTTGGTAGCCACCCATCTACCCACCACTCACTGTACTACAGCACTAGGGTTACACCTCTTTCAGTCATCTATGTTCATTCACTAACTGTTATACATCAGTATATTCCTATACTGTACGAGACAAAACTGTTTAATAACATCAAATTAACATAACTTTCCATCAATATTTCTCAATCAAATAAATTAGTCATTTATTGTATGAAATTATGGAATCAAATATGGATCAATTATGCATCATAGACATGGAGCATTTATGCAACAGCACTTACATCAGTGTGTGATGTAAGTGTGGCCTCCATCACTTCCATTGAAAGCACATTTAAAGGAGATCTTTTAATATCCAATATGAACAGGACGAATTATTACAGCAAGGAAAACCTCTTTCACGGTTCATGTGGACACCTGACTGATGAAAGACATGCTTTAACAAGGTTACATCGACTTGCTTTAGATTGAATCCAAAAGGCTTCTTCCTGTTTTACATGTGTAACGATACAGTCAGCTGATGGTTCAGTAGGATACATAGTTAATGTGTCAGAATATATAACACTTCATTTTGTTCACCCTTTTTAGAACCTCCACAAACATGGATGACCTGGTAGAAGTGACCTCAGTCACCAACCAGACCAACATTAATGATAATATGACTCACTGTGATCAGGTCAACACATCAGCCCGCTTCTTAATGCCAGTCTACAGTCTTGTGTTTCTGGTGAGTATCAAATATTCAGATCACAGTCATGTTCTCTCCTCCTCCGTATGCCAATCAGCACACATGTTAATCTCTTAAAAACCTGTTCCTCCTGTTTCCTCTCCAGGTGGGTTTGGTCCTCAACAGCTTCACCATGAAGGTTTACTTCTGCTCAGCTCAGCAGCAGGTGTCCAGCATCATGATGGTCTACCTGAAGAACCTGGCAGTCTCCGACTTTCTGCTCTGCCTCTGTCTCCCCTTCCGCATCATCAAGTACATCAGCAACTCCATCAACTTCCACCTGGTCTACTGCACCTTTGGAGTCTCCCCCTTTTACCTCAACATGTACGCCAGCATCCTGTTCATGGGCTACATCGCTGCAAACAGGTAGGCCCCCCACCCTAGACTCAAATCATGCAGTTTATCAGTTCAGTTAACACTTTTAAAAAGTTTTAATGCTTTGTTCGTCTACACATTATCTTTATACTGACTCTACAGAGCAACAGCAGCAATTACAGGTGTAAGTACTTACAGTCAAATGAAAAACCTCATTTAAAACTCAGACTACACAGATGAAACTTGAATCAAATCTGAATTATATTTACATTTTCAAACAACAATCTGGGCAGTTAAATTAATAGATCGTAATTCACTGAACAAAGACAAGAGGTTTATACAACTTGCAAGATTTCATCAAGATAATGTTTGCTAATGTACCAACCGGATGTTACCTTGATTTAAGGTTCTGGATTCCCAGCCACACCAACACAATGAGAACAACAGATGTTAAATAAAAATAGATGCATTTCATTTCCTTCTTTAAATGGTTAAAATATGACAGTAGTTATTAAATGTTAAAACAAGGCAGCAGTCCATTTTTTTTTTTTAAAAAAAGTGTTCGAGCCTCAGTCTAAGGCAATCCTCCAATACCAGTCCAGTATATCCACCACCGGGATTTCCTTGATGCCCAGTCATCTGTCAGAAGCCAGTGTCTATGGTCGGAAGGCAGAGTCACTTCAGCCGTGTGATCCACGGGTTCAGCTCCAGTGTTTCTGTGCCGCCGTCTGCTGCTATGAAGGTGAATACTACAATCAGTGTGCAGCCTGTTCAATGGCTGGAATCTCAAGCCGAAATGGCCATCGGAATAAGTCACTTCCCTTTATCAGAAGTACATGAGGCCCATCAACCAGTCATGCCACCGCTGGTACTGCTCCGCAGGAGTCTTGGAGGTCCCCACAGCCAGGCCTGGAAAAGGTGAGTGACTGTCACAGCCCACGGATGACAGCCACTGTAGGAGGATGAGGATGAGGATGAGGATGAGGATGAGGATGAGGAGGGAGAAGAGACAGCATCTGCTCTCTCTGGGCACCATGTTGCATCTGGCCTCTGCTTAAGAAGTGTGGGAATAACAAACTAATTGATGAGGCTCAGGTGTGTCTGCCTGCAGCAGGTGTCCTTGATTAAACAGTCCATGATCCCATAGTCCATGCCTCACCCTAACAGCAAATCCACTTTCAAAACAAAAAACACTACATGCATATAAAGATAAAAGTAATCAAGCATGCATCAAAACACAAATATATAAGGATCTGAACATGTGTAACCAAAAGCACTGTTTTGCAGTGCATGACACTTGCATTAGGAGAGATATTTGTGTTTGTCAACTTCACCCAAAGTTTGAATGTAGCCCTTTCAATCATATTTTTCATTTGAAACCGGTTACATTTTATATTATACAAGTTCAAGTTAGTTTATCTTCCCATATACACAGACACAGAAATCAAGCCTGTTGGAATTCCTGCAAACTGAAGTGGTCATGAGCTTTCTCCATGTCCTTGTCCTTCTCCTGAAATTATCTGCTGACGCCTGCCTCTCTTCTCTCCAGGTATCTGAAGATCATCCATCCTTTAGGAAATCACATCCTTCAGACAGTGCAGGCTGCCCGCATCATCTCCACAGTGACCTGGGTTTTCCTCCTGGCCATTACGACCTCCTACATCACCCTGTTGCTCCTCACCAAACCGGAATTGACCATTGTGCCTGACACCTGTGATGCCTTCCTAAGCGCCCAAGTTGTATTTTTCTACAAAATCATCCACACCTGCTCCGCTGCCACCTTCTTGTTTGTTCTTGTCTCCCTGGTCTTCTTCTACTACAGCGCCTCCCGCAGTGTGTTGCTGGCACAGCAGAGGCAGCCAGCATCCTCCAGCTGCAAGAAGCTCATGAAGTCACGCAAGAAAATGTTGGTGCTGGTCAGCGTCTTCTGTGTTTGTTTCGTGCCGTACCACCTGGTTCGCCTTCCCTACACCTTCCTGAGGAGGTGGTGCTCTTTGAGACAAATGATGTACTACCTGAAGGAACTGACCATCCTGTTTTCAGTTCTCAACATCTGCCTGGATCCACTCATCTACTTCATCTTTTGTGAGGCGTTCCGGACTCAGCTGAGACGACCACATGACAAGAAGGCAAGGAGGCACAGTGAAGGATAAAGGCACTGGTATGTTATATAGGCCACACTCTAGCAACACAGCTGATGGTGATTAGATAATCATGTTCCACCATTAGGGTGAGAAAAACAATCAAAAAGGCCTTCAGAATATCAAAACTTTTAACAAACAGTGACAAGAACCGCAGCCAATCAATTCTCTTCAAATAAACTAACAAAAACCTATGTTTCATACCACATTTAGAGATTTCTCTTTGGTTAAGCACATTGAAATATGTTTTAAAAATACATTTATGTTGAATAGGTTTCTAATAGATATACAGAAAAAGTTACAAACCTCCCATTTTTCTTAACAATTTCAACAGCGTTTTTATTGTATTTTCACCTTTTCATTGTTTGTCAACATGTTTTAAATCCTCCAGTGACACATTTGTTTTACTGGTTTCAGTCAAACTGAAGCCTGTTTGCAGTGTCAACATAACTCAGCTCATATCAGATCAGTGTGAACAACAGTCCTTCACACCAACATTGTCCAATGGACCAAAATATCACAAAACACACACACACACACACACACACACACACACACAGAGGAACCTTTGTACCTTTTGGCTCTTTCTGCTTTCACTTTTGTACTCCTGCTGTTTTGCTTTGTACATTTTTGCTGTTGGTTGAAGCCTTGTATTGTTTGTACATGATTTTAAATAAATTTATGTGACAATGATATCCCCTGCAGAGATGTTCTGTTATTAATTAAAGGTATAATCTGTAATAATTCCTCGTTAAAATATGTAAAAACAACTAGACCTATGTTCTATATGTTGTTGAGTTGTGTTCTTACATTATCCCAAATGTTTCCAACAGTTTTCAAACCCAGAGAAATCTGTCATTTAATAAAAGTAACGGACCGTTTCATTTGGTTGCCTGTCAATGGCGTCATACGTCCTCTAACACAGAGTAGACTAACATTAGCACAAGATGCATGCTTCGGTGCCGTGTTAGTCCGCTACAATGGTGTCTAGCAAAGAGTAACTTAAACACGTACAAGATAATACATAAGCATTGTGTTTGTTCCACACAAACTGTTATAAATGGACTTTAATTCAGTTTTAATCCACATTTTCATGATAAATTTAGGTTGTTTTTAACTTGATCTTTTAGCTGGAAGAAGAGTTTTAGTCACTGGACGTTATCAAGAAATAAACTGGGCAAACGTCAGCAGCAGCCCTTCCAGGAAGTCCATGATCACCAAACATCACAAGAGAAATATTGATTTTTTTAGGTGAAACAGCTTTAAATAGTATTTTTAACTATTTCAGTCTGCTTGTACTTTTGTTTTTGGAGAAGCAGAGAACTCTGCGGATAATTCGACTCCCGGGAGAAACCGGACAAACGTCTGGATCCAAAGTTATAAGAGAAATAAACTGAACAAGTGTTAGCAGTAGCTCAGCTAACAGCCCGTATCTGATGTCCATGGATTGCCATGCATCATCAGAGAAACACTGATCTTTTAGATGAAACAGCTTTATTCAGTGTTTTTACCTGTAATCACCGGGTCCGTTTGTTCTGGAGAGGAGGAGACCTCTGCGAGCAGTTCGGCTGCCGGTATAAACATCCTGAACCATGAACACCGGAGTCACGGTGTCCGCGATGAAGCTGATTAACAACAAAGACAACAACTTCTATGATCCCTTGCTACTTCACACTGTCATCTCACTCTGTCTTTTGTTATTGTTTTGATTGAGAGACCCCTAGCGGCTGAAATTACATATTGTGCGTTTAAAGGATCATTTAATAGTTTATTAAAACTCCTAGTTTTGTCTGTCATTTATATCTATAATAGTAGTAATTTAATTGCTGAGATCTGAGAACAAAGTTACGCCGCTGATAACAAGTCACACAGGGCAGGAAGTCTATGTCAGAAGTGGGCCAGATCACAGCAACAGCTCAGTCGGGCTGGAAAACCTCTGCACATTAAACATGTTTGCAGATGAGCCACTGATGCTTCTGACCCATAAAGGCCTAAATTCAGCTGTATGATCTGAATCTTATGATATTTTGTCTCAATAAAAGCATCGCTGCCCCCCTCTTTGAGGTGTATGTTAACATCATTAGTAAGATTAAATATGTCGTGTCTGTTTCCTGTTCTGGTAAACATGAACCAACTTTGACTGTCCAACTTTAGCTTTCAGAGTTTCATTCTTCATCAAACAGGAAGAACAAAAATATCGACCAAAGGTCATAACTTAACACTTTAGCAATGTGTTAAAATACCAAATAACTCTCAGTCATGAACCAAATTTAGAACAAAAAGGATCCATAAATGTGTGCATTTGATGAGGAAGCACTTTTAAAATAAGAAATAACCAACACCGATCAATCTACACAAAGACTGATCAGTAACCATGAACAGTGGTGGAAGAAGTACTCAAAACTGCAGTAAAAGTACCAATACAGCAATATAAAAATACTCCATTACAAGTAAAAGTCCTCCATGAAAAAGTATTATGAGCTTGATGTAGTTAAAGTGTTGCAGTAAAAGTAGTGGTTTGGTCCCTCTGACTGATATATTATTATATATGACATCATTAGATTATTAATACTGAAGCATCAGTGTTAGAGCAGCATGTTACTGTTGTAGCTGCTGGAGGTGGAGCTAGTTTACACTACTTGAATACTATTAATCTTTGTTTATGATGTGATTAATGTTATAGTTGTATGTGTCTAATTTTTTGGATTTTGGCGGTCCAGTCTGAGTCTAAAGTCCTGGCTGATTTGTATTCCCACTCCGCTGCTGTAGTAACACAACAACAGCCCCAGTAAAACTTAACTCCTTATTTCTTTTGTGATCCTCCAGAACACAATGAGCAAAAACAGGGACTGAAATAGCCTCTGAACAGCATGCAGTAACCACAGACTCAGCTCTTCCTGTCCTGTGAACGCTGCACAGGAGGAGACATTAAAGCAAACAGTTTCTATCAGAGATCTCTGCTGACAGACAGACAGGTGAGTGCTGCAAATATCTCACCTTCAGTTCTTTGTGCTTCTACAACTTTTATATTAAAATTTGCAGTGTCTTTTTAAATAATATATAAAATTTAATATATTTTCCAAGACAACTTAAGATAAAAACGGTTTTAAACTCTTGACACTGGGCACAGAGTATAAATAGTTAACCACAGTCCATGTCCGTGTCAATTTTGAAGTGAAGTTTTCACACAGTTAATTTTAACACAGGGCTGGTCTGAACCAGTTTACAGCTTGTAGAGAATATAAGGTGTGAGCACACATATGAGCACAATGTAAATTACTTACTCTAAAATGCATACTCTTCTTGTGTAACAATACAGCTACATAGTTAATGTGTCAAACTATATTTAAAGCTATACAGATGATATAATTGTGTTTACCCTTCTTAGAATGTCTACAAACATGGGTGACCTGGTAGGAGTGGCAGTGACTCCAGTCACCAACCAGACCAACAATAATGATAATACGACTCAGTGTGATCAGGTCAACCCATCAGTCCGCTTCTTCTTCATGCCGGTCTACAGTCTGGTGTTTCTGGTGAGTGTCAAATATTCAGATTACAGTCACTTTCCCTCCTCCTCCGTATGCCCATCAGCATAAATGTTAATCTCTTAAAAACCTGTCCTGAGTTCCTCCTGTTTCCTCTCCAGGTGGGTTTGGTCCTCAACAGCTTCACCATGAAGGTTTACTTCTGCTCAGCTCAGCAGCAGGTGTCCAGCATCATGATGGTCTACCTGAAGAACCTGGCAGTCTCCGACTTCCTGCTCTGCCTCTGTCTCCCCTTCCGCATCATCAACTACATCAGCAACTCCATCACCTTCCGCCTGGTCTACTGCACCTTTGGACGCTCCACCTTTTACCTCAACATGTACGCCAGCATCTTGTTCATGGGCTACATCGCTGCAAACAGGTATGCCTCCCACCGTACACTCCAACAAACCATGCAGTTTATCAGTGCAGTTAACATTTTTTAGAAAAGTTTTAATGCTTTTTTCTATATGCCTGCACATTATCTTTATACTGACTCTACAGAGCAGTCAAATAAAAAAAAACTCACTTCAAACTCAGAAAATACAGATGAAAACTGAATTTAATCTGAATTATATTTACAGTTTCAAACAAGATATACCGTTCAATAAATTAACAGATCTAAATCCACTCAACAAAGACTATATCTAGGCAACAATGATTCCAAGGCAACTGGATTTAAATTTGTCTTATGAGGACGTTTTGCCTCTCATACAAGCAGCTTCATCAGTTCGTAACACATCGGTCTGACTAGTGAGGAGCAGAACTGATGAAGCCGCTTGTATGAGAGGCAAAACGTCCTCATAAGACAAATCTAAGTCCAGTTGCCTTGGAATCATTGTTGCCTAGAGATAAATATGACATGGACAAATGAGAATATACACAAACAAAGACTATTGGAAATCCTGCAATATGAAATGTTCATGAGCTTTCTCCATGTCCTTGTATCATTACCGGAGTAAAGAGCTGGTCCTCTCCTCTAGAACTAATTTGTATCACTGTTATTCAGTGAAATGATCTGCAGACGGCTGCCTCTCTTCTTTCCAGGTATCTGAAGATCATCCATCCTTTAGGAAATCACATCCTTCAGACAGTGAAGGCTGCGCGCATCATCTCCACAGTAACCTGGGTTTTCCTCCTGGCCATAACGACCTCCTACATCACCCTGTTGCTCCTCACCAAACCACAATTCACCATTATCCCTGACACCTGTGATGCCTTGCGAAGCGTCCAGGTCAATGTGTTCTACAAAATCATCCACATGTTCTTTGCTGGCATCTTCCTGGTCGTCCTTGTCTCCCTGGTCTTCTTCTACTACAGCGCCTCCCGCAGTGTGTTGCTGGCACAGCAGAGGCAGCCAGCATCCTCCAGCTGCAAGAAGCTAATGAAGTCACGCAAGAAAATGTTGGTGCTGGTCAGCGTCTTCTGTGTTTGTTTCGTGCCGTACCACCTGGTTCGCCTTCCCCATGCGTTCCTGAGGAGGCAGTGCTCTTTGAGACAAGTGATGTACTACCTGAAGGAGCTGACCATCCTGTTGTCAGTTCTCAACATCTGCCTGGATCCACTCATCTACTTCATCTTTTGTGAGGCGTTCCGGGTTCAGCTGAGACGTCCACACGGCAAGAAGGCAAGGAGGCACAGTGAAGGGCAGCTGAGAGCCACAAACAATGAGCCATCGCTCAGCACATTGATAAGGCAAAGTGATGGACCGTAACTGATCATTCTGTTGATTTTCTATATTTTTCTAATTGAGAGCAGAAAAAAATATTGCATACTCTGGTTCCATATGTATTTCTCTTTTATTCGGATGATTTTTCAGCCCTCAGGCCTTCTTCAAATTCAACAATCATAGTGGGACAACGGCACTGGTATGTCATATAGGCCACACTCTAGTAACACAGCTGATGGTCATTAGATAATCATGTTCCACCATTAGGGTGACAAAAACAATCAAAACACCTTCAGAAGATCAAAACTTTTAACAAACATTGACAGGAACTACAGCCAATTAATTCTGTTCAAATAAACTGACAAAAACCAATATGTTTCAAACCACATATAGAGCTTTAAATTTGACATTATGATTCCTTTGGTTAAGCACATTCAAATATGTTAAAAATACATTTCTGATAAATAGGTTTCTAATAGATATACAGAAAAACAAACCCTCCATTTTTCACAACAAGCTCAAAAGAGTATTTATTGTATTTTCACCCTTTCAGTGTTGGTCGACGCATTTGAAATCCTCCAGTGATGCAGCTGTTTTCCTGGTTTCAGTCAAACTGAATCCATAGTAGTATAGTACTTGACTTTACTGCTTATATCTGAGAAGGAAGTCTCAGTCAGAAGTGGGCCAGATCACAGGAACATCTCAGTCTAATGTGGGCCAGAAACGGGATGGAAAACCTCTGCACATAAAACATGTTTGCAGACGAGCCACTGATGCTTCTGACCCATAAAGGCCTAAATTCAGCTGTATGATCTGAATTTTTGTCACACTGTGGTGAAATTTAGTTGGGTTTTTTTCCTGTTTTATTGTTGAAAAGTTATTTCCCCTTGTTTCAGGTCACTTGCCCTTCCTCATGTGTCTGTCTGATTACCTCAAGTGTTGCCACCTGCCCCCTGCCCCCCCTGCTCCCCTTCAGTTCTGTCTTGGTTGGTTCATTTTGCTCCATGTCTTGTCCGTGTGTTCAAAGTTTTTTTGCCATGAAATAAAGGAGTATTTTCCACAAGATCTCTGCGCTTGAGGCCTGCCGTCTTCCAACACTTATGACAATTTTGTGCTATTTTGGCTCAATAAAAGCATTGCTGTCCCCCTCTTTGAGGTGTATGATAACATCATCAGTAAGATTAAATATGTCCTGTCTGTTTCCTGTTCTGGTGAACATGAACCAATTTTGATTGTACATATTTAGCCTTCAGAGTTTCATTCTTTATCAAACAGGAAGTAAAAATTTCATGATCATAGCTGATAACTTTAGCAAGTATTTTAACACTTTCGCAATGTGTTAAAATACCAAATAACTCTCTCAGTCATGAACCAAATTTAGAACAAAAATGTGTGCATTTGAAGAGGAAACCTTTTTAAAATAAGAAATAACCAACACCGATCAATCTACACAAAGACTGATCAGTAACGATGAACAGTGGTGGAAGAAGTACTCAAAACTACAGTAAAAGTACCAATACAGCAATATAAAAATACTCCATTACAAGTAAAAGTCCTCCATGAAAAAGTATTATGAGCTTGATGTAGTTAAAGTATTGCAGTAAAAGTAGTGGTTTGGTCCCTCTGACTGATATATTATTATATATATGACATCATTAGATTATTAATACTGAAGCATCAGTGTTAGAGCAGCATGTTACTGTTGTAGCTGCTGGAGGTGGAGCTAGTTTACACTACTTTATATACAGTTAGCTAGTTTAGATCTTTTAGTCATCAGACGTCTGGATCTTGTGTTATCAGAGCAACAAGCTGAGCAAACGTCAGCCACTCGGCAAACAGCCCCTACTAGACTTCCCGTGCCCGCTGTACAGCATCAGAGAAACTCTCATTTTTAATGTGAAACTGCTTTATTCAGTGTTTTTACCTGTTTTAATCACTAGGTCTGTTTATTTTGGAGAGGAGAGGACCTCTCACATAATTCAGCTCCTGGTAAAAACATCCTCAACACTAGAGTAACCCTATCCCAAAGAAGCTGGTTGTTTAACAATGAAGACAACAACTCCCATGATCCCTTGTTACTTCACACTGTCTTCAAACTCCGTCTTTTGTTATTGTTTTGATTGAGAGACGGCTAGCAGCTGAAATCACATATTGTGTGTTTAAAGGAAATCTGTTTCCAACATGATTCTAGTGTTATAGGGCTCTATGTGTCTGCAGGTGGATTTTGGAGGGCCAGTCTGAGTCTAAAGTCCCGGCTGATTTTTATTCACACTCCGCCGCTGACCACAGCGGAGCTAATCTGATGCTAAGTCACACAGCAACAGCCCAGTAAAACTTAATTATTTATTTCTTTTGTTGTCCTCCAGCACACAATGGACAACAAACAGGAAATGAGATGGCATCTGAACAGCAGTGTAGGTGTTTTCTGAGCCAACATGCAGTAACCACAGATTCAGCTCTTCCTGTCCTGTGAACGCTGCACAGAAGGAGGCATTAAAGCAAACAGTTTCTATTGGAGATCTCAGCTGACAGACAGACAGGTGAGTGCTGCAAATATCTCACCTTCAGTTCTTTGTGCTTCTACAACTTTTATATTCAAATTTGCAGTGTATATACAATATAATATATTTTCCAAGACAACTTAAGATAAAAACTGTTTTAAACTCTTGACACTGGGCACAGAGTATAAATAGTTAACTACAGTCCATGCCCATGCCAATTTTGAAGTGAAGTTTTCACACAGTTAATTTTAACATAGTGCTGATCTGAACCAGTTTACAGCTTGTTGAGAATATAAGGTGTGAGCACATGTATGAGCACAATGTCAATTACAACTTTTATATGCTCCCATTTCCTTTGTATTATCTCACTTTGACTGCTTTCTGTGCTGACAAGCTGATTGTGAATTGCATCACGGCTGGACTTGTCACATTCTCCGTAGTTATTGTATTTCGCCACAGCTATCTGATGTTTAAAGTACTCCTCCCTACCTATCTCACCAAAATGTCGACACATTTTACAAAATACCACATCCTTACTAATTCTGTACTCTAAAATGCATACTTCTTATACCAGTGTGAGGAGAAGCTCCTGGCCTTGTGTCCAAAAACTGAGATGGGGTACTGTTTGAGTTTGGGTTTTGTTGCTGCTTCATCTATAGCTGACAGGTCCACCACTGGAGTTAACGAGGCAGTGGCAGGTGGATAAGATTGATGAAAAAAAGATGAGAATGGACATACATCCTTGAGAACATGACTGACTTTCACCTAGGTGAAACTAGCAGTCTTGTCCTTCAGTTATAGCATCTTCTGGCATTGGCTTGATTTTCACTGGTATATGAGGATGGTTTTGGAGACACCTGTGATGACGAGGCATAGGCAGTTCAGGATTCTGGCAATTCTGTTCTTCTACTCTTTTAAGGTATTTATAAATCAATGCCTGATGTGCCATAACAATGAAGTAATTTAGCTGTAGCCAATGATAAAAGGTTTTTCAATCAACTTTTTTGGCCATCATCTACTTCTGTTGGGCCTGGGCTTAACTGGCAGGGGGCAATGGTCCAGACTTCACATATGATAGTAGCCTAATAAATGTTTTTCACTTTTTTTAGAAAGGTGAAAGGAAAGCCAAACTTTTTTTAGTATTTATTTTGTATTTAAGTATTAATTTTAATAATTAAAAATAAAAGTTAAGAAGATATAGTCAGTCATTTAGGATGGGCCAGTGATACAAGTGGACTGGCCCAGGCCTGTTAGGCCCACCCCCAACTCTGCGTCTGCTATACTTCCTCTGCAGATCAACAGGAAAACACTGCCCAAGGAAACAAAAATAGACATTTTGATGCTGTGTCTTCTTCATGACGACACAGATAAAGGTCAGTTCTTTGAAATGGGTGTTTATTGCTGGGGCACGTCTTGTTTCTCTGATGCCTCCACACCTTAGTCACGCCATGAGAACTCATTGTCATGAAAGAGGTTCTTGAGTCCTTCAGAGTCTTATGAAAGTCATTTTGACTGTCTGCTTTGGCTTCATACATCAATAATTAAAACACTGAATGCAATATAGCAGATATTCAAGAGAGACCTTTGCTCGCATTTGATCCTGCACAAAGTTATATTTAGGGCCTGAGCCTGAAAGGGCGAAGACCTTATTGCTTAAGCTGGTTATTAAGCTGGTGTGCCACATTCAGCTTATAATGCGTTTCAATGGGAGAGGCTTTTCCTGAGCATGCCAACTTTCTGTCAATTAAGGGCTACCGTGTAAACTATAAGTTACACGACTTTAAAACCTGTACCAATGGACTTGCGATGAAAATTCCTACAAAAATCTGATATTTTCAGTCCAATTCGGCCAAAGGTTATGGCCTCTTTGTACTTCTTTACACAGGAGAAAAACTCTTCTCTTCTCTCTTCTCTGTGCTCTCCCTGCAGCTTGCAGTGGGTGGAGTCGACACCTGACTGTAGCTCTAAAGGAGACATGCAATGAGGCTGCCTGATTAGTAATACAGTGCTGTAGATAAATAAACATAACTACATTTTGAAACTTTGTACTGTAGTTTTCCCTTATTATATATGATAGATGACTTATATGACTATTCCTCTGTCTCCACTTGGTGTTTCTTTTGTCTCTACACAACAAATTGTCCATTCAAATACAAGAGTATTTCTCGGTGTCTGCCTGTAGTTTCTAAGTGTCTCTGCACACTTAATAGTACACATTTCAATCTCACTTTTATCCGGTGATGTGGGTTAAAAGTCTTTACTTTTCTAAACATGGACTTGAGGAAAATTAGGATACTCATTTCGTTTACACTTTTCGTTTTCTACATATTAATTCAAATTACAATAAAGGGTACAATACTTGCATAATTTTGATAACACTGCTGTGAGGCACACACACATCTCATTCTGCAAAAAATTGTCATTCTCACACTATTGACATTTGATGTTTCACCATGACAGCTGAAGTTGCTGTAACTTAATTGTACATGCTCCTATCTACTCTGCACTTTACATGACTGCCCAGTCACACCCCTCAGCCCGGGTCCCGAGACATCCATGCGAGTGTTACAGATGCCATGTCCCGGCGTACTTGCAGTGCGAAGGCCTGCCCAACGCTGCTTGCAGCTTTAATTAAATTTGTTGTTGTGGTACTATGAACATTAATTCCAGAACAGAAACATGGAAATACAAACAATAGACTAATGCACTATTGCAGGGGACTAGACACTCAGCACAGAGGGGGCAGAGCATTCTCGAGGGGCTCTTCTGATAAAAATAATTTTAAAATTCTTACATTAAAAGTCACTCATTTAGCCGATATATTGATGATCTCCCTCAACAGTGTCATGGTGTAGAACTACAAATGTATGCAGATGACACTGTTGTCTACACACATGCAAAAACAGCAGAGTCAGCTGCTGCTAAACTGACAATCTCATTGGAAAGGATCACACATTGGCTTGATCAATCATGTCTAAATGTAAACAAGACAAAAGGTATGTTTTTCTCTAAAACAATTGTACAGTCTCCCAATGCTGATGTTGTTATCAAAGGTGAAGAGATAGAAATAGTTACTGGTTTTAAATAAGATGTTACACTGGATCTGAACTTTATGAAACATGTTAGAAAACTGCTAAAAACCATAAAGTACAACTTAGCAAATTTTAGACATATTACAAACTCTCTCTCTTTGGATGCAGTCAAGATATTTATGCAGCTATGATTCTTTCCCATATGTATTATTGTATCTCATGTTGGGGGCAGGTTGGAGAAACAGCCATAAAACCTCTTCAGTTATTATACAAACAAACTTTAAAAACTCTGGACAAAAAGCCAATGCATTTCAATCACTGTAGGGTACTGGAGAACTAAAATTTACTGAGTTTTGACAATTTTAGACTACTCTCAAATTTCTGCCTGTTTATACAATTTTAAATGTTTTGTCCTCCTTCACCATGTGACTTTGTGTTCACTCACTCAGTAAGGTCTGTTAGATCCTCCAGAATATCCTCTATACAAGATTGTACCAGACCATTTCATCACACTGCATTAGCCAGTATGAACAGGAGGAATGATTACAGCAAGGAAATGCTCTTTCTGGAGACCTGACTGATGGAAAAAGGCCTCCTGGACTTGCTTTAGATTGAATCCAAAAGGCTTCTTCTTGTCATGTGTAACGATACAGTCAGCTACATAGTTAATGTGTCAAATTATATTTAAAGCTTTAAAGATGATATAATTGTGTTTGCCCTTCTTAGAATGTCTACAAACATGGGTGACCTGGTAGGAGTGGCAGTGACTTCAGTCACCAACCAGACCAACAATAATGATAATATGACTCACTGTGATTAGGTCGACACATCAGCCCATCCCTTCTTCATGTTGGTCTACAGTCTGGTGTTTTTGGTGAGTGTCAAATATTCGGATTACAGTCACATTCCCTCCTCCGTATGCAAATCAGAATACATGTTAATCTCTTAAAAACCTATCTTGAGTTCCTCCTGTTTCCTCTCCAGGTGGGTTTGGTCCTCAACAGCTTCACCATGAAGGTTTACTTCTGCTCAGCTCAGCAGCAGGTGTCCAGCATCATGATGGTCTACCTGAAGAACCTGGCAGTCTCCGACTTCCTGCTTTGCCTTGATCTCCCCTTACGCATCATCAACTACATCAGCAACTCCATCAACTTCCACCTGATCTACTGCATGTTTGGAATCACCACCTTTTACCTCAACATGTCCGCCAGCATCCTGTTCATGGGCTACATCGCTGCTAACAGGTAGGCCTTCCACCCTAGACTTCAACAAACTATGTAGTTCATCAGTTCAGTTCACACTTTTTGTAAATGTTTGAATGCTTCTTTTCTATATGCCTGCATATCATCTTTATACTGACTCTACAGAGCAGTCAAATAAAAAAACTAACTTCAAACTCAGAAAATACAGATGAAAACTGAATTTAATCTCAATTATATTCACAGTATCAAACAAGCTATACCATTCAAGAAATTAACAGATCTAAATCCACTCAACAAAGACTCTACAAGACTATTTGTATTTGTTAACTAAAATTTGAATGCAGCCCTTTCACTTATATTTTTAATTTGAAATAAGTTACATTTTACAAGTGAGTTTATCTTCACATATGCACAGACACAGAATACAAGCACACTGGAATTCCTGCAAGCTGAAATGTTCATGAGCTTTCTGCATGTCCTCGTATTGCAGGAGTAAAGAGCTGGTCCTCTCCTCTAGAACTAATATTGGAATCTTCATTCCTCATGAAATCTGTGGTTTGACAATTTGTATCACTGTTATTCAGTGAAATTATCTGCTGATGCCTGCCTCTCTTCTCTCCAGGTATCTGAAGATCATCCATCCTTTAGGAAATCACATCCTTCAGACAGTGCAGGCTGCCTGCATCATCTCCACAGTAACCTGGGTTTTCCTCCTGGCCATTATGGCCTTCTACATCACCCTTTTGCTCCTCACCAAACCACAGTTGACCATTGTCCCTGACAGCTGTGATGCCTTTCGAAGCGCCCAGGTCACTGTGTTATACAGAATCATCCACACGTTCTCCACTGCCGTCTTCCTGTTCGTCCTCGTCTCCCTGGTCTTTTTCTACTACAGAGCCTCCCGCAGTGTGTTGGTGGCACAGCAGAGGCAGCCAGCATCCTCCAGCTGCAAGAAGCTAATGAAGTCACGCAAGAAAATGTTGGTGCTGGTCAGTGTCTTCTGTGTTTGTTTCGTGCCGTACCACCTGGTTCGCCTTCCCTACGTGTTCCTGAGGAGGTGGTGCTCTTTGAGACAATTGATGTACTACCTGAAGGAGCTGACTGTCCTGTTGTCAGTTCTCAACATCTGCCTGGATCCACTCATCTATTTCATCTTTTGTGAGGCGTTCCGGACTCAGTTGAGATGTCCACATAGCAAGAAGGCAAGGGGGTGCAGTGAAGGGCAGCCGAAAGCCACAAACAATGAGACATCGCTCAGCACATCAACTAGGCAAACTGAAGGGCTGTAACTGAAAGGATCATTCTGGTGATTTTCTATATTTTTCTTATTGAGAGCAAGAAAAAAGTGTTGCATACTCTACAACAACAGGTATGTTGTTGGCCACACCTTAGTAACACAGCTGATGGTGATTAGATAATCATGTTCCACCATTAGGGTGAGAAAAGCAATCAACGGCCTTCAGAAGATCAAAACTTTTAACAAACATGACAGGAACTGCAGCCAATCAATTCTCTTCAAATAAACTGACAAAACCTATATGTTTCATACAACATTTAGAGATTTAAATTTTACATTATAATCCCTTTGGTTAAGCACATTCAAATATCTTTAAAAATGTTGAATGGGTTTCTAATAAATATACAGAAAAAGTTATAAACTTTCCATTTTTCACAACAAATTCAATAGAGTTTCTATTGTATTTTCACCCTTTCACTGATGAAATCCTTCCAGTGATGCAGATGTTTTCCTGGTTTCAGTCAAAATAAAGTCTGTTTACAGTCACACACAGACATCTCGGCTCATATCATAAAGAGCTTCATCTAGAACTGCTCCATGTAAAAGTGCCCTGAGATGACTTTGTGTTGTGATTTGGCACTAAATAAATAAAATTGAATTGAATTGAACTGAATATCAGATCAGTGTGAACAACAGTCCTTCACACCGACACTGCAGCAGTGTGTTCACATAAGTATCCTGTCATTTCACACAAAAACATCATGAGTGTAAATCCCCTCTGTTTGTATATAGTTTGATTCTTGCTTTTTATCCTTCATTGGGAAAGAAAGAAACCATCCTTTTCTTAATTATTTCCCTACATACAATATCACAAAACACACACAGAGGAGCCTTTCTACCTTTTGGCTCTTTCTGCTTTAAGTTTTGTACTCCTGCTGTTCTGCTTTGTACATTTTGTAGCTGTCGATTGTTCGTACATGATTGATTGATTAAAGTCTGTAATACTGTATAGCTGGTGAACATGCGTGTGGCAGAATGGCTCCACAGCACCCCCTACAATTTCAACAAAGCAGCCCCAGTGCCGCATTAAACTTACATGAACACATGTAGCATGCCAGGACGCACAAAATATTCTCTTGGACCTATAGCTTAAACCCAACAGGAAGTCAGCCATTTTATATTCAGTGATCAATTTTGGCAATTTTGAATGTATTTTAAACAAACTCCTCCTACAGAATTCATTATAATGACTTTAAAATCAGTGTGTGTCACCTAGACTACATTGTGATCAAAAGTTATCAAAAGATTTAGTTGTGGTAGTAGCATGTGGCAGTGATGTGGTGTTGAGTTCTGATGTCTCACCCTGACTGAGGAAATTGCTATCACTTTAGTGTACATGGTTGGACCTGCCTGAAACTTCACGTTTGAAAACAGTTGAAGCCTTAACACATCTACATGCCAATATTCAGCCAGTGATGCAAACTGGCTCCAAAGCACCCCCTACAACATTTCAATGCAGCAGCCCCAGCAAAAGGTAAAATAGTGGACCAAGGAAGTGATGTTTATCTCTTTCTTGCATTGTCTGAAAACAGCCTGGGTTCTGTGACAGAAGCCCTTCGACTGCAACGCACCCCACATGTGCAAGGGTGCAAGGACCCGATCATTGCTGCTTGCAGCTTTAATATTATTTATGACATCATTAGATTATGAAACATCAGTGTGTCAGCAGCATGTTACTCTTGCAGGTGCTGGAATGAAAGCATGTGAGAAGTTTAGAGGGAAAAATCACTCTTTGGTGGAGCTGTTAACAACTCATAGACATGTGAAATGTGACCCCGACTACACACTGCTTGTTGTAAGACGTCAAAAGACAAAAAGGTTGGAAAGCACTGGTTTCATCTTTAACAATGTGTTGTATTTTAAAAGCTTGTTATATCATCCATTGTGTCAAATCTTCATGTGAAAAGTAACTAAAGCTGTTAAATAAATGTAGTGGAGTAGAAAGTACAATATTTCCCTCTGAAATGGAGAAAGTAGCATCACATGGAAATACAGGAAATAAAGTACAAGTACCTCAAAACTGTACCTGAATACAGTACTTAGTTACTCCCCATCACTGTGCACATACAGGACCAAGTTTGTGTCTTTAAACCACAGCAGAGACCCCTCCTAATATTGTTGTTCATTATTTGATATTTATTGTCATTGTATGTATATTTTGCACGTATTTGTATCAAACACATTTTGTAAATAAATTGCTGAACATCTTAAATGTAGATATTGTGAAATGAGATGTTGGTATTTTGTTTTTACATCAGACTCAAACTGTAGCAAAAATGTTCTTACTGTATTTTTTGTTGTCCAACTCCTGGACTTCTTCAGCAGGACATGGACTGACTGCACTGAAGTTAGTAACGATATCACAGAGCAGACTGAAAATATGAAGAGTACAGGACATGTTAAGTCCATACAAAATATAGTTTCACAAAAGGGATTTCTTATTTAGAGGAAGCATGATGCAAAACTATGAAATCAATGCTTGAATGTTAAGTGTCCTTTTGTCTCAAACAATGAAGCATGCAATGTTCAGTTTATTTGATTTTCAACCACACATGAACTCACACATATAGCTGAATAAAAGATTGTCTCTTAACAGTTCAGTGCAAGTCAAACATACATATGAGCAAAAGAGAACACAATATATATATATATATATATATATATATATATATATATATATATATATATATATATATATATATATATATATACAACAAATACAGACCTCTACTTCCCTGAGTAGCAAAATAAGTTAAAACATTGTAGATAAAAAAAAACTTTGAAGTATGGTGCTTGGTTCATGTTACTTTAACGTAAAAAATGTTCTTGTGTATATAGTACATAACCAATCATAATATAACATGACACAACATATTTTGTCTTACTTACATGATTTGACATAATAGTACATAACCAATCATAATATAACATGACACAACATACTTTGTCTTACTTACATGATTTGACATAATACATAACATATCATTACATAATATGACACAATATACTTTGTCTAACATACATGATGTGAAATAATAATACATAATGTATCATGACACAACATGACAATATATACTTTGTCTTACATACATGATGTAACATAATAATACATAACCAATCATAATATAACATGACACAACATACTTTGTCTTACTTACATGATTTGACATAATAGTACATAACCAATCACAGTATAACAGGACACAACATACTTTGTCTAACATACATGATGTGAAATAATAATACATAATGTATCATGACACAACATGACAATATATACTTTGTCTTACATACATGATGTAACATAATAATACATAACCAATCATAATATAACATGACACAACATACTTTGTCTTACTTACATAATTTGACATAATAGTACATAACCAATCATAGTATAACGGGACACAACATACTTTGTCTTACTTACATGATTTGACATAATAATACATAACCAATCATAGTATAACGGGACACAACATACTTAGTCTTACTTACATGATTTGACATAATAGTACATAACCAATCATAGTATAACATGGCACAACATACTTTGTCTTACTTGCATGATTTGACATAATAGTATGAAACCAATCATAGTATAACAGGACAAAACATGCTTTGTCTTACATGATTTTAAATAATAATACATATCCAGTCATAGTTTAACAGGGCACAACATACTTTGTCTTACTTACATGATGTGACATAATACATAAGCAATCATAGTATAAAAGGACACAAAATATTTTGTCTTACTTACATGATTTGACATAATAGTACATAACCAATCATAGTATAACAGGACACAACATACTTTGTCTTACTTACATGATTTGACATAATAGTACATAACCAATGATAGTATAACAGGACACAACATACTTTGTCTTACTTACATAATGTGGCAATATAATACATAACCAATCATAGTATAACAGGACACAACATACTTTTCCTTACATATATGATGTATCATACATAACCAATCATAACATGACACAACACACTTTGTCTTACTTACATGATTTGACATAATAATACATAACCAATCACAGTATAACAGGACACAACATACTTTGTCTTACATACATGATGTAACATACATAACCAATAATAACAGAACACAACATATTTTGTCTTACTTACATGATTTGACATAATAGTACATAACCAATCATAGTATAACAGGACACAACATACTTTGTCTTACTTACATGATTTGACATAATAGTACATAACCAATCAAAGTATAACAGGACACAACATACTTTGTTTTACCTACATGATGTGACATAATACATAAGCAATCATAGTATAAAAGGACATGAAATATTTTGTCTTACTTACATGATTTGACATAATAGTACATAACCAATCAAAGTATAACAGGACACGACATACTTTGTCTTACTTACATGATTTGACATAATACATAAGCAATCATAGTATAGAAGGACACAACATATTTTGTCTTACTTACATGATTTGACATAATAGTACATAACCAATCATAGTATAACAGCACACAACATTCTTCGTCTTACTTGCATGATTTGACATAATCGTACATAACCAATCATAGTATGACAGGACACAACATACTTTGTCTTACTTACATGATCTGACATAATAGTACATAACCAATCATAGTATAACAGGACACAACATACTTTTTCTTACATATATGATGTAACATACATAACCAATCATAACATGACACAACATACTTAGTCTTACTTACATGATTTGACATAATAGTACATAACCAATCATAGTATAACATGGCACAACATACTTTGTCTTACTTGCATGATTTGACATAATAGTATGTAACCAATCATAGTATAACGGGACAAAACATGCTTTGTCTTACATGATTTGAAATAATAATACATATCCAATCATAGTATAACAGGGCACAACATACTTTGTTTTACCTACATGATGTGACATAATACATAAGCAATCATAGTATAAAAGGACACGAAATATTTTGTCTTACTTACATGATTTGACATAATAGTACATAACCAATCAAAGTATAACAGGACACAACATACTTTGTCTTTCTTACATGATTTGACATAATAATACATAACCAATCACAGTATAACAGGACACAACATACTTTGTCTTACATACATGATGTAACATACATAACCAATAATAACAGAACACAACATATTTTGTCTTACTTACATGATTTGACATAATAGTACCTAACCATTCATAGTGTAACAGGACACAACATACTTTGTCTTACTTACATGATTTGACATAATAGTACATAACCAATCATAGTATAACAGGACACAAATACTTTGTCTTACATACATGATGTAACATAATACATAAGCAATCATAGTATAACAGGGCACAACATACTTTGTTTTACCTACATGATGTGACATAATACATAAGCAATCATAGTATAAAAGGACACGAAATATTTTGTCTTACTTACATGATTTGACATAATAGTACATAACCAATCAAAGTATAATAGGACACAACATACTTTGTCTTACTTACATGATTTGACATAATACATAAGCAATCATAGTATAGAAGGACACAACATATTTTGTCTTACTTACATGATTTGACATAATAGTACATAACCAATCATAGTATAACAGCACACAACATTCTTCGTCTTACTTGCATGATTTGACATAATCGTACATAACCAATCATAGTATGACAGGACACAACATACTTTGTCTTACTTACATGATTTAACATAATAGTACATAACCAATCATAGTATAACGGGACACAACATACTTTGTCTTACTTACATGATCTGACATAATAGTACATAACCAATCATAGTATGACAGGACACAACGTACTTACAACGCACCGCGGCGGGGCGGACGGCTGCGGCGCGGACGCGCGTCCGGGGGAACCTCTCCCGCGACCCGCTCGGCGGTCGGACGCGTCCGCGTCGGGCTGGGCTTCATCTTCGTCTCAGTCTCCGTCTCGGTCGTCTTCATTTCGTTTGGTTTTCTTTTCTTTTCTTTTTCTTTTCTGCGCCTGTCTACGAGCCTGTTAGTAGATTCGTTTCTTTCGGGGACGCGTAGGCGGGCCAAGACGGACGGACGAACGGACGGACCGACCGGCGGATGGACTGACGGACCGGCGGACGGAGACCCCGGGTCCGTCTGACCCGCGTGCGGCCGGGAGGGTAGCGCGACGGACTGATTCATAGATAGATAGATAGATAGATAGATAGATAGATAGACAGATAGACGGACAGAGGCCTCGGGTCGGTCTGACCTGCGTCCGACCGGAAGGGTAGCGCGACGGACCCAGGGAGGGAGGGACGTACGGACGGACTGACCCTCGTCCAGACGGGAGGGTAGCGCGACGGAGGAAGGGACGGACGGACGGGGACCGCGGGTCGGACGGGAGGGTAGCGCGAAGGGCCGAGGGAGCGACGGACGGACGGACCCGCGGGTCGGACGGACCCGCGTTCGCGACGGGAGGGTAGCGCGAAGGGCCGAGGGAGGGAGGGACGGACGGGGACCCGCGGGTCAGACTGACCCTCGTCCGGACGGGAGGATAGCGCGACGGAGGAAGGGACGGACGGACGGGGACCTCGGGTCAGACGGACCCGCATCCGGACGGGAGGTTAGCGCGAAGGGCCGAAGGAGGGACGGACAGACGGGGACCGCGGGTCCGTATGACCTGGGTAGACCGGAGGGTAGCGTGAGGGTTAAGGGGCTGATTAGACTGACAATCCTCTTTATGGGCTAATAACTTTTGATAGGAAGGTCGTAGAGACTTGAATCCCCCACTAATTCGGCCACGCCCTTTCCAACCGTACCACCCATGAGTCTGTGCGACCTTCCATTCCCGAGATACATCACTTGAAAAATTTAAATGGGCTGTATCTCGGGAACCGTAAGTCGTAGAGAGATGAGTCCAAGACTGGCGTGTGTCGGACGCCACCCGCCCCCGTGCCTCTACGACCTTTCGTTCCGGAGTTATGAGCCAAAATGTGCGTCCCATAGGGTTAGGGTGAGGTTAAGGGGCTGATTAGACTGACAATCCTCTTTATGGGCTAATAACTTTTGATAGGAAGGTCGTAGAGACTTGAATCCAAGCTCCGCCCCCACTAATTCGGCCACGCCCTTTCCAACGGTACCACCCATGAGTCTGTGCGACCTTCCATTCCCGAGATACATCACTTGAAAAATTTAAATGGGCTGTATCTCGGGAACCGTAAGTCGTAGAGAGATGAGTCCAAGACTGGCGTGTTCAGCGCCCCCTAATTAGGTCGAACGCCACCCGCCCCCGTGCCTCTACGACCTTTCGTTCCGGAGTTATGAGCCAAAATGTGCGTCCCATAGGGTTAGGGTGAGGTTAAGGGGCTGATTAGACTGACAATCCTCTTTATGGGCTAATAACTTTTGATAGGAAGGTCGTAGAGACTTGAATCCAAGCTCCGCCCCCACTAATTCGGCCACGCCCTTTCCAACGGTACCACCCATGAGTCTGTGCGACCTTCCATTCCCGAGATACATCACTTGAAAAATTTAAATGGGCTGTATCTCGGGAACCGTAAGTCGTAGAGAGATGAGTCCAAGACTGGCGTGTTCAGCGCCCCCTAATTAGGTCGGACGCCACCCGCTCCCGTGCCTCTACGACCTTTCGTTCCGGAGTTATGAGCCAAAATGTGCGTCCCATAGGGTTAGGGTGAGGTTAAGGGGCTGATTAGACTGACAATCCTCTTTATGGGCTAATAACTTTTGATAGGAAGGTCGTAGAGACTTGAATCCAAGCTCCGCCCCCACTAATTCGGCCACGCCCTTTCCAACGGTACCTCCCATGAGTCTGTGCGACCTTCCATTCCCGAGATACATCACTTGAAAAATTTAAATGGGCTGTATCTCGGGAACCGTAAGCCGTAGAGAGATGAGTCCAAGACTGGCGTGTTCAGCGCCCCCTAATTAGGTCGGACGCCACCCGCCCCCGTGCCTCTACGACCTTTCGTTCCGGAGTTATGAGCCAAAATGTGCGTCCCATAGGGTTAGGGTGAGGTTAAGGGGCTGATTAGACTGACAATCCTCTTTATGGGCTAATAACTTTTGATAGGAAGGTCGTAGAGACTTGAATCCAAGCTCCGCCCCCACTAATTCGGCCACGCCCTTTCCAACGGTACCGCCCATGAGTCTGTGCGACCTTCCATTCCCAAGATACATCACTTGAAAAATTTAAATTGGCTGTATCTCGGGAACCGTAAGTCGTAGAGAGATGAGTCCAAGACAGGCGTGTTCCGCGCCCCCTAATTAGGTCGGACGCCACCCGCCCCCGTGCCTCTACGACCTTTCGTTCCGGAGTTATGAGCCAAAATGTGTGTCCCATAGGGTTAGGCTTGGGTTAAGGGGCTGATTAGACTGACAATCCTCTTTATGGGCTAATAACTTTTGATAGGAAGGTCGTAGAGACTTGAATCCAAGCTCTGCCCCCACTAATTCGGCCACGCCCTTTCCAACGGTACCACCCATGAGTCTGTGCGACCTTCCATTCCCGAGATACATCACTTGAAAAATTTAAATTGGCTGTATCTCGGGAACCGTAAGTCGTAGAGAGATGAGTCCAAGACTGGCGTGTTCAGCGCCCCCTAATTAGGTCGGACGCCACCCGCCCCCGTGCCTCTACGACCTTTCGTTCCGGAGTTATGAGCCAAAATGTGTGTCCCATAGGGTTAGGCTTAGGTTAATTCTCAATCCTCATCCGCCATGTATGTCATGGGCTACATCAGTGCTAACAGGTAGGCCCAGGGTGGGTGGCTTTGGTCAGGTTTGATCTGGGAAGGACCACACCCTTGTTGTCTACTGTTTGTCATCTGCCTTTTCTCTCTCCAGGTATCTGAAGATCATCCATCCTTGAAAAAATCATGTCCTACAGACAGTACAGGTTGCCCACATCATCTCCGCAGTAACCTGGGTTTTCCTCCCGGCCATTACGACCTCCTACATCACTCTGTTTCCTCTCAGCCAACTGCAATTGACCATTGTCCCTGACAGCTGTGATACCTTCCAAAGTTCCCAGGTCATTGTGTTGTACAAAATCATCCACACCTGCTCCACTGTCACCTTCCTGTTCATCCTTGTCTCCCTGGTCTTCTTCTACTACAGCACCTCCTGCAGTGTGTGGCGGGCACAGAAGAGGCAACTGTCACCTGCTGGAAAATGTGGGTGCTAGTCAGCGTCTTCTGCATTTGTTTTGTGCCATTTCACCTGGCTTTTATTCCCTATGCTTTACTGAAGAGACAGTAAAAACAATAATGGTAAAAACTACGTATTTAATGACTGAAAAACAAAATAAGTAAACAAGTTACTTGTGAAATGTGTTATACATGATGAACCATGTGACAATATGTGAGTGTATTACATACAGAGACATGTCCTGATTAAGACAAGTTACTGAGATCAGAGTTGTAAACTTTTCCATCACCATCCTAAAGACCAACACTTTCAGCCTCCATATTCTGATGGATAAAATTAGGACCAAACGTTCAAGCACACAGGCAGTGGTGTGATATTTGTTTTGTAATATGTCAGAGAAACCGGTTTGAGGTCAAGGTTGTGTGCAAGATTAGAAAAAAAGGATGTGTTGTCATTTGTTAACCAAATCAGTGTGCGTCTAGTAAACTGAGTCACATCTGAGTGTGGGTGAAAGTATCAAACAGTCACTATGTGGTGTAGAAGTATTCACATCAAGTGAAGGAAGTCATGTTTCTGGAAAAATGTGGTAAGGTGAGCGGGCAGCAGGTGATCCAGCTGTCAATCAACTCACACACAGCAGACATTAAAGCTATTTTAAGTCTTCAAATCTTTTTAACAGAGCAATAATGTCCAAAATGTCCACCAGTACACTTATTACAGGGCTGAATTTAGAGATTGAGACTAGAAAGTTGTTGGAGGAGCTAGCAATCATAGGTGGCACTTCAGCCTCAAGACGTGGTCGCTGCTGATGTCATTTAAGTTTTGAACTGATGATGGCGCTAGATGAGAAGTCAGTTCTCTAGTTGAAGTGAACACTGAGTGCTTCCAGTAAACTCAGTCGCCGCATGACTCGGTTCAATACATGAACACACTGTCATTTATTCAGATGTGACTACATTAATTATATTATGTACATTTTACCTCAGACTCAGTACTACCCAGATAGCAAAATTGCTGTGGCCCATATCTGGCCACCACTCGTCCCTTTCATCCGGCCCACATACCTCATGGAATGATGGCACTTGGGTGGTGTACTGCTGTTTGCCAGATCTGGGCCACAAGCAAACTATAGCAAAGCCACATGTAAACCAAAAACTAAACAAATAAACCAGATCTGGCCCATGTCAGGACCACAGTTCATGTTTACTTTGTCCCTGATCGGTCCCACGTTAAATATCCTCATCCAACCCACATATTGGGTGGAATTACGACACTTGGGCAGTCCTGTTTGCCAGAACTAGGCCACAAGCTAACCATAAAGATGCCATATGTAAACCAAAACCCTGTTTGCCAGTATAGCACCTTTCAAATCTTCTAATTACTCAAAGCATTTTTACACAAGTCACATTCACCCACCCATCAGAGGAAATCTAGTCATTAAAACACTGATTAGAAGCAATTTGGGGTTAAGTATCTTACCCAAGGACACATGCACATGCGGACTGGAGGAGCGGGGAATTGAGCTACCAATCTTTAGATTAGTGGACGACCTGCTCTATCGCCTGAGCCACAGCCACCCATGAACTGGCCCATATTCATATGGCCCACATACCGCATGGAATGATTGTGGCCTGGATCTGGCAAACAGGAATGGACCACCCAAGTGCCATCATTCCATGCAATATTTGGGCCAGAAGATATACAGAATGCGGGCCCGCTCAGGGTCAGAATAAAAATTTACTGTGGTCCAGATGTGGGCCAGATATGGTTTATTTGTTTAGTTTTTGGCTAACATGTGGCATTGCTATGGTTTGCTTATGGCTCAGATCTGGTAAACAGGAGCAGGCCACCCGAGTGTCATCATTTCACACGGTATGTGGGCCACATGAGAGTGTCGGGTATGGGTCGGATATGGGCCACAGCAATCTAGCTATGTGGCTGTGTTGTATATTTGCCAGATATGTTTGACATAAATGGGCCACAAAACTGGCCCAGATTGATGGAAATTATTTGGGACACATGTGCCACATCACATCATATCACACCATTTTAGGCTCACTTCCAGATTAGTCAGTACACACATCTTTACCTACAGTGACCCAATATTGGTTAACCACATTTGGGCCATATTCACCATTTAAAATATGCGCCAGCATTTAAAATAGACTCACCTCCAGATTAGCCAGTGCTTACTGTGTCATGTATTTGCCAGAACTGGCCCAGATATGTTTGAGATAACCACATTTGCTGTATCATATGTGGGCCACTTTTGGTTTGCACCCACATTATTCACTATGTATGGTAAGTGATACAGCAACAGCCCCAGTAAAACCTCTGTAAACTCTTTATTTTCTGGTCCTCTAACAAAATTATAAACAAAAAAACAGGAAATGAAATAGCAACAGCAGCGTACGTGTTTTCCGAGTCATTATGCAGTAACCACAGACTCAGCTCTTCCTGTCCTGTGAAAACTGCACAGAAGGAGACATTAAAGCAAACAGTTTCTATTGGAGATCTCTACTGACAGATAGACAGGTGAGTGCTGCAAATATCTTACATTCAGCTCTTTTTACTTCTATTATTTTCATGTTGAAAGTTTTTTCATTTTGTTTTTAAATAAAGTATAAAACCTTTAAACACCTCTTGACACTGAGCACAGAGTTTGCAAGTAGTTAACTACAGTCCATGTCCATGCTGATTTTGAAGTTTCCACACAGTTAATTTTAACACATTGCTGGTCTGAACCAGTTTACAGCTTGTTGAGAATAAAAGGTGTGTTAATCTATTCATAAGTATTTCATGGTTCATACTTAAGCAAAAGCTTTTTAAATCTAAGAATACTGCTCCCACTACTACCTTCATTCAAACTACTTTTGATGGTTTCTGTAAGATAACATACAGCCATCTCTGTTGAATACTTTAAAATGCCAAATAGTTTTGGGTTTAAAAGTTGTTTTCTCTCCAAGTACTTCGTTTATTTTTCGGCAACTAATTTTTCAACAACTTTTGATGATGATATTGATTATATACAGTTGTATTGCTCTTTTATACCTGAGGAGATTAACCAATTGTCCGTTTTAATTGATTGTTTGGATGCCATCGGGATTTGGGTGGCTGACAACTGCCTTCAGTTAGATGCAAATGAGGAGGAAGCTCTTATAATTGTTCCTCTTATTCTAGCAGTGTATGGGTTGAAGAACATTGCTAAATTAAGATCTGTGGTGACCAAGGTTGAGATGGATATTATTATTCATACTTGTATTACTACTTGTTTAGATTATTGAAATGCTCCTATTCCCTTGTTAAACAGGAGCCGTCTCCAAAATGTAGCTGCTGGGCTTTTAACTAGAGATAACAAGAGATCACATAACATGCCAATTTTATCCTCTTTGCACTGGCTCTCCATTAAATTTTGATTCAATGTTAAAATACTGGTGCTAACCTATAGAGCGTTACATGATTAAACTGCCCAGTATATTGCTGACCTCTTCCTCCATTATACACCCAATCAGACTCTTAGGTCTGCTGAACAAAAAATATCTGCTATAAACCTGATGTGACTGTGCTTTTCAAGCTGTTGCACTGAAATTCTGGAATGCTCTCCCCTTATCGCTGCGATCCCTTCACTTCTGAGACATTTTCATGAAGCAGCTGAAAATGTTGTTATTCAGAAAGGCTTTTGGTTATCCTGTCTGAATAGTGACTTATTTCCTCGTTTGTTTTTTGTAACTTCTGTAGTTGCTTATCTGTGTCTATCCTCATTTGTTTGTTGTTGCTATCATTTGAACTTATCAGCCCTGCACTGTCTGTTATCGTTGCTGTTTTTAATGTTGCCCTTAATTGTTTATTTTTCATTAATGTGAAGCACTTTGTAATTTTGTGTCTGTGAAAGGTGTCATACAAATAAACTTTACTTACTTACCATTATTTCTCTGTTTATAAAGGCCTCAGCAAAGGGTACAAATGACTTCTTGTACCTATTTTTCCTGACTAGTGGGACCTTGAGTCTCCCGCCAGATGGTAACTTCTGGAATGATAAGTGACAGGGTGGGTGGGATTGTTCTAGACCTGGATTGCCTTTTTGGTTGTGGACAGGTTTTATGAATTCTGCAGTTGCAATTGTTTATTTCCAATTACCTTGCTGGCCTTGTTGACCACTGGTGTTGGCGCGTGTCTAACCTAACTGAGAGGTTCCCATACCAGGAGATGATGTTAAAGGTGAGGGCACTCTCAGTGACCTGTAGACCATGGTCAGGGTGAGTTTGCTGGCACTGAAACTCTTCAATTTCCTGAAGAGAGAGCGATTGCTTTGCCTTTTTGTAAATGTAGTCTGGAATGATTTGAAAGCTGAGTTTATTGTCAATGATTGTTCCCGGCTTACAAGTGTTGCACTATGAGAAACATATATTATAAGTCATATAGGTGCCACATCTTATGGCAATCCATCCAGTAGTCGAGATATTTACATCTGTACCAAAGTGAAGGACCAAACAACAGACACCATCCTAGCCTGGCTAACAAAGCCACTCTGTTAAAGGCTAATAATCTAGGTGGCTGTTTATGTCAAACACAAGCAGAGACATAACAGTCAGATATGTCTGTGAACATTCTGGTATCTAGAAGTATTAAGTTCAAGGACAGTTTTTTCATTTGTGTCTTAAAACAACAGTCAGGAGTCCAAATGAGCATTAAACCTGTTCTTCTTGCTGTAATCATTCCTCCTGTTCATACTGACCATCAGAAGATCCCTTCATGATGACCTTACAATTGAGGTGATGGAGGACAAAATCCACAGTCCTCCTTCTGTGCAAAACTGTGTTTAAAAGTTTATCTGAAACTATTATGAAGCTTCAGCATCCAAATGAGCCAGATTTGTGGTCACCCTTCTTAGAACCTCCACAAACATGGGTCACCTGGTTGAAGAGGGAGTGCCCTCAGTCACCATCCGGACCTATGATGACAATATGACTCACTGTGATGAGGTTGATACATCAGCCCATCCTTTCTTCATGTTGGTCTTCAGTCTGGTGTTTCTGGTGAGTATCAAATATTCAGATTACAGTAACATTCCCTCCTCCTCCGTATGCCAATCAGAACATATGTTAATCTCTTAAAAACCTGTCCTGAGTTTCTCTTGTTTCCTCTCCAGGTGGGTTTGGTCCTCAACAGTTTCACCATGAGGGTTTACTTCTGCTCAGCTCAGCAGCAGGTGTCCAGCATCATGATGGTCTACCTGAAGAACCTGGCAGTCTCCGACTTCCTGCTCTGCCTCTGTCTCCCTTTCCGCATCATCAAGTACATCAGTAACTCCATCACTTTCCTGCTGGTCTACTGCAACTTTGCTGTCTTTGGATTGTACCTCAACATGTACGCCAGCATCCTGTTCATGGGCTACATTGCTGCTAACAGGTAGCCCCCCCACCCTACTCTACTACACCCACTCCAACAAACCATGCAGTTTATCAGTGCTGTGAACACTTTTTGTAAACATTTTAATGCTTTATTGTCTGTTTTTATATGCCAGCACATTATCTTTATACTGACTCTACAGAGCAATAGCAGCAACTACAGCTGTGAGTTCTTTCGGTCAAATAAAAAACTCACTTAAAATTCAGAAAATATAAATGAAAACGGAATTAAATCTGAATTATATTTACAATTTCAAACAACAAGAATTGCAGCTCAATAAATTAACAGATCTTCATTCAGGAAGAGAAGAGATTTATACAACATGGAAAACTTAGTAAAGATAACTTTTGGTGATGTCTGAGGAAGTATTTGATTTATTTAACCTAAACTTTTAATGCAGGCCTTTCCCTCCTTTTTTATTTGAAACATATTACATTTCACTATCTGTTGGAGCCATTTTTGTATTGTGTTCATTGAAGTAGTGTATATGAAGTAGTATGCATTCAGTTGTGGTAATTCCCTTTTTGCACAGTAGGTGGTATGTGGAGTATATGTAAAGTACAAGTAACTAAAGCAGTAAACAAAGAGCAGTTGTGTTGTTTACCAAAAGAGGCACACAGTTTTTTGACCATCCACTGTAGCATACTATTGAGGTATTTGTTTGTTTGTATGCATGTTACTAATTGATATTAAGTATTGTGTATTAACATCTACACTGTGGATGGACCAGATGGTGCACAAATAAATAGTATGACTATAACACTGTTTAAGAATGTGAATTATTTGTGAAATCTGTGGTTTGACAATTTATTTCACTGTTATTCAGTGAAATTGTCTGCTGATGCCTGCCTCTCTTCTCTCCAGGTATCTTAAGATCACCCATCCTTTCAGAAATCACATCCTGCAGACAGTACAGGCTGCCCGCATCATCTCCACGGTGACCTGGGTTTTCCTCCTGGCTGTTATGATCTCCTACATCACTCTATTGCTCCTCACCCAACCACAGTTGACAATTGTCCCTGACAGCTGTGATGCCTACCTAAGCACCCAGGTTACTGTGCTCTACAAAATCATCCACATCTTCTCCGCTGTTACCTTCCTGTTTGTCCTCGTCTCCCTGGTCTTCTTCTACTACAGCGCCTCCAACACTGTGTGGCTAGCACAGGAGAATCATCTGCCACTCTCCAGCTACAGGACACTCATGAAGTCACACAGGAAAATGTTGGTGCTGGTCAGCATCTTCTGTGTTTGTTTCGTGCCGTACCACTTGGCTCTAATTCCCTATGCTTTACTAAAGTGGCAGTGCTCCTCACGCCAGATGTTGTACTACCTGAATGAAGTGACCATCTTACTGTCAGTTCTCAACATCTGCCTGGATCCACTCATCTACTTCATCAGCTGTAAGGCCTTCCGGACCAACCTGAACTTAGAGAGAGTGTTCAGCAGGACCAAGCAAACACCAAGCACAGAGACAAGAAGCAACAAGGGGCAGCTGAGCACCATCAACATCAACTGACTACTGGTAAAAAATAAAGACCAGCCAATAGCAGATAGCTATTTCACATTTAAATAACTCAAAATAAATGTGACAATATATTTTGTATGTTTAATACTTCATTTCTTTCTTTTCACTTACATAAGAACATCCATCTATACTACACCTGCTTTAATATTCTCAGTGGCCAGACACCCTGGATTAAAAAGATTTGTGTGAAATTTGCATATAAATATTTATATATATTTTGTATATGTACATGTGAAAAATTTCCTGAAAACCATGTTTGTAAATGTGAATTTATCAAATATAAAAATCTGTTTCAAGGTTTATCATGTGTGATAAACCTTGTGTGTGTATGTGTTAGTTTATCACATCTGACACATGTGAACTTCTTCTGACATGTAATAATTTTTCATGGAAAATTCTACAAAAGTATAAATAGGTAAAATATTGTACTGATATTTAACAATAATAGTAAAAACTACGTATTTAATGACTGAAAAACAAAATAAGTAAACAAGTTACTTGTGAAATGTGTTTTACATGATGAACCAGATGACAATATGTGAGTGTATTGCTTACAGAGATATGTCCTGATTAAGACCAGTTACTGAGATCAGAGTTGTAAACTTTTCCATCACCATCCTAAAGACCAACACTTTCAGCCTCCATATTCTGATGGATAAAATTAGGACCAAACGTTCAAGCACACAGGCAGTGGTGTGATATTTGTTTTGTAATATGTCAGAGAAACCGGTATGAGGTCAAGGTTGTGTGCAAGATTAGAAAAAAAAAAGGATGTGTTGTCATTTGTTAATCAAATCAGCGCGCGTCTAGTAAACTGAGTCACATCTAAGTGTCTGTCAATGTATCAAACAGTCACTATGTGGTGTAGAAGTATTCACATTAAGTGAAGGAAGTCATGTTTTCTGGAAAAATGTGGTAAGGTGAGGGGGCAGCAGGTGAGCCAGCTGTCAATCAACTCACACACAGCAGACATTAAAGCTATTTTAAGTCTTCAAATCTTTTTAACAGAGCAATAATGTCCAAAATGTCCACCAGCACACTTATTACAGGGCTGAATTTAGAGATTGAGACTAGAAAGTTATTGGAGGAGCTAGCAATCATAGGTGGCACTTCAGCCTCAAGACGTGGTCGCTGCTGATTGTCATTTAAGTTTTGACCTGATGATGGCGCTAGATGAGAAGTCAGTTCTCTAGTTGAAGTGAATACTGAGTGCTTCCAGTAAACTCAGTCTCAGCATGACTCAGTTCAATACATGAACACACTGTTATTTATTCAGATGTGACTACATTAATTTTATTATGTACATTTTACTTCAGACTCAGTACTACCCAGATAGCAAAATTTCTGTGGCCCATATCTGGCCACCACTCGTCCCTTTCATCCGGCCCACATACCTCATGGAATGATGGCACTTGGGTGGTCTGCTCCTGTTTTGGGCTAACATGTGGCATTGCTATGGTTTGCTTATGGCTCAGATCTGGTAAACAGGAGCAGGCTACTCAAGTGTCATCATTTCACACGGTATGTGGGCCACATGAGAGTGTCGGGTATGGGTCGGATATGGGCCACAGCAATTTAGCTATCTGGGCCGTGTCGTATATTTGCCAGAACTGACCCAGATATGTTTGAGATAAATGGGCCACAAAACTGGCCCAGATTGATGGAAATTATTTGGGACACATGTGCCACATCACATCATATCACACCATTTTAGGCTCACTTCCAGATTAGTCAGTACACACATCTTTACCTACAGTGACCCAATATTGGTTAACCACATTTGGGCCATATTCACCATTTAAAATATGCGCCAGCATTTAAAATAGACTCACTTCCAGATTAGCCAGTGCTTACTGTGTCATGTATTTGCCAGAACTGGCCCAGATATGTTTGAGATAACCACATTTGCTGTATCATATGTGGGCCACTTTTGGTTTGCACCCACATTATTCACTATGTATGGTAAGTGATACAGCAACAGCCCCAGTAAAACCTCTGTAAACTCTTTATTTTCTGGTCCTCTAACAAAATTATAAACAAAAAAACAGGAAATGAAATAGCAACAGCAGTGTACGTGTTTTCCGAGTCATTATGCAGTAACCACAGACTCAGCTCTTCCTGTCCTGTGAAAACTGCACAGAAGGAGACATTAAAGCAAACAGTTTCTATTGGAGATCTCTACTGACAGATAGACAGGTGAGTGCTGCAAATATCTTACATTCAGCTCTTTTTACTTCTATTATTTTCATGTTGAAAGTTTTTTCATTTTGTTTTTAAATAAAGTATAAAACCTTTAAACACCTCTTGACACTGAGCACAGAGTTTGCAAGTAGTTAACTACAGTCCATGTCCATGCTGATTTTGAAGTTTCCACACAGTTAATTTTAACACATTGCTGGTCTGAACCAGTTTACAGCTTGTTGAGAATAAAAGGTGTGTTAATCTATTCATAAGTATTTCATGGTTCATACTTAAGCAAAAGCTTTTTAAATCTAAGAATACTGCTCCCACTACTACCTTCATCCAAACTACTTTTGATGGTTTCTGTAAGATAACATACAGCCATCTCTGTTGAATACCTTAAAATGCCAAATAGTTTTGGGTTTAAAAGTTGTTTTAGTACTTCATTTATTGTTCGGCAACTAATTTTTCAACAACTTTTGATGATGATATTGATTATATTCAGTTGTATTGCTCTTTTATACCTGAGGAGATAAACCAATTGTCTGCTTTAACTGATTGTTTGGATGCCATCAGGATTTGGGTGGCTGACAACTGCCTTCAGTTAGATGCAAATGAGGTAGAAGCTCTTATAATTGTTCCTGAAAATCTTATTCTAGCAGCGTATGGGTTGAAGAACATTTCTAAATTAAGATCTGTGGTGACCAAGGTTGAGATGGAGATGATTATTCATACTTTTTTTTACTACTTGTTTAGATTATGCTCCTATTCCCTTGTTAAACAGGAGCCGCCTCCAAACTGTCCAAAATGTAGCTGCTGGGCTTTTAACTAGAGATAACAAGAGATCACATAACATGCCAATTTTATCCTCTTTGCACTGGCTCCCCATTAAATTTGGACTCAATGTTAAAATACTGGTGCTAACCTATAGAGCGTTACATGATTAGACTGCCAAGTATATTGCTGACCTCTTCCTCCATTATACACCCAATCAGACTCTTAGGTCTGCTGAACAAAAAATATCTGTTATAAACCCGATGTGACCGTGCTTTTCAAGCTGTTGCATTGAAATTCTGGAATGCTCTCCCCTTATCGCTGCGATCCCTTCACTTCTGAGACATTTTCATGAAGCAGCTGAAAATGTTGTTATTCAGAAAGGCTTTTGGTAATTTTGTCTGAATAGTGGCTTATTTCCCTGTTTGTGTTTTGGAACTTCTGCATTTGTTTATCTGTCTGTCCTCATTTGTTTGTTGTTGCTATCATTTGAACTTATCAGTCCTGCACTGTCTGTTATCGTTGCTGTTTTTAATGTTGCCTTTAATTGTTTATTTTTCATTAATGTGAAGCACTTTGTAATTTTGTATCTGTGAAAGGTGCCATACTAATAAACTTTACTTTCTTACGATTATTTCTCTGTTTAGAAAGGCCTCAGCAAAGGGTACAAATTACTTCTTGTACCCATTTTTCCTGACTAGTGGGACCTTGAGCATCCCACCAGATGGAATGATAAGCGAAGGGGTGGGAGGGATTGTTCTAGACCTGGATTGCCTTTTTGGTTGTAGAATGGTTTTATAAGTTCTGGAGTTGCAGTTGTTTATTTCCAATGACCTTGCTGGCCTGGTTGACCACTCAGGTCGGTTTGTGTCTAACTGAGAGGTTCCCATACCAGGAGATGATGTTAAAGGTGAGGGCACTCTCAGTGACCTGTAGACCATGGTCAGGGTGAGTTTGATAGCACTGAAATTCCCCAATATCCTGAAGAGAGAGCGACTGTTTTGCCTTTTTGTAAATGTAGTCTGGAATAATCTGAAAGGTGAGTTTATTGTCAATGATTGTATTCAGTTGTTTAAAGTCAGTGATCGGCTACTTAGTCATATTGACATTAAGGTCAAGGAAGCTGCCATCAAACCAAGTAGCATGGTGGTCAATATGTTGAGAGTAGGACAGGCTGTTGACATCCTGCAGGCAGACAACTATTGCCATGTCATCAGCATACTTATCAGCATGCTGTCAGCATATTTTTTGAGTCAGAGGCCTTCACTGTTGGTTTTTCCTCATTTGTATATATGTTGAACAGGAGGAGAGATAAAATGCTCCTCTGTGGAACACCAGTGTTCAGGACAAGGCAGTCAGAAATCAATTTACCAAGTGAGCTATTGGCTTACAAGTGTTGCACTATGTTTTTTAATAAGAGAAACATATATTATAAGTCATATAGGTGCCACATCTTATGGTAATCCATCAAGTAGTCGTTGAGATGTTCACATCTTTACCAAAGTGAAGGACCAAACAACAGACATCATCCTAGCCTGGCTAACAAAGCCACTCTGTTAAAGGCTAATAAGCTAGGTGGATGTTTATGTCAAACATAAATATCCATGTTATTCTGGTCATGTTATATCTAGAAGTGCTAAGTTACTGTAAAGGAAAGTTTACAGTTTTTCAAGTGTGTCTTAAACCAACAGTCAGGAGTCCAAATGAACATTAAACCTGTTTTTCTTGCTGTAATCATTCTTCCTGTTCATACTGACCATTAGAAGATCCCTTCATGATGACCTTACAATAGAAGTGATGGGGGATAAAATCCACAGTCCTTCTTCGGTGCAAAACTGTGTTTAAAAGTTTATCTGAAACTATTATGAAACTTCAGCATCCAAATGAGTCAGATTTGTGGTCACCCTTCTTAGAACCTCCGCAAACATGGGTCACCTGGTTGAAGAGGGAGTGCCCTCAGTCACCATCAAGACCTACCATGACAATATGACTCACTGTGATCCAGTTGACCCATCAGCCCACCAGATCTTCATGTTGGTCTACAGTCTGGTGTTTCTGGTGAGTATCAAATATTCAGATTACAGTCATGTTCCAGTGCCAATCAGTACACATTAATCTCTTAAAAACCTGTCCTGAGTTTCTCTTGTTTCCTCTCCAGGTGGGTTTGGTCCTCAACAGCTTCACCATGAAGGTTTGCTTCTGCTCAGCTCAGCAGCAGGTGTCCAGCATCATGATGGTCTACCTGAAGAACCTGGCAGTCTCTGACTTCCTGCTCTGCCTTTACCTCCCTCTCCGCATCATCAACTTTGTCAGCAGCTCCATCACTGTCCGACTGGTCTACTGCAACTTTGCTGTCTTTGGATTGTACCTCAACATGTACGCCAGCATCCTGTTCATGGGCTACATTGCTGCTAACAGGTAGCCCTCCCACCCTACTCCACTACACCCACTCCAACAAACCATGCAGTTTATCAATGAAGTTAAGTCTTTTTGTAAATGTTTTAATAATTTTTTGTCTGTTTTTATATGCCTTCACATTATCTTTATACTGACTCTACAGAGCAATAGCTAATAGAAAATTCAGAAAATACAGATGAAAACTGAATTTAATCTGAATTTATTTATTTATATAATTTCAAACAACAAGATGTGCAGTTCAATAAATTAACAGATCTGAATTCACCAAACAAGGGATTTATACAACATGCAAAATTTAGTAAAGATAACTTGCCGATGTCGGAAGAAGTATTTGCATTTGTTTATTTAACCTAAAATTTGAATGCAGCCTTTTCACTCATATTTTTTAATTCGAAACAAGTTACATTTCATCATCTGTTGGAGCCATTTATGTATTGTGTTCACCAACCCAGTCGCCAGAAGAAAACATTGGCATTCAACGTTTCTGCAAACCACAGAAACATTGACTATATATGTTTCAACACATGAAATATGTACAAATTCAATGTATCTGTGGTTTTCAGAAACATACAACGCCAACATTTTATTCTGGTGACCAGGCTGGGTTCACTGAAGTGGTGTATATGAAATAGTATGCATTCAGTTGTGGCAATTCCCTTTTTGCACAGTAGGTGGTATGTGGAGTATATGTAAAGTACAAATGCCTAAAGCAGTAAACACAGAGCAGGTGTGTTGTTTACCAGAAGAGGCACACAGTTTTTTGACCATCCAGTGTAGCATACCATTGAGGTATTAATTGATATGAAGTGCATTAGGATCACTGTCTACACAGTGGATGGACCAGATGGTGTACAAATAAAAACACAAGTATGACTATAACACTGTTTAGGAATGTAAATTATTTATAAAATCTGTGATTTGACAATTTGTATCACTGTTATTCAGTGAAATTATCTGCTGATGCCTGCCTCTCTTCTCTCCAGGTATCTGAAGATCATCCATCCTTTAAGAACTCACATCCTGCAGACAGTGCAGGCTGCCCGCATCATCTCCACAATAACCTGGGTTTTCCTCCTGGCCATTATGACCTCCTACATCACCCTGTTGCTCCTCACCCAACCACAGTTGACAATTGTCCCTGACAGTTGTGATGCCTTCCTAAGCGCCCAGGTCAATGTGTTCTACAAAATCATCCACATCTTCTCCGCTGTTACCTTCCTGTTTGTCCTCGTCTCCCTGGTCTTCTTCTACTACAGTGCCTCCCACACTGTGTGGCTGGCACAGAAGAATCAGCTGCCACTCTCCAGTTGCAAGACGCTCATGAAGTCACACAGGAAAATGTTGGTGGTGGTCAGTGTCTTCTGTGTTTGTTTTGTGCCGTACCACCTGGCTCTAATTCCCTATGCTTTACTGAAGTGGCAGTGCTCCTCACGCCAGATGTTGTACTACCTGATTGAGGTGACCATCTTACTGTCAGTTCTCAACATCTGCCTGGATCCACTCATCTACTTCATCAGCTGTAAGGCCTTCCGGACCAACCTGAACTTAAAGAGAGTGTTCAGCAGGACCAAGCAAACACCAAGCACAGAGACAAGAAGCGACAAGGGGCAGCTGAGCACCATCAACATCAACTGACTACTGGTAAAAAATAAAGACCAGCCAATAGCAGATAGCTATTTCACATTTAAATAACTCAAAATAAATGTGACAATATATTTTGTATGTTTAACACTTCATATCTTTCTTTGCACTTACATCAGAACATCCATCCATATAATACCTGCTATAATATTCTCACTCTGTATTTAGTACAATCTAGATTGAAAAGATTTGTGTGAAATTTGCATATAAATATTCACATACATTGTTTACATATACATGTGAAAACTGTCCTGGAAACCATGTTTGTAAATGTGAATTCATCAAATATAAAAATCTGTTTCATGTATGATAAACCGTGTGTATGTGTTTAGTTTATCACATATGACACATGTGAACTTCTTCACACGTAATAATTTTGAATGGAAAATTCTACACAATAACTGTAAAAACTACTTATTTAATGACTGAAAAACAAAATAAGTAAACAGGTTACTTATGAAATGTGTTTTACATGATGAACCACATGTGACTAAATGTGACTTTTCCGTCACCATCCTTAGGAACAACCTTCACTCTCAGTTTCCAAATTCTGATGGATAAAATTAGGACCAAACATTCAAGCACACAGACAGTGGTGTGATATTTATTATGTAATATGTCAGAGAAACCAGGTTGAGGTCATTTGTTAACCAAATCAGCGTGTATCTAGTAAACTGAGTCACATCTGAGTGTCTGTGAAGGTATCAAACAGTCACTATGTGGTGTAGAAGTATTCACATCAAGTGTAGGAAGTCATGTTTCTGGAAAAATGTGGTAAGGTGAGGGGGCAGCAGGTGAGCCAGCTGTCAATCAACTCACACACAGCAGACATTAAAGCTACTTTAAGTCTTCAAATCTTTTTAACAGGGCAATAATTTTCAGAATGTCCACCAGCACACTTATTACAGGGCTGAATTTAGAGATTGAGACTAGAAGGTTGTTGGAGGAGCTAGCAATCATTGGTGGCACTTCAGCCTCAAGACGTGGTCGCTGCTGATTATCATTAAAGTTTTGACCTGATGATGGCACTAGATGAGAAGTCAGTTCTCTAGTTGAAGTGAATACTGAACTCAATCACAGCATGACTCGGTTTGATATATGAACACTCTGTCACTTGTTCAGATGTGACTACATTAATTATATTATGTACATTTTACTTCCAAACCCCCACAGATGACCTCTCTGCCCCCCCTGCTGCATCCTGTGCACTCCACATCCTTCCATTATCTGCCTGAACATAATTAACATAACTTGTTTGATATTATATGTAAAAGTTGGTGGCATAGTAATATATTATTTTCAAATTATAAACAAGTGGAGTAATTTGTACAATATATCAGCCAATGGGGCCCTTCTGCCTGCTGTACATGAGACCATAGCTGCATGAGTGTGAGGATATAGTGAGCTAATAGTGAAGCTGGCAGCTGGCCTAAATGAAAAAGAAAGCTGGTAAATGGATTCAAATACTGTCATGGACATTCAAAAATGGCTAAAAAAAAACCAAGCAGAAAACAGACAGAAATTACAAATGTAGACGAGCAGGCTGCAGCACAAATAAAAACAGACAGCAGCAGCATATTTTAGGGATCACTATGGAAATTTAGCAAGTTGCTTCATTCTTTGTTTTTGTAAGCTGGTCTCTGCAGATGAGCTGTGTTTAGAAAATGTATTTATTGCTTATTTTATTGATTTATTGATTACTTGTTTGGTTTATAAAATGTCAGAAAATGGTGTAAAACTTGAGTCGCTGATTCCCAAATGAATCTTTGTTTCCAACATGATTCTAGTGTTATAGGGCTGTATGTGTCTGCAGGTGGATTTTAGCGGTCCAGTCTGAGTCTAAAGTCCCAGCTGATTTTTATTCACACTGACCACAGCTGAACTAATCTGATGCTAATTGAAACAGGAACAGCCCCAGTAAAACCCCAGTGAAACTTAACTCTTTATTTCTTTTGTGGTCCTCCAATAAACAACAAAGAAAGAACCAGGAAATGAAATGGCATTTAAACAGCAGTGTAGGTGTTTTCTGAGTCATTTTGCAGTAACCACAGATTCAGCTCTTCCTGTCCTGTGAAAGCTGCACAGAAGGAGGCATTAAAGCAAACAGTTTCTATCAGAGGTCTCCACTGACAGACAGACAGGTGAGTGCTGCAAATATCTGACCTTCAGTTCTTTGTGCTTCTACTATTTTTGTCTTGAAATTTCAGTCTTTTTTAAATATAAAACCTAATATATTTTCCAAAACAAACTAAAGATAAGAAACTGTTTCAAACAACTTTTGACCCTATTTTCACACAGTTAATTTTAACACAGTGCTGGTCTGAACCAGCTTACAGCTCATTAAGAATAAAATGTTTGATAATCTATTTAGAAGTATTTCATGGTTCACACTTAATCAAAGGCATTTTAAATCTAAGAAGATAACAGTCATCTTTGTTGAATCCTTTAAAATACCAAATTATTTTGAGTCTAAAAGTTGTTTTTTCTCCAATTCATTAACTGTTCACAAACTAATTTTTCACAAACTTTTGAAATCAGTGGTTTAATTTAAATGGGTCTATAGTTACATGTTTCAACCGGTCTCCCAGACTTACTACTTTTAATAGATCAATTTCCCAAATGAGCTATTGGCCTTACAAGTGTTGCACTATGTTTTTAATAAGAGAAACATATATTATAGGTCATATAGGTGCCATAGCTTTTGGAAATCCATCCAGTAGTTGTTGAGATATTTTACATCTGTACCAAAGTGGAGGACCATACAGACACCATCCTAGCCTGGCTAACAAAGCCACTCTGTTAAAGGCTAATAATCTAGGTGGCTGTTTATGTCAAACATAAACATTCATGTTATTCTGGTCATGTTATGTCTATAAATGCTAAGTTACTGTAAAGGAAAGTTAAAAGTTTTAAACCAACAGTCAGGAGCCTAATATCACATTTCCATTACATGGTACCGGCTCAACTCAACTCAGCTTGCCTCTGGTACCAGGTATTTTCCTTTTCCATTACAAGGTAGTACTCCCTCAGGAAACCTGGTCGTCATTAGCACTGGTGCATGAATCTGCCATGACGTCATCTTTAGCGTGACACGCAAAGGAACAATGGAGGATATCAAAGGGATAGTGTATTTGATACTATTTTTGTTTCTATACTTCCACCTGCAGCTCAACAGGGAAACACAAAGAGGAGAATTTGATGCTAAACAGACTGTAAAAGTGTCAGATATCCACTTGATATGACTAACTCAGACTGCTGAAGCTGAATAGAAGCTGGAGGAATGATTACAGCGAGTAAAACCTCTTTCACTGCTCATATGGACACCTGACTGCTGGTTTAACCCTTACATACTGTTCATATTCTGACCCTTCATAATATGGAGTGGGTCATTTTTCACCTAGCTCAAGTATACACTTTTAATTCGTCCCTATACCAAATTTTGAACCTCAAATGTATTTTGCAGCCATATATATGTTATCAGTCATTAATAAATAGTGATTAATTCATTCATGTTTCAGAGAGCAGAAACACTCTGTCCTTTAGGTTTGACACTATACATTTATATAGTAAATACATTCATAATTACATCATATTATGATCTCATGTTATCTAAAACAGGAGAGCAAAAGCTAAACTAACTAGTAAACTTATTTAACTAGATAATTTCTCTTATCTACTGCATATTCCATTCAGCACCCATGCCTAACAGACAGCACAGTGAATCGTAAATCCTTTTTTGCATATCATGTGTAAATCAGTCACTGGCAAATGTCAACCCCACCTAACCCGGTAAATACCCATTGTGACTGGACAGCAGACAGTTAACATTAGGGTTAAAGCCAATGCCTCTGCCTCCAAGATCCCGACTTTTTTGTTAGGCTGTCTGTTTCAGAGTTTCAGACCAAAACTGTGAGACAAGCTCCCAACTGTGCAGGCAGATCTCTGAAAAGTGGATGTTGTAAACTCAGCTCTGAAACAACAGTCTGCAATACAAATGCACATCTGCAAAAGTTTCAAGATAGACATTCACCCTTTCGTAATTCAAGTTTCGATGTTTCAACACTTATTTCCAAACACATGCACACCAGTTTTCAGATCACCATGTACGAGGTTTAAAACCTGGGAAACAAACATTTGAAATTCTGAAAATGTGCTGGAGAAATACTGTAAAAAGAGTTCTGCATTTGTGAAGGAGAAAAACTCAAATGCAAAATAATTTTTGCAGAGATTTGAGTTTTCTTTTTAGCCTACCAAAATATTATGCAAACTTTCAAAACTACAAATCTTGCAAAACCTTTTTTATTAGATTTCAAGCTTTCAAACTTTTTCAGTTTTGAAATATGATATGACATTACATAGTAAACCACATCCCCTCCTTGTCTGTTAGTTGCACACAATCAACTCTGCATTGAGTGTAACAGTCGTAAAACAAAACAGCAAACTGGTTTGCAAATTTCAAACAGAACTGCAAAAAAACATTAACAGTCTTTTTTAGTTGTGCAGAAGTTGCATCTCTCTCTCTTTTGTTCCCTTGTGGAAGCTGACTATGGCACTGCAGACTGATCAGGGCAAGATTCAAACTACTGTGCTGCTGTGACTGGCGTGTGGGGAAGGTGGTGTCTGTTCTCTTCAACTCACTGTCTCCTTTTTCATCTTAGAGCTCAGGTATTTTTTTTTATAGATCTATGAAAGCTGCCCTCCACTGCAGGGATGACTATGTTGGGCAACCTCTTTTGGAGGTTGGATGGGAATTGATGGGTTTGATTTGTGACTTTGTTTAGGCTTGTTTGCTTGTTTTCTCATATTACAGCGAAACAGAATCTTGATCTATATTTGATCAGCACTGCCTAGTTTGACAGTTTGATCTGGGCTTTGTGAGTTGTTGGCTTTTTTTTTACCAACTTTATTGAGTAAATGACAAATGTTTTGGTCCGAGATGTTGGTGCTATAGTGAGACATCTAGTGACTGAACGTCATGTATTGCAACTTTAAATAATGTCAGTTTGGGTATTTTTACTGCTTTGAAATGTCAAAATGGGTCAGCTTTATCTCAAACAGTATGTAAGGGTTATTAAAGATTTAAAAAAGGTCACTTGGACTTGTGTTAGACTGAATCCAAAAGGTTTCTTCCTGTGTTGCATATGTAACGATACAGTCAGCTGATGGTTCAGTAGGATACATAGTTAATGTGACAGACACCATAAAGATGATATAATTGTGTTCACCCTTCTTAGAACCTCCACAAACATGGACGACCTGGTAGGACTGGGAGTGACCTCAGTCACCAACCAGACCAACGATAATATGACGCAATGCGATAAGGTCGACACATCAATCCACCTCTTCTTCATGCCGGTCTACACTTTGGTGTTTCTGGTGAGTGTCAAATATTCTGATATTCAGATTACAGTCACTTGCCCTCCTCCTCCTCTGTCTGCCAATCACACCACCTATGTAGCCACGGGTGTGCCTGGATGTGCCTGTGCCATCAAAATTTTTGTTGTGTTGTTATGTTGGTCATTTGTTGACATTAGTGGGAGAGAGGCAAGGCACTTGGCAGTGTGCAAAAACCTCACTTCCGTTTGATTTTTGCCAAAAATCCAGCCTGAGTCCTTCACATAGAATCAGTCCTAATATTCTTACAAACAACCAAGAAAGTTGATGAATGGGAAGGTCTTATTTTTTTGTTATTTTACAACTAACTTTTCATAAGTCAGTTTTTCTGGGAAAAGTTGACCCACCCACTTTTGTATTTTCCCACTCAAAATACAATTTCTGCCTACACCACTGCAGCACACATGTTAATCTCTTAAAAACCTGTCCTGAGTTCCTCCTGTTTCTTCTCCAGGTGAGTTTGGTCCTCAACAGCTTCATCATGAAGGTTTACTTCTGCTCAAGTAAGCAGCAGGTGTCCAGCATCATGGTGGTCTACCTGAAGAACCTGGCAGCCTCCGACTTCGTGCTCTGCCTCTGCCTCCCCTTGAACATAGCCAACTACGTCAGCAACTCCATGACCTTCCGCCTGGTCTACTGCATCTTTGGCGCCACCACCTTTTACCTCAACATCTACGCCAGCATCCTGTTCATGGGCTACATCGCTGCTAACAGGTAGACCCCCACCCTAGACTCCAAAAAACCATGCAGTTCAGTTAATACTTTTTGTAAATGTGGTATTGCTTTAATGTCTGTTTTTATATGGCTACACATTATCTTGACACTTATTCTAAAGAGCAACAACAACAGCTGTAAGTTCTTAGTCAAATAAATGACTAACCTAAATTTTTAGTGCAGCCTTTCATCCATGTTCTTAATTTGAAACAAGTTACATTTTGAAGTATATAAGTGAGTTCATCTTCACATATGCACAGACACAGAATACAAGCACATTGGAATTCCTGCAAGCTGAAATGTTCATGAGCTTTCTCCATGTCCTCGTATCATTGCAGGAGTAAAGAGCTGGTCCTCTCCTCTAGAACTAATATTGGAATCTTCATTCCTCATGAAATCTGTGGTTTGACCATTTGTATCACTGTTATTCAGTGAAATTATCTGCTGACGCCTGCCTCTCTTTTCTCCAGGTATCTGAAGATCATCCATCCTTTAAGAACTCACATCCTACAGACAGTAAAGGTTGCCCGCATCATCTCTGCGGTAACCTGGATTTTCCTCCTGGCCATTACGACCTCCTACATCATCCTGTTTCTTCTCACCCAACCGGAATTGACCATTGTCCCTGACAGCTGTGATGCCTTGCAAAGTGCCCAGATCATTCTGTTTGACAAAATCATCCACACCTTTTCCACCGTAACCTTCCTGTTCGTTCTCGTCTCCCTGATCTTCTTCTACTACAGCGCTTCCCGCAGTATCTTGGTGGCACAGCAGAGGCAGCTGTCATCCACCAGCTGCAACAGGCTCAAGAAATCACGCAAGAAAATGTTGGTGCTGGTCATCGTCTTCTGCCTTTGTTTTGTGCCGTATCACTTGGTTAGCCTTCCATACATATTCCTAAAAAGGCAGTGCTCTTTGAACCAGCTGTTGTACTATCTGAAGGAGATGACCATGCTGTTGTCTGTTGTCAACATCTGCCTGGATCCACTCATCTACTTCTTCCTCAGTAAGGCGTTCCGGGCCCAGCTGAGACGTTCACATAACAAGGAGGCAAGGAGGCGCAGTGAAGAGCAGCCGAGAGCCACAAACAATGAGACATCGCTCAGCACATCGACAAGTTAAACTGATGGACTCCCAGTTACTGCCTACATCAAATTCAAAACCCTGACACTCGCTTACAAAACAGCAATTAAAACGACTCCTGCCTACCTGAACCCCATCATTCAGGTCTACACTCCCTCCCGCCCGCTGCACTCTGCCTAGTGCCAACACCACAACAGGGCTCAGAGTCACTAGCTAGACTCTTCTCCTCTGTAGTTCCCTGCTGGTGGAATGAGTTACCAAACGTTTGATCTGCAGAGTCCCTCTCAGTCTCTAAGAAAAGACTTAAGACCCAGCTCTTTCGCCAATACCTCCGAATTGAATGAACTAAAGGTAGAGGAAAAACAACAAGACAAAAAAAAAAAATCTGCTCTACGCACTCTTCATGGCCTCAGTGCACCGCCTGTTGGCAACTACGTCCTATTGGACTCAAACTTAAGCTTTATGGCACTTTACTAATGCTGCTCTCTCCTGACTGGATCCCTGCCTGTGTTGTATCAGTCTGAGATAAGCGTTACTTTGAATAAAAGCGTCTGCTAAATGAAATTGTAACTTGTAAATTGTAAGACTTTGAGGTGTAAAAACATGCAGGGTGACTCACGTCTATCAGTGATATAATCACTTTATTGGCTAGTTACACATTGATCATTGAATTTTACTGATTGATGACTGTTGCAATGCAAAGAATAACTAAGATTCAGATCATTTTGAGTTAAACTTTGATTTTGAATTTTAATTTACATGAAACATGATTTTTGATTGCATTTTGATTATTCAGTTTATATTTTTCATGCTACATTTTAATAATTTCTCCTAAGTTGAGCTAAGGGCTTAATTACATCTTAATTTAGCTTTTTAAGCCATCTATTGTTAGCGCCCTTAATAATTGATTGATTCACCTTTGATCAATTTTGCTCTGATTGATTCAGGTTCTATTGATTTTTATGATATTTATTATGATATTTTATGATATTTACTGCTTGATTTCACCTTTGATATTGCTAGTTTTTTTTTTAGATATTAATTGATTAGGTTTGAATTCATGATAATTATCATTTTAATTAACAATAATATGATAATTTGTAGTTAACCTCACAGACAATGTGTTATTTAATGCATTAATTTCTTTTCTTGATTTTGACTTATTTGCATACATACATATGTTCAATGCTTATTAAAAGATCATTGGAATTCCCCATGGTTGTTTAGCTTGATTAATATTTTCCATCACAAAAGAAATAATAGATTTGTTTTACACTGACCGTATGACGTTTTTCTGTTTGATTAATACTCAATTCTAGCAGCTTTCTAGTAGAATATTAAGGCAACCTGTATGTAGCCTGAGTGTGTTAATGTTCATGTGATCAAGACCTCTAGCAAACATAAGAATTATGACTGTTGTGCATCTGGAGCAAGTGAGGAAGTGGTGTGACCAATGAGCTCAGGGCGGATGGATTAGTCAACAAAATGTTGGACTTGTTGACACAGGAGACCAATGAGCTTCCCATCAGTCAGATAACAAAAACACCTCTATATGTACAAACAACATACAATATCAGCCAAAAGTTTGGAGGGTTTTTATTTATTTTTACTATTTTCTACATTGTAGAACGTATGAAATAATGTGATAAACAAAAATGTTTTAAACAAACCAAAATATAAAACACTTCTACCTCTTAAAGGGAGCAACTTAAGATTAACTGTACATAATGTGAGAACTTCACCATACCAGGAATCATGTAACTCAACATTCATCTGTTTGCCTTGATGACAGCTTTGCACACTCTTGTCAATAGCAGCTTCATTAGGTCGTCACCTGGATGGTTTTAAGTTAACAGGTGTGCCTCGTCAGAAGTTAAGTGGTGGGATTTCTTCCCTTCTTAATGCATGCATTTGAGACCAGATGCATTTGAGTTGTGCTTTGCTGAGGTAGTGTTGGTATAAAACAAACAGCTTCATAATACACTACTGTAGCAAAAGATACAATAGTCCATCATTCAACCCAGAACATTTCAACAACTGAAAACAGTCAAACACTGTGATGAAACTGTTTCTCATGAGGACTGGCCGGGATAGAAAGACCAAGATTGTTATCTAAGTGTGCCTGCAACCTCAACTTCCTGTTTTGTGGAACAAGGCTTTTCGACTTTTTCTGTTAAGAAACGTCTCATGTTGTCATTGATACAGTGTCATTTTGATTCTTCCTGTTCTGCTTGTGCCGAGAGTGAATAATGCAGCCAGAAGTTCCTTTTTTCATGCGTCCAGTTTTTAAATATGAAAGGAGTTTATAGAAATCAGGTTTATGGAACAGGGTCACAGTTTTATAACGAAATCTGCAGTGACATTGTTACTTTAGCTGTCCTTGTTTTTGGATGTTATTTTTTTCTTAAACTGTGTTGATGCGTTTTTAGATTTCAGGACTGTGTTGTTTAGTTTTTATGTTGATTAACTCTACTGCAGAGGTTAAGTTCATTAGAGTCACAAACCTCATAAATCACTGATACAGATTAGAGCCCACATCAGTGCTTCTACTCCAGGTGACGTCCTCACGAAGCTGGTTAAGAGTGTGCAAAGCTACCATGGAAACAAACAATGGCTACTGTGAGGAATCTTATTAATAGCTTTGATGTCTTCAGTATCGTTCTACAATGTAGAAAATAGTAAAAATAAATAAAAAACCTTGAATGAGTTTTAACTGGTGCTGTAAGTTGGCTAATTTGGATGCCTTGTTGGAGAGTGCAGGTCTGAGTCCTGTGGACTTCCTGCTGTAATGTGGACACCGATCCTTTCCTTGATATATCAGTTCCCTTATTTGATCATTACTTGATCCTCTGTTGTCTTTCAGGAAGGTCTAGGGGCATGAAAGCACAACATAAAGACAACGAAGCGAAAGGCGATGAATGCAAAAATAAAGCAATTTATTGCTTTATCACAAAGCAGTATAACAATGAAACCATGTGACAAGCCTGTATGCTTGAATTATTAATCATAATTTCCATTCAGCCACATGTGAAACTGAAGCTTATTAAATAATACATTTACATTCAGAATGCCAATAAATGCAGATGCAAACAAATAAAATAACATATTCTGCCAGCAGGAATGGTTCATGTGTGTTCGGCGTCTGAGCAGTGAAGTTTTTGTTTTTAAGTGTTTATACACTGCAGTTCAACAGAGTGCAGGTTTTTACGAATGTGCAGGTGTTTGTCACAGTTTGAGGGAACACTGTTGTGCTGGTGGTGGTGACTGTGCGCCTTTATGAATGTTTGGATTGTGCATATATGTGCAGATACAAAGCTGTTACAACCAACTGACAGCTGATCAGCTGTATCGTTGTCCTGTTTCCTCGTTTCCTCTCTGCTCACGTCTTCAGTGGGAAAGACATGGATTCAGTGACGGGAACTAGGACGTATCCCGTCACTCTTTAGAAGCGACCAATCAGGTCGGCTGCAAACGAGAAACAGTGAAGAGATGCAGACCTGCAACCTTCTAAGGACTATAAGACCATACGAATCAACTTTATTAGGCTTTTTATGTGTATGTGTACATTATCTTCATATCAATACACCTACACATTAAACAATTACATTTAGGCTACATAAACTGTGTGTGTCTATATTATATACTGCTATATACTGCTATATTTTTATATTATTTTATTCTATATATTATATATGTTTATAGTATTATATAGTTATTATAATCATGTTATTATTTTTGTCACTCCTCTAATCAGTGAATGTAGCTGCAGCTTATAAAACAAAAAATCTAACTACTGTCAAAACTGGGAACTAACTACTGGTTAATAATAAGAAGAGGGAGAAAAATAATAATAATAATAACAATATATATAAAGAGTAAAGAATTGAAAAGAAGATTCTTTACATACAGAATGGTGCAAAAGTTTTCACTACTGAAAGTAAAGTGAAGATTCTTTCAAAAATGATGCCATGAATAGTTTTTATTTATCAATGAATTTCATACAAAGATCAACAAACAGCAGAAACATAAAGTGAATCAATATTTGCTGTAAGAAGCTTTGCCTTTAAAACAGCAGCAGGTCTCCTCAGTTCACCTGCAGGTACTTACTTTATATCATCAGAAAATATAACAAAAGTAGCTTAAGGACCTTTTTCCAAAATAACCTTAAAGGGAAGTTTCATCATCAAATATGAGCAAAGAACTGAAATCAGGGTGCAACTGTCTTTTAAAAAGACTATTATTAAACAAACACATGAATAAATAAATTGTGCAAAGAAAACGTGAAGATGTGGGAGGTTTTCTGTTTTCAGTGTTGTTATTTGTCACATCAGTGAAAAATCATTCAAGGCTGCAGAGTCGGGGTCTGATCAATAATTCTGATTGTCCTGCATCACATTTATTATCATCAGTCTCAACAACTTTAACAAAGAAGTTAAGAGACTAATCCTATGGACCCATCTGTGCTCCTTAATCAATACATTTAAATAAAGTTATTGAATAATGTTTCACAATTTAATAGATGAATTGATTTTTTAAAAATCAATAATCAATTACAGATTAAATTATTAGATTTCTAAATGAATTAATTACAAAAGAAATTAATCTGATTAAAGCGGCACAAATGAGCCCCCATACTTTAATACTGTCTCATTGTTTGTTTTAATTGTGTTCTATCATTTTGTTTTTTTATATGAACAACTTTAACAGCTTTTATGTTTTTTATAAATAAAAACATAATTAACAATTAACTTTCTTCATGCAGCCACAAAGTTTAGTTTAAATTTATTATCTTAAAGTTATTTTTATCTAAAGTGCGTCAGTGCTTTATGACTAAAACATGTTGAGCATGTTTTTATTTTTCAGCTTCGCCTTTGCTGGTTGACCTGAAAATGAAGGATTTTTTCCTCCAGGATCCATGACGGCCGGTTTCAAGCTGAAACTGGACTGACCTGTAAGACACACACACACACAAACACACACAATAAATTGTTGTTTTTTGCCACCGTAGAAACTTTTTAACTCTCTAAAAGTACATAAGTATTGTTATCAGTAATGGAAGAAGTTTCTAGTTTTGATCCACAATAACACAATGACAAAGTCACTCTGCTCATTTTAGGGAAAAGCTCATTGATGAGGACATAGTTGGACTATAAATTACATTTTATCTGCATTATTTATTCTTTATTGACATTTGGTGACTGCAGTTTGTCAGAGATCAGCTGTGCTTCTCTGGCCTCAGCTCTGAAGTCCAACCCCTCCCATCTGAGAGCGCTGGATCTGAGTGGAAACAAGCTGCAGGATTCAGGAGTGAAGCTGCTGCGTGCATGTTACTGTTGTAGCTGCTGGAGGTGGAGCTAGTTTACACTACTTTATATACAGTTAGCTAGTTTAGTCCACTGGTTCCCAACCTAGGGGTTGGGGCCCCTCCAAAGGGTCAGCAGATAAATCTGAGGGGTCGTGAGATGATTAATAGGAGAGGAAAGAAGAAAAAACAAAGTTCTGATACACAAATCTAAATTGTCATCACATTTAATTCATGATATCTACGTTTTTAAATTAAATTCTCTTTCATGTTACATTTACTCAGCTAGCACATTTTATAACCCTCATGCATGTTACAGAGGTGGACAAAATATTAGGAACACCTTATTATCACCTTCTTGACAATGTCAACAAAAAGCTGAAGATTTATAAGTTTCATAAATGTAGAATTTATGTTGTTGAGATTACACAGGTGTTCCTAATAAAGTGCTCACTGAGTGTATTTCTGCCCATTGATGAACTTTTCTGTTCATTTTGTGTGTTTCTTATTGTCATTTTTATTTTAACCCTATTTTGCCAAAACATGTTGTATTTATTAGTTAAATATTCTTCATGGCTTTTTGTCCTCACAACATGATCAGAAGCAGAACAGACACCCTGAAGGTGATGTCTTTTAGGGCAGGACATGTTCTCGTCCCTGTCCTCACTGAGACGTACCTTGTTGTGGCAGAACCCCTGACCCAGGATCAGTCCCAGCAGCGAGTTGAGGATGTTCGCTCCACAGAGGATGACCTGCAGCCCGCTGGCGCCGCCCAGCACACTGAACAGAACCACATTCCACAGAACCACACCTCTGGGCTCCAGACACACTCCCGACCACAGACTGCTGTTATACAGATACCCTGTATCCCTGAAACACACACACACACGCACACACATCTGTTATAAAGACACCCTGCATCACTGAGAGAGAGAGACAAGCCAGCAGACCATTTAAAAGCAGGAATGTGTGTGTGTGTGTGTGTGTGTCTCACTTGTCAGCAGTGGGTTTGAGCGGGACCCCCCAGGTGGAACCGGAGCTGGTGTTGTACAGACAGAGAGGACCCTGCAGGAGACCGGTGAAACTAACCAGACAGCAGATCCCAGCAGCCAGCAGACACACACAGGAGTACGTCACCTGACAAAACATCTGGATACAGAGAACAAACATCTGTAACACCTGAGACAACATCTGGATACAGAGAACAAACATCTGTAACACCTGAGACAACATCTGGATACAGAGAACAAACATCTGTAACACCGGACACAACATCTGGATACAGAGAACAAACATCTGTAACACCTGTGACATCATCTAAAACCCATCAAAACATCTGTACCACCTGCTATAACGTCTGTAACACCTGCCACATCATCTGACACAACATCTGGATACAGAGAACAAACATCTGTAACACCGGACACAACATCTGGATACAGAGAACAAACATCTGTAACACCTGACACAACATCTGTAACACCTGCTGTAACACCTGTATAATCTGACACAACATCTGGATACAGAGAACAAACATCTGTAACACTGGGAACACCTGACACATCTGTAACACCTGCTACAACATCTGGACATGCAGCAGGCCTGAGCAGGCAGAATGTTTCACCTCGCTCCTGAAGGCGCAGCAGCCTCGTGTTTTGCTGCTCCGTACAAACGCTCGCGCTCCGAGCAGAACCTGAAACGACAACAAACAACAAGAGTTTCATCAAAAATCTTCCTTTTTGTCACTAAATTATTAGCAGTTTCATTATTTTTTATTATAATTAAACAGACGAGTCTCAAGATATAAAAAAAAAAAAACATTCTTTAAATATTTTCAGGCAGTAACAGGATTTAAACCTGATGACACACCGAGTCTGAATTTAACCTCAGACACGTGACAAAACACCAAAATACACACAACTGCCCTGAGTCACACACACACAGCACATGACACATCACACACACACACACACACACACTTCTCTCTCACCAGGAAGCCGGACCCCCACAGGCCCGGGACCCAGGTGGCCTCTCTGGTCACATGACCCTCCCACAGGAAGTGGGTCTTCAGCTCAGGAAACAGCAGCAGGATGTTGGAGATCATGCAGATGGTTGCCAAGGGAACCAGAGAGACGCCGACACATCGCAGACAACTGGAGACGCACATCTGTAATCGACCAGAACACTGGAAATTAATATTTTAATATTTGGTCAAACAAATATCATCTGAGAGAATCACTGAAAGAATCAATCAATCAATCAGTCAATCAATCTTGATTTGTATCGTACCTTTCATACACTCGAGTGCTCCACAAACCAACAATGAGACAAATAAAAAATACAAGAAATGAAAATTATGAAAAGGTAATCAAATAAAAACTAAAATAATAAAAAGAGTGAAATAAAAATTAGATTAAAAATAGATTTAAAAAAAATTAAGAAATAAAATTGATAAGGAAAAAAATAATATTAAAAATAATAAAATAAAATTTTACAACATGAGTAAGACAGTATAATAATAATAATAATAATAATAATAATAATAATAATAATAATAATAAATCATTCTTAAACAAGATGAGACACTTTCACATCACACACAGTATTTCTGATCGGTGATCTGCAGGGATCAATAAAACAGCAACATTTCTGGATCAAACTGTGATACATTTGCATAGTTTTCAGTTTTACAGCCTTCAAATGTCCTCAAAACTTTTCTCACTCAAACATGAAGAAGCAACAAAAAACATTTGTTACGTTTCCATCCTCACAGTTTCTGTTCAAACACCAACATCTTCATACAGATTAGAAACACACTGAAATACATCGATATATTCAACAGAAATACAAAACAGTGATGTAACTTCACAGACAGACATAAAAACATCCTCATGTGCTGCTTGTTAGTGATTTTATCTCTGATTAATACATGAGTTGTTGTGTTTGTGTATTTTGTGTGTAAAATGAGCCACTGTGTGTCATTAAAAACTGCACACAGGACGATAGCAAAGGATTATTTTCATCATTTATTATTTTGTTTGATTAATAAACTAACAGTTTAGTCCATAAAACATCAGAAAATAGTGAAAAATCTCCATGGTGATGACTTCAACTGTCTTATTTTTCTGATCAACAGTCCAAAACATAAAATAATAAAACAGAAAAAATCTGAGACGGCAGAGAATGGAAGGAGTTGCTGCTTAAAGATATGTGATTTATGAACAAAACTGTTGCAGATTAGTTTTGTGTTTCTGATCAAGTAATCAAATAACCAATAATTTCAGTTCTATTCCTGAAAATCAAATTTTACACATTTTAAATATTCTAAATAGTTAAAAATCTGAAAAAGATAAAGTAAAACCAATAAGATGTTAACTTTACATTAATATTTGACTACTGCAGAGTCTCTGACTTCGTCTGTGATAATAATAATAATAATAATAATAATAATAATAATAATAATAATAAAAAGCGTCTGTGAGCGAATCACTGTCATATGTCGCTCTGCAGATATAAAAACATGCCTACTCACCCTGAAGAGTTGCTGCTACCACCAACAGACCAAACGTCCAGATTCAAGTCAATCTAAGGAGGAACCTGAGACATTTATATATCTGCTCTTTAGAGACTCAGAGACACGCCTACAGCCGTGTGACACAAAGTATCCTGACATACCAAATATGAAACAAAATCTGCAGTTCATTTGCAGATTTCTGAAGTGTGTTGTGCATTTAGTTTTCAGACCGTAGAGTGTATAAACTGTGGCTCCCCAGTGATGGAAAATAACTAAATACATTTACTAAAGTCCAGTTTTGAGGTTCTTGTACTTTACTGGAGTATTTCCATGTGATGCTACTTTCTACATTTCAGAGGGAAATATTGTACTTTCTACTCCACTACATTTATTTGACAGCTTTAGTTACTTTTCAGATGCATATTTGACACAATGGATAATATAACAAGCTTTTAAAATACAACACATTGTTAAAGATGAAACCAGTGGTTTCCAACCTTTTTGTCTTTTGACGTCTTACAAAAAGCAGTGCGTAGTCGGGGTCACATTTCACATGTCTATGAGTTGTTAACAGCTCCACCAAATAGTGATTTTTCCCTCTAAACTTCTCACCTGCTTTCATTTCAATAAATGTTCAAATGATCCAATATTTCAGCAAAAATCAAAGATTAGAGAAAAAGTCCAAAAACTGAAAACAGATTTGTGTATCAGAACTTTGTTTGTTCTTCTTTCCTCTCCCATTAATCATCTCACGACCCCTCAGATTTATCTGCTGACCCTTTGGAGGGCCCCGACCGCTAGGTTGGGGACCAGTGGACTAAACTAGCTAACTGTATATAAAGTAATGTAAACTAGCTCCACCTCCAGCAGCTACAACAGTAACATGCACACAGCAGCTTCACTCCTGAATCCTGCAGCTTGTTTCCACTCAGATCCAGCTCTCTCAGATGGGAGGGGTTGGACTTCAGAGCTGAGGCCAGAGAAGCACAGCTGATCTCTGACAAACTGCAGTCACCAAATGTCAATAAAGAGTAAATTATGCAGATAAAATGTCATTTATAGCCCCACTACATCCTCATCAATGAGCTTTTCCCTAAAATGAGCAGAGTGACTTTGTCATTGTGTTATTGTGGATCATTGTAATGTCAGCCTTCTACTGTCAAATCTGTAATTTGAGGATCAAAGTGAAATCAGACATCTTGGACTAGAACTTTGTATCAGAAGTTTGTTTTTTCTTCTTTCCTCTCCCATAAATCATCTCACAACCCCTCAGATTTATCTGCTGACCCAGAAAACAGATTTCAAAGTTCTTTACAAAAACATGAAATGTATCAAGATAGAATGTAAAATAAACACATTATAAAAAAGTTAAATAGAATTTAAAAGAAAATGAATCAAAAGCTTCAAGTTAGATTTAATAAAAGACAAACAGAAAAGTCCTCAGCCTTCATTTAAAATAACTGAGAGTTGGAGTTTAATAATTAAATTAAACATTTCCAGACTTAGAATAACTGGATCAGGATCAGGACACTTCACGCATCCATAACACTGACTAAAGAGCAGAACCAGTGCAGAGCTTTAAACTCAATGTTTGCTGCAAACACATCAAATAAGACATTCACCTTCCTGCTGCGTCTCTCAGAATCCAAAGAGGAACTGAAATAGTTTATATAAATGCTGTTTCATCATGATCGATGTGATTTTTTTATTACTAAACTTGTTCACGTATTTCTAATTCAGCCAATGCAATCACAGAATTACAGTTAACGTTTCTGCTGCAGAAGAATTTCATAATGACGTTGCAACATCGTAAATATTTTGACATCACTGTATGACGTTATGTCATCGGAAAAAATAGGACTTCTCTTGAAAAATGAGTCAATAAAAAGTACCTGAGTCATAAAGATAATTACACCAACAGCAAAATGTCACTTATTAAATGCTGATGATTGTTTATTTTGTTACGGAACTATTCAGTAAAATGTCATTTCCGATGAGTTTTCTGGATGAATGATTATGAAAAAAAACTCAAGCTGTGATTCAGGACGGAAACTTTTTATTTGCAGGTGCAGAAGACAAAGTTCTTTGTTTTTGTTCTTGTCTTTGTTTGACAAATGTTCCTCACAGCAGCTGTATTTTAGTGTCTTACAGTAACTACCTACAAAACAACATATTATAGGAACTGGACAGCTTGTTCTGCTCGTTATAATTAAAAGAAAACAGGTGACACAGGTTCCTTCCTCGGAGGTCAGAATTCACTAAACAGGGATCACGGAGGACAGAAATGTTTATAAATGATCTTTCAGAAGCAACAACCGCCTGCTGAGTTTCAGATTTTTTCTCACTTCATCTTTTCTCTCTATTTTTGGTTCTCTCTCTGCTAAGAACAGCTCGTCCTGTTTTAGCTCATGCGTGAATCACCGCGTTGGTATTGAGGACAGCAAAGACTCATGGGAAAGCTGCCTCTGACTACAGGATGACGCGTCCTCTGAGAACTGACCTGCTTTCAGAGATCCTCTCGTGGTTTGTTTGGTCTGAGTAAAAGTGGACTGAAAACCGGTTCAGGTGGACCCGGTTTTCCTGGAGGAAGATGGAGATCCACATGTCAAAGTGAACTTACTTGAAAGCGGATCAAGCGGTCTTAGGAAGGACATTTACATACATATGTGAGACTAGATATCGTCTTAGATTTTGGATATCATGGTGTGGTGATGTGGCTTTTACTGGTTTTAAAGGCTGCATGACAGTAAAGTGAAACTGGTCTTTCCCCACTGAGTCACTGATTATCAGAAATCTGTAACGCTGTCTTCTCAGGTCTCCCTAAAACAGCTGCAGCTGGTTCAGCTCGAGTCCTCACTGAGACCAAGATAGTGGATCGTATCAGTCCAGTTCTCAGATCTTTACACTGACTTCCTGTCTGTCAAAGAACTGATTTTAAGATGCTGCTGTTGGTTTATAAAGCACTGAATGGTTTATATCTGATCTGCTGCTACATTATGAACCATCCAGACTCTCAGGTGGTCTGGGATCAGGTTTTGCTTTCTGTCCCTAGAGTCAGAACTAAAGCTGGAGAAGCAGCTTTCAGCTTTGATGCTTCACATATCTGAAACAAACTCCCAGAAACCTGCAGGTCTGCTGCGACTCTCAGCTGAAGACTTTTCTGTTTGCTTCCTTTTATTAAACCACATTAAGGGTTAATATTTTACTTTTATTCCCTTTTTTATCTGTTTTATTTCCTTTTTAGCTTCTTTCTTTAACTTTCATTTCCAAATGTAACACTTTTAATTGTTTTTCTATTCTGTTTTAATGCCTTTCATGCTCTATGTAAACCACTTTGAGTTGACTTGTTGTTGAAATGTGCTGCACAGATAAACTCGTCTCGCCTAAATATGTTGTGAAAGCACCGATAATCATCTCTATAATACTGATATCGAGGTATTTGATCAAAAATATCCTGATACTTGATTTTGTCCACGTCGTCCAGCTTTAGTCTGTTTCTGATAAAAGCGACCAGGTGAGAGCGTCTCTGCTCATTGGTCAGATGTGCCAGGGGGGACTTTGTTTCCTTCGTTCCAAACCAGATTTAAACTCAACTGGACCCAAAACTCCTTCAGTCTGGTGGTTTAAAGTCCACCAGAGTCTGAAGGGAGGCGGATCGAGACCCTGAGCAGGTTTCCAGGACTCATTTGTGCAGGTCTGAACAGTATTAGGACCCTTTACAGGAAGTGGTGAACTGTTTGTGTGCTTTGCATGCTGGGATGTTGATGAGTGATTCAACAGTTGCTAACAGCTAGCAGCTAGCAGCTAGCCGGACACAACTGACCAATGAGCAGAGGGGATGTTCATACCTGGCTCACGGTGATGCATTCAGGTTCAGTTGGATTTTTATCTGTGAGAAAGAAGCAAGTGTACCATCGTGCACTGAGAGCCTTCAGGGAAGCAGAAGTTTGTGTTTGACGGACCTAAACGAACCAAACAGACCAGTTAGGAGGTGAAAACACTTCACGCTGAGTCAGAGGACACGATGAAAGTGAAACCCGGAGACATTAAATGTGACTGAAGACTCCCCGTCATCATCCGTCAGCAGGTCTGAGTCTAAAACACGAGGCAGTCTGGAACCAGAACCTCTGTGAAGATCCAGGGACGTTTCAGAAGCCGCAGCCAGACACCTCCGATCCACGAGGTGACGGCGGTTTGGTCTGACGAGCAGCAGAGGTTCAGGCGTCAACATCAGGCTCCCTCAGAGTCACATGACCACAGAGAGGCCACAGAAACCTCAACGCGGTGATGAAACTTCCTCTGAGCGAAGCGGCAGCTGAACGTCACTCAGACGTTGAAACATTTACTGAGGAACTGCAACACTTTCTACTCCTCTGCATTAATTTCACAGCTAAATATGCAGGTTTTACATGGAAATATTATTATTTTAAGGATTTTAGAAGGTGTTCTTTGAAAAAATGAATCATATATATCCTGAATTTATCCTGCATCATCTTCAGAGACATCAACATGCAGTAAAAGCTGTTAAATATTAATACATCTCATCATAATCTGCAGTAGCTCTGTTGTTTATATTGATATATTATTGAATAATTATTAGTCATCTGTCAGTGCTGCTTTGGCTCTGATCTGTGGAGCAATAAAAATCATTTGACAGGTGTTTTATGTATTAAAATATAACAGAGTACTAATACTTGTGTACTTTAACTTTGGGTCTTGAATAAATATGATGCTGATGCTGCTTTTACACAAGTAAATGATCTCAGTGCTTCCATCATGGAGACAGCTGAGCACATTTCATCCCAGGAAAAGAGAAAATTATAAAAGCTTAATACTGATAAATGTGCAGAAATTAAAAAATATTATTTAAATTGAACATTTTGTGGTTGTATTTCCATTTTTATCCTGTTATGATGTTAAAGAAAGTTCCAAAACTTGAGGTTTGTAATGTTTTTTTTACTTCCCTGTCTTAAACCAACAGTCAGGAGCCTAAATGAACATTAAACCTGTTTTCTTCTTGCTGTAATCATTCCCCCTGTTCATACTGACCATCAGAAGATCCCTTCATGAAGCTAATCCAGTAGATATCTTTCAACGTTACAGTCTTTTTAGTGGCAAAGTCCCTCTTTTTGTTTCTATACTTCCACCTGCAGCTCAACAGGGAAACACAAAGAGGAGAATCTGATGCTAAAAAGACTGTAAATGTGTCGGATATCCAAACTCAGACTGCTGAAGCTGAACAGAAGCTTCACACACACTTTAAATGACTGAAGGATGAACAGGAGGAATGATTACAGCCTGGAAAACCTCTTTCACTGCTCACATAAACACCTGCTGCTGGTTTAACACACTGGGAACATCAGTCTGCTTAACATGAACCATCAGATTCAGGACAAATCTTTCAGTGTCGGATGATTTTAGACCAAAAAAAAACCATGAAAAAGATTTATTTTTCCATCCATGAAGGAAACAAACAAAACATCTGGATGTTTTTTTATTTACAGATACAAAATATTTCAACTTTTCTTCAAAATCTCCAGATTTATTTTACTTTACCAAACAGTCGTCAGTTACTTTTTTTTTTATTTCTTTCTTAGAAAACTCAACCAAAAACAACAGAACAGATCAGACGGATCATCGATTAGTTTGATCCATAAAATGACAGAAAAAGATGAAAAATGTGGATCAACGTTTCCTAAAGATGACAAAAATAATCGTTACAGTTCAAGTATAAACTTACTGTTTACCTAAAAGTCAGCAGCCAATCACGTTCAGCGTTTCCTGCGGCGTTAACGAGCACGGCGGACATTTGTTCCCTGAGTTTAGTATTTCAGGTAAAACACATCAGTTCATCGATTAGAGAAAAGAAAACGGTGAAAAACTGCAGATCGATGCGTCTTAAAATCCAACATGACGTCCTTAAATGTCAAATATCTTCAGTTTATCGTCACAGAGACGAAAGAAAACAGAAAATAATTGTGAATAGCGTCCAAATCGTCTTTCTGAAAACTCGTTTTTTATCGTGTTTGGTGCAAAAATAAAATCTGATTTCAGCCAAAGTCAAACATTCACAGACACGTTTTATTGCTTTTGGTGTTTTTCATGTCGTCAGTTTACAGACTTTTAACCTTCAATCATCTAATTAACATATTTAGATATTCAGCATGTCGACGTGTTGCTGTCCTGTGGCGTCACGCTAACGTTTGAAATGTCTGGAACGTGTAAACAACAGACTTTGTGTTTATTTATCTTCGGCTGACAGGAAGTGTTAATATAAACAGTAGTGGAGGAGGAGGAGGTCTCACTCCTCACCTCAAGTGTTGAACTTTCTCTCCCAAATATATATAAAAAAAAAAAGCACATCAGTCATAAACTGCAAACAGCATGTAGAGGAAAAACAACAGAAGGCACCGGTGGAGCAAGAGGAAGAGGAGGAGGAGGAAGAGTTAGTGATGAAACACTTTAAACTGTTAAAATCAGCTCTTGGTTGAGTTTTTTTTTTTTTTTTTTTTTTAAAGCAGCTGTTGGCAGGAAAAAGAAAAAAAACAAATTTACATCCTGAAGGAAACTTTCAAACCTGTTTAGCAAAAATATGAATGAACTGTTTGAGCTTCAACATGCAACAAGATAAAAAATATATTTATATATAAGCAGGAGCTGTGAGAAAAGCCTCCTGGTGGACATTCAGTGCAACTGCAGCCGGACAAAAGTATGTGGACACCTTCTGTTTGTTTGTTCCTGAGATTTTTAGACAACAGTTCTTCCAGTTTGTTGCTGTTTAAAGCTGCAGGTAGAGATTATTGATGAATCGATTAGTCGTTTGGTTTCATAAAGTCCAACCTGACGTCTTCAAAATGTCTCAGTTTGCTGTCAGAGAGACGAAAGAAACCAGAGGATTTCGACTCAAAACGATTAAACAGTTATCAAAATAGTTGTGTTTTTGCAGCTCCTTCAAGAAACGGCTTCATCTTCATCATCAGCCAGACGGCAACATCTGGACGTGCGGAGGCAGCTCGAACCAAAAGCGTCACAATCACGTGTTCAGCCGTCCACATACTTTTGGCAACGTAGAGAGAGAGAGAGAGAGCGAGAGAGAGCGAGCGAGGTTCAGCTGAGGCTGGAGAACATCTCCGTCAGCGTGGTCTGTTTGCTTCCTCTGCTGGAGGGACTGGAGGCCGTTAGAGTCTTCACTGAGGAGGAGGAGGAGCTGCAGGAGGAAGAGCTGGATGTCTTTGTAGTCTTGGAGGTTCTGCCGGGTGTCTGGGCGCCGCTGCTGCCACCGCCGCCGCCGCCGCCGGCCTTCGCCTTCCCTCGGCGGCTCTGTCGGAGCAGGTAGGCGTCGGCGGATCCTTTGCTCCTGTCGGTGGCTTGCTGCTTCTCCTCCTGGTCCAGCTTCTTCTGCAGGAGCAGAGCCAGCTGCCGGTCCTCCTCCTCCTGCTGCCGCCGGCTCAGCAGCTCCGCCTCCCGCTCGCCGATCCACAGCAGAGCTGAGCCGCCCGCCTCCAGCGAGGAGGAGGAGGAGGAGGAGGAGGTGGAGGTGGAGGGCAGGGAAGGACATCCTCGCTTAGTGACCATCACCACCTCCTCCTCCTCCTCATCGACATCCTCGACCTCGGAGCTCTTCCTCTTGGCTGCGGAGGCTCCTCCTCCTCCTCCTCCTGCCAGGTGACTCCTGCAGAGACGCTGCTGCTCCTCCACAGACGAGGTCGGCCGGAGGGTCGGCGGCTCCGTCTCCGCGTCGCGGTCGTCCGGTCTGCAGCCGAGCGTCTGGGCGCCGTAGTAGTCGAGTTTAGGGAGCGGACGCTCCGCCGGCAGCTTCAGCGGCGAGACGAGGATGTTCTCCTGCAAACGAGAGTTCAACACTGAGAACACGACGGCGACTCTGAACTGTGACGACCCGTCAAAATAAAAGATTTACAGTCTATAAACACGACAGACTGAAGTAGTTTCCTTTAAATCACAGTCTGACCTTTGACCTCACAGTGATCAATAAACAGAAGCAAACAAAGCCAACATGATCGGATAATAACAACAAAAATCATGCTTTTATTTTGAAAGAACGGAGACTGTAACTGACAATATGTTTGTTGTGGAAATAAAAATATCTTAATAATCATTTTCTGATTGTTAATCCTTTGAGAAGTTTCCTTAAAATCAAAGAGTAATAATTATATTATATTATATTATATTATATTATATTATATTATATTATATTATATTATATTATATTAGTTATGAATCAGTTTGTGTTTGTTACCTTGTTTGCCATCAAGCTGCAGTCTGAACTCGTTTTAGATGGAAGAGGACACAAAAACCTGAAGACAACAAAAACATCATCAGAGACGCAGATAAACAGAACAGACGAGATGTGAAGCATGAAAAGTGTTTCAGTGTGTTCAGTTCAAATGTTATTTAATAATATTTATAACTTTATATCTTTTAGTTTTGTATCATTCTGTAGTTCTATTGTGATGTTATCAGTCTGACGTCCGTCCGAGGATCGACTGGAACAATGAAAACACGCTGACGTTCAGAAAAACCTCACGTGACGTTTTTATGGTTTCAGATCAGCTGATTTCACAGAAACACTTTAAATCAACAGCTTCTCTGATTTTATATTTATATTTCCTGGAAATATTTGGAGCAGGAAGTCCTTCGTCCCCTCAGCAGGTAGACTCTACTAGAAAGTTTTTGGTTTTGTTTTAATTAGATGAGCTGTGGACACTTTGAATTTCCCTTCAGGGATTTATAAATTATCCATCTATCTATCTATTCATGTTAATTCTCATGACAACAAGGTTTATTGTTTATTATTTAGGTTGTTTACAGCGAACGTTGTTTGTTATTGAGTTTTTAAGAAAGAACCTGAGATGCTAAAAATGTAGTTTGACACATAAACGCTGAAAACGACGTAAAGAAAAACGACTAAATAAACAAACTTCCCTTTAAAATGAATGTGAAGTTCCAGGACGTGTCAAATAAAACGTTCCTACGCTGATCTCTGAACATCACAAGTTACAGATGAAGTTTATGAACCTACTTCTCTATCTGCCCGACGGCGCCCTTCTCCTTCTTCTTAGCCGGCGTGACGTCGGCGGGACGAAGGTTTTCCTGAGCGACGAAGGCGGAGTTCTGCAGGAGGAAGAGGAGGAGGAGAGGATAAACTCAATAATAAAATAAAGAAAACAGCAAAAACTCGACACACAGAGGCAGAAAAACGACTTCAAGGAGCCTCAGTGGTTAAAAACAAAGAGTCTGAACTGCTGCTGCCCTCTAGAGGCCGCAGGCTTCATTACAACGTCCTCATCTTTAATTATTATTATTATTATTATTATCAGACACTGACCAGCTCGTTGCTAAGCGACCGCGCCAGCCGCTCGTCCTCCTCGCGCCTCCTCCTCTCCTCCCGCAGCAGCTCCTCCTCCTCAGCCAGCAGCCTCTGGATGTACTCCTCGCTGGCCTTCCTCTCCTCCTCGTCCAGCGCTCGCTTCTCTTCCGTCAGCTGACGACGACAACAACAACAACAACAACGAGACGCCGTCAGACACGAGCTTCCAGATGTTCTGACAGGTTTTTAGTCAACCAAAGAAAATCTCTGTCGGCTGAAATAATCTTCAACTAATCAATCAGTGTTTATAGGATTCAGTTTGTTAATTGATTAATTAATTAATTAATGACGTTTAGCAGCGCTCCCTCTCTTCGTTCGACCACAGCTGCTCTCTGTCTCTCTCTTTTTTAAAGCTTTACTTTTAACGTTATCAAAAAGGAGGAGAAACGTCGTCCCGTCGTCCTGGTAACGTCTTTGTCCTCCATCATGGCAGCGCTGTGATTGGCCGAAGAAGAGAGAGAGAGAGCAGCTGTGGTCGAGCGAGCTAGACAGTGAATGAAGAGAGGGAGCTCTGGTAGCAAAGAAAGCCGGTGAATCAGATCAATAAAACGTTTATTTTCCTGCGTTTCACAGCAGTTACGTTCTAAAACACAAATAACCCCCCCCCACACCTCTGCACCACCTGATCTGGTCTGAATACGACCTTTGACCCAGCAGCCTCCGTTAATTATATATTAGTTTCACAGGTAGTTTGTTAGTCTGTCAGGAAATAATGGATAAAAGCTGCTGATGTAGCACTTTTCTCCTCATGAAAGTAGAGATTAGATTATTCCACCAGCAGATCCGGTTGTTTTGGATCCAAACAGGAAGTAGAAACAGGAAGTAGAATTATGCTTTAATAGAAACATGAAGGTAAAATCATCTCGTTTATATTTCTTAACGAGTCTGGACTCACTTTGCTGATCTGGTCCTGATACTCCTTCCTGAGCTCACCTGGCTCGCTCACTCTGGGAAAACACACTGAGACTACACACACACACACACACACACACACACACACACACACACACACACACACACACACACACACACACACACACGCAGCAGGTCAACAACATGCAGGTGATGATGACAGTATTATTGTATGTGTGTGTGTGTGTGTGTGTGTGTGCGTGTGTGTGTGTGTGTGTGTGTCGGTACCTCCCGGGTCGTCCTCGGCGGCGGCGTCCTGCCCGCTGAGGCGGCGCTGACACTGCTGCGGGAAGGCGGTCTGGATCTGGCGCCACAGCCGCTCGTTGACCAGCGTGTTGCTGCGGCTGTTCAGTCGAGCCCAGGTGGAAACTCGCTTCCTGCACATCGGACAGCAGAGCGTGGCTTTATCCACCGACTCCAGGAAGCAGCTCTGAGGACGCACACACACACACACACACACACACACACACACACACACACACAGTTAGTTCTGTTCAAAACATCACATGGTTTTCATTTGATTTATTTATTTACGTTCACAGTCTCGTCCTGAATCAGCTGCTCTCACTAACAGAGACGTTGCTGCATGTCTGATTAGTTTCATTCAATCAATCAATTAATCTGCATTTTTGGTCGATAAAACATAAAAAAAAACACAAGATGACAAATTCAAATGTCTTATTTTGTCCAAAACCCCAAAAATATCACATTTACTGTCATGTTTAACCAAGAAAAGCAGCATATTCTCACATTTCAGAGCCTTGAAACAGCAAATATTTGCTTGGAAAATGAATTTGGCTGCATTCACACCGGATCCGGCAGTGCGGCGAATCGCTGCGGGTCGGTGCAGATCTGTTGGCGTGTGACTACGTGACTCCATGAAACAACAAAAGACGTGTACAGCACTGGGAAATCACTCACAGCAGCGATGATTCTCTCCTCCATCGTCTTCGTAATAAAGTGATATCAATCAAAAAGCCTGAAGCAGAACGCTGAAATGCTACGATGCTACATGCTAAATAAACAACGTTCCTCTTGTGGTCTAATTGCCGACCTACATGATTGGCCACTGTTTGACTGATAACAGGAAGGAAGTCGACAAACTTTAACCCGTCAGAGCGACTTATTTATAATAATTGTGTTTATCTTTTGTCAGAGTCGACTGCTGCAACAATCAGCTGATTCATCAATCAAAAAATTAAACCTGAAACTGTTTTAATCAACATTTTTTACACAAAAATGTCAAACAAATCATTAAAAACAAATTATTATTATTATTATTTAATGTCTTTGCCAAACATGACAGTAAAATAAATCTCTGAGTTTTGGATTGTTGGTTAAATAAAAACAAAACGTATGAAGACGTCACTTTAGACATTTTTCACTATTTCCTGAAATTTTATATACAAAATGATTATTGATTAGTTGAAAAACTAATCAGCAGCTGAGAGTTGTATATTAATTATCATATTTATCATTTTTTAATTAACACAAAGTTTCTTGTAGTTGTTCCGAAGATACAGAGAATAGACTGATTGTCAATAACAATAACAGTTATCACCTTTATCCATTGATCTGTTGACTATTTTCTGGATTTATTGATTAGCTATTTGGTCCATAAAATAATTAGAAAAAGGTGAAAGTCTTCAAATCCAGAAAATATTCACGTTTAAATAACGTTTTGTCTTTAAAAAGATTAAAGATGATCAAACTAGTTGATTGATCAATTAATTAGTGTGTGTGTGTGTGTGTGTCACCTTGCAGAACGTGTGCGTGCAGGGAAGCGTCACCGGCTCCAGGAAGATCTCCAGACACACGGGACAGCGGCAGTCGTCCAGAGACAGCGGCCCTCCTCCTCCTCCTGCTCCTCTCCTCGCCCTCCCTCCTCCGTCCGACACCGACGGCGACACCTCCACCTCCACGTCAGACACCGGCGCCATCGTCTTCCTCCCTCCTCCTCCGCGTCGTCTCTGGCTGCGGGGAGGACTCGGTGTCTGAAACCAGGATGTCAAACAGTTTTTCTTTTCACTCTTCGAGAACGTTTGAGTGTTTTAAAACTAATTAAACTTGTTTTTAAGTTGCCGATCATTTGTCTTGTTATTGATTACACTCAGTGACAGTTTGGTTATCAGGTCTGACTAAGTGATGAGGTAGTTTTTTAACTGATTGACTTAATATTATATAGTTAATTAGACAGTTTGTAAAGTATATACAGATTTAGACAACTGCTGTAAATAATACATGTGCTGCTAAATGGATAAATTATTGGTAAATACGTAACAGAATCACAACTAAACATTATTATCATTACTGATCAATGTGTTGATTATTTTCTTCATTAATCATAAGAATGTTGATCAATGTTTCCTAAAGTGTTCGCTGATGTTCTCAGTTTGTTTTGTTTTGTCCATAAAGATCTTCAGTTTACTGTCAGACTGAAGAGGAAATATTAATATTATCTTTATTATTTTCTCTTTTAATAAACTGGAATCAGGCAAATAATCAGTTCTAACTCTATATTATACAGTGATTGATGGTTTTAGCCCAGTTTAACTATAAATATAGTAACTATATAAGTTTAGATAGTTGCTGGATGTAATAATACAAACAGATAATAAGTGTTATTATTAAACTCATCCGTACAGGGTTCATTATAACACTGTTTGTGTTTATTTTGGTCTCTTTCACCTGCTCAGTTATCAAACATTTCCTCTTTCTGGAGGCAAAATAAGACTTTTATTTAATAAATAAACACTAAACACAGTTAAAACAGATAATAGAATAACAGTTTATGTAATGTTGCTGCCTCCGGCCTCAGCGGTCAGCTTTAGCTGCTAATGCTAACAGCGCTGTCAACTTTGTCCGGATGAAAACTCAACTGAAGTCCATTAATTATTAATTAAACAACGATAAATGAAGACACAGATATATAACTGCTGCTGCCGATACTGTCAGCTAAACGTGTCTCACCTGAGATCCGCTCACCTGGCTGTTGATACTAAAGTTAGCTTCTGGACCAAAACAAGCTGCGTTAGCTGGCCGGCTAACCTCAGAACCGGCCTCAGCGCTAACCTGAACCCGCGGCAGGCCGGACTGTTGCTGCTCTGAGCGGCTAACTGTTAGCATCTCCTGCTCCAGTTAGCCTGAGAACCGAAAGCAGCTCTGACTGATCCAGCACCGCGGAGCTTCATGGTCCCGGAGACCCGCGAGAATCTACTGGGGCTGCAGTGCGCATGCGCCCCGCAATCTCTGCCCCGCCTTCCTGGACTTCAGTAAATTACAGGTTTATGATCCTTCAGTCCCGCAAACAGCCGAGTGACCAGCAAAAAAACGCTAGTTTATACCTCCACTCCTCTACATTTCAGAGGGAAATATTGTACTTTCTACTCCACTACATTTATTTGACAGCTTTAGTTACTTTTCACATAAAGATTTGACACAATGGATAATATAACAAGCTTTTAAAATACAACACATTGTTAAAGATGAAACCAGTGGTTTCCAACCTTTTTGTCTTTTGACGTCTTACAAAAAGCAGTGTGTAGTCGGGGTCACATTTCACATGTCTATGAGTTGTTAACAGCTCCACCAAATAGTGATTTTTCCCTCTAAACTTCTCACATGCTTTCATTTCAATAAATGTTCAAATGATCCAATATTTCAGAAAAAATCAACATTAGAGAAAAAGTCCAAAAACTGAAAACAGATTTGTGTATCAGAACTTTGTTTTTTCTTCTTTCCTCTCCCATTAATCATCTCACGACCCCTCAGATTTATCTGCTGACCCTTTGGAGGGGCCCCGACCCTCAGGTTGGGAACCAGTGGACTAAACTATCTAACTGTATATAAAGTAGTGTAAACTAGCTCCACCTCCAGCAGCTACAACAGTAACATGCACACAGCAGCTTCACTCCTGAATCCTGCAGCTTGTTTCCACTCAGATCCAGCTCTCTCAGATGGGAGGGGTTGGACTTCAGAGCTGAGGCCAGAGAAGCACAGCTGATCTCTGACAAACTGCAGTCACCAAATGTCACTAAAGAATAAATTATGCAGATAAAATGTCATTTATAGTCCAACTATGTCCTCATCAATGAGCCACTAGAACCAGTGGACTAAACTAGCTAACTGTATATAAAGTAGTGTAAACTAGCTCCACCTCCAGCAGCTACAACAGTAACATGTTGCTCTAACACTGATGCGTCAGTATTAATAATCTAATGATGTCATATATAATAATATATCAGTCAGAGGGACCAAACCACTACTTTTACTGCAATACTTTAACTACATCAAGCTCATAATACTTATGTACTTTTACTGTGAAAGTCTTTCAGAGAAATAACACACAGTGAAATTATAAAGACTAATTTTATTCTGTTTTTCACAGATTTTTTTTTACATAATAAAAATAATTACAAAATCCTTTCATGAAAAGTTCAACAATTTGAGAAAAACTTCAGTCTTCATGAAGATCAGCCTCATGTCAGAGCCGATCGATACGATGATGATGATGATGAAGGAACCGTTGCGGTGTATAACTGTGTCACTGGTTGAAGCCGTCCGTCCAGGGGAAAACGTTCTTCTGCTTCCTGTGTTTGCTGCTGGACTCCAGCGAGTTCTGTAAATCGTCTCCACAGCTGTGTTTCTTCAGCTGGCGGGAGTCGGAGAAGCCGTGTCCGCAGCGCTCGCAGGCGTACAGCTTCACGCCGGTGTGGATCTGCATGTGAGACTTCAGCTGGTTGGACTGCCTGAACTTCCTGTTGCACACGCTGCACTCGTACGGCTTCTCGCCGGTGTGCACCAGCAGGTGTCGGTGGTAGTTCTGCGACGTCCTGAACTCTTTCCCGCACTGATCGCACTTGTGGGGTTTGACGCCCGTGTGCAGCATCTCGTGCCGCTTCAGCTGCGACAGCTGCAGGAAGCCCTTCTCGCAGACGCTGCAGACGTGCGGCCGGTCGCCGCCATGCTGCCGGACGTGGTACAGGTAGAGGTGTCGCTGGTGGAAGGACCTGCTGCAGGTGTCGCAGGTGAACTCCTGGCTCTCCGTGTGGCTCCTCTCGTGCTTCCTCAGACTCGAGCTGCTGCTGAAGGTCTTCAGGCAGGTCTTGCAGGCGAACGTTCGGGCTCCCGCCGGTGGCTTGTGTCCCCTCGTCTCTCCCTGAGCGCCGTCCTTGCTGTCGTGGACCAGCTGCTGGTGCTTCTGCAGCTGGCAGTTGTAGAAGAACGTCTTGCCGCAGAGGTCGCACATGAAGGGTTTCTCCACGCCGTGGACCAGCATGTGAGTCTTCAGAGCCCAGGTCCCCGTGAAACCCTCTCCACACTTCTCACACCTGAGACAGAAGACGGAAGTGAAGAAATTTAATACTAATCAAGAATTTAGATTCACTTTTTTGTTTATCAGCTGCAGAGAGACAACTGGAATAAGAAATAATTGTTATATATGTTTTATCTTCATTTCTATTTAAACGTACAACATGTAATTTCAGCCGCTCGGCGTTTCGATCAAAACAAGGGAGTGTGATGACGCCGTGAAGCAGCAAGGGACGTGGAAGCGTTTCTCTAATGTGATGTGAGCCAAATAAACAAGTCAAATGTTCATATTTTGTCCTCCTTGACTGGAAAATTGAGATGTGCTACCCTTTTTTTCTACATTATTGGAACAAGTCTGCTGGATTTTGGGTTTAGCTCTCCACCGAGAATTGTTGAAGCGCAACGTCCTTCTTCAATTCACTGAATAAAGCAGTTTCAGCTAAAAAAATCAGTGTTTCTCCACCATGTTGGGCGAGCAGCGGACTTCCTGGAGGGGCTGTTAGCCGAGCTGCTGCTAACGTTTGCCCAGTTTATTTCTCTGATAACTTAAGATCTAGACGTCCAATGACTAAAATCCTTCTTGCGGCTAAAAGATCAAGTTAAAAACCAGCTAAATTTATCATGAAAATGTGGCTTCAAACTGAATAAAAGTCCATTTCTAACAGTTTGTGTGGAACAAGCACAACAAAGCCCATGTATTATCTTGTATGTGTGGAAGTTACTCTTTGCTAGACGCCATTGTAGCGGACAAACACGGCGCCGACGCATGCATCTTGTGCACTATACTCTTTGGTAGAGGAGGTATGACGCCATTGACAGGCCACCAAATGAAACGGTCCGTTACTTTGATTAAAATGACAGATTTGAAAACCGAAAACTATTAATCAGATGTAGCTCTCTCAGATGGGAGGGGTTGGACTTCAGAGCTGAGGCCCGAGAAATGTAAGTACACAACTCAACAACATATAGAACATAGGTCTAGTTGTTTTTACACATTTTAGATACAGATAGTGAAGCAGCACCTGAAGGGTTTCTCTCCGTTGTGGAGCCGCAGGTGTCTCTGGAAGTTGTACTTGAGTCCGAAACTCAGCCCGCAGGTCTGACACACGAAGGGTTTCTCCCCGGAGTGGACGACGCGGTGCTGCAGCAGACCCATCTTACACTTGAACGCCTTGTCGCACTCGGAGCACTTGTGCGGCCGCTCCTCCGAGTGCGACCTCTTGTGGACGCGCAGGTTGCTGGCGGTGGAGAACCTCTTCCCGCAGGTCTGGCAGGGGTACGGCCGGGCGCCGGTGTGGATGGTCTGGTGCTCGCGGAGGCTCTTCTTCCTGGTGAACCCCTTCCCGCAGACGTCGCACATGAACGGCTTGACCTCGGCGTGCGACACCTCGTGGTAGCGGAGCGCGCCGGCGGAGGTGAAGGTGCGGTCGCAGGCGCGGCACTGCAGCGGCGTCTTCTCCAGCCGGTGGGTCGCCTGGTGGACGCGGAGCTGGCGCGGCAGCCTGAACTTCCTGTCGCACTGGTCGCAGCGCAGCAGCTTGTCGGGGTCGTTCTCCTGCGCCTCCCGCAGCTGGTGCGACAGCAGGTGCTTCTGCAGCGTCTTGGCCTTGTAGAAGCCTTTGTCGCAGGAGCTGCAGGGGAACGGTTTGCGGTGGCAGGACACGTGTTTGCTCAGCTGGTGTTTCTGGTGGAAGCCTTTGTTGCAGAGCTCGCAGAAGAAGCGCTTCTCCTTGTACAGCTCCCTCCTCCTCTTCCTCTCCTGCTCCTTCAGCTCCTCGTCGCTCACAGCTGCAGACGAGATAAAACGACCGCGTTGAAAACGAAAGACGCAAAGATGCAGAACAGACTGATATGATTGTTTACATCGGCTCTCACCTGGCTGACCGTCGCTGGCCGTCTGCTCCTCAACAGTTTCCGTCTTCATCTCCTGAAAAACACAACAACAGAAAACTGAGCTGTCAGACTTTTATTTTGATGTGTTGAAACATGAATCATGGGAAATATTTCATAACATCTGAAGCTTCAACAGCAAAGTTATGTCAAGTGATGAAGCTTCAGTTTCCGCTAATAATCACTAAGGATTATTCATTTAGTTTAGTTTGTCTCAAGCAGGAAAAAGATCTCAGCAAAACATATTTTATCATTTTTTATAGTTTAAGTGTTCATTATATTTTCCTTTAGTTCTACATTTTGAAGGCAATACTGAAGTACCAAAAACCTGCATTCTCTCTCCCGGCCAGCAGGGGGCGACTCCAGCGGCTGATTGGATGGAAGTCTGTGAGAAAATGATCCTACTTCTCTCTGATTTATTATCTCAGTAAACTGTTTCCTGATGAGTTTATGCTCTCAATCACTAGTTTACAGTCTTCTTCAACACAGCATGATGTTCATTTAGTAAATTATCGTTCCATTTAGTTTAAATCTGATGATAAAGCAGCGTATGTTTTAGGGGGCGTGGCTACGTTGTGATTGACAAGTCGCTACCACGGTGACAACGTTGTTTACGTAACGTAACCATGGCGTTTAGGTGTGTTTTCAGTTCACTGAAGTTAACTGTAACATTGTGGTCAGCTAAAAAACGTCTTGTTCAGCATTTGGTTTTAATAAAAGACCATCAATGAGTCGGATTATCAGTTTTTCTTGTTTTAACGGTTTTAAGCCTGTTTTTCACTAGCAAAAATTAGCATTAGCATTATCACTGTTCACCATAGATTGTAAATACACTGTGCAACTATGCTAGCAGCTAGCGCTATCTTGTCCAAATATGGTCACTTCTGGCTCCAAAAATCAAACATGGCAACGGCCAAATCACGACACTCAACGCTTCAAAATGGCCGTTCACAAACCGACAGGTAACGTCACAGTGACTACGTCCATATTTTTGTTTACAGTCTATGGTTTCTACGCACGTCGTAATACCAAAAATCTACTGATGATGGATTAATTATCTTCAAAAAAGTACGAACTGTCGCTTTAATGTGAAAAACAGTAACAGTAAAAATAACGAGTCAATTCATTGAGATGACGTTTGAATTAACAGCAAATTAAAACAACTTTTTACTAAAATATGATCAAATATAAAAGAAATCAATAAAGTAAAACCTTCAATCAGCAGCTGTTTGATTTGTTTAAAGCCGCAACTAACGATTATTTTCATTATTGATTAATCTGCTGTTATTTTTAATCATTTTTTCAATAAAACAGTTTTTAAAGTTTTTAAATGTCTTATTAACATTTTTGTTCGACTAATCAATTGTATAATCATTGCAGCGTATTGATTTGTTCGGACAGGTGAACTTACACCAGCTGTTGCTTCAGGCGTGGGCGTGTCTTCGCCGTCCGTCACAGACGCGCCTGTCGCTTCGCTCGCCGGCGGCTTACTAGCCACAGGAAGTGACGTCATGTCGGAGGAGAGCTCCTGGATCACATCTCCCGAGGGTTCCTCAGGATCCGACAGCTGGACGATGTCTAACTCCACCTCGGAGGTCGCCACGGTGGCGGTTTGATCCGACAGCGGCAGCGGAGGCGGCGGCGGCAGCGAGGGGGCGGGGCTTGTCTGGCCGGTGACTGGAGCGGGAATCGGCTGGCTGATGATGACCAGAGGCACCTGAGGGCTGCGGCGGGCTTTGCGTCTGGATTTGGAGGAGTTGAGGATGGCCATGGCGAGGGCGGCGGGGGTAACAGCTGATTGGTTGATGTCGAGAGAGAGGGCGGGGCCATCTGGAAGACGCACAGCGAGACGGAAAACATGTAAAATACAAGCAGAAATCAAAGAAGAAGAAGTCTTTCACTGCATTTAGAAATGTTTTTGAGTAAATTACTTTAGATTTTAGCTTTTTATTCTCTTATAAAATTTACTTTTTGCCGTAAAACATCAAACTGACCCGACGGTTTGATCTTGTAGAGCGTCTGCGGCGTCTCGCTCTTCTCCGCAGCAGCCGCAGCGGCGGCGGATGTCCTCTGATCCTTGGCGTTCAGCTCGGCCTCCAGACGTCTCGCTTTGCTCTCCGAGGCGTCGTTTTCCTTCGCCAAACTCGCGTACAGCTCGCGGAAAACTCTGCAGATTTTACGGATCGCCTCCCTCGCCATTGCATCCAAGACGGCGGACAGCTGGGTCTGCGGGGAGAAGGAAGTGAATCATCGACATCTGGATGTGATTTTTTTAAAAACTATCAGCTGTTTCTGTAGATTTATCTTCAGCTCACTGATGTTTTAAACATATAATAATAATAAAAAGATCATAAAATAATTAATTAATAGAATAGACTCACTCTAAAGTAACAAAACAAATCTTATTTTAAGATGATTATACACTAATACTTATATTCTATTTGATAGACGCCACAAAATTCTACACGCTGCACCTTTAAATTTCTTAATTTCATTTTATAGTCATCGGCCTAAACTCTTTTATTTTGAAGGTTAAGGATCCACACAGGAAGTGTAGCGTTCTCGTTAACGTTGCTTATCTGAGCGTTTCTCCAAACATTTTATCCAAAAAACTCCAGTTTATTGTTATATTATAAATATGGTCCATGTGTTTATAAACAGCTAATTAAAAGTGTTATTAAATGTTTTTTTCAGTCATTGTAAATGAATTCGTGTTTTATAAAACGCTTCTGTTATGTTGTCGTGAGGATGACGTCACATAACACAACATGGCGCCAGAGTGATTGTTTCAGTACAAAAAGAAACGTCTCTAATCATAACTGATACCTTCATGTATTCCGTTTCTTTAACTTGTGTTAAATTACAGGATTGGGGTAATTTCTTAGTTTAAATCTAATTTTTCGAGGCGTTTTTGTCTCTTCGCGGGATAACGGCTCTCCGGCAAACACGGAAGTGACCGCGGATTTCCCTCCGGAGCTTTCAGACACGGAGTTCACTATAATCTGAGCAGAAGTCCTCACCCGCGTCTCCGCGCCGTCCTCCTCCGCCTGTCCGAGTCTCTCCTGGAGGACGGACACCGCGGACTCCACCGCCACCTCCAGGATCAGCTCCGTCTCACGTCGGAAAGTTTCTACGGCCGCCGCGTCGTCCCCCGGCGGCCCCATGACGGCCCGCGAACCACTACCCGCTTCTGGCACGAGATAAAGTTAAAATATAGAAACGCGTTAACCCGACCAGAGTCCAGCTGAGTCTGTCAGTGGGGGAGAAAGTCTGAAAACAATCAGTCAGGATGGTTATCTCCTCTGTTTGTGCCAATATGGCTGCACTGTTTACATCCGGGTCACTATGAAGACCCTTCACAATAAGCGATATTTTATTTCCCTAGGATGGTGAAGGCATCAGCTGTTCTACTCTACCTCTGATTGACCAGCACCGGTTACCTTCGTTGGTTGGTTTGGTCAAGTTTCGGCATGAGGAGTGAGATTGGTTATAGTTATGGTAAGAATGTTAGGGTGAGCCGAGTGAGGGGCAGAGTAGAGCGGTTTATGACTTCGCCATCCTAGGAAAAAAAAAGATCGCTTATTGTGAAGGGAGACATATGGAAGGCAAAACAGGTTTTACTGGTACAGGAATTACTGGTTACATAATCAACTGGTTTTCCTATGAACTGGTTTCCTCTGTTCGTAAATATTGTCCGTTCCTCATGGAGGAAATGTAGATGACCAGGATTTTTATTACTCATAATTTTGTAGATTATCCATCTGATTAATTTAGTTTATCAAGGTTTGGTGAAACTGTTGGATTGATCATGTTTTTATACAGTGTTGGAAAAAGTTATGAGATCATTTCTACAGTAAAAGTACTAATACAGCAATGTAAAAATACCCCATTACACAAGTAAAAGTTCTGCATGAAAAGTCCTTCCACAGTAAAAGTACATAAGTATTATGAGCTTGATGTAGTTAAAGTATTGCAGTAAAAGTAGTGGTTTGGTCCCTCTGACTGATATATTATTATATATGACATCATTAGATTATTAATACTGAAGCATCAGTGTTAGAGCAGCATGTTACTGTTGTAGTTGCTTGAGGTGGAGCTAGTTTCAGCGACTTTCACTCTCCTCATTTTAGGGAAAAGCTCATTGATGAGGACATAGTTGGACCATAAATTACATTTTATCTGCAAAATTTATTCTTTATTAACATTTGGTGACTGCAGTTTGTCAGAGATCAGCTGTGCTTCTCTGGCCTCAGCTCTGAAGTCCAACCCCTCCCATCTGAGAGAGCTGGATCTGATTGGAAACAAGCTGCAGGATTCAGGAGTGAAGCTGCTGTGTGCATGTTACTGTTGTAGCTGCTTGAGGTGGAGCTAGTTTACACTACTTTAGATACAGTTAGCTAGTTTAGACCACTGATTCCCAACCTAGGGGTCTGGGCCCCTCCAAAGGGTCAGCAGATAAATGTGAGGGATTAATAGGAGAGGAAAGAAGAAAAAACAAAGTTCTGATACACAAATCATTTGAACATTTATTGAAATGAAAGCATGTGAGAAGTTTAGAGGGAAACTCACTATTTGGTGGAGCTGTTAACAACTCATAGACATGTGAAATGTAACTTTGATAATTTAATCATTCAAATGAATAAATCAAATAAAAAATGTAGAATATTTGTGTAAGTTTTAAAAAAAAATTCTTCACATATTTGGAATTTGTCCAACAATGTAATAAAATGTTGGAGTGGGAGGATTACGGCTGAAATAAATGTCTCTATGTCAGTTTTAAAGGTGCAGTTACACAAAGTGACCACCAAAGGGCAGCAAACGCGTTTCAAAATTTAAATCAACAGATGACAATGATGTTTGCTCACTGGTGACCACCACCAGGACAGCAGCTGTGATTCACCTCATACAGTGTTTGTACAAACGTAACAGCAGGTTTTGTCCAGCAGGTGTCACCACGTCACCGTCCAACAACGTCATGAACCATCTGCTGGAGGTTTCACCACCAACAAGTGATGTTGGATGTTTGTTTTTTTAAAACTGAACAGCTGTGTTGCCTTCAAAGATGCTATAAGATGCAGAAATGTTATATAATCAGCATATACGCTGTATTATATGATGTTATGTTAATTTTCTTCCTTATATTTTATGTATATAGATGTTATGCTGGATCTTTACTGTATAAGTAAACTTTATTGTCATTATTATTATTATTATTATTATTATTATTATTATTATTATTATTATTATTATTATTTGTCATTAATATAATTTGAATAAAAGTGTCAGAGTGTCGTATTTAGTGGACAAATGTGGCAGCAAATGTTACGGATGCACTGAAGAAATGTGAATACATTTAAAATAGAAAAGCTTTGTTAATGAGGCAAACACCTTCAAAATAAAAGCAGCGAGTAAAATTAAAAACTAAAATTACTCCAGAGTTTAAAAAGCTGAAATCATCGATGTCGCTGCAAAGTTAAAAAAACAAAAAAAGAAAACCTAAATCGATGAAATCTTACTAGTGAGATAAACAAATAAACATCAAGTCAGCGATCTGATTGTGTTTTATTGTCATTTACAGCTGATCTCTGTACAGTCGGATTCATTTCATACATCAACATTTACAGCGACACACACAAGAGGAGAACAAAGCAGAATATCTGAATATTGCAGCTTTAAAAATAAAAAACTAAAGAAAAGAAAGAAACTGACGTGTGAGGAGAGTTCTGTCTGCTGTGTGATCATTGATACCAAACACCTGATCAATAACTGATGAGTGTCTCTGTTCCTGAAGGTGACATCAGAGGAAGTTTCAACACTGTCGAGGAGCAAAAACATTCAACCTACGGAAGCCTAGAGCGGCCCGAACTGGCGGTTCTTTTTTTAAATGCCGTTATCTGGAGATCACGAGTTAATGAGTTCATTCTCTCAAATAAACGAGCTCTGTTATCTGGAAATAACGAGATAATCAACCGTGGATGTATTATAAGGTCCGTGTAATCAACCTGTTATCAAGAGAAAACAAAAGGTCGTTTCCTCTTATTTATTTCCTCTTATTGTTTCTTACGGAGGCAAATGGTTATATCAAGAACTCTCTTCTATTTAAAGAGTTCCTGAAGGCACCGCTGGAAGGGAAAATACTCCTTTCATATTATATAACTCTGATTTGGTGCTAAAAACAGCTACAGTTAATTAACAGATGATTAACTCCTGGTTATAACGGGTTATGTACTAAAATTAACTTCAAGATAACGGCATTAAAAAAAACAATAATTACAAGTCTGTTCTCTTTTTGTATCAACACTAATAAACAACCTGCAGAGACTTTGAAAGAGTTCAGATAAAGTAATCAATTAATTAATTAATCAGTGTCTCGTTAACGTCTCCTTGGTGGTGCATTCAGGGACGCTCCGTCATCCGAGAGTTAGATGTTTTGATTTGATGTTTCTGGTAAAGAAATGTCTGATAAATTATTTTATGTGCTTCTTATGTCTGTGGTTGTGTAATAATAATAATAAAACACCATGTTTTTATTAATGTTAATATTAATATATATATTATATATTTCACTAATATTAACACTAATGTAACGCTGATGTTGGAATCACTACTGAAAACAGAACTTATTGTTGGTATTATTGATCATTTAGATTAGAGCTGCAAACATCAGTCGATTATTTGGTCACCAGATAATTAATCTGCAACAATTTTTGTAATCAATTAATCGTTAATTAAATAATTTTTTGAGTAAAAATGCCAAAACGTTTTCAGAGAATTTGCTGCTTTATTAAAATGTTTGGTTTTGGATCATTATTCAGACAAAACTGGAGATTTGACGTCGTCTCCTCGAATACGGTGAAAATGTGACGGACATTTTTTTTAGTATTTTAATGAAATGTTGACATTTTATAGACAATCGATCTATTAATAAAAAAAAAAAAAGAATCAGATTAATTGATAATGAAAATAATTAATCAGCTGCAGCTCTAATTTAGATATCGATCATATCTGGAAATGAAAACTGTGAAAACAACAATGTAATTTTCTGATTTCAAATGTCAGATTGTCCTTGAACGCACCGAGAACACAAAAAAGAAAAAATAAACATCTCTGCAAGTTGATTTTAATAGTAATGAACTGAAATTAACTGAAAAACAGCAACTATTTGGGAAAATGACCAACAGACGTTTAAATTTATTTCTTATTTTATTTATGAGCCACAGATTTTAAAGTTTTGGAAGTGAAATGATGCAGAATAAACTGTTAAAATACAAGAGTCCCTCAAAAAAAAAACGTCATCAGAGTGAGCCCTCTTTCCTTTTTCTTCTTCTACAGCTAAACACTTTGAATCAACACTGATGAGGATTATTCAACCACCAAAAAAACAAAAAAAGAAAAGAAATAATAAATCTATATTCATCTCACCACATATATAATAAACCTCATCACACCAAAAGCTTGAAGTATAATCACTGCTTTAAATACAATCAGCATGATGGAGACTCAGATCATCGTCTAGTACCTTCGATTGATTTTTTTTCTTTTATCATGTGCAACAATAAAACTACAAACTCTCCAGGTTTTTCTTACGAAGCTTCTCCGAGTCCTGATGTTTCAAACTGAGCTCAGCGCTCAGTTGATCGACACTAACGAGGCGGTCCTGATGATCTAATCTGATCTGGTCTCAGTCCCATAATAATAATAATAATAATAACGCACTTCAGTCCATCTCAGCACACAGGACGGGTTCTTTTTTTTAATTGATCCTGTTTAAAGTGCCTTTTAGTTCCCAGTCCAGATATCCTGCAGGGTAATGTGGGACAGTTTGCAGCCCAGAAAAAGATCCTGAATCAAAGAAGGAAAAAACACCAAACAACACCGGAAATCACTCGAAGATAAATTCTGATAATTTGTGATCCTGTTTGGTTCAGTCTGTTGTGAACAATGAAAAAAGTTCTTCTGAAATGTGACAAAAAAAAAGTGAAGTGCGTGAAACCAAATTTTAAATAATTTCCAACAGCGGAGGTCCGGTCCTGTGAGGTGGTTTTTAGGTTTAGTGGCCACAGTAGGAACTGCAGGTCACATGACGCTCTCCCCCCAAAAAATCCTTTTTTTTCCAACACTACAAAACAAACATCTGTAAAATGATTTTTAAGCATCACAAACACTCTTTGTGTTATCAGAATTTGTCATTTAGGTCCAATAAAGATGAGACAATGGTTAGCCTAGCTTAGCACAAAGACTTAAAGTAAAGGGAAACTGTTAGCCTAGCCTAGCCTAGCGTCACAAGAGAAGAGAAATCCTCCTTCTCAACAACTCGGAGTCCGTCTGATTTACATGTATGTTTGTATTTTGTCAGGTGTAGAAACAGAAATGTAAAAAAAAAAAGAAGAATTTGGAGTAGTTAGCGGTTAGCGTTGGAGCTAGCTGTTAGCAAACAAACACTGAATGAAGTGAAGTTCAATTAATGAAACTGCAGGTTTAACGAACCCTGAAATGAGTCATTACGCTGCTGAGCATTCAAGACGTAGTGATGATGAATTATGAGGTTTTAATCAGAATAAATTATTTTTTAATCCCAGTTTCAAAAAAGACATTTCTGAATTCAAATAAATGTTTTGTTGAAGGTCGGTGTAGATTAATGATCAATCTATCTGTTATCTGCAGACACTGAACGACAGAAGATCAGATTTTATCACCATCGCTCCTCGTTCACCAGAGACTTTCCTCTTTTCCTCGTCTTTTCTCGTTTTTTGTCAAAATAATTTGACATTAAATGTGGTTCAGCTGATAAAAATCAAGACTGTTTCAAAACTTTAGAAAATAACTGAGCGTTCATTAAGCCCCGCCCCCCCCGTTAGTTCCTTAATTAAGGTGTTTTTATTGTGATGTTTGGTGTTTCTGAAACGGGGAAATAGTCTTTAAAGTATTTAAATATTTACACAGATGTTTAGTTGTTTTTTTGCTGCATCTCTTCTATTTCGATGTCCATTTTTCCTCCATGTTTGTTGACTGAATGACCGTCGTGACTCGTTAAAAAAAAAAGAAGAAGAAGAAACAACTTGATTGGGCCAATTAGGATTCTGTGTAACTGTAAATGGGAAAAAAGGTAAAAAACTGGAGATCTACGGGGAACATCATGACACGATAAACACACTTTTTAAATGTATTTCACCTGCAGCGACTACTTAGTGTTGCAAAGCTGTGATTGGACAGTTGCTGTTTGGGGGGGAGGGGCTTAGCAAACAGTTAATTGTTAAGAAAACCCACCACAGCAGCCTGCTTTCATCCAAACAAACCAGTTTTGACTCCCAGGGTTTAAAATCCAGTTTCAGTTCCAGTCAGAAGCGTCTCGAGAAGACAAACATCTGAACGGCGGGAACGTTTTAGAGAACGTCGTCCGGGTTTTCCTGGACGGGCGCCCGGGTTTTGCGTCGCCGCGGCCGCAGCGAGGTGAAGCAGGATGAGGCGGTGAGGGCGATGCGGCTCAGGCCGACGTTCAGGCAGTGGACCTCGGAGGTGACCGGCACCTCGGCGAAGAGGGCGCGGTCCCGGGACAGCCGAGCCGAGCCGCCGCCGTCGCAGCTCTCGATGTCTTTGACGATGTTGAGGATCTCCTGGCGCTCCGCCTGCCGAGTCATGCCCCTGATGTTCAAAATGGCCGACACGTGCTTCTTCCTGAACACACGGAAAAAGGAGAGAGACGAACAGGAGGCGTCACTCGACATGTTTTCAAAGAACCGGGAACAAAAGAAATCCAGAATAGATTTCATTTAAACACTAAAAACATAATTAAAACTGAGACACTTCTTTTCCCACGAGCTGGATTTTGTTTCCCCCCCAAGTAAAGAAAAACAGTCGGAAAAGTTGTGAACTCGTCCTTTAATAAGGCAGCTCCTTCATTATCTGGAGATCTTTGCTTGTGAGCGTCTCACAGGACACAGCGTGGAGGAAAAATAAAACCCTAACAGCTATTAGGAGAACAATAACAAGAGGCTTATTATAGAACACACACACATTGTCCTAGATCACTTTTGGGGACATTACATAGTCTTACATTCATTTCCTGGAGCCGTAACCTAAACTACTGACCCAAAAAAATAATCGGCTTATTCCCAAATGGGGACATGACTTTTTCCCCTAGTTGCATAATCTGTCTAATTGACTGGAAGTCTGAAGTTTGTTCTTTAAAGTATCTTCTGACCAATCAGAAACCTCATGAGGCTGAAACATGAAGCCTTGAAGCTGCGTTCTCTCTCCCGGCCAGCAGGGGGCGACTCCAGCGGCTGATTTTATGAAAGTTTCTCTGATTTATTATCTCTGTTTCCTGATGAGTGTATGCTCTCAATCACTAGTTTACAGTCTTCTTCAGCACAGCATGATGTTCATTTAGTAAATTATCGTTCCATTTAGTTTAAATCTGATGATAAAGCAGCGTATGCTTTAGGGGGCGTGGCTACGCTGTGATTGACAAGTCGCTACCATGGTGACAACGTTGCTTACATGACGTAACCACGGCGTTTAGGTGTGTTTTCAGTTCACTAAAGTTAACTGTAACATTGTGGTCGCCTAAAAAACGTCTTGTTCAGCATTTGGTTTTAATAAAAGACCATCAATGAGTCACATGATCATGATTGTCTTGTTATGATGGTTACTCTATGAATGTTCTCATTCGTCCAGGTCGTAGTTATTTCTTGGCAAACAACTGATTCAAAGGCAACTGGACTTATGACGACATTTTTGAAGACACTTATCCCAGACTGATAAGGACTCTGACTGTCAGACCGATGCGTTACGAACTGATGAAGCCGCTTGGATAAGAGGTGAAACGTCTGCCGAGAAATGTTTTAATGTTTCTAAGCCTGTTTTTCACTAGCAAAAATTAGCATTAGCATTATCACTGTTAACCATAGATTGTAAATACACTGTGCTAACCACGCTAGCAGCTAGCGCCACCTTCTCGTCCAAATATGGTCACTTCTGGCTCCAAAAATCCAAGATGGCGACGGCCAAATAGCTACACTCAAGGCTTCAAAACGGCCGTTCACAAACCAACAGGTGACGTCACAGTGACTACATATATATTTTATTACAGTCTATGAATATGACACACACAGAACCAGCAGACAAAAAAAGAAGAAGAATGAGTGGGTGTGTTCAGTGTGTTCAGTGTGTTCGGTGTGTTCGTACCTGACGTCTGGAAACTCTCGGACCAGAACTCCTACCTCCATCTGGATGGAGGGAACGTCCTCCAGCTGGATGATCTCTGAGATGTGAGACAGAGCGCTGTCCAACCAGCTGGACGGAGACTCCTGACAACACAGAAAACATGAAGACCGTAAAGATCCACCAGCGTCTGAAGGGTTTAATCCGTCCTGGTAACGAGTTCTTCTAACACCATCAACAACATCTGGACTACAGACTGCATGTTGTATAAAGCTCTTGTCTTCACTGAGTGGATTTAGATCCTTTAATTTATTGATCTGATCAGACAGATGTTTGAAAATTAAAATCTAATTCTGATTAAATTTGGTTTTCATTTATATTTTCTTTATTTTTAGAGTCCGTTTACAGAAAAGAACTTTCAGAAACCTGAAACTGTGAAATACAAACTTGAGATTTGAGGTTAAATTAACTTTAAATTATAAAAACTATATATTTAAGTTAAATACAGTGGTTGATTCCACTAAATTCTTGCTATAATATGAGTTAAAAGTTGTGGCGATTAAAGCAACATTTCTGAGAACAGTTTTTACTTTTGTTGTTGAACTAATTAAACCATTAAAATCACTTTGATTCAATCAAAGCAACAGATTTTTATCACTTTACATATTTTCGTACTAATGTTCAGTTTTACAAAACAAAACAAAGTCAAAGAGCCGCCTGAGTGTTTCCACTCCGTCGTGACCTTTGACCTCTCCCACTGACCAGGTCCTTGAAGAGGACTTTGATCTGTTTGCCTTCGTCTCTGAGCCGCCCGGCCATCCTCTTCCTCATCTTCAGAGAGGTGCAGATGATTCTTCCTCGCATGACGGAGCGAAGATACTCCATCACCACCCGGCGGTGAACCTCCGCCGCCAGCAGCTGGAGAACAAGAAGAAGAAGAAGAAGAAGAAGAAGATGAGAGGCGTTCAGCTGTGTGTGTGTGTGTGTGTGTGTGTGTGTGTGTGTGTGTGTGTGCGTGTGTGTGTGTGTGTGTGTGTGTACCTGGTACGGCGGACTGTCCATCCTGTGATATTTCTTGAAGTGTTCTTTGATCAGAGCTTCGATCTGCTCGTACGGCTCCGTGTTGCTCAGCCACTTCCTCTTCACCAGCCGCTCGAAGAAAGGCTGACGGACACAGATTCACATTTCAAACATTTCAAACATTTATTTAGTTATTTATTCACTTTATTTATCTTTTATTTAAATAGACTTTGGTGTGACTGAGTGTGTTTTGCACCTCTTGCACATTTAAAGTGTTAAAAATTCTGTTTTTCTTTGTCTATTTGTTGTTTTATTGTTTTATGATTTTATGTTTTTATGACTTGTTTATGTTTTATAACCTCTCCTGCACAATTTTATATATTTTTATTGTGACCTTTGTGCAAATAAAAAATCCAAACCAGAGAAAATCTGTCAGTTTATTCTGTTCTGACTTTATGACTGCAGATATTTGACTAACTGAGACGTGATGAAGGCGTCACTGTGATGTGAAATAAATAAACCAACTGTTTTGTTTTTAGGAGAAACAAAGCAGAACGTTCATGTTTGGTTTCCACATCAGAGACTAAAACAAACCAAATATAAACTAAACTCGACTAAAACTGAAACTCTGTGACTTTTATTCCCTTTTTAGCTTCATTTTATTTATTATTAATTATATTTAAATGTCTTTTTACTTGTGTTGCTTTTATATTCTGTTTTAAAGCACTTTGTTGTTGAAATGTGCTACAAATAAACTAAAACAAACTACAAATTATATCAAATTATATTATAAAGTATAATCTAAATTAATCAAACTAAACATATCTAAACTAAACTGAAACATATAAAATAAAATAAACTATAAACTATAAACTAAACTAAATAAATTAAACCAAAACTAAAACAAACATAAATAATCTGAACGATCAGTAAAGTAACCTGACGGATGTTCAGTGTTTTAGCGTCTCTCTCTGTGTTTCTATGTGTTCGTTGGGTTTTTTTTGACTCTTTAAGTGTTTCATCAAACATTAACAGAATAAATAAAAGTTAAAAATTAAATTGAATTCATAAAAGCTTTATTGATCCAGAAACAACAGCGGGCGAGGAAGAAGGTAAACTGACCACAAGACAAACACTCCGACGTGTTCAAAGCTCGCAGGGTCAAAGTCGTAAAGATATTGACGATGTTGACTTATTGTCATTGTGTGTGTGTGTGAGTGTGTGTGTTACCCTGATGTGCAGGTAAAGCCGGTCAGACAGCACTCTGACTCCTTGATGGACGATATGATCCAGAGCTTTGCTGGCTCGACGCAGAGAGTCCTCGCTGACCGACGGGTCGCACTGAGCGCAGCGCTGCACAAAGCCTCTAAACATACACACACACACACACACACACACACAGATACACGTTTATATTACCAAACAGGGACTGTGATCACACACCTAGGGACCACTACTCAGTAGGTGAAACTAAAGTTGGACAGCAGATATTAATAATAATAATAATAATCATTAATAAACACAATCAATCACTGATGTTGCAGGTCAAACTGCTGTGATTAAATCTGAAAAGATAAACGGAGTGAGGAGCAGAGATTAAATCCTACACATTAATACTGTCTAATAAACTCATTCTTCATTAAAGTTTTAGTGCTGAGCTCCTGAACTTCCTGAATTCTTCCTTCATATATCGTCTTTCTTGATCATACTTAGTACAATCTATGCTTGCAGCATAACAGTCTCCTCAGCCAGCTGGAAAAATAATATCTGCATATATCGGTATCGGTATCGGCTACAATGAGTTGGAAATATCGGCAAAAAATCCAATATCGTGCGTCACTAGTTTATATATATATTATTTTATTACTAAGAGCAAATGGTATGAATACACATACACAATACACAGAGAAGATTTTTGAAAAACATGTTCTAGGTCCAACAGACAGAAAGTGTTTCAAATATCTTATGTAGTTGGAAAAAACACTTTTTACCAGTTTTTTTCTGAGACTAAAAGTATTTAACAGATATTCCTCCACCCTCCACCATTTTGAATTTATGATTCAACATCACAAAATGAAAAAAGAGTCAGAAATTATATTCAGATGGAAACGTAGACGACACTTTGGGACACGGTGCTACAACTTAAATGGTTCAAGACGGCTTCTAAATATCTGTCTACTGCAGTGGACGCCGTGCATGAAAGGATCCGTCTGTTTGTACCTGAACGGAGGGCAGCAGTTGACCAGCGCGATGGTTTTGGACACGTATCCGTCCTCGTTGTCTCCGAACATGCCGGACTGCATCCCTTCGTGAAACATCTCCACTTTACGCTGAAAACTGAAGCAAACAAGAGAAAAGTCGTCAACATCTCTGTCTATAAATGAGTCTTTGATATATATTATTATCCAGTGCATGTGCGTGTACCTGTACAGGAAGTCCGCCAGGCCGTTGAGGCTGCACTGAGCCACCCTGGAGCCCAAACTCCTGTTGATGGAGGCCGAACGCTCCAGATCAACCTGCAGCCTCTGATTTAACGACAAAAAACCACCAAAAACACCGTCAAATAACTGCTGCAAGAAAAGAATAACTGAACCTTTATACTTAAAACGCTCTGAAAAAAGGCTCTGTGCCCAAACGTGGAAGCGTTTGTCTAATGTGATGTGAGCCAAATAAACAAGTGAAATCTTCATATTTTGTCCTCCTTGACTGGAAAATTGAGATGTGCTACCCTTTTTTTCTACATTTTTGAACAAGTCTGCTGGATTTTGGGTTTAGCTCTCCACCCAGAATTGTTGAAGCGCAACGTCCTTCTTCAATTCACTGAATAAAGCAGTTTCAGCTAAAAAATCAGTGTTTCTCCACCATGTTGGGCGAGCAGCGGACTTCCTGGAGGGGCTGTTAGCCGAGCTGCTGCTAACGTTTGCCCAGTTTATTTCTCTGATAACTTAAGATCCAGACGTCCAATGACTAAAATCCTTCTTGCGGCTAAAAGATCAAGTTAAAAACCAGCTAAATTTATCATGAAAATGTGGCTTCAAACTGAATAAAAGTCCATTTCTAACAGTTTGTGTGGAACAAGCACAACAAAGCCCATGTATTATCTTGTATGTGTGTAAGTTACTCTTTGCTAGACGCCATTGTAGCGGACAAACACGGCGCCGACGCATGCATCTTGTGCACTATACTCTTTGGTAGAGGAGGTATGACGCCATTGACAGGCCACCAAATGAAACGGTCCGTTACTTTGATTAAAATGACAGATTTCTCTGGGTTTGAACATTAATGTAAGAACACAACTCAACAACATATAGAACATAGGTCTAGACCTGAGTGACAACAACCTGAAGGTTTCAGGAGAGAAGCTTCTGTCTGGTCTAGTTGTTTTAACACATTTTAATGAGGAATTATTACAGATTAAAGCTTTAAAGTTGAAAAGAAATACCTTTCTCTCCCTTTTCTACTTGTTTCTCTAATTAAATGGGATTTGATAACATATAATAGATCGTCCATAAATGTGTTTTAATGTTGTAACTCCTTCCTGCCGGTGCGTTCGAAGACTCCGCGACATCTGTACATTTCATTAAACTTTTCAGCATGAACCGTCCCGAAGAGAGGAGAGCTTAGTTTCCTTGTTTTACTTTGTTTGGCCACATGAGGACAGCAGCTGGTTTCCGTGTAATGAATGAGAATGTGTGTGTGTGTGTGTGTGTGTGTGTGTGTGTGTGTGTGTGTGTGTCTAAGAGAAAGAGAGAGGAAGTGCTTGATGTTGACTTTGGCTGCAGTTGAAGGACGGACTCAGAAAACAATCTGCATAGAAAACAATCAGTGTACAAAAACGCAGCGGAATCCACCTTTACGTAACATTTCACTGATTCAATAACCTTTATTTAAACCGAGGGGGAAACACCGACCCGGAGGAGGACCCATCCGGCGGACTGCTGTTACCGTGGTGACAGAGCGTGCATGTATATACCTGTATGACGGTCTTGGCCAGAGTGATCTGGTACTCCTCGATGTGCAGCGTCTCCATCCATCTCTTCTCCTCCTCGTCCAGGACCTGGCTCAGCTCCGTGGTCACTTTAGCCTGTAGAAAGAGGAGAAAGGAGGGAGGAGCCGGGGGTCAAAACAAACGCACCCACGTCAGATTTAACCTACAACAGCACAGTAACGAAGCCGCATCGCTGTCAACTGGCCGATTAATACAAACAGAGGCACGTAGCAGTTAGCATTTAGCTCTAAATAAAATAAACTATTTAAACAGTAATGTGGTTTCAGACCTGCAAAAACTGCTCCACTGGATCTGAACTTACGACAGAAAATAAAGAATATACAGTGAGAGTATTTGATCGACCATAAAGTTTAACTTACTGTTTAAAAAAATAGAAAGATATGGCCTGAAAATAGGTGTCAGTATGTCCCAAAACTGCTACTTTATCTTACAGCTCGTGATGCTGCAATCACTTCCTGTTTACATAGTTGCTCGCTTCTGATTGGACGGAGTATTTAATAAAACTTGGTGCAACAGTCACGACTCATTTTCTTATTTTTCTTCTTCTGAAGCTTTAAGTCTGTTTTGTTGTTGTTTGTTGTTGTTGTGCTTTATAAATAAAGTCAGGTTTGTGTTTGTGTGTCTCACCCTGACAGAGTTGAGACAGTCCAGCTCCAGTCTGTCCACGGTCTCCGAGGGCAACAGAGGACTCAGCTGAGAGCGGCTGAACGGACTCGTGATGCACACCGTCCCCAGAACGTCTCTGAAACAGCACACACACACACACACACACACACACACACACACACACACACACACAGCATGACAAACATGATTAACACGTATGTGCAAGAGTGGAAGAAACGCTCAAATCCTCAAAAACTGACAAACATAAAACATCTAAATCAGTTCAAACTTTCATTATTTAACTTTATGTGAAGTTTAAGTAAGTGTGTGCGTGTGTGTGTGTGTGTGTGTGTGTGTGTGTGTGTGTGTGTGTACCTGTTGTATATGTTGTGCAGCCAGTCCAGCAGAGAGTAGATGTCGGTGATCTCCAGCTGGTTGTCGGTGATGGCCTCCAGTCGCCTAGCAACCGCCTGGTGGTAGCTCTGCACGTAAACCTGGAGGGTGAAAGGTCAAAAGATGAAGAGCGTCGTTATGAAAGAAGCCTCGTCCTCGTTGTTTGTCGGAGGAGGATCAGCGATGTGGTTTATTTATTAAATCTGTTATCCCAGTCTGGATCGGTGCGGACTGTGAGGGGTCACGTCTGGAGAATCTCTTTATTTTTCTTCTTGTCAGCAAATCTCATGTTTGGATCCGAACCAGCAGCGAACTGATCTGCTGATGCTCGGCTATAAAACCCTGATTTATCTTCTTCTTCTGCTGTCGTTGTGCAACTCTGCTGCTCGCTGACGTGTTCGAGTTTACTAATAGTTTACTGAATGTGGGATTATCGTGACGTGTCCCCACACGGCTGACGTCTGAGTTGCTTTCAGACGATCAAAAGCAGGAATTTAAAGGACTGAAATGTTATAAATCGTCTTCCCGTCCCGGCGGCGTCTCACCTGGAAGGGCTGGTACTCTTCGGGGTAAATGGACACCACGTTCCTGTTGGCGGCCCCGAGGTCCTCCACCACCCGGGCTCGGAGGCGGTCCAGATAGCCGGCCAGCTCTCCGGCGGTGAACTCAGCTCTCTGAGGCAGAGACCCGTCGGCGGCCTCCTCCACCGCCTCCTTCCATCGCTGCTTCAGCTGGCGAGGCCTCGAGCCGCCGGGCGCCGCCGCTGCCGCCGCCTCGCTGGCGGCCCAGTCTTTATCCGCCTGCTCCTCCTGCTGCAGCACCTGCACACACACATAGATGATGTCAGCACCGACCGACACCTGTCACTGTCACCGTTACCGTGGCGGCGGCAGTCCTCACCTGAACCACCAGGCCCAGGTTCGGCCCGGCCGTGGGCGACCGCAGCGACTCCCTGACGACGGCCCACAGCTCCTTCTGCAGCTCCTCGTACAGCAGCTCCACGTCCTTCGCCTTCCGCCGGCCGCCGTCCTTCACGCTGGAGCTGCCGGCGTCCTCCGGCTGCGTCACGGCGTCCCGGTCGGCCTCGTTACACTCCTGCTCCAGCTCCAGGATGTGAGAGTCGGCCAGCAGGAGGTCCCGCTTCTTCACCAGCTGCAGGATCTCCAACACTGAGGGAGACATTAAAGATCTGATGTTACGAGCCTGTTTCGTCTTCCATACTTTACATTTACATAAAATCTGCATTATTAATGAGCTCCTACTCTGATTGGCTACTTCCTCAGCCAATCAGAACGCTACCTAATGAAAGCAGTAGCAGTGATGCAGCTGGAGATGTAAAAACTTTCCTCAGAAGGTTGCTAGCTTAGCTTTAGCACAGATATCTTATATTACTTTAGATGAAACAGTAATAAATCCTGCGTCCTCGTTAAGCCTCGTTAAGCCTCGTTAAGCAGACGTTCGGCTGTAAAATGTGCCGAACACACACCCAGTCACTGATAACAGAGGAAAGATCGTCTCTAAACATTAAGTTTCTGTCCTCTAAAGGCTGTAAAGACTTTTCTGTTCATCCCAAAGATCTTTTTTTTTAATTTCCAGCCCTTTAAAGACTTTTTCAGACTTTGTTTTTCTTCTTTCACTTCATGCAGCTGCAGCTTTTTTCAGCTTCTCTTCCTGCTGCTCGATTGAACCTCATTTGTGTCACTTTGAATAAAAATATCTGCCAGATGCATAAATGTAAATATTTCAATAAAACCAAACTCTGCACAAACAAACAATAAAAACTTCAGACATGAAACCACAAAGATGCCATCAGAGCAATATTCTGAAAAAGCACAACCATAGTTTCACACATTAAGTCTCCTCCGTCACTCCGAACTATCAGAGCAGCAGCTGTTCCCAGCAGACAAAGTAGTTTCAGCCAATCAGCTTTTTGACTGGAAACATCAGAAACTGTGCTAATTATTATTTATTCACCACAATATTAAGAGTCTGTTTCACTAGAAATCAAACTTGTGAACATCAGAACATTAGTTTGTTGTGTCATTATCATGTTTAATGTGTTTATCTTTAAGCTTTGTATGTAACATCCACACTTTACCAGTCCTGACGTTGTGCTGTTTGTTGACTTTATGTGTCTTAAGTAGGGATGCATGATACAGTATCGGCTGAAATGAACATTTTCTGCAGATTATGAGCCGCTGATGTTTCCATCTCCTCCACCGACGACGGCCTGGTTTGTTATTCAGGTTAAAGTGGGAAGAAGCTGACCAGGACAAGAAAATGTCAAGCTGTACTCTCCTGTTCTCTCAGACAGAAGATAACAGGCGTTGTTTGATAAACCAGGAGCCTCACGAAGGCCAGGACGAAGACGAGACAAAACCCAAAGATACAAACTGAGGTCACAGATTTATGATTCTGGACTGATGAACTAAAAGACTGTCAGGATCAGACGAGTCTCTCAAATCGTCTCCTTTGCAAGGTTTTTGTCATTAAAGCAGAAACTTTCAACAGATTCCTCTTTTGGTCTTCTCTGCTAGTGCATCAGCTCTGAAACTCCACAGCAGTACCGATCTGTTTGGTTTATAACAGCGACCAGCGACCAGCGTATGAGGTGCACGTAACTACAACAGTCTACGTTACATACAGAATAGACTCCTCAGCGTCGGTAATCTGAAACTGTCCCTGTCAAATAAAATCATGAAATAAAGTCACACTCTGCTCTTATTCATGTCCGTTCACTTATAGAATGAAAAGTCTCTACATGATGCTGGATAATGTTTATATTTCTGTATAAATTACAGAGTGTGAAGCTTCTCCTGCAGGGACGAAGAACGGCTTTCTGTACTAACGTGGACTCACAGGACAGCAGCTCATCGTCTCTTCACAGCTTTAAGTTATTCTTTTCAAGATCTTAAAGGTCAGAAACTCTGCAGGAGAAAAAAGCTCTGATTTGCATTAACAACAATTCAACTGGTCCCACACACACACACACACACACACACACACACGCATCGATCAGGAGGGACATTCATCGTGTTTCTCCTCTGGAGGAGGGTTCGTTTGATTTGGACTTCAAAGCGGCCCTCAGGGGGAGACGGACGCCGGAGGTTCTCACAGAATCGCTGATCAGCCTCCAGAACTTTATATTTAAATTCTCCACACTTAACTGATGGAGTTCAGACACACAAAGGACACTTACTGAGCCGTTTCCCAGAGCTTTTGACTCGCTTGTTTACAGCCGTCCATCAAATAAAACTTCATCTGAGTTGATATGACGCTGATAAACACATCGACAGTGAAAGAACACGCTCATTCCTGACATGGAATTAGATTATAGAGGATAAAAACACAATAAAGCCAGAAGCTTTATTTCCACTGAGCTCCTCTGAGGAGAGAGAGGGGGCGAGATGGAAGATATTCAAGTTACGCAAGACTGGATAACATATAATAAATAAATAATCTCTCCGAGTGGCTCTTTCTCAGCTCAGACAACAATGCCAGAGCCTGAATGTTTTTTCGGGGGGAATTAAGTTTGACAAGTTTGAACTCCGGAGGTCCAAAATCCTGAGAACAGGAAGATGCATGAAGACCAATTTGTAGCTGGAACATCGACGTCCTCGCTGACATCAGCGGCATCATTTCCAGTCAGCGAAGCCTTCTGGGTCCAAGCTCTTCCAGAAATTACAAAATACCCCTCAGAAGCAACAATCTTACGACATCATGTAATTATTTAAAAGTAACAGAAACGGAGGAATAAAGAGAATGAATTAATGCGAGCGGCTGAAGGTTCACATCTCACGCTGCGTCCGCTCCGTTTTCACATTTAAAGAACAGAACAAAGTGTCAGAAGCTTTACTACGAGTCCTTATGACCCATCTGGTTTCCCATTCTGTTTGTTGTAGTCTTATATTATATGTGAGTCTCTCCATAATGTTAATCTCATCAACTATCTGCATCCAGCTCTGCAAAGTTGGGTGTTGGGGGGAGTTGTTCCTTGTGCTACTCTCTTGTTATGGCTGTTTTTGGAAGCTGCCAGTAAGTGATTGTTTGCATGTTTTTAGGTTTTTCATCTCCCTGCCCTTCACATATCTTCCCAAAGTCTGTTCCCCACACAGTCTAGAGCAGCTGCTGTTCTTCCCTTTTTCATTTCTGGTGTAATGAAGAATCTTACAGTGTTTTTTCCCTCCGTATTCTGGAGCTGCTGGTTGTTGAGTTGCTGTCATGCCACACAAGTGTTTCTATTTGCAGCCGTACCTCGGTACAGTTCAGATATTACACTTCTAAGTTTATTCTTGTCTGCATTTCACACAGTTACAATTGAGTTCACTCGGGAGGTCTGGCCTTATTTTTGTGTTAAAGTAGTCTCTGATTTGTAGATACATATAAAAGTCCTGTTCTAGCTCATATTCTCGTTACATATTTAATTAATCTGTGACATCAGTGCTGTCCTAACGAGCATTTTCATCAGTGATTAATCCGCCGATCAGCTGATTCATCGTTTTGACTTTTAAAAATGTCAGTTTTTCAGTGATGTTGAGCAGAAACTCCTCGGAGGAGAAACTGAAGCCAGACGAATGTTTTGTTTAAGAAAATTACATGATTTCAGTTGATTGATTGAACCATTAATCAGCTGATTATTTCAGCTCTTAAACTGTTAATTTAAACATGTTTGTTCAGCGTGTTTGTGTTCTGGCTGCTCTCCATCACACACAAGCCAGAGGAATGAGCCGTGATGAGGAAGAAGAAGACTGATGAAGGTGACTTTTTTTTCTTTCCTGCCAAACTGCAGCAGGGTGTTGGTGGGAAAACCTCCCGAACGTCTGTCAGCTGTTCCCCGAAGGACGAGCCGAGGCCGCCGGACAGATCTGAGGTCAGTGTTTACTGTCAGTCATTCAGGGAGGGGCCCGTGTGACTGTCGGCGCTGTGATGTCAGCGGATGATGTCACGGCTCTGCCACACCAAGCTCAGACTTTCCTCTTGAAGAGTTGTGTTCATGTTTTTGCAGTTACTGTCATGGTTGTTCTTGTTTGTCACTAAATAACGGTTTCTTTTAACCGGCTCTCTTCCTGCTGCTGAGGACGTTTAGGACGTTCATTTAGACGTTCGTCCTCAGCGAGCATGCTCAGTAGATTCACATCCGAGACGTCTGCCCGCTGACTTCCTGTCGGCTCCTCGTTCGCACGAACGGCGGATAAAACAGTTCAATCATCTTATCAGACCGAACGGATCAAACTCTGACGGTAAAACGAGTCATTTCTTTATTTTCCAGCTGCTCCTTTTCCAGCGAAGGTGTGTGTGTGTGTGTGTGTGTGTGTGTGTGTGTGTGTGTGTTAGTGTGTGTGTGTGTGTGTGCGGGGAAAATGCTTTCTGGGCCGGTGTGTGCGTCACATGACGGACAGGAAGTTGTAATTACACGGTTTTGTTTACATTCTGGCAGATTGTCAGGATTGGAAAGTCCTGCTGAATGAAATGTTCTCTACCTTTGTGTTTGTGTCGTGACGTTCAGACGGAATAAAGAAGAAGAAGAAGAAGAAGAAGAAGAAGAAGAAGAAGAAGAAGAAGAAGAGACGTGGAAAATCTTTCCTTAAGCTCCTTAAAAGAATAAAAGCCACAGAACAAACAAACAGTGACGCAGAATAATTACAGAGGAAAGTTATTCATCAGTTATTCATCACATCATCATACTGCAGCAGCCAGATAACACACACACACACACACACACACACAGACACACACACACGCACACACACACACACACACACACACACACACACACACACACACACACACACAGGAAGTGAGCAGCTGAATCTAAATGTCCAGACTTCACTGCAAACAAACAAGAGAAGTTCCCAAATGTCTCAACGGGGATTACCCATAATCCTTTGCAGACAACGCAGCAGTGACTACATCAAGAGAAAATAACAGATCTAATTTAAAAAACAATAATAATAATAACCAGCTGTGTAAAACAACATTTGCTGTTTTTCAGTTAGTTGTTGTAGTGAAGTATGAAGTAAACAGAATAAAATGTTTATTAATGTGGATTTATTTCTTATAATCTGATAAACTAAACAGGAACTTTTAGTCCTCTGTGATGATTTAATGTGAATAAAATGTTCAGCAACTCATTTAAAGGGAAAAAGCTGCAGAATTCAGATCCAGAAAAACACTTTGAAATGAGTTAGAGGGTCAAGAAATTTCAATTAATCTCCATGGAAACTATGCCTGTAGTCTGCTGGTCGATATGCTCTCGTCGGACTAAATTCTCATTGGTGGAATAATCTCTGTGTTACTTTCATGAGGAGAAAAGTGCTACATTAATCTGTTATTTCCTGACAGACTAACAAACTACCCTCTAAGGTCGTATTCAGACCAGATCAGGTGGTGCAGCAGTGTGGGTGGGGGGGGGGGGGGGTGTGAGTGTGTTTATTTGTGCTTTATTAACCGTAACTGCTGTGAAACAATCAGAAAATAAACGTTTTATTAATCTGATTCACCGGCTTTCTCGCTACCAGCGCTCCCTCTCTTCACTCACTCAGTGTTTCTCCTACAACATGTGTGTCCAAAGCATGCACTACATTTCCCACAATGCATGCCGAAGTGATTCTATCCCGCCACTAGACCACAATGTTTCCACATCAATGCGATTTTCACAACAAGTGGAATTAAGAAATATAAATAATGAGCCTTAAAATGTCCAGAAAAAGAAACATGTTTGTGTTATGAGGCGTTCTGTGTCTGCGGTTAAAGAAATGATCTACATCGGCATTTTGACGCCAAACATGAAGCCAAAGTGCCAAAAACAGCATTCAAGAAACACAATTAACTGTCCAAGAATTAAAAAATTGCTTTGTATAATTACAACAAGCAAACATATTTTCTTTTACATCTATGCAAATATATATATATATATATATTTACATTTGTAACTTGAAAAAGTCATAAATTCAGTTATTTAACATTAAGGAGTGGCTACATTTATTTTACATTTAGTTACATTTAAAAATTACATCTGGAGTTTGACACCCCTGTATTATTATTATTATTATTATTATTATTATTATTATTATTATTATTATTATTATTATTATTATCATTATTATTATTATTATCATTATTAATTAATTACCCTCTAAGGTCGTATTCAGACCAGATCAGGTGGTGCAGCAGTGTGGGTGGGGGGGGGTGTGAGTGTGTTTATTTGTGCTTTATTAACCGTAACTGCTGTGAAACAATCAGAAAATAAAGGTTTTATTGATCTGATTCACCGGCTTCCTCGCTACCAGAGCTCCCTCTCTCCACTCTCTGCTCAGCTTTTACTGAATCAGCGTTTCTTCTATAATTATAACAACAAGAAGCTCCACAAGGCCAAAAAAATGCTTTTTAAAAGCCAAAAATAACCAAATATCCACTCATTAGGAGCCTCTGTGTCGTTACCTAGGAAACTATTGGTAGCGTAGCTCCGTTTAGGGATGAGGTGGTGTGAAGTATCGCAACTAATCAATTAGTTGAAGATTAATTAAGATTTCAGATTTTCTTCAGTTGACTTCAAACCCAAATGGAAACAGTCGGCGCCGCAGTTCATACGACTGGAGTCTGGATGGTGGACGCTGGGATTCATCTGCTCTGCTGGTAAGTCAGAGCGAGGATGTGACACACACACACACACACACACACACACACACACACACACACACACACACAGCAGTGACAGCCCAGAGGAAGATCATCCCTGCAAACAGAACAATGTGAGCGGAACATCGCGCACACTTTGGTGTTTCATGTGTCTTATTCGGGGTCGACGGCAGACTGAAGTTTGGTTCCTGCAGCGGCACAGGAGGTCAGAGGTCGTAGGTCAGAGGTGGCTGCATTAAAGCCAGCAGGCCAGCAGCGAGTTCAGCTCCAGGTCCATGCGAGTTACTTTGGTGTCGGAGCTGCTGCTGTTTCCTGTGAACCTGTCAGGAAGCAGCGTGTGTGTGTGTGTTCATCCTCTCCACCTGAGAGTCCCTCAGCTCTGACAGATCGGTTTCCTCTCATTCACCACCGAAACGCTCTCTTCTCGCTGTAAACCACCGTCCGTCCTGTCAGTTACGAAGCTCGGCCGACCACCGGGGACGGCCGTCATTTCATCTGGAACATCTGTGTTTCTGAAAAGCTGATGCAGAAATGTTCCTGGAGCACAGAGGAAGCGGCAGAACAAGAGGACACAACAAAGCTTTCAGAAAGTCTGACGAATAAAGATCAGACGTGACTCTCCACACGCTGGAGAACAGTGTGTGTCCAGTACTGTTAACTGGCTACTCTACACTACAACTACAGGTAGAGAAGAAGAAGAAGAAGAAGAAGATACGTGGCTGAATATCAGAGAAACATCCTTTAAATTGATCTCTGTGATTATCTTTCAGTCACTGCTGGTGATTTAAACGTTTCCATCTCGCCCTTTTCCACACATAACAATGGCGACGATGGAATAGAGAAGGCAAGATGGCCGCCATAAAACTCAACAGAAGAAGAAGAAGAAGAAGGTGAAACTTCTGTTTATGCCTCACATGTTTCCAGAAACATATTTTTTTTTATTGTTTAGTTTGTGACGCGGCCGCCATGTTGGAAACAGACGAGCCGAAACCAAACCACTACACAGCCATACCGCCGTTTCCCCTGAAATGCTACAAGGTCTTCTGGTGAGGAATATTAGCTCTGTCAACGCTAAGACTATGCTGTCCTCAGTCTGTCTGTGCTTTTCTATCACCTGTTGCTATCTTGCTTTTGTGAGTCTTATTGTGGGTTTGCTTTTATGTATTTGTTGTCTAGCACGGCTTTTATTATGAATCTCTGTGCTGAATGTTTTTGGGAACATCCTGAATGATGTGTTTTGTTGTTGTTGATTGTTCCGCATGTTTGTGGATGACCTCAATAACTTTATAATCTTAATGTCTTTTTCACATCATACTCTATTCTATTCTGTTTTTAAGGTGACCTTCTAACATCTGTCCAGGGACTACAGATGAAAAACAGCCTCTTGGCTAACTCTGGCACATTTACAGAAATGTTTTATTAATGTGCTCTGTCCCTGTCAACAAACAAACAAATAAAAAAAATTTTTCAAAAATGCAAGAAATGTTACCGAACATTTCAGACGTTCAGACTGCGAACGTTTCTGGAAGTTAGAGTCTGTTTTTGGATCGATATGTCAGCTGCAGGGTGGAGCAGAGGTGTGTGTGGAGGGGGGGGGGTGCAGGTGTGTTTATTTGTTTGTTTTATAACGTAACGTTTTATTGATCTGATTCTCTGGCTTTCTCTCTACCAGCGCTCCCTCTCTTCACTGAATCAGCGTTTCTCCTACAACATGTGCGTCAAACTCATCAAAACCTGTCCTGTTTGAATCATCGCAACAAAAAGATCGACAGCCTGCGGACGTTCAAACTGAAGGAGAGACATTAACTACAACTCCCAGCATGCATTTCACTAAGAAAAAACACGATTAAAGCACTTAAAACTCTAATGTTTAAAATTTCTGTATCAACTTTGGAGGAATTCAGCAACTACTCCGATTCACAACTCTGATTGGCTTATTCTCCGTAGCAACGGCAGCTGAGGCTCATGGGTAATGTAGTATTTAGACAAACTGACAAAAGTGGAAAGAACATAAATGCACAAAGTCTAACTTTGTGGGTCCGTCCCTCGTCCTAACATCGATAGAGTACTTCCTGGTTTTATATCTGACCACACCACGTCCCCAGGGTTCGCAGAGCAAAACCTTCCCCCCCGGAGCAGGAACTCTTTTACACCTGGAACTATCCTATAGGAACTAAATATAGTCCCTGGTTCCTGTGGTCCGAACGCGGCTTCAGTTCCCGGCGTTCCTCAAGTCTCCCGGGATGGCTCCTGCGGTGGAAACACCCTAATTAAGGGGCATTGTTTCGAGAAAAATTCGACATGAACGCAAGAATGAGGAAAACACTCCACAACTCTGAAAGCAATCAATACTTCCTGAATGAGAAGTCAATCAGGACGCGGCTCGCCTCGCTCCGATTCGCTGGATGCTCCTCAGAAATCCAGATACAGCAACGTTCGGCTCATTAAAACCCAAAACATAACAAACTACAGAGTCCAGACTGCTGTTATACAGATTTAATACGACCACTGAGGAGAGAGGTAACACACACACACACACACACACACACACACATATTCAGGGTGTGACCGCTGTAAAATGATATCTCAGCACTTTAAGCACCTTCAAACCAGACGGCACTGGCGGTTGTAAAACAGCTATAACAACACACACACACACACACACATGTAGACACTATATATGACCAGCAGAACACACACACACACACACACACACACATGCCCCTCTCCACACAGAAACACAGCTCTTATTGTTCAGCTTCAGCCTTCACAGGAAATCTGTTCCAGCTGGCTGGACGAAGCCCCGCCCCTCCTCATACCAACACGCCACCACGGCGTCCGTGTCATCACATCATCACATCAGTGTCACCGTGGGTTTAAACGTGCTCGGCCGCCACGCCTGCAGTTCCTCTAAACGGCCACCAGATGAGAGAATTCTCACATTCTCTCCTGATTTGATTTTTCTGGCTGCAGAAACTGGAGAACACGCTGCTGTAAATGTTTCTGAATCAAAACAATAAGAACAGACAGAGTGTGATGACGGTGTGAAGCACCAAGGGATGATGGGAGTTTTGGTTGTTAAAGCAGCAGCTTCAGTGGGATAGGATTACTCCAGTGTTGATGGTTCAGGATGTTTTTACCCGCAGAGGTCTCCTCCTCTCCAGAACAAACGGACCCGCTGATTAAAATCATTCAAATACTAATTAAAGCAGATTTCATTGTAGACTTGAGATTGGTCCCTGTGTCTAGAACCATGGGATGAGAAGGCTGATTGGTTCCCAAATGGTTGGGTCCAACCCCCAGCTGAGTACTAACTCCTCCCTTGTATATATGAGTGAATTCAACCTTTATACTTAAAACGCTCTGAAAAAAGGCTCTGTGCCCAAACGTGGAAGCGTTTTTCTAATGTGATGTGAGCCAAATAAACAAGAGAAATGTTCGTATTTTGTCCTCCTTGACTGGAAAATTGAGATGTGCTACCCTTTTTTTCTACATTTTTGGAACAAGTCTGCTGGATTTTGGGTTTAGCTCTCCACCGAGAATTGTTGAAGCGCAACGTCCTTCTTCAATTCACTGAATAAAACAGTTTCAGCTAAAAAAATCAGTGTTTCTCCACCATGTTGGGCGAGCAGCGAACTTCCTGTTAGCCGAGCTGCTGCTAACGTTTGCCCAGTTTATTTCTCTGATAACTTAAGATCCAGACGTCCAATGACTAAAATCCTTCTTGCGGCTAAAAGATCAAGTTAAAAACCAGCTAAATTTATCATGAAAATGTGGCTTCAAACTGAATAAAAGTCCATTTCTAACAGTTTGTGTGGAACAAGCACAACAAAGCCCATGTATTATCTTGTATGTGTGGAAGTTACTCTTTGCTAGACGCCATTGTAGCGGACAAACACGGCGCCGACGCATGCATCTTGTGCACTATACTCTTTGGTAGAGGAGGTATGACGCCATTGACAGGCCACCAAATGAAACGGTCCGTTACTTTGATTAAAATGACAGATTTCTCTGGGTTTGAACATTAATGTAAGAACACAACTCAACAACATATAGAACATAGGTCTAGACCTGAGTGACAACAACCTGAAGGTTTCAGGAGAGAAGCTTCTGTCTGGTCTAGTTGTCTTTAAGCATTTTTATGAGGAATAATTACAGATTAGAGCTTTAAGGAAGCTGCTTTCATTGATTTCTGGCCACTAGGGGGCAGAAATCCTCCACAACAAGCCGACAGACACATAACATCGCACACATTATCAGCTTATAAAGCAGCTTTTCTTTAGAAATTTCTATTAACTTTTCCCATATAAAGAAAACATAATGAATCACATGACTGCAGCACATTTTTCACCAGGAAACATCTCTTAAACTTCCTGCAGTTAAAGACTGAAGAACATGAAGCTGCTGATTCACCTGCAGACTTATACATATGTGTGTTTATGTAACGTTAATATACATCGTCAGTGTGTGTGTATGTGTGTGTGTGTGTGTGTGTGTGTGTGTGTGTGTGTGTGTGTGAACAGTAGCTGTATTGTGTGCAGACTGTAATCTGAACTCTGCCTTCGCATTTTTCTGCTCCTTTGCTCGTCCGTCGGTTTAAATGAAGGAAAGAACAGCTCCTCCTCCGTCACACACACACACACACACACACACACACACACACACACACACACACACACACACACACACACACGACTCAGCAGCTTTACATCTGAACTCTGGTTTTTCTGGTTTCAGCCTTTTTTGATTCCAGCTGTTGTAGAAATGAGAACATGAAGCTTCAACAGAATCAATAAACACATCAAATATTCTCTCACTGGTTTTTTCTGATTGTAATAAAGCTTCCAAACTGCTCTAAAACCCACAAATAGTTTATATATTTATAGTTTGGATCAACATTTTAAAGATTACTCTAATTTATTCTCTTGTTTAATCTGTTTTATTCCCTTTTATCTTCATTTTATTTCCAAATTTAACACTTTTTAATTGTTTTTTTTTATGTCTTTTTACTTGTTTTGTTGATAAAATGTGCTACAAATAAACTTAATTAGATTATTTTTATCAAATCACATCTGTAAATTAAGATTAAGAAACACTTTCTGATCTGTAATTACTTATTTTCCTGAAACAATAAAATCCTAAACTTCATCATTATATTTAAAGTTTCCTTTTAAACTTTAAGGTAATTGCTAATAGCTGATTATTTTATATTCTATCATTATTTATCTGGTTAAAAATATGATTCAGGATGAACTCAAAACTGTGACTTGATCTTTTTATAGTTTATTTAATCTACTAATGTAAATAATTATAAGAAAACAACACTCAATTATCAAATTACATATTAATTTCCTGCCTATTAAATAACTGAAACGCTGACTAACAGTTTCAGACGCATTCTTAACGTTCCTGATCAACAACCATTTAAATCAGATGTTACAGAAGATTCAGTCTCACATTTGTTTAGATTTGTTGTGGTGAGTTCAGGGGAAAATTGGAAACGGGAGACTTTCACTGATGTCTGATTAACTGTGAAACATTTTCAAGTAATTAGAAGCACAGCTGCCCGTCGAGGAGCTAATGAAGCTTTCCAGACAAACAGAGGAATAAAACAATCGTTCAAATCTTCCTTCTCGCTGCAGAATATTAAATAAAAAAAAGGAGGATTGTGAGTTTGTGGCCTGCAGGCACAGCTGGCTCAAACATGTTTCCTCTGATTCACTTCAGCTCTGGTTCCTCCGCTGCTGACAGACACGGTCACCCTCTTACCCCTCCACTTTAATTAACAACAAACACACAAAAAAGCATCTATCACAGCGTTAAAACTGGAATATTAATGTTTACATCTACATGAAGACTTGCAGGGAAACACACACATACATAGTTATTTACTGAGGAGCAGCGTGTGTTCCTGTTTGTGCGCTGACGTTCAGAAACAGCGTGAAGCCACTTCAGAAGTGTCAGATAGGAGGTTATCCGAGCGCAGCGTCCGCAGGCGGCTCTGACAGGAAGCCGTGCGGCGGCAGATAGTTGGTCAGTAACAGTTTTTATGGCTGCGCGGACCTCCAGTCAGCTGCTCTCACAGCGAAGGACGCGCTAATCATTGACTGGTCCTGACAGGCCTGAATATGAGCCTCTTATCAACGCCGCGTGGGGTGACTGAGCAGAAGTTATGCAACCATAGAGGAGCTGAAAAATAACTTTACGAGCTGTCCTCGCCGCGAGCTGTTACAAGAGGAAATCCTGTTAGTGCTTTACACTGATGGACGGGTCGCAAAACAGAAGCATGACGGACAAATCTGGAGTCCTTGTTGCATCTTTAATCTATATTTCTATCCTTCAACAGTCTGATCTGATCAACTAAATGTCCACAAACAGCCTCAAACTACAGAAACAACCTGCTGAAAACGCTGCAGGTCTGAAAAGTTAACTTTATATTCTCATAAACTGCAACAGAAAAGACGTTTTAAAGGAGACGTGAAGCCGCTTGATTTATGTTTTCTGTTCAGTAACAACAAATTTAACAGTTTTTAGATCAAAATATCCAAACTTTTTACATGTTTATGTGTCATAAACAGTTTTCTGGTTGTGTTCAGACTCTGGCAGCAGAGAAAGAGTCTGCAGTGACTCGAACTGATCCAGAGTTTGGTCACGTTAGTTTGTTTAGAAACGGCTCCAAAGACGAATAACAGCGTCACGTTTTCAGTCTCTGGAGAGTAGTTCTGTGTACGGCAGACGCTACTGAGCATGTGCAGGAACTCACTGTTTTAATGTGTTGCTGGTAGTGATGAACCTACAGAGAATTATCAGTGACTCTGCAGCTTTATAGTGAGTTTCAGCTCATTGTTTATCTGTCCGGCTGCAACTTTTACTGTTCTGGTTCACTCTCAGCGGCTCAGCGGCATTTTCAGAAGAGAAGAAGCTGTAAGAAGCCGCTGTACACTACCTGCTCAAACAGAGACAGTTAGCTGTAGACTAGCTGGTAGCATTTAGCAGCTAAAGAGCCAGATATTTCCCTCAGGAGTTGGTAGAGAGCAGAAACAGAAGCTGAAAGAGAGAGAAGATTGGACAGAAACACGACTCCAACAGTCAAAAATCCAAAGATATTCGATTTATTATCATTTATGATGCAGAAAAACTTCCAATCATCATATTTGAGGAGCTGCAACCAGCAAATTTTGTCCATTTTTGTTTAGAAAAATGAGTTTTTCAGCTCTAATCAGAACACATTTTCAGGCGTGTTTCTGAAATCTACCTCAAGTATTTAAATCCAAATGAAAACGACACAACTTTATCATTTAATAATCGATATGAACACATTAAAAACAAACAAACTGAGCTTATTTGTTTGTTTGTTTGAGCTGAAGGAGAAACCGTCTGCAGCTCTGATGAAATTTCCACAAAAACATAAAAACCTTTGTTCGTTTGAAGCCTTTAAACTGAAGTGAACCTGACGCCTGCAGCAACCTGCGGAGCTGCTGCTGCTGGTAATATGACCGTGGATTAATGAACACACACACACACACACACACACACACACACAGAAAGGCAGGGGAGTCGGTGAAGGGTAAATTCCACGGTGTGTGTTTCATCACTCCCTCCCCCTTCTTCTCTACCTGGAGACAACCCGAAGGTCAAAGTCAGTCCAAGAACTAAAGAACCAACAAAGAAGAAGTCTGAGAGCGGAGTCACCTGACCTGCAGTCAGCTGGTCTGAATCAGAAAAGTCAAAACAAGAGGTTCATGTTTATCTAACAACATATCAGAGTCCGTTCATGTGAGACGTGACGAATAAACAGTTTATCGTCTATCGGCTCCGTTTCTATGCAGACGATGCAGTTCTGTTGGTTTCAGTCCGCAGTCTGAGTCCAGCAGACGTTCCTGCGCTGAACATCCCGTCCTGCCAACAAAACACTGCTGATCCCAACACTTCACACTTTAAACTAAAGGAGACTGAACCTCCACACATCAGACCGGCTCCCACACTGCCTCATTTTAAACCCTAAAACTCTTTTTTATTCTTCGGCTTTAACGTCTCTTTTGCATTTTAAACTGCTCTTCATTGTGTTTCATGACTTTTATTATCATGAACACACTGTTGTTGTTTTTAAATGTGCTCTATTAATAAAGCTTTCCTGTTGAAACTCTTTAAAAACACATTTTTATAAACATATTACGAGTTCTTTCTCATCATGACCTCCAACAAACCTCTTCTGCTGCTCTTCCTGAAGTTTCTTCCATTTTTGGGGGATTTTTACTTCGTCTGAATTGAGGATGTTTATTGTTGCACAGATGTAAAGATCTGTAAACCAGATTTGTGATGTTAGTCGATACAAATAAAAACGGTCTTGACTTGAAGTGGATAAAAGTCTGAGGCCTCCATAGTGGATGTTCTCCTCAGGTTCCTCCAGGTTCTTAATAAAAGAGTCCGTCAGCGGTGGAACGATCAATCGGTGGGTCGGATGGAAGAAGCAGAGTTCATTTTAAACAGCAGTTCAGACAAATATTTGATTTCAACACGTGTGTCGTCTAAACCAACCATTCTCAACCACTGGGTCGTGGCCCTCAGGTGGGCCTCAGAGCGCCATCTAGTGGGCCGCAGAGGCAGCGGTACCAGCAAATGGTTAAAATGGTTGTTTTTGGTCATTTACAAGGCAAAGTGAGTTATTTTTACATCTAAATGTGAACTCAGATAAATAAAAACACAGGGATACAGGGACATATTAAAGTCATTTCTAGTGTTTATAATGTGAATTCCTGGATATTAAATGTTCATTTTTTCCCAGACAGTAAGCAAAATATTTACTCCGGTCATTACAGCTGACAGCAGCATAACATGACACGTATTTACAGCAAAGTTTTTATCTTCATTTATTTGGGAAGTTGGTCCTCGGAACAATCAGAAGTGGGCTTTAAGTTACGAAAGGTTGAGAACCTCTGGTTTAAACCACAAAACATCCCAGCTGTTACACCGCTTACACAAACTCATCCTACTTGAATGCATCCTTGTTTACGTCCGACATGTGCTGGATGTGTTTCACAAACCTTTATAAGGACGGAGACAAACATTTAGCCTCAATGTTTATGTGACATAATGCATTTTAACGCACATGTAAATATATTTAAGAAGCTCATTACATTAAATTTGACTTCACTTCAGTACAGATGCAAGAAATGAGGAACTTTTTGGGGTTTATCTTCATCTAGTTAACAGAAAATTAGAGTCATAATTAAACATTTTGTCATTCAGGCAGCTTCCTGCATCATCTGTCATGATTCCTGCAATAAATTAAACACATCTGAAGCTTTATTTCTGTATTTTTCTCTCATATTCGGAGCGTTTTTCATTCTGAACGCTTGTAGATTAATCATTTATAGAAGGGATGTTGCTCTAGTTTGAGAGAATAAACGCCGTCGATCCAGGAGTTCTGACATCTGGATCGGAGGACACATCCTGCTGAACGTTTCACTTGTTTGTCTCGTTTTTTTTTGTTTTTTTTTTATGAATGAAAATAATCCGGCACACGTGTCTCACAGCCGTCCGTCTCCACACACAAACACACATCCTGCCGAGCTCCAGTCTGACTCCACTCAGCTCTTTTATTGTTTTTATATCACGGAAACATCGTCATGACGACAGCGGGTTCACGCAACGATGTCAAACCGCCGTATTTACGATCAGTTAACGCTCAGAGCAGAACACTTTATCGCCTCGCCTCCATCTCGTTCCACAGAAACGAGAGAAGACAATACGACTAATCTCTCCCCGTCCGTCCGTCCATCCGTCCGTCCTCCCGAGCGTAAACGTTCGGGGTTTGTTCTGCCGCATTCCAGCTGCAGATGTTCGGCTCTGCACGCTCGCACAGGAAGTCAGAATGCGTGACGACAACAACCAGCAGCGGCGAGGAAGAACGCGACGCTCCAGTGCACCTGAACTCACCACGGGAAGTCACTTCAGCAACAAGCTGGAGGCACTGAACGTGATTCAGGACTTTACTGTATATATTTATGTTATATTAGTAGATAATTGTATATTTTAAAGCTGTTTATTCAGAGATGTTTGTCTGAAGATGTGGTGAGGATGATGATGTGTTTAAGGTCCCTGCTTGTTGTTGCGTTCACTTGCCTTTATATAAATAAAGATGACTCCTGGCGTTTCTCCTTGTTTGGAGTTTAACAGTTTTCTTTTCTGCTGCAGGTGTTTGGCAGATGTTTGGCAGATGTTTGACAGATGGGCTCAGTTAGAGCGCAGGTGGATGAGTTTATTTTTGTTTTACAGGTGTTGAGTGTAGTTTGGAGCGCAGGTGAACAGCTGACGGTTGTTGTTTACAAAGGTTTTATATAAATTATTATTTGGTTTTAAGGATTTTCTTCAGATACAGAAGCTGAAACTTCACTTTCTGTGTTTTTGCTTTAATAAACGACACAACAAAGAGTTAATTTGTTCATTATATCAGTGATCAGTGGAGCTGCTTTCACTGACAAACACTCATCACTCACAGTCTGTATTATACAGGTACTGTGTGTGTAAATGGTACATAACAGTGATGCAGGTACAAACAGCCCTGTTTGACACAAAACACACACACACACACACACACACACACACACACAGTAACCTGATCTGCTGCTGATTCGGTCGTTTAACAGCATCTGAAAACAAGCCGTCAGCTGAACATCCAGAACTTTCTCTGCACTTCATGGTCAAACTGAGACTGAACTCATGTCGCTGTTTATCTCACTGTGATCTATATAAATATAAATATATATGCTGGTATGTTTTAGGTTGGTTCACTCTTAGTTTTCAAACCTGTAATGTTTTGTCTTTTATATTTATTTAGTATCTAAGTGTAATATTTATAGTAGTATACTGATACATTTAATTTATAAGCTGCTTTGACTAGTTTGCTGCACTTTATTGTCATGGCAACTATGATGATTAGTCGATTAGTTGCCGACTGTTAAATTAATCTCCAACTAACTTTTTATAACTGATGAATCATTTAGAGTCATTGAATATTTCCTGGTTTCTTTAATCCTCTTTGACTTTAAACTGAACATCTTCAGTTTGTGGATGAAACGAGGCGTTCGAGGACGTCAGTTTCAGTCGTAAACCGGACTGTTGAACAAGAGACGGTTTGTGACTGTGAAACTGAGCAGTGCCGACCTCTAATCCGACCGTCGCCGCAGCTTTTTCCCCTTTAACTTCACGCTGCGGCATTAAAAGGTCGAGCAGATTCCAGTCTGAGTGTGATTACAGTAACAACAGAAGACGGGCTGACGGGCCTGAGAGCCAAACGTGTCTGCGAGAGTCTCACTGGACGACCACGGAGGAATCAGATACATCAGGGTTTGATACAAACATGAAGACAAATGTGGAAAATCAGAAGAAATACAGACGTAAATGTTTGAATATCAGTCCAATTAATCAATAATGCAGCATCATCATGGAGGGGTCTGATGATCTGCTGCAGGACAACGAGTCCAAACATCCAAACAGAGTCATAAAGATCCATCTGAGCTCATCATGGAGTCAGTGTGGGATCAACATGAAGACGCAGGAACATCTAGTAGTTAAGTTCCTGCTGTTTACTCAACTCTGGATCAATTAAACTGATCAATAACAACGATTCAAAGCCTCCCCGCTTCACTTAAAGTGTGTAAAACCTTCTGCACAGTTGTGTACATACTTGTGTATACAGGAAAACAACTGTTGTAACATGTAAACAAGGGTGTGGAGGAACACACACACACTGGAATCATTCATTACTAAACAGCAGAGTAAACAGGGTGCGATAAACAATAGACGCCCTTAGAAAGTTTCCAGGAGTGGCCCGACACCTATGATCACACACACACACACACACACACACACACACACACACACACACACACACACACACACACACGTCAGTGACATCACACATTCCTTCGCCGCTGACCTGAACATTAGCCAGCACATCTAAATGCCCTCTGAGGGTTTGAAACCACAGCGAGGAGCTCACTGCCCTCCAGGAGACAGATCGCAGCGTCGTCGTGGAAACCGCCGGAGAATTACAGCATCAGTGGAAACCAGTCTGACTGTCTGACTGTCTGACTGTCTGTCTGTCTGTCTGTCTGTCTGTCTGACTGTCTACCTTTCATTGTCGGGGTCTAAAATTGCCGGCAGACTGTCGACAGATGCTGATAAGAATCAGTCAGGCTAGTCTGAAAACAAACTGGACGACACAGACAGAGAGAGCACCTCTCTACCTGTTTGATTTGAGACGTGAAGTATTCGAGTAAAGAGGCAACACCTCCCGTCCTGAAACCGTCTGCACTTTATATTAAAAACAGCTTCTGTTGAGCTTGAACAGTCAAATTATCCAAAAAGTTTAACCAGTGATCAGGTTTGATGATAAAAGGCAGAAAAAGTTCTGGAAAGTAACTAAATACATTTATATAAATATTGTACTTAATTACAGTTTAGAGGTTTTTGTACTTTACTTAGCAGATATTAGTGTTTATTAATGTCTATTAATCAATAACTGACTGCACTCTGAAGTGTTTGCTGCTGTGTAAACAGATAATTAATGACAATATATTAAAACACAGCTGTAAGAATATAAATATGTCTCCACAGGATACACCGTTATAATAAATACTGTTCATTAATAAACACCTTATAACTACGTCATTAACTATTTGTATAATATTATAAATAATAATTTATAATATTAGTAACAGTAAATGTTAACATTAGATTTACCTTGACAACATTAAAATGCTGCAAACATGCACATATCAATGAAACAGGAGTATTAAAATCCCAATAAAATCAAAGCAGCACTAAATTGTTCCATTTTGCATTTTTACTTTAGACAGTTTAAGAACTTTTTTATTCCGTTCATTGTGATATTTCTGCTTCTACCTCTGCAGGTGAGAACATGAACCTCAGCGTCTCTGGTTTAAATCCAGACGGGGACGTTTGTTACGTGTTACTTCCCGTCTCTCTCATGCGTTTAACGCCTCCCGAGAGAGGGAACGAACTCTCACAAAACTTCAACAAGTCAACGCTATATGTTACCAAAACATCTAAATGCTTTCAGCTTGCTTCAGTCTCAGTTTGCATCATTTGAATTGAAGCATGCGACTTAAACATGGAACTTCAGTCATGTGAGAAAAGATGGAGGGATAATAAATCCTCTATTTACTTTGTTTAGGTTAAAAAAACTCAAAAAGCCGAGATGTCACGGTGTCTCGGAGGCTCAGACACGTATCGCATGACCCACAACGTTTCAAATCCATCTAAATATCTCTATCACATGTCATTTCAACTATTTCTCCTTCTCTCTCTGCACATTTGCTGCCTGACTCTCAACTGTTTACTGCTAATAATCACAAATAACTGACACATCTGTCTGATAAAAACAAGGCCGACACACAACTGTCATCATCAGGGTCGAAGTTCTTCCCTCAGCTGTGAATTTCTCCAATAAAACGTAACTTTTTTCAGTTTTGTGGATCAAAGAGATGAAACAAAATGTAAGAGAAACTACAAAAATCATAATTTTACTTCTGAATTGTTCAACAGACGATCACAGACGAAGCTTGAGCCACTTTCAGGCAGGCTTCTCCTGTCATGTGACCTACTCTTCTTCCTGCAGCGTATATCAAACGCACCCTTTGAACGCACTTATATTTAAAATATCCAGGCAAAGATTTTAACAGTTATTTCCTCTCCGTACCTGACAGCGGCTCTCTGGGTTTGACCTCCTCCACCACCTCCTCCTTCACCGGCTGCTCCTCGGGGCCCTGGGAGGAGTGGTCAGCCATGGACTCCCTCTTCAGCTTCCCCAGACCGACCATCTTCATGAAGGACAGGCGGCGGCTGGTGGAGTCGCACTCGCTCTCCGAGCAGTTCAGCTCGCCGTTGGTGAGCGACTCCTTGCGGGAGCTGAGGGAGTCGCGGTATTTCCCCGCAAATCTGGGAGGGACAGGAAGGACAGACAGAGTGAATCACATTATCCCACTTTACCATTACAAACTCCCATCATCCCACTTTACCCTTACAAACTCCCATCATCCCACTTTACCATTACAAACTCCCATCATCCCAGTTTACCTCCACAAATTCCCATCATCCCACTTTACCTCCACAAACTCCCATCATCCCACTTTACTACTCTACTTCTACTAACTCCTATCATCCCACTTTACCTCTATAAACTCCCATCATCCCACTTTACTACTTTACGTCTATAAACTCCCATTATCTCATTTTATTTCCACAAACTCCCATCATCCTTTTTGACCTTTACAAACTCCCATAATCCCACTTCACCACTCTAGCTCCACGCATTCTCATCATCCCATTTTACTTAAAATTCCACTTAACCTCAACAAATTCCCATCATCCGTCTTTATCTCCACAAACTCCCACCACAAACTTCCATAATCACACTTTACAACTCTACTTCCATAAACTCTTATCATCCCACTTTACCACATTAGCTTCACGAATTCCCATCATCCCATTTTACTTAAAAATCCCATCTTCCCACTTACTAACCTCAACAAACTCCACTGGTCTCTATTTACCTTGACAAACTCCACTCCCACTTTACCTCGTAAACCTCCCTAATCTTTCTAAACCTGAACAAACTCTTTTTATCCCACTTTACCTCACCAAACCCCTGATTCCTCAACACATTGATAATCACCTCCTCTTGTCCCTCTTTACCTTCCCAACCTCACAAAACAGCTTGTGTCCCTCTTTACTTTAACACATTTTGTCCCTGTTTACCTGAGCAGACTTCCCTCTGAGCTCCTCCTCCCCCTCTTCTTCTTCTCTGCGGGTGACGGCGTTCCCATCGACCCCTGCGGGGAGGGCGTGGCGGTCCCTTTGCTCCGCCCCGACACCCTCAGGTTCTTCCCCAGCTTCCCCAGCGTCTTCAGCGGGGACGTGAACTTGAAGGATCCCTTCACCGACCCTCCTCCTCCTCCTCCTTTCCCCTTCTTCCCCTCGTTGGCCTCGTTCTCGTCCTCCTCATCCTCGAACGGGTTGCGGTCTCTGGGCACGTCGCCGTCGAGGAGCGAGCTGCCGGGCGACCAGTGGTTGCCGTGGCCCCCGTTGTCGTGGATGCCGTCGTCGTCATTGTCGAAGGGGTTGTGGTGGTGGTGGTGGGGGGTGATGTTGAGGCTCATCCTGCGGAGGATCAAGGCGTTCTCTAGCGTCGGACCACCGCCTTTCAGGCGCACTGGGAGGTTTTTGAGGATGGGCATGATGGAGCTGGGGGAGGGGGGGCAGGGAGGGAGGAACCTGGGGGAGAGAACGACATGTGTGTGTGTGAGGCTGGAGATTCAAAGTCAAATATAAGTCAACCAAATCAAACAAACCTTCTCGCTGAGCTGCTTGACAACAAGTTAAACGATCCAAAAACAAACGTACATGATGCAACTCAGCACTTTGATCTGCTGATGAAGACCATGTGATCTGATTAAACGCCCTAAAAAATACCAGAACGTGGAGTTAAGTGACTTAAACACCGACATCTTTTAGTTTCGCACTTATCAGGACGATACATGTTTGCAACGTTCAGAGATTTTCGGTCTATCGGAGCTTCATCAGAGCTTCTGATCGAGATCTGATCTCATACATGAAATAAAATGAACAAAAAAAAACAAAACAAAAACAAATGTTGCTGTGTTCATATCTGTGTTTCCTGTGTGGAATAAAATACCAGCAGTGAAAACATCTGTGGCGCTGAAGACTAAATATATAAATTATATCATATTTAACTCCCACTCTGTTCTTTTATTTTGTTTGTTTTCTTTTTTCTTCCTGTCGTCTGTCTATCTTACTGCTAATCTATTTCTAAATCATTTTTTACAGTATCTTTTCTCTAAAAACAGCATTTTTATATGTGAAGTAAAAAGTTTGACATGTTCCTTTAATTTCTTTTGTTCTTTGGTTGTTTTGTTTGTTTGTTTGTGTGTTCATGGCTGTTTGTTTTCATTTATACAATAAATAATTGATTGATAAAAACATTTATTCTGTTTGCCAACATTAAAAAATAAAGGTTAGTTTATAAATTAAATTATTACTGATTAATTGATTAATTAAAATAAGAGATAAAATGAAATTTGCACCACTAATTACATTTTTTAAATCAACAAATTGTAATAATTTCAAATTTTTTTATTCTTTACTTAATAAGTGACTTCATTCTGTTTTCTAATTGTGTTATTTAATCATTTAATTTCATTTTTTTAAAAATATATAATTTAATTTTTTAAATGTTTTGCTCTCTTTGGACACATCTGTTCTCTGCTGTGATCAAACTTTATGATCGCTGGTCTGATAACACCAAGGTCACGCTGTGTTGTTGATGGTTACCATGGAAACACATCCGTCTCCTCCTGCGAGAGATGCTCGGGTGAGTCTAGGAGGAGTCCATCATTTCCTTCTTTTTTTGTTTGTTTTATGTTCCTCACAGGTTAGATAACGTTCTCCCACCTGTCCACCACCCAGTTATACTACAAACAGCTAATCCGAGGAGATAAAACGGACGTGATCACGCCCTCTTTAAACGTCCGCTGGGCTGTAAAACTGCTGCACAAACGCCCAAATAGTTTAACTCCAGTCTGTTTTATTGTTTATGACTGTAATATCATAACAGAAGATGTCAGAACATTTGCTCACATGAGATTTCTTTATCAGTGGAGTCCAGACTCAAAACGTTTGTTACATAATAACAAGCTGGATATTGGAGTATTGATTCAGTTACAACTGCAAAGATAAGTCAATTAATCAATGTACAGAAACTGAATATGCAACTATTTTGATAGTTGATCAACTGTTTCAGTAACTATTTAAACAAAAATGCAGAAAATTCACTGGTTTCTAAATATTTCAGATTTTCTGCTTTTTTTGGTTTTCTATCTATTTTATTATTATTATTTTATCATTATTTTTTAAACTAAACAATCAATTTAATAAGAATATAATCGGCAGATTAATTGATAATATGTATTAGTTGCAGCCTTAAAATACAGATTATAAAGTTTGGATTCATGTTAATAAATCAGCTTTCAGACCAACAAAGCAAATTTGTGATCATTAGTGAAAAATGTTAATAAGTTAATAAGCTGATCAGACTGATCAGTACAACAGCAGAGCTCTTAAAATAATTGATGAAGCTGCTGCAGCACAAAGTAGCTAACTGAGCTAACAGAGCTAACCGACCTAACTGAGCTAACCAAGCTAACAGAGCTAACAGAACTAACTGAGCTAACCGAGCTATTTAATGGTGCAGAAACCCAGCAGCTTTTTAGCTTACTTAGCTTTATTTATTCATCGATTAATCATAAATCTCAATGATTTATTGTATTTTAATCCTAATAAAACTGTAATTTAAGCTAATAAATACAGGAAACACATGATACTGTGAAAGTGGAAACATTTTAGCACCAAGCTAACAGAGATCAGATCAGTCTGAGTTTCTAACTGAAACATGAGGATTTGTTCACTCAAGGACACCTGGGAAATTTTCAAGGACCCTTCAAACGTCCCCAATGACTCCTAAAGAAAACGCTTCTCTCTGATTGGCTGGCAGGTGAATGGCGAAAGCGTCCATGTGCTCACGTCAGTTCAGGTCAGCGAGTCTAAATCAGCGCTGACGGCGTGTCACCCCGCAGGTAACCATGGCGACAGCACTGATGCTGTAGGCCCACATGTACAGATGACAGCGACTCTGAGCCGTTCCCAGTTATAAACCAGCTGATGCCATAAAACCAGTAAGACAAAGCTCATAAACTGGTGGAACATTAACGGAGGGCAGCTGGAGGCTTTTACTGAGCTGTAATGATTCACGGAGACGTTCTTAATGTTTAAAGTCGCTTCAGTTGTTTCCTCTGTACTTTAGCTCTTATCTTATGGCAGCTTTCAGCGAGCAAACACTGATAAGAGCCTCAAACTGGTCTGAGAGCAGCTTCACATCCAAAAACCTTCATCCGGAAGCTTCCACATGAAAATATGTCGCCTCTTTAAATATTTTTAACTCAGATTATCAGAAGACTGATCGCTTCACAGTCAAAACATTCAGCACAGACAGGATTAAAACCGAAACAACAAAAACAATCAGCTGCCAATTATTAAATCATTATAAGAAGCAGCTCCTACAGAGAGTGATGCATTCTGGGTTGTTTGTAGCATTAATGTTGCTAGGCTAGCAGGTTTCTTCCAGTCATTACAGATACTTTTTTTTTTTGACTTGTCTCACTATCAGAATTAAATCTGCTCAGTTCGATCACATTTCAGATGTCTAGAGGAGCCGTGTGATTGAACTGTTTTAACCTCCCCGGCTAAACAGGAAGTAACCACGCTCTACTCACCGCTCAACGAGGACGATCCAGGTACTTTCATACCTGGAAGCCGATTTTTTTAATTTATTTATTTATTTTTTTGCTTCATGCACCACTGAACAACTTCCATAGGAATGCATCCATCTGGTCAGACTTCATGTTATACGTTTGTCTCTGAACCAATCAGCTTCCTGTGAGGAGTCTCATGTGACCCTCTGATCCAATCACCTGCCAAGGACGCATCAAGGGACCGGTTTCACAAAGACAGACTCTGACTACGTCTTATAACGGATATAACAGATGGTCAGACTACAGATTAGACGTTGTATAACTTGACTACGGTGCAATGAATTCTGGGTAAATTAACTCCAGTGTCTGTTTGGAGGAATTAAACATTTTTACTTGGAAAAGAAGAGAAAGAAATCAAAGACGTTAAAAAAAAAAGTGGTGAAAGATGCAAAGAAAGAAATGGTTGGGTGCTACTGGTCAGTTGGTGTCACTGATTGTTGCCATGGTAACATTACCAATTAGTCAGTCTTTATTGTTGTGAAACAGTCGAGCTTGCATCAGACTGATCAATGAGCAAAATGCAGACTGGCTGAAGAGCACAGAGCCGCCTGAAAGTGTTTCTGGAGTCTCTGAAAACGTCTTTCCTGCAGAAACACACAGTGAGGAATCACCGCCGCTGCTGCCGCCGCCGCTGCTGTTGCTGTTTGCTCCGTTACTGTACAAGCACTAACTGAGAAACCAGACGCGGTCCGCTCTCTACTTTCTAACGACACACAGCTGCGGCTCGTGGGCCAAACCTGCCCCCTCGGACTGAACGTTTTATGGGGGCTGAAGGTTTTATTTTCACCGTTTGCATCAAAAATCTACAGAAAAGAGAACAAACGACAGCAGGAGACGAAAACACGCTGCTCACGTTCACTCAGGAGAATTAAAACACAACCACAGACTGTTAGAAATCTACTTTATCTTTAAGTGAAGCGCTGTGTGGACGTCTGAGTGCGTTTCCCTCCTTCCTCCTCACTGCTGGATGAATAAGCACATGTGTGGTGGCGTACTGGTTTGTTCCTTTTCCATCAGTGTTTCTGGAAATTCCTACGAAGCAGCAGCAGCGGCGACGTTTTTGTTTATGTTGTAAATAAATTCTTTATTTCATTCACATCTGTTTCCCGCTCTTCCTTTTTCCTTGGCTTCGGTTTTTTATTATTGTTACTTCCCTCCTCTGGACGCGAGGCAGAGAATTAAAAAACGAAATAAACCGTAACGTATATATATATATATATACGGTTAACGAAGAGGAGAGAGAGGAAGGCCACACACACACACACACACACACACACTAACACACACACACACACACACACTAACACACACTCGAGGTTCTTCACAGTTCAGGTCAGAAAGATCCAGGTGACAGTGGAAAAGAGCTAACTATGGACTGTTTCCACGGTTACGGAAAACAGTTCGTAACAAAAGTGAGCGATGTTGATTAAGCGTGTGTGTGTGTGTGTGTGTGTGTGTGTGTGTGTGTGTGTGTGTGTGTTACTGTGTGTGTGTGTGTGTGTGTGTCTATTTCTGGCAGCAGCAGTGTGTCCTGAGCTGGTGAAGACTGGAAACCAACAACATGAACAACATCCGCTCCCAGTCCACCTCTCTCTCTCTCTCTCTCTCTCTCTCACACACACACACACACACACACACACACACACACACACACACACACACACGCCCAGCGGGCAGGGTGAAGTGGGAAGTGATTCAGCGGCGTTGGTTCCATAAATACCCAGCAGCCCCAGCGGCAGGCTCAGGAAGCCCCACGGCGGTGCTGTTTTCTTCAAGAGGGTCGCAGGGCATCGCGGAAGCTTCTGGACACAAACAATAGGAGCGGAAAGGACAGCGATAGTGTGACGGACAGAGCCGAGGACTCCTGGGCCTCTGCTGACCGCCGCCAACGCCAACGCCGCTGCAGCAGCAGCAGCAGGGCGCGGTCCAGGCTCCGCCTCCAAAACATCCAGAAGCAGAGTGGCTTTTAATGAAACGGTGGCAGCGAGAGGACGAGCAGCAGCAGCAGCAGCAGTTTCCTGTGTTTGTGACCTTTGACCTCAGCTGGACGTGTTCCTCCTTCAGTTTTTGATTAGCCTGCCAATCACTTTCTCAATCAATCATCTGTCAGAAACGATCACCAGAGTTTAAAAAACAAGCTGGAAGATTCAGTTTAATGTCAAATAAAGACAAAACAAGAAGCTGCAGACAGTAAATAATAAATATAAATAATAAATATTTGGCTTTCAGTCATTTTTAAACAAATAATCGATTATGATAACAGTTGCAGATCAACTAATCAACTAATTGTTTCAGTTCTAGTTCAATCTGAGGTTGTTTTAACGATGCATTTCATTTTATTTTGATATTTTATTTCTGGTTTATTGAGTTTTTAAATGATATTCGATGTTCTTCTTCGTCTCCTGTCTCGATGTTTAAATCAGTGCTGCAGAATCTGGATATCCTGACAAACTAGAAACAGAAGAGATATCCTGACACTGGATCCTACATTTCTCATCATGCAACTGGAGTCAGTCACTCTGATGTGAGGATTTTTATCTGATTATAAACTGGAAGTCTTTCTGGACTGATTGAAAGCGTCACTTTTGACTCTTTCACTCGTTAAATTTTACAAACTAAACGATTCATTTAACGAATCAAAGACTTCAGGAGCCTCCTTCATCACTCCTCTTCATCGCTCTTCTGGTCTGTAACACGTTAATTAAATGTATAAAATCATCAGAGTGTTTTCTGAGCTTCGTGTTTCTGCAGCAGAGACTCATTTTTAAAGAAAAGACTTCCGAGGAAACGATTTATCTTGAGCTGATGTCATCAGTCATCATGAAGCTGCTGCTGTCGTTTAAGATATTTATTAAGTTATTATAACTCATTATTATTAGATATATTCTGTTCAGGAAACGGCGTCATCAATCTTCACTGTTGTAAAAACGATCAGAAGTTTTTATTTTTTACGCCTGAAACACCGTCAGATGTTTATTTGTCTCCGCTCAGCGCCGTCGCGCCTGTTTTATCGCGCTCATCGTGTTTTCCGTGCGGGCGCCGCCGGGCCTCAGATTCCTCGCATGCATTAACGTGCTCGGCCAATCGAACCGATCGTGGACGTGTTGGACGCCTCCGCAGATCAGCTGATCAGTCCTCCACATGCAGGAGAAGCAAAACTATTCACAACACGTCACATCACACACACACGTATAACACGGACAGTTTGCATCTGATCCCCATGTTTAAATATTCAGACTGATCGACCGGTTGTTGTTATTAAATGGTTTTATTTTGAGTGATGTTTGAAGGAAACTCATAATAATTTGTCTCAGAGTCATAATTCAGATGTTTGTTTATGTTATTCTCTGGTTAAAATGACTAAAGTAACAACAGTCGTCGTTATTATGAGTCAACAGTGTGTGCAGTGTTAATGTGGTTCATATAGTTTACAGTATTAGATTAAAACTATCAGCAGAAATGTGTCACATGATCAGCTGTTTACACATAAACAAACACATAAACGGATAAAACAAAGAGTCTGTGTGTGTGTGTGAAAACGTTTCGTCTCTTCACCTTCGCACGACGTGACATTTAAAACGCCGTGTGAAGGTAAAGAGGTCGCGACCTTTAGGCGTCACAAAACACAAACAGGAAACCAGGAAGAGAAGCGAGATATCCAATCAGAGGGCAGCGCAGACCTCAGCCTTGACCCTTCGGTATGGGTGGACAGTCAGCGTGTGTGTGTGTGTGTGTGTGTTTGATGACTAATGGTTGTACAGATAGTCAGCTGATGTATGTCTGCTGAAAGGAAACAGTCGAGAACAGTCAGTCCGCCCCAAAATAAAAACAGGAATCATTTAATGAATGATCGTCGACTTCCTGCTTAAAACTTATCATCATTTCCCTTTTTTCCTTTTTTTTTTTTTTTTTTTTTTAAAAAACTCTAATTCATGACGGACGCCTCTCCAAAGACACGACGGCCTTCTGGGAGTCATCATCTCTGACGTCCTTCATCAATAAACCTCCATAAATCCACTTAGAACAATAATAATAAATCAGATTTATATAGCGCCTTTCAAAATAAAACACCCAAGGACGAGCAGCCCAGAATCAGAAGATCGCAGGCTACGGGAAGGTCGGCGGAGGTCAGAGGTCAGAGAGGTACGGAGGTGCCAGGGACTGTAGGTGAGGAGGTGGAGCAGTGTGTTAAAGGAGATGCAGCCGGTGTAGGTGGATGAGAGCGGAGGAGATGTGGGTGAGAACTCTGGACATACTGGAGCCTGTCCAGGGTTTTACTGGGAACCACTAACAGGACGGTTTGAGATGAAACTATGGATCAGGGTCGAAGGTGACGGCCGGAGTCGGGAGATGCTCTTAAAGTGGAAAAAGGAGCAGAATAAAGAAGCTGCAGAGCAACCAGACGTTTCCCTCAGTGATCAGTGATAGTTCATCATCATGTTTCACTGCAGACAGGAAGCTGATTCACACGACTGATAACGGAGACTAATAACAAAAACTTGTTCCCAGAATTATTTATCATCAGCTTCCAGATATCGTCTAATACAGATGTTGATCTTTTGTGCTGATTTGAAAAGGTCACAAACATCTTCTATAAGAACATGAATCATCTGAGAGTCCTGACATGTTTCAGTTTGCTTCAGTATCTCAGTGATCAGTGATTCACATGACTGTTAACGGAGAACGGCAGCATATCTGATGAGCTTTAACGGCGTCTCGCTCTCCCGTCAGCGTGTTCCCATCCGTCTGTAAACTATTGATTAGCTCCATCTATCAGCCGAGCCGCCGCCTGAACATGTTGGCAGCAGAGACTCAAAGGTTGCAGCTTCGGATTTTGACTGACTTTCATCTCTTTCCGTTAAAACTCATCATCACGTGAACTCGGATGATTCACAGTCCATCAAAAGTGTCTTAAAGCAACAATCAGGAGTCTAAATGAACATTAAACCTGTTTTTTTTCTGGCTGTAATCATCCCTCCTGTTCATACTGAGCGTCAGAAGATCCTTCATGAAGCTAATATTTGACCAAATGAGTCAAATCCAGTAGATATCTTTCAGCATTTACAGTCTTTTTAGTGCCAAAGTCCCTAAAAAGACTGTAAATGTGTCAGATATCCACTTGATATGACTTGAAGCTTCACAAACACTTTAAAAACGCAGATTTGCATCAATAAATCTTTGAATTATGACCCTAAAACAAACAATAAAACGTGTCTCCATTGTGTCTGAGCAGCGTCGGCCTGCAGCTGAACCTGACCTCTGACCTCTGACCCCTGCTGCTGTCATCCATCTCTGTGTTTCACTGTACTGGAGGGACGGATCCTTCTTTCCTCTGTCGGTGAAAAAGGATCCCGCTGTCCGCTCTCTGACTGCAGATGAAATGAATTTATAACAATAAGAAATAAACTGTCTCATCTAATCAGCTGACGGCCGACACGCTGCGACCTTTGACCTTTACACGATGTCAGTTTGTTTTATTTAACGTCTCAGTTCACACGGACGATTTCTGAAACTCAAAACTGTTTCTTTTTTTTCTGTTTTGTGACTTTTTTTACAGATAAAAACTCTCAAAACTTCCTTCAAACCGCAACTGTGAAAAAAAAAAACACACACAGTGAAGTTTAAGCAAGAGAAAGAAGACAAGTTGTTCTCTGCAGAGGGATCGAGGCATTTAAGAGATGAACACACACACACACGGCATCTGTGTTGTGTTTACTGTCTCTGGCTCGGCGGGAACACAGAGCGTCTCAGACCAGCGGCGGCGGCGGCGGCGGCGGCGGCAGCAGAAGACGGTGGAATTTTACTGGGAATCTGCAGGAATGATAAGTGGACAGTTTGATGTAGAAACAGCTCGTCCCACAGAGCCGCTCGCTCAGCTGATTAATGATTTTAAGACTTTTCTTCCCACAGTTTCAACTCGTTTCCAGGAAATAAGACACTCGTGTTAACTGAAGGGTCATTAAAGCAGCACTTTGTTTAACTACAGACAAACTGCTTTAAAAAAAAGTTAAAATCCTACATTTCCCATGATGCAGCTGGACAGTGTCTTTCATTAAAACAGCTTTCTGCTCATGTGACAGTTGATTTATGTGATAAAACGGAGCCCTCGAGTGTTGAATTTATGTGCTTCCTGCTGGTTTTGTTTGTCAGATCAGATGATTAACCTCTCGTCTGCGTTCGGTGGAGAGGCAGGAAGTGGTTAGCTCGGCTTAGACTGGAGGCAGTTGGCCAAGCAGTTCAAAACAAACATTTTAAACACCTCGAACTGTTCAGACGGAACATGGAGTGGATTTTAGAGCGTTTAGAGTCGACGGACAGACTCGAGAAGATAGAAATTCATCAACTTAAAGGAGCAGTCTGCAGGATTTAGACACGTCCAGCAGTGAGGCTGCAGACTGAGTACTGAATATCCTCCTCTGCCTTTACAAGCATGTATGCTCGGCTTCTCTTCATTGGCTCCCTTTTCGTTTTAGAATCGATTTTAAGGTTTTACAGATCACTTTTAAAGCACGTTTGGGTCTGAAGCTCCAAGCTATGAGCCAATCAGCAGCCTCAGATCCTCAGCTGGACCTTCTGGTTGATCCACACAACCTGCCCGAGGAGACGAGGCTCACAGATTCAGTATCTTCTTTTAAATCACTTCTTAAAACCCATTTCTTTTATTTTAGATGTACAAACCAAACAATCATTCCAGATGAGGACCGCTACCTGATCAAGATTTTACTGGCAGCTTCAAAAAAAAGCCATAACAAGAGAGTAGCACAAGGAACAACTCCCCCGAACACCCAACTTTGGAGAGCTGGATGGAGATAGTTGATGAGATTAGTGTTATGGAGAGACTCACATATAATATAAGACACAACAAACAGAATGGGAAACCAGACGGGTCTGTAAAAGTCATAAAGACTCAAAGTAAAGCTTCTGACACTGTTCTGTATTTATTGTGTTGTTCTTTATTGTCTCTCTTTGTCTTTGGCCGCCATCTTTTTAAGGTTAGATCTGTTATTGTTTTCTGTTTCATGTCTTTGCTTTTGCTTCGTCTGTCAAAGCACTTTGTAAACTCTGTGCTACATAAATAAAGATATTATTATTATTATTATTATTATGTAGGAGAAGCTTCTGTAGGAACAAGGAGGTGCAAGAAGATTGTATGTTTTACATTATTATAGTTTAATATCTGGACAGTGTGATGCTGTTCTGTCACTTCAATCAAACAGCAGTGATGTTACTAAAGAGACGCCTGAACAGATTGATTCTACTTCCTGTCAGAGATCGGGCTGAGGACGCTCGTGTGTCTCTGTGAGACTCGTCAGAGTAGATGATTGATGAGGCCGAGCTGCTCTGATAAAAGAACAACTTTTAGTGGCTCCAAAGTCCCATCAGCCACCTCTCTCTCTCTCTCTCTCTCTCTCTCTCTCTCTCTCTAACGTCTCCTCGCAGGTTAAACCGATAGCGTCTCCGGTCGTCTCAGGAGCAGCCGGGTGGAACCGATCCATGACGATTGATTATCTGATTATCACAGTCCAGAGGCTGGTGTGAGCGTCAGGAGGAGGAGGAGGAGGAGGAGGAGGAGGAGAGAGACTTTGTCAGGATATGTTTGTGAAATTAGAGGAAGGAAAAGCTTATTATTAGAAAACTGGAGCTAAAATTAGAAGTCTATACTGTTAAATAACATCAAACAAGCTGCTCAGAGGTGTAACTGCCATTCAAACTGCGGCTATTTTACACTCTCAGGATGTGAAACTCAACATGAGAAACAGCCGACGGCGTCAGTCGCGTCTGTCAGCGTGGTGGCCGCCGCAGAGCTGCAGGTCACATGACTCACGCCGGCCCCAGAAATACACAATTATATAAAAGTACATCCCAGGTTCAAGCTGAACCCAGTTTGGGTCAATGGGTCAGTTTCTTCTCTCCCAGTCAGATGTGTTTCCCTCTGAAAGCTTTGTTAACATTCAGGACATGAACAGGACAGACTTCACTGTTCACTTCTACATCCCATAATAATAATAAACAGCAGGTTGCATAAGTGTGCCTGCAGGCAGAGGACGGACACATGGAACAAGTCTGAGAGTGAAAACGACACCAGCATGAAGACTCCAACCAATAAATCCTCATGTCTTTAACTAACAATGATGATCCTCGATATTGATCCTGAAGGATACACAATATTACCCACGCTGCATCTGTGCTTCATTAAGTAAGGGGGAAAAAAAACTGCCCACTCAGCATCGTTTGTGAGAGAAAACAGCTGTTCACAGAAATGTAATATTATCTTTGCCCCAAAGAGGAATGTCGGAGCTGTTGGGTAAACGCCGCTGGCTGCGCGCCACCATAAACTGCAGCTGCGGCTCGACACGACGCAGCGCCGCGTTCAGACGACAGGAGGAACGCTCATATCCCAAAACATCTGAAGGGCTGAAGGGTTGTCACAAACAAAACCAAACAAAAAAAACCCTTCAGTCTTTATCCTCAGAGGGAGAAACTACTGGAACAAACCAGACAGAGAAACACGCTGCTGTTTCACCAGCCGCCTCTTTACAGCGACACATCTCCAGCCTCTATGTTTATATTCTGGGGCACCACTGGAATATCTTTAATGGTTTCCAGTTAAAAAAAACTCCTTATTTATCTTCTACTGGTCCTTTATGCAGCCCCTCAGTTCAGCCTCTGTCTGAAACAGGCCGTTTTCGCTCCTGTCTCTTTAAGGCCCCGCCTCCTGATGAGCCCTGCTCTGCTCTGATTGGTCAGCTGTCAGGAAGGACGGCCATTTATGGGCATGTGTGACAATCTGACATCAGCTCGTCAGCACGGTAGAAAAAAAACATCACAAACGACTCATTCAGAGCAGTTTGAAGCCCTGAGTTTGGACTTGCAGGCAGCATTTCTACACATGTTCACCTCAAGTTTCTGAACTTATATTTAAAATCTGACAGCATCATAACAGGAAATAAATAACAGAAAAACACAAAATGCAGAATATGCCCCCTTTAAAAATGTTAACGTTAACAGTTGCAGAAGTAAGCAGCGGCTCATTTTCACACTGAAAATATCGGTTTCACCAACAATATTTAGTCGAGACAATAAAAGTATTACTGCTGTTTTTTTTAGAGCTCTTCAGGTTCAGGCCAGAAAAACATGATGTCACAGTCGAAGAAGTCCGGTTTAACCACCAGAGGAAGTTTATAGAAAACACACACACACACAAAAAAAAAAAAGTTAAGAAAGAAAAGGAAACAGATGATGAACTCTGGTCTGTTTCCAAATCAAACATTTCTCTTTTAATTCTCTAAACTTTTCACGGCGCTGCAAGAGTGATGAAATCAGGACGGAGTTTCCCACAAGATCACGTCGACACCCCAGCGGGTCAAAGGTCACCGGCAGTCATGTGGGATTGATGGGATTTTACGAGCTGTGAGCGTCATCAGGACGGTTCGGGACGGCGGTGCGACGACAGAGACGGTCGGATAAAGTTTAAAACACTGAGCGACACCTTTAAATTGAGGTTTAATCACCATGAACGACAGACGGCCTGATGTGAGGCGTCAAGTAAATGTTCAGAAAAATCAGTTTCCCAGTCAGAATAACAACTTCAGGGACATAAATTAATATTTTGTCATTGACTGGTAAAAGTTTTATAATTTCAAGTTAATTGAACCTCAAACGTCTAGCTTTAAAAACACTCATAACAACTAGAAACATGGAAACATGAAGTGTCTCTGTGTGTTAAAAGAAGTCACAGTTGTTTCTTTTCATAACAGTAAAACTAATTCAAACCATGATGAAGGTTTAGTGTTGAGTTCGGTCCTTTGGGACTCTGATGAGCAGCAGCAACAACAGCTGGAAGTTGTTTTGTGTAAACTGAAAAAAACTCTTCAAATAAATAAATAAATAAATACAAATGAAAACCAAAGTTAATCTGAATTAGATTCACACGTTTCAAACATCTAACTGAACAGCTTAATAAAGGAGCAGATGTAAACAGAGACAAATGTTTCTAGACATGACAGATGCTAACAGGCTAGCTTTGCCTTCTTAGCCTCGCTAACTCAACCTGTGAGCAGTCAGGATACAAAAACAGCCTTAAAACAAGCTGCAAACACACAACATGACCTGCCTCAGTGTGTTTAATCTTCATTTGAATCGCTTAATGTTGATTATATGAGCCGAGAAGCGAGAAAGATGCACGGCAGCCAGGCTAACATTAGCATTAGCGCCTGGCTAGTTAGCATCTAGCAGCAGCCGACGATGAGAGATAAAAACAGGCGTACATGAAACAAAATGATGCAAACACACAAACGCAGCTGTGCTCTGTGGATTAATGTGGCCTTCAGGTTTATTTTCATGTCAATTAAATGAAAGTTTCCTCTCAAACAAAGTTAATTTTCTCCTGATTTGCTGTTTTGTTGTTTGAATGTTCAGAAGATTTGAATGTTAACTTTGGTCGTGAACAAACCTGCCGCTGGTAGATAACGTTTGGTGGCGTTAAAATTTGAACGCAGCCTTTCGAGTCATATTTTTAAGCTGAAACACGTTTTACAGTTGATGATGATGTAACTGTTACTGATCCATACGTTCAATACAGGAAGCTGCATGTTCTTTGACCTTTGTCGAGTGTGACGGCGTGTTTTCAGGTTTCAGGTTGGCGGGTTGTTCGGGCTCATAAAGCCTTCCTGATCGGGGAGTGTCTCTCTGTTCTTTTTCCATCATGACCCGCTTTTATTGCCGCTGATGATCACAGCGGTAAAACTTTAACCGGGGCAAGGTCAGGTGTGTGTGTGTGTGGTCGTCATGGAGATAAACTCTGGATTAGAAAAGACATCTCAGTGTCTAAAATGTAAATATAAAAGAGGAGGAAGTTAGAGACAGATGGCGTCGATATAAAATGTTTTATTTAATAGATTTCTTCCTGTTTGCTCAGAGATGTAAAACACTTTCACCCTGATGTTTACTGCAGTTTAATAAACCTTCACAGGTTTAGTAAATTTTCATTTTAATATCTGACGGTTCAAGTCAGAAGCTAAAGAAGCTTCTGTTTGATGCAGTTTAGTTCCTCCGTTCACCTTTTAACGAGGCTGTTAAACGATCAATTAAACGGTTTGCAAAGGTCTGGCAGATGATGGGAAACTCTTCTACTGCGTTATTTATTGTGTTTGATCTTCTCAGTCACTGGTGGTTTATGGGTAATGTGTTTTTCTCCGGTCGCTGTGTTTTATGTGTTCAAATATTTGAACAGCGAGGGTGTTTGTGTGGCGACTGAGTCGCTCTGTGAACTCGCTGAGAGAAAAAAGGGAAACGCTTTCAGTCGCCGTTACGTTTTTTTCTCTTTTTGTACGAGTTATAAACGCCACGTCGGGTTCAGACGCCACGTTTCTGTCACGGCGTCAGGTCGGACGGCCGAGAGATGCACCCGACCAATCGTAGCCTGCGTGATGTCATCATCAGAAGACGGAGAATGTAAACAAGAATGTAAACAAACATGGTGCCCAAAGCGGTTCATATGATACCGGCTGCCTGGTTGCCATGGCGACGTAAACTCTTCTGCGTGGAAGTCATGAGGCATCGCAGACGTCCATTTTCTATCCCGGCGCCCTTCGTCTGTCAGCTGATGTCGTGTTTTCTGGAACAAGAGGCGCTCGCATATTTGGACTTTTCTTTATGCTAAGCTAAGCTAAGCTAAGCTAAGCTAAGCTAAGCTAACCACCTGCTGGCTGTAGCTTCATATTTAGCATCGCCTACAGACAGTGTGTGTGGGATTATTCCTTTAAACATCAACTCATCAGTTACTCACAATGTTTTAGTCACAAAGCTTATCTCACAGAGAGCTGAAGAGTCTTATTTCTCTGCTTCCAGCTTCTTAAATGTGAATATTTTCTGTTTTCTTTCGTCTCTGTGACATCTGAAGACGTCGTCTTGAACTTTGAGAAACACCAGACCAACAACTAACCGATGAATCAGCTCTGATCTTCTATCAGGATTAAGAGAAAATGAAAGTTCAGTTTGATGCATTAAAGCTGTTTTAAATGTGAAGTTAACTCAGAGATAACTTTACAGCAGAGATGATTCAAACAGAACTGGGTTTAAAGACATTTTTATGACGTTTAGTGGAATAAACTTGATCTTTTTGGTGAAAGAAACATCAGTGTGAGTCATTAATTTATATTTTGTAATAAAAAAAAGGAGATTAAATGTTGTTTATTTTGTCTTATCAACATTTTTATCAGTAAATATTATAAAACGATGACCTGTGACTGTTTTTTAATATCAGTGTGATGAAGGCGAGATTATTAACGCGTTCAGGTCGTCGACATCACAGTAAAGGTCAAAGGTCAAAGACGTTCCTGTTCAGGAAGAGAAAAGTTCAGTTGAAAGTTTTGTAATTTTTCTTCTTTTTTTTTTCTTTCTGTCGTTCAGCAGGAAGTTAAAACGTCTGAGTCAGCAAGTGAAAACCACCCCGAGAGAGCAGGAGGAGGAGGAGGAGGAGGAGGGAGAGGAGGAGGAGGAGGAGGAGGAGGAGGAGGAGGAGGAGGAGGAGGAGGAGAGGGGGAGCAGGAGGAGGAGGAGGAGGAGGAGGGGGAGCAGGGAGAGGAGGAGGAGGAGCAGGGAGAGGAGGAGCAGGAGGTGGAGGAGGAGGAGGTGGAGGAGGAGCAGGAGGAGGAGGAGGAGGAGGAGGAGGGGGAGGAGCAGGGAGAGGAGGAGGAGGAGGAGGAGCAGGGAGAGGAGGAGGAGGAGGTGGAGGAGGAGGTGGAGGAGGAGCAGGGAGAGGAGGAGGAGGAGGAGGAGCAGGGAGAGGAGGAGGAGGAGGTGGAGGAGGAGGTGGAGGAGGAGCAGGAGGAGCAGAAGGAGGAGGAGGAGGAGGGAGAGGAGGAGGAGGAGCAGGGAGAGGAGGAGGAGGAGGTGGAGGAGGAGGTGGAGGAGGAGCAGGAGGAGCAGAAGGAGGAGGAGGAGGAGGGAGAGGAGGAGGTGGAGCAGGAGTAGGAGGTGGAGGGGGAGGGAGATGAGGAGGAGGAGGAGGGGGAGCAGGAGGAGGAGGAGGAGGTGCAGGAGGAGGTGGAGGAGAGAGAGGAGGAGGAGGAGGAGGAGGAGGAGGAGCAGGAAACAGGAGGAAATGAGGAGAAGACTAGAGAGAGAGTGACAGATGAGGAGAAAGTGATCCTGGACTTTAATCTGCTTTTTGTTTGCAGCCTTAATTTAACAAACACAGACTCTGATGGAGTCAGTGAACGCAGCGCAGCCGCTGCAGCAGGAGGAGGAGGAGGAAGAGGAGCAGGGAGAGGAGGAGCCGCTGCAGCTGCAGTCAGAGATGCAACTCAAACCGTCTGCACTCAGCAGATCAGCTGATGTCAGTCGCTCAGATATTTCTCACACAAAGCGTCTGAAACATCTGCAGCAGCCTGACGTCACTGCAGCGGCTCAGAAACAAAACTGTGACGCAAAAACGTTCAAACTTCACGTCGACGTCGTTCTGTTCTCGTGTTTCTCTGCAGCAGCCTGACGATGACGTTCAGCTTTTCAAGCTTCTTAAACCGTTTGAACAGAAGATTTAAAGTAAAGCTGCAACAATCAGTCAACAGAAAACTATTTTTGTAAATGATTGTCTGGATTCGTCTATTTCAGCTTCATAATGTGAATATTTTCTGTTTTCTTTGCTCTCTGTGACAGGAAACTGAATATATTTGAGATATAATATAACATAAAAAGACATTTAAGGACGTGTGTTTATATTTTTGCAGCTGACTGCTGGTTTTTGTTTCCTCTCTGATGATCTCAGATGTTACTTCACTGACAACAACCTTAAAATAATCAATAAAACCTGAGCTGTAATAAAGAACACGGAGCTCTGCTTACATTATAAATAGCAGATTCATTGATTACTTGAATGAATCAGCAACATTTAAAAAAAAAACATTAAAAAGTGAATATTTTCAGCTTTACTTTGTTTTAAATGTCAGTAAATTAAACTTTTTTATTATTATTCTGATGATTTTCTGCAGCAGTCGATCAATAGAGACGATCAGCAGCAGACTATCTGATCAGTTATTTGCAGCCTGATATATAATCAGTGTGTGCAGATCAGAGTCTGAGCTGAAGGTTAATCTGTGACACTGAAGAGTCAAAGTCACCAAAGACACAAAAACACTCTGCATAAAAGTTTATATGAGAGCGAATAAAGTCTGTTTAAAAGTCTCAGTTTGAGCTTTAATGAAACTGCTGCAGGTCAAACTATCACATTTAATCTACAGCAGCTGAATCACCTCCATTAAAACCCACAAACTATTAAAACGCAACTAGATTCATAGTTTGCAAAGACAAAAAAAACAGTTTGAGCTGCTCAGTTGTGAAGATTTGACACTTTTTTTCTCTTTTATTTCAAATATAACCTGAATATATTTGAGTTTTGAGACGTTAAAGGCATTTAAAGACTTCAGAGAAGGACATTTTCATAAGCAGCATTACTCTGAAATGTAAATAATTCATATTATGTGTCTGACTTTTAGAGTTAAAGCGGTTTCAACTCTGCAAATATAAAACTTTTATGTTTTTTTTTAAAAACATTTAAACTTCACATTTCTGCAGATTGAAGTTAATAAAAGTTTTCTGTCTGCATGTTCAGTCCGTGTTTCTGTACTCACAGCGGGGACTCATGGTGGCGGATCAGCGGCTCAAACTGTCAACTCAAACCCGGCTGAAGCGTCTCCACAGGCGGACACACACGCACACAAAGAGTCGGCTCTTGTCCCAGAGAAGCGGAGCTCCGGCCGGCTGCAGATGAAGCGGCTCTCCGGTCCTCCGGTGCAGACTGAACCCGCAGAGACTATCAGCCCCGCAGCGCGAGGCGTTCAGAGGCCGGTCGGAAATGTTGCAATCAACCAGAGGGAGGGAGGGAGGGCGCGTGGAAGGTCAGAGTGATGCGTTTAAGCTCAGCGGGATATTTCAGCTTGTTTTTTTTGACTGAATAGAAGAAACTTTTTAATCCAGAAATGATTTTACATGTCATTAGTGTTTAATTATTATTATACACCTCATTTATTTATTTATCATCATTATTATGTTATTCTGTTTTATTTTATTAACATTTTAATGTATCTATTTATTTGTTTTGTATGTTTATTTGTTTATTATCTTAACTTCTCATCTTTTATTGTCCTCATTCAATTCACTTTTTATTTCTTTATTTTTTTTTTAACTTTTTTAGTGAGTGTCTCCAAATCTATATTCACCATCCTGTACGTTTGTCAATCACTTGTAAAGCATTTAATTGATTGATTGATTGATTGATTGATTGATTGATTGATTGTTAATCATGGTGGGTGTGGTTACATTTTTGTGGTTAACATCACTGTGTGTTTACAGCTTCTTGTAACTAAAAGCTGAAATAAAAGACAAATAAATAGTTAAATAAATATCTTGTGAAGTTTTAACATCTTTGTACATTCAGATATAAAATCAATAGTTTGATACAGACACTGAAAAGTCTTTTTGCTCGAGAATATCGATTTGTGAACATAAAATGTGAATCCAAACAAACATCACAGTGATTTAAAGTGAAGTTAATTTGATCGTACGCGTCGTGGTCACGTGCTGGTCATGTAAACATGTTTCCATGGTTACACAGACGTAGGTATGGAGCGAGTCTGAACCCTTCTGCTCAGTGAGCGACATTCAGTGAATCATCTGTGGAGTTTAACAGACGTGGAAACAACTAACAGAAACACAACAGAAAAGTGACCAGCTGCTCGCTGCCGGCCGTAGACGCGTTAACACGGCGTGATCACTCGTGACTCGCCGTGTTTTTCAGGGTTAAAAGCAGCTTCAGTTTGTTCCTGTCGTCTATCAGCAGACATTCAGTCGCCATCATCGACTCTGCCGGCTGGAAACGACGCTCTGATTCAGATAAACAGCGAATATGTTTTATTATAAACATAAAGCTGCTGAAAAACGTCTCAGCATGTTTCTGAACACACACACACACACACACACACACACACTCCCTCCATCATTTAATGCTACGCTAAGCTAAGCAGATCTGGTGAAGGTCAAACTCTCACTTTCTATTTCAATGTCAAACTACTTCCTGTGTCTTGACTTTTAATCCCCGTTCTCTAAAAAAAAGAAGAAAAAAACTCACTTTTCACTCAACGAGGATGTTATTAGTGTTTCTGTCTGTGTGTGTGTGTGTGAGTGTGTGTGTGTGTGTGTGTGTGTGTGTGTCTACATTCCTGTAGCTGAGAGTCATCAGTCAGCTGGTAAACACACACACATACACAGACACCTCACAAAAGAGCTGACACAGTATTCATTAACTCAGCGTTACACACACACACACACACACACACACACACTCTCACACACACACACACACACACACACACACACACCACACACACACACACAGAGTCAGAAGTGACTGATTATCATCACTTTTCAGGTCACAGGAGAATCTTATCTGAGGTCAAATAAACAATCATTCTGGTGATTTTCGACATTTTTCTTCATGTTTGGATCCAAACCAGCAGGAACTGATCTACTAACAGTGCTGTGTTTGTATCTGAAGTCTGATATAACATAAAAACACGTCTCTGGGTCACATGATCCTTCATCATGAAGAGTTTGACAGCAAACAGTTCGGTGTTGTCGTGTAAACTCCTCTGGATTTAACTCACATTACAGCAACGTATGAGAGGCTGACTCATATTCTTCACATTTCCAGCCTCTATATTTATATTCTGGTTCTCTACTGGAATAAAAACTCCTTATTGATCTTCTACTGGTCCTTTATGCAGCCCCTCAGTTCAGCCTCTGTCTGAAACAGGAAGTTTTAGCTCCTGTTTCTTTAAGGTCCCGCCTCCTGATGAGCCTGCTCTGTTCTGATTGGTCAGCTTTCAGGAAGGACGGCCATTTATGGGCATGTGTGACAATCTGACGCCCTGAGTTTGGACTTGCAGGCAGCATTTCCACATACGTTCACCTCAGGTTTTATAACTTTGACCGTTTTTAACATCTGACAGCATAACAGGAATAAATAAGAAGCTTTAGCTCCAGGGCGAGCCCGCTCTGTTCTGATTGGTCAGCTTTCAGGAAGCTTCCTCCGGCTCCAGAGGCTACAAAAACAAACTATAGTAGCAGGATTTCACTTCTTTTTCTTCCTTCTTTACTAGTTCAACTTCTCAAATCCATCCATACAACACATGGAAACACCTTAGCAACCGCCTTAGCAACCAGCTTAGCAACCGAGGCGTTTATTAGCATGTGCGAAAAGTCGAAGTAGAAAAAAACCCGTCACAGAGCAGTTCATGTTGATCCCTGCAGGTAAAGTTGAAATTTAGAAAACACTTAGTGAATCTCGATAGTCACTTTCAAAAAAAACTTCCAGTTTATATTTATTCTTAAATTCAGAATATTTATATATTTAAACATTATATTCATGTTTCTGTATTTTAAAAAAGCTCAATTCTGATCTAAAAACCTTTAAAGGTCAAATTCAGATGTGAACATAAGTGACAGCAAGGAAGCTGGAAATAGTGGTGATTTTCTCTTTTTTACTATAAAGTTGGTTTATTTCAGTTAATTTCTGTATCATTTGTGTAAATGACACATCTGAATTTATACATTTAATTTGTATTTTTGTGCTTAAATCCTCTGAAATCGTTCGTACATGAACTTGAGAACAAAGCGGATCCTCTGGTCGAGTCTCTGTGTTGAACGTTTGGAGGAAACTTGTTGTGAAACATGTGAAGAGACAGTTTGAGCAGCTGAGTCAGCAGCTGCAGATGTAATAACTGTGTGGTTTTATCGGGTTAGTGGGCCACAAAAACAGAAGTCTGTACAGTCTGAGTGCGGCTTTTTCATTTCGCTGGTGTCAGCAGTTTATTTAAGAGGTTTCATTTTATTTAGAAGACGTTCAGAGAAAGAAACGAAACACAAAACGTTTGATCCTCCCTCCCTAGAAAAGAGTTTAAACCTTTAGCGGGTCACATTTGACCCGTGTTTGAATTCATAAATAATCACTATCTAACCGTTTTTAGTTTAAAATGGGCACATTTTATCTATTTTGTTTCTTCTTCTATGATGAACATAAACAAAATAAAGCCATGAGCTGATCTGATGAACAAAATAATTCCCAGAATAACTCGTTTATATTTTCTTACACGTTAAACATGTGCGGCGAGATTGTTGTAATTTGTGTTATTCATGATGGTTTGGCAACATTTACTCTGCTTTTCTCTCCATAAACAACCCATAATCACTACCTGGATAGATAAAATACTGTTTGAGTCTGAAGTTCAGGACTGAGAATAATTCACACAACATTTTAGGCTCAATCTATTATTAATATAAGCTTCACAAAGTTAATTATTGATGAGTTTTTACGTGACATCGCCTGCAGCTGGTGAGCAGGATCAACACACTGATGCTGTTTGAGCGTAAACAGTCTTCATACCGTAAAAACCTCAAAACCTCTAAATGCTGGCGCTGCTGCTGTCAATCAAGTTGGTTTAAAGTTCTTTGCCAAGTTATAATAACTCATTAAAGCCGTCTAATTACTCATCTGACTTGTTTCTGTTTTGTCAGCTGTTTCCTTGTAATACGTCACACTTTTATGTATCTCCGTTCAGCCTTGTCGTATCTGTCATCCGTTTGTGGTTATATCTTCCTGAATGTTGTTGTGTGCCGTTGCATTAAGAGCCAATAAAGACCGGACTCTGTTTTTGCTGATAAAATTTTTGAACATTTAAGAATAACTTACTGCTCTGATGACCACGAAGCAGGAGAGCTTGTAGCCCAGCGCGTAGCGCGCTGGGCTACAAACTATCCATTTTCTTTCCACCCGAAGACCCACCCTACTCTGCCACTCATTGGCTAGTTCTCGTTGCCCGCGTTAGGCTAGCTTGGTTAAATTTGGCTCAGAGAGTGAGAAGGTCAGGGATAGGCTGAGAATATCAACGTCAGAGCCAATCAGAGGCAGAGTAGGGGGGCGGATCTTAGCAGAATGCGGGGAAACAACAGCGACAAACCAAACACGGAAGAATGGTTCAGAGTTTGCGAGTTCGAGTCCCATCAGATTTGATCTGACTGACTGACTGAATTAAATATCTGTGACATGATCACTGTCGTCACGTGAACCCTCAGCACTGTGCAACAAGACGAGACAAACAGGTTCACAGTTTATCAAGTTCATCTTAAAACAACAGTCAGACACCCTGATGAACATCAAACCTGTTTCTCTTGCTGTAATCATTCGTCCTGTTCATACTGACCATTAGAAGATCCCTTCATAATGACCCTACAATGGAAGTGATGGAGGACTAAATGTATTTAAAAGTTTATATGATGCTAATATGAAGCTTCAGCACTCAACGTTACAGTCTTTTTAGAGCCAAAGTCCCTCTTTTTGTTTCTATACTTCCACCTGCAGCTCAACAGGGAAACACAAAGAGGAGAATTTGATGCTAAATGTAAAATTAAGTATAAGTAATTATGTATATTGCATCATATCTCCTGAACCAAACATGATAACACAGAAAAAGTGACGTCTACCTCCATGTTCTGATGGCCGAGGATTACAGTGATACCATGAACAACATCATCAACTGTTAATAGTGAATTCATTGATGCTGTGAGAAGGAAATCACAGTATCAGAATACCTCGGCCAGTCTTTATAATATCATGTCTGTTGCACGCATGTTGTGTAAAGTTTTAAAAGCTTTAACGTCCAATATGTGACAATTTGATCATCAATATAACAACAAACAAGTATTTGCTATGTAAAGATATAACAGAGTGATGGAGTGACGTCACCTTTTCTGTGTTTTCATGTTTGGTTGAAGGTGAGATGGTGCAAAATACGTAATTCAGTTATGGCGGAAAGCAAAATGGCCGCCACAAAGTGTTTAATGCGACAGCTCCATTTCTGAAAATGTTCATGGCCCCCAAACTGTACACCAAGTTTCATGCTTTTATGAAAACATAATTTTCACATATTACCTGGAAATTCATTGTTAAAAACAGAGATGATGGTGAAATACAAACAGTCACAGCTCCTTTATTTTAAATCGTACAGACACATATCCTACATCAGTATCGCCACTGAAGTCTCGGCTCGCTCGCGCTGAAGAATTGTTTCACTTTGACTTTTAGTTTTTGAGTTATAAGAAGTTGTTTGTGCCTAAAAACAGATTGTATCCCCCCATTTTCTTCTCAATCTGTCTAACCCTACGTCATATACATCATCACTTGCACACTTTGTAATAAACATTACATCAGTGAAAAGCAGCACTCCATCCACACCCGTCTTTCCCAACACCTGTACAACACTGGGGCAGGTCGTCTTGGCACCCACCTGGTACAACGTTTTCAAACCCACCCACCCCCCCCCCCCCAACCACCTCATCATTAAAACAACGATCATTGGTCATGCAGGTAGAGGAAGAGAGCAGGGAGAATTTGGTTCCACAAACTGGGGACAACCATCCTGGGGGGTCTCAATGATGACTGGGGTCAAACAACCCTGGGTTAGGGTTAGGGACTACCCTCCCCCTAAACACAATATTTTAATATTTATTTATTTATTTCCCTGACCTAACCCTAACCCTAACCCTTATTACCCTAACCCTAACCCCACCCTTCTCCTTGCCTAACCCTAACCCTTCCTTTCCTACCCCTACCATGACCCTCCCTAACCCTAACCAGCCCCCTCCTCAACTAACCCTAACCACCCAATCCCCCCCACCTCACACTACCCCTCCTTCCCTAACCCTAACATACTCACCCCCTACTTTGACCCTAATCGGGAACTTACCCATCCCCCTCTCCTCACCTTAACCACACCCCTTCCTTTCCTACCCTAACCCTCTCCCTCCCCTAACCTTTACCTACCCTACCCTACCCTAGTCTGACCCTCACACCCAATCCTTGGTCCCTCACGGAGGGACTTGCAGCAACTTTCCCCCTCTGGTTTTGGTACATCCCGTCAGTAGGCCTGTGCTATCTAATCTATTCTGAACCCCAACCCTTTCCATCTGTCCAACTATTTATATGTATTTCAGTCTTTTCAGGCAATTTACATTCCAACTTCCATCTTTGACAGTATTATTTATAATTTACGTATCTCAACTCTTGGTGTCTTTAGCTAATAAAGTTCAGCTTCCAGGTTTTTCAGCAGTGCAGTGCAATCAATTTAATTTCCAAAAATATCTTCAATCTAAAAAAAGTCTTTGAGCAGCTTCATGAATCATCTTCCTGTTGGTTTGTATGACAACAGCAGAAAAAAGAAAAATCACCAACGTGCAAATAATTCTGTTCGTTCTTCTTATTCTCTGCTGATAAAACTGTTTACTCTGCTGTTACTCAATCACCACTTTTCTTCTTTTCCTTTTCAACCGCACACTTCTCTCATTCTCTCACATGTCAAGTGTGTTTTATTTAACACACACACACACACACACATTCCTCTACATGAGTTCATCAGCGTTCAAACATACATATTGTCCTCTCAGTGTGAGTTTAAAGCTGACAAACTTTAGTCCTAAATGATTAAAACTCATTTAAAAACCTTTAAACTCTGCTGACAAACCATTAAAACATCATCATAATCCTTTAAAATAATCCATTAAATAACCAGTGAACCCTTGAATTTGCACTTTAATTGAAAAATGAAAGTTCTCTTAAGGTTCAATTTTACTCCAAATCTGAGTAAACCGATTAAATAACTGAATAATGTACAGCTGAACCTTCATAACATCTTAAACTCATCGTTAATGGATTCATCAAATATTTATTACTGAATGAATGTTCGACTTAAGTAATATATATGTTAAAAACCCCATTTGATAATTAAACTGAACACCGTGATTGAAACAAAGGTATTTGATATGTTTTGGGATTTTATTTAATATTCTTCTATATAAAGTCATAAGTGTCCAAACATGAATGTTGTCCTCTCAGGAGACCCTTACTGATTAGAAATTTACAAAAAGCAGTAGAAACAGTTTAAAGTTTAGTTCTTTTATTTAAATCCTCGTCTTTTATGTCACCAGCTCATTGAACCTGTTCGGATGTTTGTTTTTTTACCGACCACCTCTGTGTGAGAGCAACTTTCTGGACATCTACATGTATGAGATCAGACTGGATGTGAGTCTTATCGTCCTGAAACAGGAAGCAGAGTCTGACTGCATCATTAACGCCATGATTACTTCCACCCAGAATGCACCGGGGCTCATTTTTTGGCACGACTTCCCAGTTAAGAGAAAATCCAGGTTTGGACGCTAGCGCGCTCCTAATGAGAGTTCAGACAGTATTGATGACCTGAACTCAACTCTGACTGTATCAATCTGTCAGCACACACACACACACACACACAGTCAGACACACACACACACAGAGGAAGGTGGAAGGTGTCACTCAGCACACTCACCCCACTGAGGAAACACACACACACATCCACACACACGGAGCTGAGCAGACGTTATATCAGATCTAACAACGTGCTGAGCAGGATGCTAACTGTAGCTTAGCACAATGACTGGAGGCAAAGGGAAACTGTTAGCTTAGCTCCTTCAATGTGACATTAAACACACTTTTCAATATGTCCACAAGTGGACATCGAGGCCTGACGGCGTCGCTGTTTAAAAGGTCAGCAGGTCACATGTTGAAACTGAGAATATAATAATAAATAAAAACAAGGTTTGACCAGAAATAACAATGAACAAAGTTTGGTTGTAACATGATTGAACAATATGAATTATTAGGAGTATATCTCTCATTTCACAGGATTTCTCAACATAAGTGAAGCTGAAATGAGCAGAACTGTGTCAGTAGCAATATATATAAATATGTATTTGTTTCAGTTAACTCTGAGGTAGAAAACACACAGAAGAGTTTGATAATGTTCAAACCACCAACTGTGCTGTTCCAACTGTCTCACTCAAAAAGCATGAACTTCCCTCTACAAATACAGAGTCAATCGTTGTTTTCAACGAGTTATTCTGGTCTCAGTATCTAAATTCAGCCCCTCTAATAAATGTGCTGCTGATCATTTTGGGAATTACTGCTCCATTAATAAGATTTGAAGACTCATAGCAGCTTTGATGTCTGCTGTGTGGGTGTTGATTGACAGCTGTGATTGACAGCTGTGATTGACAGGTGGCTCCAGGACTGTTTCAACTCTGCTTCAAATCGGCTCCAATAAAACCATCCTGTGATGTCACACTTAAGAATATATACTCAGCAGACTCTCCACCAACTCCTGAGGGAAATATCTGGCTCTTTAGCTGCTAAATGCTACCAGCTAGTCTACAGCTAACTGAGCAGGTAGTGTACAGCGGCTTTTTACAGCTTCTTCTCTCTGAAAACAACGCTATGAGAGCCGCTGAGAGTGAACCAGAACAGTAAAAGTTAGCCGGACAGATAAACAACGAGCTGAAACTATAAAGCTCCATAAAGCCGAGAGGAGCTGCAGAGTCTCTGATAATTCTCCGTACACAGAACTACTCTCCAGAGACTGAAAACGTGACACTGTTATTCGTCTTTGGAGCCGTTTCTAAACAAACTAACGTGACCAAACTCTGGATCAGTTCGAGTCACTGCAGACTCTTTCTCTGCTGCCAGAGTCTGAACACAACCAGAAAACTGTTTATGACATAAACATGTAAAAAGTTTGGATATTTTGGTCTAAAAACTGTTAAATTTGTTGTTACTGGACAGAAAACATAAATCAGGCGGCTTCACGTCTCCTTTAAAACGTCTTTTCTGTTGCAGTTTATGAGAATATAAAGTTAATTTTTCAGACCTGCAGCGTTTTCAGCAGGTTGTTTCTGTAGTTTGAAGCTTCGGAGGTTTGATTGTGGACGTTTAGTTTCTCCACCTGGTGAACGCTGCTGCTCAGAAAGTTATTATTTACACATTCATTCATTCACTTCCTTCACATTCATGTAAATGTTACAGCTGAACTGTAACCTGCTGTTTTAGCAAAAGTAACACAGCAACAGCAATCACGTCTTCAGTCCAGAACACATATTCTTCTTCTATTTAACATATTTCAGTGTAAAACAGGAGCAGATTTAGTGAGAATTCCTGATATTTAACTCAAAATATGATCTGAAAACTGAAAACAGCAGAGCCAGAATCAGTTCGAGTCTGTTAACACCTTCATGCGTGTTCAGCTGAACACGGGCCGGCTGTCAGACCGTCACACACACACACATTTACACACACTTACACACCTTTACACACACATTACGTAACTTCAAGGTTTCCATCAGGAGACGATGCGTTCGCTTATCAGTCCCTGCAGATTCCTCTCGTCCTTCACCTGAAAACACCTCTAAGACTGAACAACTGTAGATTTATGTCTCCACAACATGTGTAGTACATGTTAACACACACACACACACACTCACACACACACACACACACACACACACACACACACACAGACACAGACACAGTGATTTAAACACAAGTTCTTACCTTTTTCGTCTTTTTTTGCAGAATAAAATAATAATCCAGGACTTCTCTTCAGGACTGTAACATCTCTCCGACCATGCAGTGTGTGTGCGTGCACGTTAGAGTGTGTGCACGTGTATAGGTGTGTGTGTGTGTGTGTGTGTGTGTGTGTGTCAGTAGGTCCAGCTCAAGCCGCTGGTTTGCCGGTTGTTTGTACTCCACAGTGAGTTTCAGTCTTTGATGCTTTTTAGTTTCTACTGAACTCTGTTGTGATTCGGTCAGTCCTGATGTTCCTGCAGATGTTTCTACTGTCCTCAGCTCGGCTCTACTCAGACGCTCTACTGTTCTCCTCCCTGATGTTCTCTGTGACTCTACTTGGTTTCTGTCCTCGTTGAGCTCTCTGGGAGTTCTGCTGGTTGTTTCCTGTTTGTTTTATTTTCTTGCTGCTGCAGGAAATGGTCATCTTTTCCTCTTCCTCCTCCTTCCCACCTCCCCTCCCCTGTTGACCCCCAACACACACACACACACACACACACACACACACAACACACCACACCCCAGTCTTAATGAATGGTCAGGTTGCCGGCACCACAGTAACGCCCTCTGGTGTACAATGCAGCTTCCTGCCTTGCTCAAAGGCACTGCTGGTCACCATCTGTTGGCCTGTCTGCAGATGACGTGTATAGATATATTCAGACTTTGTCCATTTCCTGTTGTTTTTCAGTTTAAGGACTAGTGCAAGTCGTTTATGTTTCTATCCTTCAGTAGTCTGTTGTACCCTCAAGCGTTTCGACAGCAACAGGTGAGAAAGTCTGAGGTCTACACAGCTTTGTTTGGTCTCACAATTAGACCCAATGATGGCGAGCATGTTACAGTCTGAACCAACTGGAGTCAACCGATATTTAGTACAAAACACCAAAATATGAACTGTTTTTCCATCAAAAGTCTCAATAAAATCAGGACACACACTCGATAAAACCAATACCAAGAGGCTCTGTGGCGCAACGGACAGCGTGTTGGACTTCTAGTTAACAAGGGCAGGCATTCAAAGGTTGTGGGTTTGAGTCCCACCAGAGTCGATCTTTACATCCTGCAGAGGGAAATCTGAACCACACCTTAATCACAATTAGTCTGAAGGTGCATCATGTTCAAATCATGTATCTGGAGTTTCATTTAGAGGGCTTGTTGGGTTCAACATGATCTCATTTGTTTAATCTGCACAACAACAAAGTATAAAAACAACAAATCACTGTTATTAAGATCATAACATTGTTCTATTTAGCATTCAGACATGAGAGAACCTGAACATCTAACTCAGCAAATGCAAGAAAGGGCAGAAGCATATTTTCCCTGGAAAAGTTTGACATCCTTTAGCAGCAGGACCTTTTTTCCTTTTTTTTGGACGAAGCCACAGCTGAGGTCTCATGTTTATGCTGAAAATGTCAAAATTTATTCAGAAAAACAACAAGGACCTTGTAGTCAATGAATTGTTCCAGTACTCATCAATAAACGCATGTCTGTGCATGCAACATGCAACATGGAGCCCAAAGAGCATAACCTGGACGATCCAAAGCTCCATCTGATGTGGTCCAGAGTAGATCTGGAGGAGGTGGGACCAGCTCTGCCCAACACCGACTTTTCCAGAGTGTGATAACTTCCAAACTAACCTGGGCTCTCGATGTGATCAAGCCTTTGTTTGTGGTTTGATTACAACCACATCAAAGGCCATGTATATAAATGGACCGTATGGATGATCTAGAATATAAGATGGTAAAGCCACTGGTGGTTCTGCTCTTTGACATAACCAAAGGCTGCAGGAGAACCCGTTCAGTGCCACAGCAATCACCGGTCTGTTGGAGAACAGAGTGATGTTGGTGCCGTTCCTCAACCACCAAAATCCTCCACCAATTCCTCCACCACTGACAAACTGGACATAAGAGGAGACACAAAGCTTCTGCATTCCAGTACACCTGAACCAGTACGAGGAGCATGGGTGGCCATGGCTCACAAAGCACATCCTCAGGACACCAGCGCACCCCCAGAGAAACTGAAAGTCCTGACATTCCTCTCATTTGCCATCATTCTTTGAGGCATTAAAGTATTTGGGAGAAGAAAAGCTGCTCAGTCAGGATAAACTCGGGACTCCTGCAGCCAAAGGTGTCGACTTTCCAGATTTGGAGGCTGCATAAAACCATCCAGTTCAAGCCGGTCGTTCCAAACCTGTAACAACTATGGAACAACCTCCAGCCAAGAAACCTGAGGAGGAACTTCAACCAGAAGATGTCCAAGCAGAGGACCCCGAGCCACTAGTGAGAGTGCAGGTGCAGAATGTACCTGCTGGCAGAAACCTGCCATGGTCATCCATGGAAACATCCTCCGTCCCCCTCACTCCAGACATCACTCAGAAGGAGGCTTGCAAAAAAATATGTGAATGATTTCTATGCAGAAATGTTTCCAGCCAGGGTGCAGTCTCGTCAGGAATTTAGACAGCGCTATTCCAAAACTCCAATAGTTCAAAAGCTTCCCATTGGACCGAAAGCTCATAGTCTAACAGCCAATTATCCCGAAAACAAGCCAACGCTCTGAAAATACACACCGTCCCCTGACGTGCGAGGGATCATTTTAACTCAAATCATGATGTTTCCCTGAATCTAACCAGACCTGAACCACAGCGTCACATCATCAAACTTCATTATTGTTTAACAAACACATCAAAATACAGTAAAATATTACAAGAGACAACAGAGGAGCCTCATCTGAACCCCTGACAATAAACTATTGCAGTGTTTCATTAATGATAACCTGACAAAAACACAGACTTTTTATACATTATTGATGTCCTCTAATAAACTCTTCATCATGTTTCACTCAATAAAACTCTTTAATAAATCAGCAGTTATAAAAAAGTGTAAACTACATGATTTAGAAAGACGAGCATCATCATTTACATGGAGCTAAAATTAATGTGTCTGTTTATGAGCCGTAAAATAATAAATGACCTTTTAGAAGCAGTAGATATTTTTGCCCATGAGATCAGTTCTGTTAAATTTACCAACATAAACAGAAGACCTGAGGGTAGAAAAAACTCTTTTACATGCAAAAATAGTTTTATCTGTATGTTTTGTAACTAACAACATTGAAATATGGACTTAACGCAAAGAAACCAAACCTGAGCTGAAACCTTTAATGTGTGAACAGTTTTATTAAATCACTTAATGCAGATTGAGGATGCAGCACATCTGCGCTGCAACATCTGGGTCAATCTGAGTTTGTTCAAGTGTCCATCAAAGTAAAAAAAGTCTTTTTTTTGTGATGTTCTTTTATTTCTCAGATAGTTTTTACAGACTGAATTTGTGCCAGAAACACATTTTAATGTATTTGTCTTGTATGTAAACGCCTCTTTCCTCTTCATACAGTGTGTCAGAGTTGAAATCTGTCTCACAGGGTGTAACTTGTCTAAGATTTCCCTCCAATAAAAATGTGATGACAGATTTTGAGGTCACCAGCACCTCCATCATATGAAATCTGAAGCAGGCAGCCAGAGTTTTCATGTATTAAACATCAAACTGTTTCCTGTCTGTTTGAACTGCGAGTAAAAAGCATTTCTTTTTGACTTGCTGAAGTGTTGAAGAATTGTCCTTTACACCTTCTTCCATTAATGCCTTCATTTCTGAGGTTGAACATTTTTGGAATATAAGTGCAAGAAAAATGTATCCGACATTTTACTTTTACTTTTTTATTCAAAAGAATGGTACATGAGAAAGCCATTGGTATGGTGGCCCAAAAGAGGGAAATGCAGATTAAACATAAATAAATGTAAATGTTGCCATAATCATATTAAATACATTTTCATTTTGTATGAATTTGTTTGTGTTTTATTTTGATGTTTGTCTTTTATTCTATTCTTTATTTCCTTGTTTATTTAGCTCTACATGTAATTCTACTTTTTTCTGTTTGTTTTTTTCATACTGATAACTTTTTTATTCATTTTTACTCTGTAACAAAGTGAAATAATTGTAACAGAAAAACATTAAAGCAAAAGTAAAATTGCAGATTTATTTTTTTAACTAAAAATAACCAAAACTGATTCTTACAGTAACAACTGTAAATGTAATTTGTTTCTTCAGCTTCTGAATTGAAGACATTGATGGAGTAAAAGTAAAAGTGCTGTAAAAGAGTCCTTCTACATTTAATATTATAATAATGTGTTTATATTTCTGTCAACATTTCTGGCTGTGATTGGTGTTTCTTGTTGAAATGTACCATGGGAGTCGTAGTCAACTCATATTCTTCAGGTTTTCTGTCCACAGGCTTGTAGCTTTGACTTTTTAATCTAAGAACCAGATATTTTCTAACACAGTTGTTCATCTTTTGTTCTGCTGATTCAACCAGGAGAGTTTCATGTGGATCCAAACTGAAGAAGAGCTCTAACTTCAGGGGACGGTCAAATATGTATCATGTCATATGTAATGATGTGTGGCCCTCTAGTGGCTCAAAGGTGAACTGCATGATGTTGGAACTGATACAGAAAACTGTTCTCATTTCATTTACAAGATAATATTTATTTCCAAAACAACTGTTTGAGGTTCAAGAGATTTTACAATGAATATAATAAATGTTAACAACATGTTCAGTATAAGGATTTACAATCAAGAAATTGGCACCTTGTCACAATTCAATAAATAAATTACAATGATCAAATATCCACAAGCAAAGCTTTAAATGGAGAATAATTAAATAAATCAACAGATAGATATGTTGTTTGAAAAGCAAAATCAAACCCTGTGAAAAAATATTAATCATAAAACAATAAACTTACTGAGGAAAATTTACTTAAAATACAGAATGATATTATGTTAAATAATCAAAATTAGAAACAGACTAAAGTATTGATGGTTTGATTGATACTAAATCATTAATGAACAAGCAGTGATATTGAACAGACAGGAATAAAACCACCATGAACACACACTAGCTGTGTTTCCATTAACCTATTTTCATGCACATTTTGAAATATCGCATTCAAAAATCTTAACACCAAAAACCCCCCCAAAAAAGTCCTCACTTTTGCAAACAGGTCTTTATGCTTGCTTGAGGTGGATTTTGGAAAAAAGAGTTTATGGGCAAAATCAATGAGGGAAATTGTCAAATAAATGACATAGTGAATATTTAACTCACATGACTGATCAGCTGTTTCCACTCTCAGCGTGTCCAGATAGCATGAAGCTGCATAGTGTAGTTTATTCACTTGAAACCAGTTGATGGAAATGCACCTAATTCCCATTTTCCTTTTTGCAACATTTCAAAAGTTTCCTTGAAATTCTCTTACAAATCTAATGGAAACAGTTTATTTTGACTCAGTCGCACACGCACACTACCCCTCTGCCAGAAATACTCACTAGATCGTCGTAAAGGATTCACCACAACAATAACAACAGTCCTCGTCTTCTGCATTCACTGGAGTGTAACTGGAGAGAAAGAAAGAAAAGGACATGATTATTTATGTAAATGTGTAGAACACAGAGGGAAGACAGTCATGGATTTTATCTGTTTCATTTATGTTAGTCAGCACTGGCTGATATTACCCCTAATGACCAGATTGTCTCAGTATTCTTAATTATTTTATCAACTGCAGCAGTGAGTCCTCTGGAAGTAAATTATTCACAAGCTAACATGCTAACAAACTGTGTCTGACTCTGCTAAATAACGAGGAGTAGATCAGGATGTACAGGATGTGTCAGGGGCAGGATACAGGTTTGTACAGACTGAACAGTCTCAGGAACAGTTACAGCTACTGTACAGTAGCCCCGAGGGGAAAACCTGTCAATCACCTGAACGTCTAACAATAAAACGCTTTCACACAGTTCTGTTAGAACTGAATTTAATGTTGTAATGCTTCCAGTTTGATCACCAGCAGTTAGTTTGGTAACATAAAATAAGCAGAATATGCTGGAGAAGGTGAGGGTTTTTGTTTCAATCACATGTCTGTTAGCACTTCCTGGATACCAGTACAGGTCTGCTATGTAGTGACCTTTCAACTTTACCTGAATTCATGCCTGTTCTTGCATTTCACACAGATGATGACCACCACCAACAAGATGACCGCAAAACTTATCCCAATACCCACAATCACTGAAAGAGAGGAATAAATATGAAGATCAGGAGGTGTGATCTATGACAGACTATGAACAGTCAGGACTCTTTCTATTTGAGGAGGAAATTATAAATTTCAGATCAATTGTCATCCTCGTTTCCATCCTTCTTGTATTAATGATGCTACTTAACATTATATAAATCAAAATCATAATTTATAGTGGTTACATGTATTTGAGACTCATGGTGTGAAACACTGTATGTATGACATGTCCACATACTTTTGGCCTCTAACTTTAACCCTCAGGAATAATAATTTGTAAATTCTATGTAAAGAAAGATAAACATGGAAGTGAAGTGTAAAGATAGCAAAGATCATACCTGCGATGTTTCCAGGAGAAAGAATTCCTGCTAAAAATGAACAATGTTTAACGATATTTTACAATTAATGCAAATACAAGTAAAGATAATGTTCAGTGTTTCTTCTCTATAATGTTAATTATAATTGTAATTTAAGAGTTGATGAGATAGTTATAAAATAAAGCAAGAAAACTTTTATTACCTGGAGTCGGATCAGGTCGTCTGGTTGTAGGAGCTGGTTTAAAAAAATAATCATATTACTTAATTTTGACCAGATGATGAAATGAAAGTAAAGGTAATGTTCAGTAAATATAATAAACTTTCTTCCCTGTATTGTTAATTATATTTATAATTTCAAAGTTGATGAGATAGTTATAAAATAAAGACAATGCAGGAAACATGTTTATTACCTTTAGTCACAGCAGGTCGTCTGGTTGTAGTAGCTGTTTTAAAAAAATTGTTGTATTACTTTTTGACCAGTTCATGAAATGCAAGTAAAGATGATGTTCAATAAATAAATCAGTAAATATATTTACTTGTCTTTTCTGTAGGAACAGCAACTGTAGTGTCTGTTAAAGAGTTTAAAATGTTTATTTATTATTTTAATTATAGAATTAATTAAATAGTTATGAAGATGAAGCTAACGCAGGAAACACTTTGATTACCTGGATTCACAGCAGGTTGGTTTATTGTAGTGACTGCTTTAAATTAAAATTGAGAGTCACATTAGTTAAGTCTGCAAAATCAGTCAACAAGGAATACTGATTTTTAAATTGTATATAAAGAAAGGTGAAAGATAGTAAAGATAATACCTGCAGTGATGCTGGTTACAGGAGGTGAAGTTACTGCTAAAAATGTTGGAAAATGTTTATTAACAGTTTACAATGAATGCAAAAACAAGATAAGTAGAATCCCACTGTAGTATCTGTTAAAATAATGTTAATTGTAATTTCAGAGTTGATGAGATAGTTATAGAACAAAAACAATGCAGGAAACATGTTTATTACCTTTAGTCACAGCAGGTCGGCTTGTTGTAGGAGCTGGTTTTAAAGATGAATCACATCAATTATTATTGTACAGTTGATGAAATACAAGTAAAAATAATGTCCAGTAACACTAATTAAGATTTTTTTTGGCCGCAATAATCACAAAAAAATCCTGAACGGACCAATTAATGTTATTGGCTAGTGTTTAATGTTAGCGCTTAATTTGGATGTTATAGTTTTTTCCACACCTTGCTAACCCGTTAAAATGCTAATTTTAGCTACAGACATCTACCTAAAAGACTGAAGATAAAGTTCGATTAGCCCATTAATATTTCACTTTTTGAGTGGCTCTCTTGGTTTTTGATTCAACATAAAGCAGATCTTCTACTCAAACAAAGCTGTTACCTTCTCAGAACAAAAAGGATTTAAATTAACTGTAAAGGTAGTAACCTATTTGCTTTTATACTTAGCTGTCAGATAAATGTCCATATATATAAGAAAAAGCTTAAACTGCAAGCACATGATGAATAAATACAGTGAAGTCGCCCCCAAACCGATCCAGTTAAAGTAATACACCAACAAGAATCAATGTGATTATTACTACAAGGAATAGATAATAATTTAAGGTGGACTTACCTTTAATGTCACCACAGAGGGCCTCACACTCCTCCTCAGTCTGAAAGATGTTCCCGTTGGACCCGAAGCCGCTGAAGTGAAATCTCTCACAGCTGTAACTCGTCATGTTGTAGAAGAACATGGGAATGTTTGAGCTGCCTGCTCCATACTGCATGGGCCGATAACAACGAACTGATGCAGGAGAAGGATCGAAGAAATAAATTCATTAGCAGACTATTGAGTGTCAAAAATGCCGGTAACATATTTCAACACCTAGCAGGAACGCAGCTGTCTGGAACATCTAAGCTAAGCTACTAAACATAAACAGCAATGGTGGAGCTAGCAGCAGTATCTACAGCAGCTTCATCAGTAACATTAGGTTGGACCAAAACACATAACCTGCAGATAAGACAAGACAAAGCTGTATTAAAATATCAAAGATGATGGTATTGATTTGAAATCAAAACAGCGGTGGTGCGGTGTCTGGTGAATGGTTGACATCAGCGTCTTCTCAGACTCGGCTAAAGTGAGCTAACGTTAGCTGTGGCTGTTGCTACGTTCAGTCTAATGGTCACACAGAGACTGCTTGTCAAATGATAGGCAATTCATCATCTTTGATATTTTAATACAGCTTTGTCTTGCCTTATCTGCAGGTTCCTGATGAAGCTGCTGTAGACACTGTGATATTCAGATCGACAACAAACTCCCAAACTGTTTCTATGTCAGGGTAGGGCTGGTGATTTTATATATTTTTCTTCTTGTCAACAAATCTCATGTTTAGATCCAAACCAACAATGAACCGACCTACTAACACGTATTGTTTGTGTATCAAAACCTGATCTCCATTGTTGTCCAGAAACTATTAAAAACATCGTTATCCTTTAACTGAAGTCGACGCTTGTCAAGTTTCAGTGGTTTTGAACTAAAACTCACACTGAAGTCCATTAACTGCATGACACTCAGATCTCACTGATGGTACACCGTGTGTATATATTTAAGAGGTTTCTTACACTTTTCATTGCAGAGGGCTTCACACCCTTCCTGGGTTTCAAACGAGTTTCTACTGGACCCACAGCCAGCGTGGAAGCTCTCACACCTGTAACTGGTCCTGTTGTAGAAGAATCTGGAAATCCCCGACTGGCAGCTGTTACAGTTCATGAACTCTGAACAATGAACTGGTGGGAGAAGGAGACATGACATCAATTATTTTCTCATGTCTAATTAACTAAGTAAACATTTCTCTTTTGGCTTACATTCATTTGCAGATATTTTGTATTAATAAAGTCAGTTTAGGGGGAAATGTAATTGACCATTCGCTGTAACTGCTGTTGCTAATCTGTCAAGTTGTCACACAGCACATATACACCACATTAACAGTGGTAGGTTTAGCATCAAAATGTAATTTTAGAAACACTGGGTTATTGATTTTATACATTAGTAAACAGAAGCAGCTTAATATCTAACAATCACTGATGTTACTGAAATGACAACAGTCAGCAGCTAGCTGTGGTTAGCTTGGTAATTATGCTGAAATCACCGTCTCCAGCCAGTTAGGTAAAGATTAAGACCAGACTGTTATCTCATCCTAACATGACTTTGTTTGGCTACTTAACTTATATGTTTGTATTTTCAGACAGTAACTTTTACAGGAGAAAAAGACTTTTAAGATTAGGATCAATGTGTTTGGGGACTGCAACACTATCTTGGATAACAAGTTTAGCTGGAGTTTAAATTAAGTGAAAAACACTTGTTAACGTTAGCTTGAACTCTGATAGCATCCACACAGGACCGGCTTTCACACAGTGGATGTTAAAGTCCAGAATGAGCCTTTTTAATGTAACCTGTAACCACATAAACTAATGTAGATAACTATCAATGCACTCCTTGGACTTAGAAGTAACACTGGGTTACTACTGTAGGCAGTTAGCCTGTTAGCTGAACATGCTAGCATGAGCTGCTACAGCAGATAAACACTGTTTAATCCATTCCTTACACTTGTGTTTCTGGTTTTGGAAGGACTTAATGACACAATCTAATAAACTCTTTGTATACCATTATCTCTCCTGTACATCACAAGTAGAAACAATGACACACCTGCTGTGACTCATTAATTTTGGTATGCTATGAATGTCTGGGGAGGGTTTTAGCTAAAGGTCAATTCATATCATACAGGATGGTACATAATGAGCTAAGCAGTTGTATTGAGAGGAAAAATAATTTGTGCACAAAAATAGTACATAACATAAAACAATATTTAATATCAAAGATGATAACTTTGTTTAATGGAAAGAATCTGAAGTATATCCATATATCGCGGACCAGATACATGGTCAATTCAATCTCAGAAAGTTATTTGTATTTATTGCAGTATAGTTTTGATCCATCACTTCGGGATTTGCTTGTTTGTTATATCTTTGACATCCCTTAAACATATTAAAATATTGATTGGCATGTTGTTCTATTCAATTGAGTGCGCAATTCAATGAGTGTTCAATTTGTACTTTTAGGTACAAGTAAGTGTTTGGTCCTTCAGGAAAAGGCAACCAGTACCAGCTGGTTTATAATGTTAATATGTGAATGAAAGCAGCTTTTTACTTACGTGTCTCATCCGCTCGTCCATATGCATCTGTCATTAAAAAGTATCTTTGGCCTGTGGAATAGAGATGTTTAATAGCAGGTAAGTTTCATCTCTGTAAGAAACAGTGAAGGAGGACATTATCAAGAATTCAGGTCCTGAGTTTTCAAAATATACTCAAATATTTCATAAAAGTCTGTTTGACAGTATTTGACAGAGATAACCTGCTTAATAATAATAACAGACTAAAGTTTGACTGACAGATGGTTTGATTAGTCAGTTTTTTGGTGCAGCCCTAATCAGAATAAAGCAGAAAATATGACTCCACCCTACCGTCATCAGTGGTGGTCTTGGGGTAAACACTGATCTCTGTGCTGGGATGTCGGGGGTACGGGTGTTTGGTCTGGGTCAGACAGTTGACCAGCAGGCACTCCTTTTTGCCACCAAGTGGTTTGACTATCAATGCCATATGACAGTCGGGCTCTGCAGTGCAATCCCTCCAGCACTTCCCACCATCCTCACCCTCCACCTTCGGTCGGGTCAGGTTGTAGATCCCGGAGGCGAGGCACTGTGCTGGTTCAGGGACCTGGGCCTGACCGAGCCAGACCAGGAAACACAGCAGACAGAACTGGAGCTCAAACAAACACTGCTGGTTCATTTTCCTTCCAAAAATCTTCAACTCAGGGGAAATTGTAAACAGCTGTGTCGCGTTGATCCTGATGAATTGTACCAGGACAGATAGGTCACTATCTTTTGAACGCTACCTGGCCCTGCCCACACACCTCCATCAGCACACATTCCTGTTTAATAACTCCAATCCAGGCAGCCTCAGGTGTTGCCACACCCACACTATCACACAAACATGATTCCATCAGACTTCTTACTCGAGATGTAGATGAAACGAAACTGAAGTTCCTCGTACATGACAACCTATCACGTTAGATTAATGAATGTCTATCCAGGCAATCACAGCAATTTGACCAACCCACCTGGCCAGTAAACTTTAGATCCTTTTCCTACACCTGGGTCACCATCTGGTGATATGGGATGATGAGTGGCTCCCATTTTTAGTGGTCTCAGTAATAAAAAAAACATGTGAAGCTCTTGAAGTTGATCATTTCATGAGAAGTGAAAGAGGAAATGTGTCCAAGCAGTGCTCCAATTATCCTTCTTGATAAAATCATCCAAATATGATACCGTGCCAAGTGAGTAATGATGTGCCCAATGCTCACCTGCATGCACATCAAAAGAAAGTTACTGTACCTGTAATTCAAGTTTTAAGTCTACTAGTGTAAACTGTGAGTTTGATATGTGATGGTTGAATAATTCTCTGTATGATGAACCAGCAGGAAAACAGATATCTGACTTTCTGGAATCTCTGTTGTAAACACTGGTGTCACTGAAAGTGAAGCAAATTTGAGAAATTTGCAATTCCATATGAAACCAATGCAAAGATGTAAGAGGTGATGAATAATTGACCCAGTAGAGAAAAGTGAAAGGAAACTTAACTTTCAGTCTGAACTTACATTGATGTTGTTGAAAAATATGAATTAATATTAAAGTCGACCACCTTGTGAAAATTACATCATAAGTAGTGACATCTACTGGCCAGACATTGGTATTGCACACTCACACAGATTCAGGGAACATTTTATTTTCAGCACAGTGTCATAAGTCATGTATTAAAGTTTGAAGTTGATACCATTAACGCCCTCGGAGGAGACAGTGTTTGTTCAGGTGCCAAAATTAGGTTAAAGTCTTATTTTGAAAGGCTTGTGGATAAACTGGATAATTCTTTAAATTTACAAAAGAATACTGTACAAAACAAGCCTTTATTTAAATTAGGTAATTTGAGGTATTTTTTCAATGTTCTTCAACTCAACAAGAGTTTCCAGTTTACTAATTGAAATTCAGGTGAATGGGCCCAAAATGTGCATGATTTTGGTGACACAGATGTGAACAAGACAGACTGAACATGTCTACATGACAATATTCGATCAGTGATGCAAACTGGCTGAAAAGCAGTCCCAGCAGCAGGAAAATAGTGGACAAAGGAAGTGATGTTTATCTCCTTCTTGCACTGTCTTAAAACAGCCCGGGCCTGAAGACACCTACATGACCGTGACAGAAGCCCTTCGATAATGTCGCGGCCTGACATGTGCAGAGGTGCGAGGGCCCGTTCATCGCTGCCTGCAGCTTTAATTCTACATGTATTTTTTCATACCGATGACTTTTTCATTCATTAAGGAGTCGTAGTTAACTCATATCCTTCAGGTTTTCTGTCCACAGGCTTGTAATTTTGACTTTTTAATCTAAGAACCAGATATTTTCTAACACAGTTGTTCATCTTTTGCTCTGCTGATTCAATCAGGAGAGTTTCATGTGGATCCAAACTGTAGAAGAGCTCTAACTTCAGGGGACAGTCAAATATGTATCATGTCATATGTAATGATGTGTGGCCCTCTAGTGGCTCAAAGGTGAACTGCATGATGTTGGAACTGATACAGAAAACTGTTCTCATTTCATTTACAAGATAATATTTATTTCCAAAACAACTGTTTGAGGTTCAAGAGATTTTACAATGAATATAATAAATGTTAACAACATGGTCAGTATAAGGATTTACAATCAAGAAATTGGCACCTTGTCACAATTCAATAAATAAATTACAATGATCAAATATCCACAAGGAAAGCTTTAAATGGAGAATAATTAAATAAATCAACAGATAAATATGGTTCAATGAACATGATTGTAGTTTGAAAAACAAAACTGTACTCTGTGAAAACTATTCACCATAAAACAAGAAACTTACTGAAGGAAATTTACTTCAAATACGGAATGATATTATGTTAAATAATCAAAATTAGAAATAGACTAAAGTATTGATCGTTTGATTGATACGAGTCTAAATCAGTAATGAACAAGCAGTGATACTGAACAGACAGGAATAAAAACACCATGAACACACACTAGTCATGTTTCAATTCACCTATTTTTATGCAACTTTTGAAATATTGCATTACAAAATCTCAATGGAAACGCCGTAATTCCAAAAAAAAACCAAAATTTCGCAAAAAAGTTTTTACACTCGCTTGAGGTTGATTTTGGCAATGTCTAAAAAGAGTTTAGGGGCAAAATGGGTAATGGAAATTGTCAAATAAATGACATAGTGAATATTTAACTCACATGACTGATCAGCTGTTTCCACTCTCAGCATCTCCAGATAACATGACGCTTGGACCAATACCAGCTTACAACAGGTTGGCAACCTCTACTTCTTCTACTCTGTTTATTTAAGCCTATGCCGCCATATTCTGATGAAACTATGTGTTGCATAGTTTATTCACTTGAAACCAGCTGATGGAAATGCACCTAATTCCCATTTGCCTTTTTGCAACATTTCAAAAGTTTCCTTGAAATTCTCTTGCAAATCTAATGGAAACAGTTTATTTTGACTCAGACACGCACGCACACTATCCTGCTGCCAGAAATACTCACTAGATCACCACCACAACAATAACAACAGTCCTCGTCTTCTACGTTCACGCCGATCTCAATTCATTGTACCTGGAGAGAAAGAAAAACCTGTCAGTCACCTGAACCGTCTAACAATGAAACACTTTCACACAGTTCTGAAGTTAGAACTGAATTTAATGTTGTAATACTTCCAGTTTGATCACCAGCAGTTAGTTTGGTAACATAAAATAAGCAGAATATGCTGGAGAAGGTGAGGGTCTTTGTTTAAATCACATGTCTGTTAGCACTTCCTGGATACCAGTAGAGGTCTGCTATGTAGTGACCTTTCAACTTTACCTGACAGGAGATGGAAACTTGTCCTTGCATTTTTCATAGGTGATGGCGATGATGGCTAAGATGACCAGAATACCCACAACAACTGAAAGAGAGGAATAAAGATGAAGATCAGGTGTGATTTATGAAAGGCAATGAACAGTCAGGACTCTTTCTATTTGAGGAGGAAATCATAAATATCACCTCATTAGATCAACTGTCAACTGTACGTATGACATGTCCACATACTTTTGGCCTATAACTTTAACCGTCAGGAATAATGATATATTGTAAATTGTATATAAACAAAGATAAACATGGAAATGAAGTGTAAAGATAATAAAGATCATACCTGCAGGGACGATGATTCCAGAAGGAGGAATTCCTGTTAAAAATGAACAATGTTTAATAATATTTTACAATTAATGCAAATGCAAGTCAAGATAATGTTCAGTAAATATAATTACCTGTGTTCTCTGTAATGTTAATTATGTAATTATATTTTCAGAGTTGATGAGATAGTTATAAAATAAAGATAATGCAAGAAAACTTTTATTACCTGTAGTCACAGCAGGTTGTCTGGTTGTAGGAGCTGATTTTAAAAAAATGAATTATATTACTTAGTATTGACCAGATGATGAAATGCAAGTAAAGATGGTGTTCAGTAAATAAATAATGTTCATTAAATATAATTACCTGTGTTTATTTTAGGAACAACAACTGTAGTGTCTGTTAAAGAGTTAAACATGTTCATTTTAATTATAGAATTAATTAAATAGTTAGATAAAACTAATGTAGGAAACACTTGATGATTCATAGCAGGTCGAGTCATTGCCGATCCGGTGAACGTAATACACCAAAGATAAAGATAATAATTTAAGGTGGACTTACCTTTAATGTCACCACAGAGAGCCTCACACTCCTCCTCAGTCTGAAAGATGTTCCCGTTGGACGCGAAGCCGCTGAAGTTAAATCTCTCACAGCTGTAACTCTTGATGTTGTAGAAGAACATGGAAATGTTTGAGCTGCCTGCTCCATACTGCATGGGCCGATAACAACGAACTGAAGCAGGAGAAGGATGGAAGAAATAAATTCATTAGCAGACAGAAAGCCACACTGCTGCTGCTGAGTGACATGATCCTTCATCATGACGAGTTTGGTCACGTTAGTTTGTTTAGAAACGGCTCCAAAGACTAATAACAGCATCATGTTTTCAGTGTCCAGATAGTAGTTCTGTGTAAGGCAGACGCTACTGAGCATGTGCAGGAACGCAGTTCTGTTTTCAGCTTCATTAGCTTGTTGTGCTTTATATCACAACTTCTTGTCTTTGTACTTAAGTTCTTTGAGAAATTCACAATGTAGTGTAAATTCAAGAGGTTGTGATGTATAGTTTAGGGCTGTAGTCAACCAAAGAAAATCTCGGTCGACTAACATTGTAAATAATCTGCGACTAATCGATTAGTCGCGCGCGGGGGGGGGGGGGGGGGGGGGGTAGCAAAGTGAATTCTGCAATTTGTATTTCTCTGTTTAGCGTCTTCAGGTTAGGCTAATCCATTGTTGCTAACTTTGGAGCTAACCTTCACTTTTCCAGCACTTGGGGAAACAACAGACGTGACTTCAGCATTTAACTGACACACTGTAGTCTGTGCTGTACATTTACTGCCAGACTGACTACTTACCGCTAAACTTTTCCTCTGCTCCGCTCGTATCCACCGTCACTTTCTCTGTGTCCAACTCGCGTCACGCTCGTAACCGTTACACTCGTTTCCCAGGCAACGGCACAGCGGTTGACTCGCGCGCTGCACAGACTCCCAAACGCTTAATATTTCTGAATGAGTGGATATTTGGCATTTATTCTAGCATTAAAAAATATTTTTTGGCCTGGCGGGGGTTCTTGTTGATATAATCGTAGGAGAAACACTGATTCAGTAAAAGTCCAGTACGTTTAGTAAACGCTCCGTTACGTTGTGTACAGTTAGACCTCCGAGTTTGGAAGAGTCCAAAGTTGTGAAAACAGCGGGGGTGTTTTGAATACACCCCCGTTTTCAAAGGTAGTTTGTCAGTCTGTCCCCCGCTGCAGGAAAATAATGGATTAATCCCAGAAAGCTGCTGATGTAGCGCTTTTCTCCTTATGAAAGTAACACGGAGATTAGTCGACCAATGAGAATTTAGTCGGATGAGAGAGTATCGACCAATTAATCGACTAGTCGACCAGCAGACTACAGCCCTAGTATAGTTCTGTGCTACACATCACACTGACACAGAACTACTCTCCGGAGACTGAAAGCGTGATGCTGTTATTCGTCTTTGGAGCCGTTTCTAAACAAACTGAACTGACCAAACTCTTCGTGATGAAGGAACATGTGACCCAGCGATCCAATTATTTCACCGAAACGTTAACATCAATCCTTTAATTGAAGTCAACTCTTGTCAAGTGTCACTTGTTTTGAAGTAAAACTCGCAATGACGCTCAGATCTATCTCATGGTGCTCCATGTGTATATATTTAAGGAGTTTCTTACACTTTTCATTGCAGAGGGCTTCACACCCTTCCTGGGTTTCAAACGAGTTTCTACTGGACCCACAGCCAGCGTGGAAGCTCTCACACCTGTAACTGGTCCTGTTGTAGAAGAATCTGGGAATCCCCGACTGGCAGCTGTTACAGTTCATGAACTCTGAACAATGAACTGGTGGGAGAAGGAGAAATGACATTGACCATTCACTGTAATTGCTGTTGCTAACCTGTCAAGTTGCCACACAGCACATATAAACCACATTATCAGTGGTGGGTTTAGCATCAAAATGTAATTTTAGAAACATTCTGTCATTGATTTTATACATAAGTAAACAAAAGCATCCTCTGAAATAACCATCTCCAGCCATTATCTTAGATCTTAGATAACAAGTTTAGCTGGAGTTTAAATTCAGTGGACAGTTGTTAACGTTAGCTTGAACTTTGATAGCATCCAGCCAGGACTGACAGTTAGCCCGTAAAGTTACAGCAGATAAACACTGTTTAATCCATTCCTTACATTTTTTCTTTTGTGTTTTGTAATGTAGATAACTATCAATGCACTCCTCGGACTTAGAAGTAACATTGAGTTACTACTGTATGCAGTTAGCCTGTTAGCTGAACACGCTAGCATGGTCTGCTAAAGTTTCAGCAGATAAACACTGTTTAATCCATTCCTTACACTTTTGGTTTTGGAAGAACTTAAAACAGGACACAATCCAGTAAACTGTGAATACAGTTATCTCTCTTGTACATCATAAATAGAAACAATGACGCACCTGCTGTGACCCATTTTTGTTGGTATGCTATGAATGTTTGGGGAGGGTTTGAGCTCAAGGTCAGTTCTGCCCATAAGATGTTTTTTATATCATATCATACAGGATGGTACATACTGAGCTCAGCAGGTGTATTGAGAGGAAAATAATTTGTGCACAAAAATAGTACATAACATAAAATAATATTTAATATCAAAGGTGATCATTTAGTTTAATGGGGAGAATCTGAGGTGTATTCATATATCTTAGACAACAGTCAATCTAATCTAAGCAAGCTGTTGTTGACATCCCTTAAACATGTTAAAATATTGATTGGCATGTTGTTCTGTTAAGTTGTGTGCACAATTCTCAATTTGTACTTTTAGGCACAAATAAGATTTTGGTCCTTCAGGAAGAGGCAACCAGTACCAGCTGGTTTATAATGTTAATATGTGAATGAAAGCAGTTTTGTACTTACGTGTCTCATCAGCTCGTCCATATGCATCTGTCATTAAAAAGTATCTTTGATCTGTGGAATAGAGATGTTTAATAGCAGGTAAGTTTCATCTGACAGAAACATTGAAGGAGGACGTTACCAAGAATTTAGGTCCTGAGTTTTCAAAATATACTCAAATATTTCATAAGTCTGTTTGACAGTATTTGACAGAGATAACCTGGTTAATAATAATAACAGACTAAAGTTTGGCTGACAGATGGTTTGATTAGTCAGTTTTTTGGTGCAGCCCTAATCAGAATAAAGCAGAAAATATGACTCCATCCTACCGTCATCAGTGGTGGTCTTGGGGTAAACACTGATCTCTGTGCTGGGATGTCGGGGGTACAGGTGTTTGGTCTGGGTCAGACAGTTGACCAGCAGGCACTCCTTTATGCCACCAAGTGGTTTGACTATCAATGCCATGTGACAGTCGGGCTCTGCATTGCAATCCCTCCAGCACTTCCCGCCATCCGCACCCTCCACCTTCGGTCGGGTCAGGTTGTAGATCCCGGAGACGAGGCACTCTGCTGGTTCAGGGACCTGGGCCTCACCACGCCAGACCAGGAAACACAGCAGACAGAACCAGAGCTGAAACAAATGCTGCTGGTTCATTTTCCTTCCAAAAATCTTCAACTCAGGGGAAATTGTGAGGAAACACACAGTTATGTCTCATTGATTCATATGAATTGTGCCAGGACAGATAGGTCACTATCTTTTGAACGCTACCTGGCCCTGCCCACACACCTCCATCAGCACACATTCCTGATAACTCCAACCCAGGCAGCTGCAGATGTTACAGGTGTTACCACACCCACACTATCACAGGAACATGACAACCTATTGGTCAAGTTAGATTAATGAATGGCCATCCAGCCAATCACAGCAATTTGACCAACCCACCTGGCCACTGAAGTTTAGATCCTTTTCCTACACCTGGGTCACCATCTGGTGATAAGGGATGACAAGTGACAAGGGAGAGGCAATGCTGGAACATTGGCTGGCTCCCATTTTTAGTGGTCTCAATAATAAAAAAAATGAAAATAGATATGACATGTTACTGACGTGAGTTTTAGAGGTTTTCACTTCTTATGAGGTTGATCTGCTTGGCTACATTTCAACAGGAAATGTGTCCAAGCAGTGCTCCAATTATCCTTCTTGATAATATCATCCAAATATGATACCGTGCCAGGTGAGTAATGATGTGCCCAATGCTCACCTGCATGCACATCAAAAGAATGTGACTGTACCTGTAATTCAAGTTTTAAGTCTACTAGTGTAAACTGTGAGTTTGATATGTGATGGTTGAATAATTCTCTGTAAGAAGAAACAGCAGGAAAACAGATATCTGACTTTCTGGAATCTCTGTTGTAAACACTGGTGTGACTGAAAGTGAAGCAAATTTGATAAATTTGCAATTCCATATGAAACCAATGCAACCTGCAGCTTTAATTCTTAAGAGCTGTAAAAGAGTCTTTCTACATTGGTGTGTCTTGTTGAAATGCAACTCAGGAGTTCTCTTCAACTCATACCCTTCAGTTTCTACAGGCTTGTATCCAAACATTAGAAGAGCTCTAACTTCAGGGGACGAAGAAACATGATCATATGTAATGATTTGTGTCCCCCTGGTGGCTCAGAGGTGAATTACATGATGTTGGAACTCTCAGAAAAAACTGTTTTCACTGACAGAATCATATTTATCTCCAAAACAACCATTTGAGGTTCAAGACATTTTACAATGAGTATAATAAATGTTATCAAGATGTTCAGTATAAGGATAAATTACAATGAACCAATGTCCACAAACAAAGCTTTAAATGGAGAATAATTTAATAAATCAACAGATAAATATGGATCAATAAACCTGATTGTAGTTTGAAAAGCAAAACCAAACCCTGTGAAAAACTATTCACCATTAAACAAGAAACTGACTGAAGGAAATTTACTTAAAATACAGAATGATATTATGTTAAATAACGATCAAAACAATCAAAATTAGAAACAGACTAAAGTATTGATGGTTTGATTGATAGAATCTAAATCAGTAATGAACAGGTGGTGATATTGAACAGACAGGAATAAAAACACCATGAACACACACTAGCCGTGTTTCTGTTAACCTATTTTCATGCACATTTTGAAATATCACATTAAAAAATCTTAATGGAAACACCAAAATTCAATTCTGCAATTTTGCAAAAAGGTTTTTACGCTTGCTTGAGGTGGATTTTGGAAATTTCCTAAAAGAATTTATGTGAGAAATGGATGATGGAAACACATTTGTTGGATCAATAATGACCTAGTTTAATTTACATGACTGATCAGTTGTTTCCACTCAGTGTCTCCAGATAGCATGAAGCATCGCTAATACTCGCTGACCTGAAAGAACGAGAAACTAATTCCTAAAGACCTCTCTCAATTTTTCTCTCGTTAAGGCAGTATAACTATTTGTTATGTTCCAGGTTGGCGACCTCCACTTCTTCTTTTTTTAAACCTATGTTTAAATAATATGTTTTCTCTTCTGATGAAACTATATGTTGCATAGTGCAGTTTATTCACTTCAAACCAGTTGATGGAAACACACTTTAATCACATTTACTTTTTTGCAACATTTCAAAAGTTTACTTGAAATTCTCTTGTGATAATGGAATAGAAACATGGCTAGTGTAGTTTACTTTGACTCAATCCCACACACACACACACACACACCGTCCTTCTGCCAGAAATACTGACTAAGACATATTAACATCTTCATCTTCACTGCGACCACAACAACAGTTCTTGTGTGCTTCGTTCACTCAGACTTTTCTGCAACTGGAGAGAAAGAAAGAAAAATTTGTGTAAACATGTAGAAAACTGCACCACATCTGAGATTTGAATAACAGAGGGAAGACAGTCATGGATTTTATTTATTCTTATTTATGTTCGTCAGCGCTGAAGCCAGATATCACCTCTAATGTCCAGCAGAGTGTCTCAACTCAACCTGAACATCTAACTCTCCCAAAATGTTGAACTATTCCCTTAAAACCAGTGAAGTACAGACACAAAGTATCAGTTACCACATCAGTCAGAAACAAACTGCAAATGTCTGTGTGTGCCTTTATATTATATATATACTCAATATTTTGAGTTTTCCAGTAGAGGGTGTTGCACAGCAGTCAGGCCACTACAATACACAGATGTGTGTATCAAGTGGTAGTAAATACATTTAATTTTCAATATCCTCCCAAAATATTAAGCTATACGCTAAATACAGCTGGTATTTTATAAAATCAATTTATTATTTCATTTGCTGGCTGTGATAATTGTGTTGATGATTAACAGGCACTGAAGTAGTCTCAACTACTGTATCAACCGCAGCAGTGCGTATTTCCAGAGTCCTCTGGAAGTAAAGTATCTGCAGGCTAACATGCTAACAAACTGTGTCTGACTCTGCTACATAACCAGGCGTAGATCAGCATGTACAGGATGTGTTGGGGGCTGCGAGTCTGTATGAGCTGGTATGAGTCTCTGCAGTGGACTCGAGTCTAATATACTGACTATACATAGTGAACGGTCTTATAGCAGGTCGTCCACTAATTGGAAGATTAGCGGTTCGATTCCCGACTCCTCCAGTCCACATGCCAATGTGTCCTTGGGCAAGATACTGAACCCCAAATTGCTCCTGATGGCTGCCATCAGTGTGTGAATGTGTATGATTGGTTAGATTTCCTCTGATGGGCAGGTTGAGACCTTGCATGGTAGCCCCTGTACGAATTCAGCGTATGAATGTGTGTGAATGTCGTTTGTGGTGTAAAAGCACTTTGAGTGGACTGGAAAGGTGCTATACAAGTATGATCCATTCACCATATACCCTTCTTAGGAAGTGCATACAGCTACTGTACGGTAGCCCTGAGGGGAAAACGTTTCAACAATAAAATGGTTTCACACAGTTCTAAGTAAGAATTGAATTTAATGTTGAAATGCTTCCAGTTTCATCACTGGCAGTTAGTTTGGTAAAATAAAGGTGAGGGCTTTTGTTTGCTAGAATTTCCTGGATACAGTACATACCAGCAGCAGCAGATGATGATGATGATGAAGGCAATCACAGAGAAGATGGTCACCACAACCACCACAATGATTAAGTCTGAAAGAGAGGAATAAAGATGAAGATCAAGCAGTGTGATCTATGACAGACTATGAACAGTCAGGACTCTTTCTATTTGAGGAGGAAATTATAAATATCAGATTAATTTTCAACTTGTTTCCATCCTTCTTGTATTAATGATGCTACCTTACATTGTTTAAATCAAAATCACAATTTATAGTGGCTACATGTATTTGAGACTCATGGTGTGAAACACTGTACGTATGACATGTCCACATACTTTAACCCTCAGGAATAATGATTTATAAGTTGTATATAAACAAAGATAAACATGGAAGTGAAGTGTAAAGATAGTGAAGATCATACCTGCTAAAAATTAACAATGTTTAATAATATTTTACAATTGCTGCTGTTCAGTAAATATAATTACCTTTCTGCTCTATAATGTTAATTACAATTATAATTACAGAGTTGATGAGATAGTTATAAAATAAAGCAAGAAAACTTTTATTACCTGGAGTCAGACCAGGTCGTTTGGTTGTAGGAGCTGGTTTAAAAAAAATAATCATATTACTTAATTTTGACCAGATGATGAAATGCAAGTAAAGGTAAAGTTCAGTAAATATAATTAACTTTCTTCTCTGTGATGTTAATTATATTTATAATTTCAGAGTTGATGAGATAGTTATAGAACAAAGACAATGCAGGAAACATGTTTGTTACCTTTAGTCACAGGAGGTCGGCTTGTTGTAGGAGCTGTTTTTAAAGATGAATGACATCAATTATTATTGTACAGTTGATGAAATACAAGTAAAGATAATGTCCAGTAACACTAATGTGTACATTACTGTATATATGTTAAGATATAATACATATTTAATCCTTACAAACTGTTTATATTCTGCTTCATTATTAGTCTCTACACCAAACTTCTAAGCCACAGATCTAGTTTACATTCATAAATACCTCATCAGTCATTAATAAATATGTGATTAATCCTTAATGAAGTTGTCAGAGAGCAGAGTGTATTCATATATTCATGGAGACAAAAACATTCACCATTTTATAGAATGAGCATGTTTTGTTTTAATGGTGATTTTTTAATAAATATTAATGAAATTTGTACATTTGCGCTTGTGATTTGAACCAATTGTGGCATTTGGTGTAATGTCTGGTAGTAACATAGTAAGACTTATTTTTTAGAAAAGCTGCTGAAAACTCCTGGAGGGACAAATGATGAATAAATACAGTGAAGTCACCTCCAAACCGATCCAGTTAAAGTAATACACTAAAGATAAAGATAATAATTTAAGGTGGACTTACCTTTAATGTCACCACAGAGGGCCTCACACTCCTCCTCAGTCTGAAAGATGTTCCCGTTGGACCCGAAGCCGCTGAAGTGAAATCTCTCACAGCTGTAACTCTTGATGTTGTAGAAGAACATGGAAATGTTTGAGCTGCCTGCTCCATACTGCATGGGCCGATAACAACGAACTGAAGCAGGAGAAGGATGGAAGAAATAAATTCATTAGCAGACAGAAAGGGCTTCAGTTTCCCTCCATGATGGGGCGGAGTATCAAACAACAACATGGTAAAAATGCTTGTTATTCAGTACCAAATTTTAATTTCTAGCAGGAACGCAGCTTTCTGGAACATCTAAGCTAAGGTTCTCAACATAAACAGCGGAGGCAGCAGCATCTACAGCAGCCCAATTTTGGCCCCCGAACAAACACTATCTCCTCCGAGGGCGTTAATGGTATCGCCTTCAAGCTTTAATACATGACTTATGACACTGTGCTGAACAAAAGTTGTTAAAAGCTTTGTAATAATTTTAACTGTTTGGATTTTTATAAGCCCTGAAAGTTGCAGTACCACATCACCCTTACGATGTAAAACAATGGTGGAGGCATGAACTTTGTGTCAAACAGAGGCTTTTAACATCTAAACTAAAAGTCTGACTACATTCAAACCGGTATAAATGGATTTGCCACAAAATTTCTTACACAAAAATTATGACTTTTAATGTAAATGTTGGCCAAAGTCATGGGATTTATGAAGATATTTCATCAGAGATCGCTGCTTGAAGTGTTAACATAATCCTTTATTTGAATTCAACCCTTGTCAAGTTTCAGTTGTTTTGAACTAAAACTCGCACTGAAGTCAGTTAACTGCATGACGCTCAGATCTATCTGACGGTGCTCCATGTGTATATATTTAAGAAGTTTCTTACACTTTTTATTGCAGAGGGCTTCACACCCTTCCTGGGTTTCAAACGAGTTTCTACTGGACCCACAGCCAGCGTGGAAGCTCTCACACCTGTAACTGGTCCTGTTGTAGAAGAATCTGGAAATCCCCGACTGGCAGCTGTTACAGTTCATGAACTCTGAACAATGAACTGGTGGGAGAAGGAGACATGACACAAATTATTTTCTCATGTCTAATTAACTGAGTAAACTTTTCTCTTTTGGCTTACATTCATTTACAGATATTTTTCATTAAGTCAGTTTGGTAGAAATGTAATTGACCAATCGTTGTAATTGCTGTTGCTAACCTGTCAAGTTGTCACACAGCACATATAAACCACATTAACAGTGGTGGGTTTAGCATCAAAATGTGTAGTAATTTTACAAATAGTGTCCTTGATTTTAGACATAAGAAAACAAGCAGCCTAATTTCTAGCTAACAGTCACTGATTTTACTGAAATGACAACAGTCAGCAGCTAGCTGTGGTTAGCTTGGTAATTAAGCTAGCAGGTTCAACAACAATCATCATCAACAGTTAATGTAGACAGGTAACTATTACAGGAGAAATAGAAGGTGAGGACCAATGTGTTTGGGGACTGCAACACTATCTCAGACAACAAGATTAGCTGGAGTTTAAATTGAGTGAAGAACAACGTTAGCTTGAACTCTGATAGCCTCCAGCCCGGACCAGCTTTCACACAGTGGATGTTAAAGTCCAGAATGAGCCTTTTTATGTAACCTGTAACCACATAAACTAATATAGGTGACTATCAATGCACTCCTTGGACTTAGAAGTAACATTGAGTTACTACTGTAGGCAGTTAGCCTGTTAGCTGAACATGCTAGCATGATCTGCTAATGTTACAGCAGATAAACACTGTTTAATCCATTCCTTACACTTAAAACAGGACACAACCCAATAAACTATTTGTATACCATTATCTCTCTTGTACATCACAAATAGAAATAATGACGCACCCTCTGTGACTCATTAATGTTGGTATGCCACAAATGTTTGGGGACGGTTTTAGCTTAAGGGTTAATTCTGCCCAGAAGACGTTTTTTCATCATATCATACAGGATGGTACATACTGAGCTCAGCAGGTGTGGTACATATGTATCTCAGACAAAAGTCAATCCAATCTAAGAAAGCTGGATTTGCTTGTTGTATCTTTGACATCCCTTAAACATGTTAAAATATTGATTGGCATGTTTGTACTTTTAGGCACAAATAAGATTGTTGGTCCTTCAGGAAGAGGCAACCAGTACCAGCTAGTTTATAATGTTAATATGTGAATGAAAGCAGTTTTGTACTTACGTGTCTCATCAGCTAGTCTGTATTCATCTGTCATTAAATAGTATCTTTGGTCTGTGGAATAGAGATATTTAATAGCAGGTAAGTTTCATCTCTGTTAGAAACAGAATTCAGGTCTTTTTCAAGATATATTCAAATATTTCTTAAAAGTCTCTTTGACAGTATTTGACAGAGATAACTTGCTTAATAATAATAATAATAATAATAATAATAATAACAGACTAAAGTTTGACTGACAGATGGTTTGATTAGTCAGTTTTTTGGTGCAGCCCTAACCGGAATAAAGCAGAAAATATGACTCCATCCTACCGTCATCAATGGTGCTCTTGGGGTAAACCCTGACCTCTGTGCTGGGAAGTCGGGTGTACTGGTATCTGGTCTGGGTCAGACAGTTGACCAGCAGGCACTCCTTTTTGCCACCAAGTGATTTGACTATCAATGCCATGTGACAGTCAGGCTCTGCATTGCAATCCCTCCAGCACTTCCCACCATCCTCACCCTCCACCTTCGGTCGGGTCAGGTGGTAGATCCCGGAGGCGAGGCACTGTGCTGGCTCGGGGACCCGGGTCTCACCACGCCAGACCAGGAAACACAGCAGACAGAGCCAGAGCTGAAACAAACGCTGCTGGTTCATTTTCCTTCCAAAAATCTTCATCTTAGAGGAAATTGTGAGGAAACACACAGTTGTGTCTCGTCGATCGTGATGAATTGTACCAGAACAGATGGGACACCTTTTTAAAGTTACCTGGCCCTGCCCACACACCTCCATCAGCACACATTCCTGTTTAATGACTAGATGGAGGTAGAGAAATGAAACTGAAGTTCCCTATACATAAAAACCTATTGGTTATGTTAATTAATGAATCCTTTTCCTATACCTGAGAAACAATCTTGCAATAGGGAATGATGAGTGACGAGGGAGGGGTATTTCCTGGGACATTGGCAGGAATAGGGACCAATGGTTTGAAATGCTCATTTCCTACCCCGAAGGTTTTGGTTAAACTCCTGCAGCATTCCCATGAAGATTGACCAGTTTGTATTTGATTATTCATTCAATGAAAGAGGTTTCCACCACTATGTCTACAGTGGCTTCACAGTTATAAACACATCTTTTCTCTCTCTCCTCTTTAAGTTTTAGCCTCAATAATCCTGGGTCCAGACCTCTACATCACCTCTCAATTGTGCTATTTTTAGTGGTCTCAGTAATCTGTAAACATGAAAATTTCCCTTTTTATTGGAGGTCATTTGCTGGACTATTTCTCTGTTTGTGCTTAAGTTATTGTACAAACAAGATATGACGTGTTACTGACGTGAGTTTTAGAGGTTCATTAGACAGAGCCAACTTATCACTTATGAGGAACTTCAGTTTCATTTCTCTTGAAGTTGATCACTTCATGAAAAGTGAAAGAGGAAATGTGGCCAAGGAGTGCTCCACTACCGTGCTAGGTTAGTAATGATGAGCCCAATGCTCACCTGCATGCACATCAAAAGAAAGTTACTGTACCTGTAATTCAAGTTTTAATTCTACTAGTGTAAACTGTGAGTTTGATATGTGATGGTTGAATAAGAAGATAAAGCAGGAAAACAGATATCTGACTTTCTGGAATCGTTGTTGTAAACACTGCTGTGACTTAAAGCGAAGCAAATTTGAGAAATTTGCAATTCCATATGAAACCAATGCAAAGATGTAAGTGGTGATGAATAGTTGACCCAGTAGAGTGAAGTGAAAGGAAACTTGGCTTCACTTTCAGTCTGAACTCACATTAATATTGTTGATTTTGTTTTGTTGACATTGGTATTTCACACTCACACAGATTCAGGGAACATTTTATTTACAACAATATGAAACTCTTCACATACAGATAATCCTCAGGTAAGTACTCAATGTCCTTATTAGATAACGACATCATTAATACAAAATAATTAGGCATAAATCAAAGAATGAGCCCTCCTCATAAAAACATTTCCTTAGTTTAAAAAACTCATGAGCTCATCTAAATTTTGTGTTTTTAAAAAAAAAGTTTTTGGTAGAAAATCCATGAGATTCCTAAAAAATCCCACACAATTCTGAGTCAGACTGTGAGTTCAGTCTTCTGTGTACCAGCAGTAACCTGTGCAGGTGTTCAGGAGGTTTAGACGTAAGCTTTGGAGCTGCTGTTGTCTGAAGCCGGAGCTGCTCTGTAGATGCTCTGTCCTCGACCGCTTGAGTAGTTATATGAAAACTGCCTGCATGAGAGAAACACAGAGAAAAATGAGGCTGAAAAATGAAGCCAATGCAGAGATGCCAAAAACCTGCATTCTCTCTAATGGCCACCAGGGGGCAACGCTACTGGCTGCAAAAAGAAGTCTGATTGTATGGAAGTCTATAAAAAAATTACTCTACTTTTCTCTTGATTTATTAGCTCAGTAAATTGTTTCCTAATGAGTTTATGCTCTCAGTCAATAGTTGTTGTGATTGACAAGTTGCTACCATGGCAACAACATTGCTTACGTGACATAACCATCGCATTCAGGCGTAGCTGCTGCTATTTCACAGTGTGTTTTCAGTTCACTAAAGTTAATTGTAACTATGTGATCGCCTTAAAAAACGTCTTGTTCAGAGTTTGGTTTTAATAGAAGACCATCAATGAGTCTGATGATTTTCCGGTGAGTACATTTTGTTTTTGTTTTGGTTTTTTGCTAACAAAAATTAGCTTCAGCACTAGCATTATCACTGTTAACCACAGATTGTAAGTTCAACAGCTAGCGCTACGGTCAAAACATGGCGACAGCCAAATCCAAGATGGCGATGGCCAAATCGCTACACTAGAGGCCTCAAAATGGCCGTTCACAAACCAACGGGTGACGTCACGGTGACTACGTCCATATTTTTTACAGTCTGTGGTCACACCAGACTCGTTGGCATCACCTCAGATGTGTGGCAGCGCCCCCTGTGGACAAACTGCAGTACTGCATGCTGCAGGTATTGTGGGTTTACCGTGCAGGGGGGGCGGGGGCGCTCCTCCTGCAGGAGCAGCAGAGCATCGAGCCCCCCAGGATGGCCAGACAGGAAGCTCCCCAGCCCAGATACAGACCAGTGCCCAGCTCAAACCTGCAACAAGAAAACCACGTCACCACCACCTTCATCATCATCATCACCTTCACCATCATCATCATCATCATCATGTTTGTGCGTGGGACTGACCGGACTCCTCGGTTCAGCGGGTCGTAGAAGTCGTTGATGACTCGGGCAGCGTACCAGGACACTGCAGTCAGAGTGAACAGACCTGAGGGAGCAAACAGGAAGTGTGTCAGGATCTGTGTGATCTGATTTATTGATCAGCATACGTTCACTTCACAGTAAAGGTTTAGAGATGTGGGGTTAAAAACAAACTGACTGACAGTTCAACGTCAACAAGTTCAAACCTGACCAGGAAGACCTCCAAACCTTAATCCCACTATATGCTCTCCTGTTTCTACAGTTCTCCTGTGGTAGATGTTTTCATCCATTTATTATTGTAATCCATCCTGTGTACATTTTTTACTCCCAACAGTATAGTATCATCTCTCTCCAGTCATTATTGGCCACAGATTTCAGCGTTCTGGCACTAACATGTTGTTTTTAATAGTTAAATGCTGCTCCCTTAAAGTTGCAGTAAACTAAACTAACTTCATATTTGTTTTATTTCTGTTGGAGCAGCAAGTTTTCATGGTTCTGATTTAGTATTCGTCATTTTCAGATCGACCCCAGAGTATCAAAAACCTCTGGTTACACTCTGATATACAGTATATTATATAGTCAAGCTATACATCTAGAGGTTTGGAGGATTTTTTTAAACCTGACATTTGCAACCAATAATAGTTTCTCTAATGTAAATGTCTCAACAAAAAAAATAATTTTCACTAAAAACTACTTTGGATCAACTCCAGATCAGAGACACTGTGACAGAAACTTTGTTACGTTCACTAACAGACCAGAATACCAGCTGAGGACAGACATGTATGACCAGAAACCGTTTTTCCTGAATAAATCTAATAAATCTTATCACCTCATTGAATGGTTATCATCAGTGGTTATCAGCCTCATAGATGAGGGTTAGACAGACCTGCTACACCTGCTAGTAGGTGCATATCAACCCTTTGGAACAGAACTGTGGCACCAACCAGTAGTTTAAATGCTGCAACGTTACGCTACAAAATAATGATGCTTCATGATGTGACACCTCTGTGGTTCAGGTCTGGTTAGGTTTAGGTGAAAAAACCTCTTGGCTAGGGTTAAGAAAACATGGTTTGGGTTAAAATGAAACATGGTTACAAATGGCAACCATTGATTAAAACAATTAAAACGACCCTACGGAGGTGAACGGTGGCCTCAAACTGTCGTCTTTTGCTTGCAACTTCCTGTTGTTGTAACCATCTAGCCACCCAACCTGCCTCCTACTAACAAGATAAAAAATCATCTTATCAAGTCAACTTATACTGACATAATTACTACGACCACTGCCTGGCCTCTGTAACTCAACAGTGACCTTCACCTTCCTACTAGCAGGTGTATCAGGTCCCATCTGACCCAGATCTCTGATAACCTCTAACAAAGACCAGTCAGTCCAGTGACAACACTTGAAGCAGGTGCTGTGAGTCCTGAAGCGTACCGGACAGGATGAACAGGATTCCTCCACTCAGAGCGATCTGGTCTTTGGCGTGCTCCGAGGTCCTGCCGATCTTGGTGCACTTTAGTCCGAGCACGGAGACGATGATGGCAGCCAGACCGATCAGCAGGGACAGGATCATCAGAGCCCGGCAGACCTGCAGAAAAGCTGGAACCAACACGGACCAGGACGTCAGACACAAGTGGAACTCGAGATGTTAGAGGAGAAGTTTGAATGAAGTGTTTAGATGTCGGAAAAATGTCTTTCAGTGCTGACGACTGAAGAGTCAAACATGACTATTATGAATATTGTACTTTCTACTCCACTACATTTATTTGACAGCTTTAGTTACTTTTCAGATGAAGATTTGACACAATGGATAATATAACAAGCTTTTAAAATACAACACATTGTTAAAGATGAAACCAGTGGTTTCCAACCTTTTTGTCTTTTGACGTCTTACAAACAGCAGTGTGTAGTCGGGGTCACATTTCACGACGTTTGGTAATTTAGCCATTAACATTGGATTTTTTAAACTCATGCCAGTAAGACACCACTCTGCCTACAAATCTCGACTCTGGTGGGACTCGAACCCACAACCTTTGAATCACTTCTTGTGTGCTTGACTAGAAGTCCAACGCGCTATCCATTGCGCCACAGAGCCTCTTTAGTCCTGGTGATATCTTCACTTTTTCATAAAAGCATGAAACTTGGCACACTTGTACAGTTTGGGACCCTGAACATTTTCAGAAATGGAGCCATCGCAAAAACACTGTGTGGTGACCATGGCAACCAATTTACTTTCCACCATAGCCTAGTTATGTATATTGCATCATATCTCCTGAACCAAACATGATAACACAGAAAAAGTGACGTCTACCTCCATGTTCTGATGGCCAAGGATTACAATGATACCATGAACAACATCATAAACTGTTCAGGCGAATAGTTAACCCCTTAACATCCATACTTTTTATAGATTTTTCACCTATTTGACCAAATGGAAAAGCTTATAGCTTATATACTTAGCTGCTGCCGTTTATGATGACTCCTGTTGATCCTGTTTATGACTTGAATCATCCATATTTTGGAATTTCGTTGTTCCAGATTAGATAATTAAACCTTTTTTTTTTGTCTTTTGACATTTTACAAAAAGCAGTGTGTAGTCGGGGTCACATTTCACATGTCTATGAGTTGTTAACAGCTCCACCAAATAGTGATTTTTCCCTCTAAACGTCTCACATGCTTTCATTTCAATAAATGTTCAAATGATCCAATATTTCAGCAAAAATCAAAGACTAGAGAAAAAGTCCAGAAACTGAAAACAGATTTGTGTATCAGAACTTTGTTTTTTCTTCTTTCCTCTCCCATTAATCATCTCACGACCCCTCAGATTGTTCAGCGAGTCCTCACCCGGCAGTCCCAGCAGTGTCTTGAACTTGCTGCACTGGAGCGATCCCAGCGAGGTGGCGGCGCAGCTCATCCACAGACCTTCAAACTGCCACTGACTGCTGCTGACCGACTCCGCCTGACTCCTCACCTTCCACGTCTGAGAGGACGTACAGCTGGACTGCAGACACCAGGACAACACGCCCAGAACCAGACCCACAACCTGCAGACCCACCGCCATGCTGCTCACACACCTGGAAACACCTGGAAACACCTGGAAACACCAACAGGAACGTCTCATTGAATCAAATATCTAACAGCACATTTATTTTATTTCTTATCATTAGTTGTCTGATCTGTTTTTTAAAATATTGTTAAATAAAGTTGGAGAGAAATTTTACATTTTAAGGGTAAATACTTCTGCATTTATGAAAAACATTATAAAAAACAGTTTATGAGGAAACAAAAGAAGGGAATACTGTCCTAAAACACTGGAGGAAACCATTTTATTTCTATTTTTCCTATATATTTGTTTGCACATTAACCCTTCTATTGTGTTCGGGTCAAATTTGACCCATTTTCAAGTTTAGACATGTGAAACATACTTTTGATTTTTTCTGATCAAAACAAGGCTTCATTTCATCTTCTACCATTGCCTAAAGATTACGATAAAATACATTTTCATCTGTTTTCTTTCTTTTTTAAAATGCTTATTTAAAAAAAGTCTATTGTATATTGGGTCAAATTTGACCCATTCTCTAGTTTAGACGTGTGAAACACTTTTAATTGTTTCTTCTATCATGGCCTTCAGAATACGATAAAACACATTTTGATCTTTTTTCCTTTTTTTTAAATGCCTGTTAAAAAAAAAAGTTGTGTTACGGGTCAAATTTGACCCGGTTGTAATTATGAGTCGTTTATGCAGAGAAATACATATTAACAAAAAAATCAACAAAAAATACAACAAAACAAAAATAATAGTAATAAACACCTATTTTAAAAAATAGTATACTAATATTAAAAAATTATTATTTTTAAATTTTTAAATCAACAGCCTGATGATCTTATAATATATTTGCCTGTTCTGTTCATCATAAGCAATAAAATAGATAAATTTTGCCTATTTTAAACTAAAAATGATTTGTACATTTTAAGTTAAATGTGGTTTAAGGTTCATAAAATATCAAAGTCAGTATATATATATATTTGTCACGCCGTGGTGAGTTTTAGTTGGGGTTTTTGTCCTGTCTCCATGTTGTCTCGTCACTTCCTGTTTTATTTTGAAAATTATCCCTCCTTGTCTCTGGTCACTTGCCCTTCCTCATGTGTCTGTGTAATTACCCCAAGTGTCTCCACCTGTTCCCCTCACCTGTTCCCCGTTCCCTCGTCAGTTCTGTCTGTGTATTTATTCCCTGGTTTTCTGTTCTGTCCTGGTCGGTTCATTTTTGCTTCTGGTTCCTTGTAGCTTTTGTCATAGTCACAGTCATAGTCACAGTCATAGCCTTGCCTTGCCTTGCTTTGTTTTTGGAATTAAAATAAAGGATTTTTCACATGTCAAGACACCTCTGCATCTGGGTCCTGCTTCCACGCACGTTCCTGACAATATTATAGTTATGGTTGAATAAGAAGTCACTGAGCAGGTAAAACATGTTTCTGGATGATAATTAGTTTTTTTCAGTGTTTGTTAATGAATTCAAACACGGGTCAAATTTGACCCACTACATTAAAGGTGTAAACTCCTTTCTAAACACATTAGAAGAGTTTAAATGTAGTTTTGTCTCTAAGACGAGATCAAGACATTTTCTCACCAGGTGTTTAGTTGAAGCAGAGCCTGAATGACCAAATTATAAACCAGATGAAGTTCTTCTGCTGGTTTGTGTGTAAATATATGATTATTAGATACCACACAGTCTGTAAATAAGGCTGCACTGGTGTTAGGTGTTACTGTACGCCTCTGCTGTTTGTTTCAGGTTTCGGTCGAGTTCAATCATTAAAATCTGATCTTCTGGTCGTTGAACTTGTGTCGTTACTCCACCCTGCTGCCCCCGCTGACCTCCACCTCGTTCACATTATAACTACTTCCTGTGGTCCTGTTTTTTTTTTAAAACACAGAAACCTGAAATATACGGCGTTCTGAAATAAATTCAGCATCTTTACAGTTTGAGGTTTAACAAAAAGACAAAAATTAACCCTTAATAACGACATAAGAAGTCCAGACTGAACAGATAAACGTCACATCCTGATTATAACTCCATTAAAACACATCAGACTTCTTACCGTCAGTCAGATTCGGAGGCTGGAGTGAAGTGTTTTGGTTTTTTTTTAGGTTCCAGTTGCTCGTCGCTCTTCTGTCCGGCTGTTTGTTTCTGTGATGTGAAGCTGATCTGAGCCTCTGAGGTCGCTTTTGTGTTCGGGGTCGATGAACTCTGGAAAAGGGCCGAACCATCGCTGAACACACATCATTATTGACACGAGTTTCACCTCCAACTCTGTTTGTTAGCAGCAGGATTCAGACTTCTTAAAGCCACTAAAACACCAGCAGTAATACTTTATTTACCTCATATGTTCAAAGAAAAGAAAAATATATATTATAGTCCATCTGTTCAGTTTCTGTCTGTCCAGTTTACAGGTTTAACTTATTACTTCTCCCACTCCCGCCTCCTACTATACACTCATTCTTGTCTCTTTTTTATGGGGGACAGGTGATCTTAAAGAGGAGACAGCAGGTCAACAGTATACGCCAAACAGAAGTGGTGAAGCATCATCTGACAGCCTGAACCTGAAGATTAATCTGAGATGCAGCTCAGCAGTGTATGTCAGGTTTTTCTAGTCATAAATCTGTAATCAACATTGTGTTTTGGTTAAGTTTCCATTCTTGTAAGTTTGTAAGGGTTTAGAACATCATGATGGAAGTAGATTCACACGCTCAGTTATGTCTCAGAAGTTGTTGCAGCAGTTTTGGGGTTTATACTATTTATTACAGAGATTTGGGGCAAAATTTAACCATTTTTGACCAATCAAGAACTGATAAAAATGGTCAAAAATCCCTCCAAAATACCGGATTAAGACACCAAAACGTTGAGGAACAGCACCGAAACACTGATGTTCTGATTTGATATCAAAAATATTTTTCGGCGTTTGAATGGCAAGCATGTTGCTCAGAAACCAGCTTACTGTCAGCACTGTGTGTCAGGTTTTTCTAGTCATAAATCTGTAATAAACATTGTGTTTTGTTGGGAACCTGTTCAGATCTTTAAAGGTTGGAGTGTATAAGGGTTTAGAAAATCATGATTGATGTATATGATGAGCATTCAGTTATGTCTCAGAAGTTGTTGCAGAAGTTTTGGGTTTGTTAAACAGATTTGGTGCAAAATTTAACCATTTTTGACCAATCAAGAATTGATAAAAATGCTCAAAAGTCCCTCCAAAATACCGGATTAACACACCAAAACGTTGAGGAACAGCACTGGAAAACTGATATGATATCAAAAATATTTTTCGGCGTTTGAATGGCAAGCATGCTGCTCAGAAACCAGCTTACTGTCAGTACACACAGGAAAGCCAAACATCCTCTGAGCGTCCTCAGTCTGTAGTTTGTGGTTGTAAAGTTTCACGAGGCTGTGATCATCCTCCAGGTCAGAGCTCATTTAACACAGTGAGGTCAAGTTTTAAAAAAGATGGTTTCACTACAATAAAATGGTTACTGTGGGGACAAACATCATCACACATGAATACAGTTGGGCTCATTGACTCCACAAGAGTCTCATCTTTCCAGTCAGACCTGATTCATGCAGTTATAAGACTGTTTAAGGACCAAAGTATGCAGAAATATTCAAATACGCCATGTTTATAAGAGGTGAAAATAACAAAAAACTGCATCGTGTTTGCTGAAAACTACACAGGATCAGCATAAAGTGTTCATGCCTCTAAAGGGAAGACTTGTTGGTACCCATAAAACCCATTTTCATTCAGATATCTTGAGGTCAGAGGTCAAGGGACTCCTTTTGAAAATGGCCATGATGGTTTTTCATGTATCTGCCTTCACAACAAGCTGTCACGACATGTTTGGTACCAAATCATATGAAACCAGAATCATCATGAGCTTTATAACCGAGCCCAGTCGAGCCTCTGAAACTTTATTTACTGGAGCTTCTCAGGTAGAAAACACACGACATCATCCAAGATTCAAGATACAAGATTTAGTTTTTTTAGTATAGCTGAAAGTGTTTTCATTAAACTAAAGGACAGGTCGTATTATTCCATCATGTTGTTTTTAATCATCCATCTGTTGATTGTTCAGCGTATAAAATGTGGATCATTTATTCCCTGAAGCCTGAAGTGAACATGTTCAGATGAACAAACACAAAGATGTTGAGTTTAATATCATTAAAAACTGCAAAACTAGCAAATATTCACATGTAAGAAGCTGCTGCTGGAGAGTTTTAGGACATTTCTGCTTAAAAAAACAACAACTTATCAATTCCTGAACTGCAAAACACAACAGGAACACTGAAAACATCTCGTCTGTCGGTCTTTATTGTTTTGTTGTTGTTGTTTTTTGACATAAGGACTGTGTTTATCTACATATGCAGGTGATGGAACTGTATTTTATGACAGTAATGTGAAACTAGGGGGCGCCATCATGAAATAAAAGAAATAAAAGTGTAAATTTTTCCCTTTTGGTTTCTGATTTTGAGCAGGTGTTACACACACACACATAGACTAAACCTATGTGTGTGTGTGTGTGTGTGTGTGTGAGACGGTTTGTGGACTTCAGACTGCAGAGCGCCGTCTCTGTTGTCAGACTGACTTCCTGTTTACAGGAAGTGGTTTTATTCTGCGGGATGATCGTCAGCTCGTCTGATCTCAGCTTCAAACCGCAACAAACACACAAAACAGCTGATTTTACAAAGTGGAAGAAAAATCGACAAACATAAATAGTCAGAGGGAGAACTGAGAAAACTGTTTGATTTTACTTTAGTTTAAAAATCAAACTGTGGCAGAAAAGTTTAATTTACTGTAATATTTTCTTTCTCCTGCTGAATGTGAGGAAACACATTGTTTCAAGAATAAAGTCATAATTTTGGAAGAAAAAGTTTGTTTATACACAATATAACACCTAATTTATAGTATTATATTGTTTTTATATGAGTACAGCTGGTCTTTAAATAAAAACATTATAATATATATATAAATGTATATATAATAGTAGAGTTTACTCTGAAATCATTTAACAGGTTTAATTTGTTTTAATCTATTATGGAGGATAAATAAACATTCTGTGGCTTAAAAATTGTTTTATTCTTTATATTTCAACTTTGCAGAACTGAGACATTAATTTCATGTTTCTATTTCTCTCCCAAAAATATTTCAACTTTATTCCTGAAACCTGAACTTTCCCTTTTAACCGGACCTAAACCGGTCCGTAACTGTATGGAGATTATTCCCTATCTTTATTCAAGAGCGTAGTATATAAATTTTAGAGCAAACTTTATTGATTTTACGTTCAAATTTTGTAATTTGTCCCTCAAAACCCTCCCCTCGCACTCAAACAGCCTCTGCTTGCGCTCAGATAGCATAAAAAATGTTTAAAAAAAAACAAAAAACAAACTTGAGATCCTTGACTTTGACTAACACAAGGAGGCAGGCTCCATTTCATTGGTCAACCCAAAACCAGGCCTTCTATTGATTGGATGATTGTGACAGGGTGGTTGCTACGCTTGTTGCTACACAAAAAAAATCAGAGCGCAGTGGAGAAATCAGTGAGCAGAAACTTAGCGAGCACGCAGAAGAAACCTGAGTGCGAGGAGAAGAGTTGAAGTTTGAGCGCGAGCAACATTGTATCCGAGTGTGAGCACACAGTTTGAGCACAAGCGGAGCAAATCTGAGCGCAAGCAGAGGCTGTTTGAGAGCGAGGGGAGGGTTTTGAGGGACAAATTACAAGATTTGAACGTAAAATCAATAAAGTTTGCTCTCAAATTTATATACTACGCTCTTGAATAAAGATAGGGAATAATCTCCATATAACTGGTCCAGAACCAGTCTGTAATGGTATAAAACTGAAACCAAACATGTTTTAAATCCAGTGCTAATTTTATTTTAAATATTTTACATGATCGGTTTCAGACATGAAACAAAAACAACAAAACAAACTGAGTTTCTGCAGAATGACGATGAATTTACTGGTTTTCTCAGTTTCATATGTTTTTTTTTTTGTAATAAACTAAATCAACAGTTTGGTGTTTCTAAACCTTTTTATAGTAGAAAAACTATAAATCCAAACTCTAGAATAATAATTCTCTGTTTTCTTTCTTTGTGCTCGGCGTCTGTGGCGAGTAAATAAACAATCTGTTGACTTTATTTGTTTCTGCGTCGGAAACAAAACGTCAACAAACACAAACAGAAAGCCACAGATCTGCGTCCTTCATGTCGTTTTTTCATATATACAGACATGAAGCGTCCTTCTTGCGCGGGCGCCGTCGTGACTCCCGTCTGCTTCCTGTAAACTCGTCGTGGGGAAGCCGGATGTTGCCGTGACGCCGCAGCTTCTTCCTGTTCTCTGCACGTCTGTACATTTATACATGTTTACACGTTAGGAGCTGTTGTTTTTGTTTTTAAGTCCTAGATGGGACCTCCTCGGCCGTCGTCGCCGCCGCCGCCCGGCCCGCCTCGAGTCCTCAGGTCGTGCCAGAACTTGACGAAGGGCTCGCGGTTCTTCCAGATCAACTCGTGGCCGAACAGGATGTACCAGCTGCGGCAGAGACAGAGACGGACAGGTCGTTATAACGGAGAGATATGAAGAATATAAACACTTTATCACAGCAAAAAGCAGCAAATAAGGTGAGAGATGAACGCTGAAGCAGAAAACTGATCGTGTGAATTTGTTAATTAAAACACTAATTGATTAATTTATTAATTATGTCATTAGTTTATATATTTATTTTAAACTTTAAACTTGCTGCAGCAGATTTAAACATTATAATAAAGGATCACTTTAGAAATTAATATTATAGATTGAATATTATCTGTGATAAATACCAACAGACTGATCAATTTTATTCATTTTATTCTTGTTGAAAGTATTTCTTCATTAGTTTGTTTTTTATTAGTTTTTTTATTATTATTATTATTTGAAACGCTAACCTCCTGCACCATTACAAATATACAATATGAATCAAATCAATAGTCAGTCTGATAAAAGACTGATCAATACTCTAATCAATATTCTACTAGCTGCAGTGTTAATCAGGTAGTTTAATGAAAGTTCAGCTTTTTATTGCTGATTGAAGCCGAAACTCAGAACATAATCTGCTCCAGACCAGGTTAAGTCTGCAGCATCAGTTACCATGGTGATCTAGCCAGGTTAAGAGAGAGTTACCATGGTGATCTAGCAGGTTAACAGAGAGTTACCATGGTGATGCAGCAGGTTAACAGAGTTACCATGGTGATGCAGCAGGTTAACAGAGAGTTACCATGGTGATGCAGCAGGTTAACAGAGCGTTACCATGGTGATCCTCTCTAACACACTGATGTCCTTCATAGTATTTTTATGTCTGAAAACATTTCTGGAGGATCTTTAGTGTAAAAAATATGAGTAGAGAAATTATTTAATAATCGTTTAGTCAATAAAACATCAGAAAACAATAAACAAAAAGTTTCTTACAGTCTTCAAATTTCCTGTTTTGTCCAACAATCATTCAGTTTCAGCCTGATTGATTAGTTGCATATGATTGATCTGTCAGTGTAATCGATCAGCTCGTTTAAAACTGTTGTATCGATTCATAATTTCCTCGCTAACATCCTCTGAAGTTTGACGGCGGCCAGAAGAGGAAGTAAAATCACCGACTTCCTTGTTTCACCGTTATTTCACATAACTCACATTCCGAACGCGGCTCCTCCTAAATGAGCGGCGTGATCGAAAAACTTCCAACCCAGCACCAGACCGGCCGTATCCATGGCAACGATGGCCTTCAGAGCCTGGCAGGGAGAGACGGAGACACAAGAGGATCAGACGCACACACATTAGGACAACGTCTACGTCAAGCCGGCTAAATTATAAAAACGCTAAAATCGACCAAATCGGGTAATTCTCCTCCTACTGAGCATGTGCAGAGGACAGCCACAGAAAACCAGCGAAGAAGAAACAGTGTGACGCTTCCTGATATTTAGTTTACTGCAGTTTGATCAGGTGAGACCAGGTGAGGTGAGTCTTACGTTGGCAGCTGTGAAGGTGAACATGGGTAGGAAGATGATGGCCAGTTTGGCTTCAGGCATTTTGGTGCAAACAGCAGCCAGGACGGTCATGATGGCTCCAGACTGAGAACACACACACACACACACACACACACACACGTCATCTCGTTACTCTCAGGATCAGTGTAAAAACACTGTAAAACTTCTAAAACACCAAAAGTCTGACTCGTTATTCTACAACAACCTCATTAAGAGCATCAAACAACACATTCTGTTCATGCCTCAGTTAAGACAGGTTTAAGTTAACCTCAGTTAAACCAGGATTAAATTAAACCTCAGTTAAAACAGGTTTAAGATAACCTTAGTTAAAACAAGTTTAAGTTAACCTCAGTTAAAACAGGTTTAAGATAACCTTAGTTAAAACAAGTTTAAGTTAACCTCAGTTAAACCAGGATTAAGATAACCTTAGTTAAAACAAGTTTAAGTTAACCTCAGTTAAACCAGGATTAAGATAACCTTAGTTAAAACAAGTTTAAGTTAACCTCAGTTAAACCAGGATTAAGATAACCTTAGTTAAAACAAGTTTAAGTTAACCTCAGTTAAACCAGGATTAAGATAACCTTAGTTAAAACAAGTTTAAGTTAACCTCAGTTAAACCAGGATTTAGATAAACCAGGTTTACATTAAACCAGGTTTCAGTTAAAACTCCATTAAACCATTTTTTGCAGCAGCATTTTGTTTTTATCTAATATTTGACCCCAGTAATCATCTTGCGACCCCTCAGGGGCCCCCGACCCTGTGGTTGAGAACCACTGCTGTTCTTGCTGTCCTGCTTTTTAAATGCAGAATAAACTCTGGTCGTCTCTTACCGCTCCGAGAGACGGGCCGAACCTCCCTGTGGCCATCTTACACACATAACTGGCAAACGAAGAAATGACACCTGAACAAACAAGAACAACGTCAGTGTTTGTGCTTTCGTCCAATCAGCTGCTGACATTCAGCGGGCGCTCTGAGGTGCGGTACCTGCAGACAGGTAGACGGCCATGAACTGCTCTCTGCCCAGCATGGAGACAGCGCTGGTGGAGAAGCTCCACAGGACGTACATGTTGGCCGCCATGTGGAAGAAGGAGAAGTGACTGAAGGTGGAGAGCAACATCGGAGAGCAGAGAGTCTCTGCAGGAACACAAAAACAACAACAACAACAACAACAACACGTCAGCACGACACAAACAACAACAGGTACAGTCTTTACAGAATGACTCTGTCAAAACTACGACTGCCTCCTGCAGAACTTCACTGATTAGCTAATTATTAATTGATAGATTGATCAAACCTCAGATACCAGGATTAAGTTAAACCAGGTTTAAGTTAAACTTCAGCTAAGCCTGGTTTGAGTTGAACCTCAGTTAAACCAGATTTAAGTTAAACCTGGTTTCAGTTAAACCTAAGTTAAACCAGGTTATGTTAAACCTCATTAAAACCTGAGTTAAACCAGGTTTAAGTTAAACTTCAGCTAAGCCTGGTTTGAGTTAAACCTCAGTTAAACCAGATTTAAGTTAAACCTGGTTTCAGTTAAACCTAAGTTAAACCAGGTTATGTTAAACCTCATTAAAACCTGAGTTAAACCAGGTTTAAGTTAAACTTCAGCTAAGCCTGGTTTGAGTTAAACCTCAGTTAAACCAGATTTAAGTTAAACCTGGTTTCAGTTAAACCTAAGTTAAACCAGGTTTATGTTAAACCTTGTTAAAACCTGGGTTAAACCAGGTTATGTTAAACCTCATTAAAACCTGAGTTAAACCAGGTTTAAGTTAAACTTCAGTTAAACCTGGTTTCAGTTAAACCAGATTTAAGTTAAACCTGGTTTCGGTTAAACCTCAATTAAAACAGGTTTAAATTAAACCTCATTAAACCAGGTTTAAGTTAAACCAGGTTTAAGTTAAACCTCGAGTACCTCCAGTTGTGTTCAGGCAGCAGTTTAATGAGCAGTGAGGTTTAAGAAATCATGATGACGTTTGAAATAAAAGAACTTTAAACCAAACTTAAACCTGACAGTGCAGCTTATTTAATCACAAAGCAACAGCCCGTGTTGTCTGACGGACTCACTGGACGCAGGATTAGCAGTGAAGTATTTGATCATGAAGCGCTGCAGCGACGGGACTCTCCAACAGCAGAACACGATGGCGTTAGCAGCAATGATCCCTGGGAAAAAAAACAGAGAAACATTCAGGATTATCAGAGTGAAACTGCAGGAAATAAACATACTCAACTGTTTTATACTAACAGGAAATGATGTGTGTTCCTGCAGCTGTGTGCAATGCATTGTGGGAGAAAACTGTTCATCACCAGCAGCATCAGAAGTTGCTGTTCTGAATAAACTTTATTTTGAAAACCCGCTGAGAGTCGGCGTGGAGTCTCACCTGTGACCGTCCGCTGACCTTCACTCAAGCTGTTCCACCATTGGTTCATCTGAAACACAAAACAGCCAATCAGGGCCGGAGGACAGACGGCAGGCGGAGGAGACGCTGGATTCAGACACTATAAACTGTGTGAAACATGTTTATGAGTCTGTGTGGATCATTTGGTTTGTTTACCACACAGAGCTGGTGAGTCGAGTCGGTACATGTTGTGTGTCGGGTGTAAATAAAGAGGAAACTGTTCCCTCACACATGTTCACTATCATTAAACCAGAATAAACAGCTTCACTGGTGTTTGAGCTAAAACACAAAAAGAAACATCACAAACCAAAATGATTGAAATGAATGTCAGCTGAACAGCTTTAAAAATGCTTAAAAAACCTCTAAATATGTCCCGTAAATGCTTTTCCATTTGTTAACATCAGGGTGCCTGTTAATGTCATCAACTTTGAAATGAAAAATAATAGAAAAGAAGATCAGAAACACTGAAACTAAAACTTTTAAAACTGTATCAAAAACTATTTAAGGTCTTTGATTTGGTTAAAATACTCTTCCAGGATGTTTTCATTTATTTTAAGTGAAGTTCTCTTTTAAAGAACGATGTTCAGGAACCAAAATGAAGTGAAATGTGTTTTTTTTTGTTGCTCTAATCGTTCATCATCATCACTTATACTGAAAGAACATTTGAAGAAGATCTTTTAAAAGCCAGTATGAACAAGAGGAATGATTACAGCGAGGAAAACACCTGACTGACTGACTGAAAATCCTTTAAAACCATTAAAACATTAAATATGTAACTTATCAAATAAATTCATGTTTAACCTGGAAATCTTACAGCTTTTGTTCATACAGACATTCAGGAGGATTTCTGAACACCTGAACCTGACACGCCGTCTCTTTGCTCACCTCTTTGCGGAAGTCTCCTCGTTTCTGCGGTCGCAGCTTCTCCAGCCAATCAGCTCTGACCTCGTCGAAGTAGCTCTGGACTCGAGACTTCAGGGACTCGTACTGCCAGATGGCCGCCGAGCCGAAGGAGCAGCCTGTAAACTGACATGAAGTTAGCACCTGTCCGTCACCTCAGGACGCGGCGGCGGGCGAAGCGTGTGTGTGTCGGCGGCGGCGGCACCTACCCCCACGGTGAAGACCAGCGGTCGGATGAGCCGGCTGAACGCCCGGGGCGAGCTGGGCGGAGCCTGCTGCTGCCAGTGGGGGGTGGAGGTCTTTCGGGGGGCCACGTCGTAGCGGGCGGGTCCCAGATCCTCCTCCACCTTCTTAGATTCTGGTTTCCTGGCGGCCTTCCTGAAACCACATCGCTGCTGGAAGCCGTGGTTCCACCTGCGACGACAGAGACCAGCTGATTAACTGGAAGATACTTCAATAAATAATAATCGTTTGTCAGATATTCTCTGCTTCCTGCCTCTCAAATGAGACAGTTAGTCATTTTTAAATTGCAGCTTCTTTAAATGTGAATATTTTTCTGGTTTCTTTATGACAGTAAACTGAATATCTTTGGGTTGCGGACAAAACAAAACATTTGAGGACGACGTCTTGGATTTTAGGAAACACTGATCTACGTTTTTCACCGTTTAATGACATTTTATTGACTGAACAGATTAAATAATGATGAGAATAATCATTAGTTGCAGCCCTGGTATCATGAAGCCAGATTGTTAGCAACTGTTTGTTTTTGGGTTTTTGTCGGTTAGATCACCATGGCAACCTTTACTGCTCCTGACAGACTGCTGACCAATCAGATCAACAGATTTGCTTTCTGGTTGGTGAGTTTCAGTATGAACCACATATAGAAAAGAGAACAAAGTCTTTAAGCAATAAAATACAAATATTAGTTATTCAATTTCTTTCTTTTGAGGTGTTTTGCTTATTCAAAATAGTTTCTTCATTATGGGTTCAAAAAGTAGTTATTGGTTTCCCAAACTCTGTCCAAACTACTGAACAGACCTTGATAACACTTCATATTTATTTATAACATTAATCTCACCGGTTTAAATATATTTCTATAATTTAATTTTCTTCCAATAACCAGTTTCACTGAGTGAGAAAAGCCTATCCGCAGTCTTATAGACCTACAGGATACACCCCCATCCCTCCCGCTCCCGCCCTCATGCTTATACGTCATCAGATGGGCGTGTCACTCGGTGAAGTGGGCGTGTCACTCGGTGAAGTGGGCGTGTCGTGTAGAGGCTGTGAGACGCAGAAGGAGCTACTTTACTGAGTCCTGAGTGTCCCTTTAAAACCACAACATCCACAAAATGAGGATTATCTTTTTTTTTTTTATAATGTAAACTGCAGTTTTCTTTAAGCACAAAGTGTACGAATTAAATATACAAAATACAATATAACGATACAGGAAAACGATTTTTAATAAGTAGGATTTTTCATGCAGGATTTTTACTTGTAATGGAGTATTTATTTTTTTTACTGAAGTAAAGGATCTGAGTACTTCTTGCATCGCTGCTCATGAGTCATTTACAGACAAACAGCAGTTAGGTCTGTTAGCCAGCTAGCTAACACTCAGTTAAATCTAACTGTCCTTGAAGCTAAACGAAGCTAACTCCGGCAGCGGGGGTCAGTCCGTCCGTCAGCCGGAGAAGGCTGCCTCCCTCCGGCTGCGGTCACTGACCTGCCTCCCCTAACGGAACCCCGTAAAACATCCTCTCCGGTCAGTCTGAGCAGGACGGAGCAGCTCCTCCACGCCATGTTGGAGCCCAGTGACCCCGGCGCGGCGTTCATTACCGGGTCAACAGAGCTCCGAGGAACGACGGAGGTCTCACACCGGAAGCCATTTTTTTTCCTAGGATGGCGAAGTCATGGTCTGCTCTAGTCTGTCTCTGATTGGCTGACCGTGATATTCTTACCAACTGTAACCAATCCGAACAACGCAGGTAACGAGTATTAGCCAATCAGAGGCAGAGTAAGGCGGGTCATGACTTCGCCGTCCTAGGGGAAAAAATAGGTACACCGGAAAAATAGAGACAGTCGCTGCACACACAACTTCCGCCCATGACTTTCAAAGTAAAACAAAATCAGTGCAAATCAATTCTAGTAAGAAACTGTTACTAAAAATAAAACAGTAAACACTATTAATGATTAATCAATATCCCTGATGGTCTGATCAGCAAGTCTGCATGACACAGTGCAGTATGTCATGTTATAAATGTAAAACCTGCTTACATCTGGCTCTTCAGCCTTCAATGATCTCCGGGTCATTCATTTTATCAAAGCTGGTTTTATATCCTGCAGAAAAGGAAATGTGAAACGATGGTGAGAGGTCAGATATGAAGTTCTGCTGGACAAACATGAGGCAGCGAGTCAGACTGACGACAAACTTGTCAACTTAGAAGATGTTAAGAGAAGTGGAGTGATCCTTGTTGGATGCTGTGTCACAGAAACAACTGAAGGCTGGTTGCCAGGTGTCATGTTTCCCATAGTTACAGTAAAGATGAGGATGTCAGGATGATTGAAACCAGATCGTTGCATTTTGTATCAGAAATCCTGCCTGACAAACTATTCTTAGATCGTATCAGTCAGCCGGTAAAGCCAGTGGGTGCAGACGTGGTGTGGATATGATTCGGGGGGGATAAATGTGGTAAAATGTGGAGATGAGGCGTGTAGCGGCTCGGCTCATGAGGATCAGGTCTGAGACGAGACTGAGACAAGATTAAGTTCTTAGCACTGAAGCAGAAAGGAAGTCTGACAGGATAGAGAGAGTCGTTGATGCAGTGAGACAGTTTTTACTGGAGAGGAAGCGCACAGAGACACTGAGAGCTTAGATGAGAAGGTGTATCAGGACTTTATTTATTTATGTTTTGTTATTTTTGTTGTATTTTATTTTATATTTCATAATTTATGGGAGGTAGTCAGTGCACCGGATACAATTTGAGATGAACTTGAGATGAACTAGGGGCTCTTTTATTTAGAAATGTGATCAATAATTGGACATTTAAATAGATTCTTCCTCTTGAAACTGTTTCTCAGGTGTGCTAACATGCTACAGCTAAGGAACCTGTGCTGTTGAGCTATTGCTCTAAACATACATGGATGGATTATTAAAACTATTTTGACAGTGATTGTTTGGGAGCGTTATGCATGTCAGATGGAGACAGAGAATATTACACCACGAAGGCTGTTAGAAAAACTGTTTTGTCAAAAAGAAGAAGCGTAAATGAGATGAAACAAATATGTGAAGTAAAAATGGCACTTTTTTAAAAGTTAATTTATGTTTTGCTGTTTGCTTAAGAAATAAAATTGGATCGTTGTCAATATATTGTGATAAAGTAAAGGAAGTTTGTGTTTGGTGGATTATTTCTTTGTAACTTCTTGGTAATAAATGTTGGAAAGCCTGTTTATTTCCCTTTTAAATGGAGCCACATTTGTCAGGAACATGGTTTTGTGGGTTGGGCAGTAGAGCAGAGTATGCAGGTTGCTCCCATGAAAAATTGAGAATGCAGTGAGTTTGCCTGCAATGATGACGAGCCTTGTTTTTCCAGTGAGGGAGATGCTGCTCTGCACCTTCAGCAGCCACCTGACTGGCAGCACCAGAAGATCAAAACAAGAGTCAACAGCAGGATAAGCTGAGAAGATCTGGCAAATAATTCATGGGAGCAACCTGCATACTGAGCTCTGCTGCTCATCCCACAAAACCATGCTCCTCACAAATGTGGCTCCATTTAAAAAGGAAATAAACAGACTTTATTACCAAGAAGCATCATTACAAAGAAATAATCCACCAAACACAAATCTCCTCAGTGATGGAGATGAACATCTCTAGCAGACAGGAGAATTTAGTCTTCTTTCCAGTTCACTAGAAGGCGGCAAAACAACAAAAACCGCCTCTAAAAAGAAAACCAACGAAGAAGAAGAAGCAAAAGAAGCCCTTTTATTCTGAAGGCGCAGAGACGCGGAAGTGCAGCAGGTGTTTCCGGTGGTTGTGTTTGGTCTGGCTCTGGCTCGGCTCGGCTCAGATCAGCCCAGCAGCAGCAGCAGCAGCAGCAGAAACCCTGATGGCGGCCCCTGCTCTCTCCGGTCGGGCCGGCTCGGCGGGCAGCCTCGGGAACAGCCCCACCGCGGCCGCCGGTAGGCTGCCTCACGGCGGCGGAGGAGGCGGCGGAGGCGGCGGAGGAGGAGGAGGCAGCGGGCCCGAGCTCGACTTCAGGTCGGCGGCCCGCATGGAGGACCTGAACCGGCTCATCCAGGAGTTCAGCAAGCACGACCAGCGGGAGTACGACGACCAGCGGGCTCTGGAGATCCACACGGCCAAGGACTTCATCTTCTCGATGCTGGGTGAGAGCACGCGCGCACCGGGCTGCGGGGGCGCACCGTGCACGGTGTTTTTCTCCGTTAGAGGAGGGACGCCACCCTGCAGACTCCACCTGCTCACACACACACACACACACACACACACACACACTTCAGTACAGTTTAATGGCAGCAGATTTAAAGAACAGTGTTGCATCAACAGTAATATGAACATTAACACAACATTGAGGTTAAAATATATATTTACAGTATGTTATGTGAATGTATTTGAGTGTGTGTGTGTGTGTGTGTGTGTGTGTGTGGTCCAGGTATTCCTTGTGTTTTGGGGACAAAAAGCAAAAGTCCCTTTTTTAATGTAAATCATTATTTTTAGGGTGAAGAGTTGGTTTAAAGGTTTGAGGTTAGTTTATGGTTGTGTGAAGGTTCTCCAGTGATGTCTGTCTTCTTCTACTGGGAGTATATTTTTTTAATTTTCAGAGGTCATTAAGCTCTTTAGAAATCTGAAACTGGATCCAAGCTTGTTAAAGTAAATGTTTTACATGTTTTATCTGATCTAACGGAGGTCACAGCAGGTGTGTGTTCTTATTAAATTATTTTTTTATAGCTGCTTTTTACAGAATAGAGCAGCTCTGATGGTTAATAATTAATCATCATCATTTTTTCTCCTCCTGTGTTGAAGATGTTGAGTTTTACCTGTAAATACTGCAGGTGAGGCTCCACCTGCTGAGAGCATCACACAGGTGCAGGTCGTGATGCGTTTGACGTCCCCTGGTTAAACAGACCTCTACATGTCAGAGGGAAATATTGTACTTTCTACTCCACTACATTTATTTAACAGCTTTAGTTACTTTTCACATGAAGATTTGACACAATGGATAATATAACAAGCTTTTAAAATACAACACATTGTTAAAGATGAAACCAGTGGTTTCCAACCTTTTTGTCTTTTGACGTCTTACAAAAAGCAGTGTGTAGTCGGGGTCACATTTCACATGTCTATGAGTTGTTAACAGCTCCACCAAATAGTGATTTTTCCCTCTAAACTTCTCACATGCTTTCATTTCAATAAATGTTCAAATGATCCAATATTTCAGCAAAAATCAAAGATTAGTGAGCAGCGATGTGCAGAAACACACTGGAAATATAACACACTGAAATATCACAATAACCAGATAGATATTAAACAGTTATGTTTTTATTCCTCTGACTCATAACTGTCATCAGTCTCATCAGTCAGACAGATGTTATTTATTATAATGTAATAATAATAATAATAATAATAATAATAATAATAATAATGTGTGTGTTTGTAACTCATTATCTTCACAGTTGAGACGTTGAAATCAAGAGAATCTTTGGTGTGTTTGCTTTAAATAAATTACCAAAACAATTAATCGATTATCAAAATGTTTTGCTGATTTACTTATCTGTTGATCAATCGTTGCAGCAGACGTAACCAGATTATTCCTGTTTGGATCCATCAGCCAGGTTACATTTATCTAGTTTACTGGAGGCACAGATTTAGAGCCGCAATGATGGGTCGATTAGTTGATCGACAGAAAATTAATCACCAACTATTTGGGTTATTGATTAATTGTTTAGTCAATTTTTAAGAAAAAAAGCTTCTTAAATGTGAATATTTTCTGGTTTCTTTTGTCTCTGTGACACTAAACTGAATATATTTGAGTATCGGACGTCATGTTGGACTTTAGGAAACATTCTTCACTATTTTCTGACGTTTTTTGGCCCAAACAACTAAAACTCTGCTCAGACAAGATTAGAAGTGAAACTGCATCATCTCGTCTGAACACGACCTCTGAGGAGGTTTTACCTGAAAGACTAAACTCGGGGATCAAATGGCTGCAGCGCGCTTTAACGCCACAGGTGTCAGGAAACGCTGAACGTGATTGGCTGCAGACTTTTTCTTTATACGTAGAGTATCTGCAGGTAAATTTACCAGAGCTGTGACTGACGATTATTTTTAAATGACAATTCTTAAATGGATTAATCATTTTATCTACAAAATGACAGATATGGGTGAAAATGAGTCTTGTTTTATCTGATCAACAGCCCAAAACGCAAATATTTTCACTTCACTGTCCTGAAATAGTCACGTTTTTGAAGTTGTTTTTGCATAAAAAATGACTAAAATGATTATTCAACTATCAAAATAGTTGCTGATTTAATTTTCTGTTGATCAACTAACTGATTAATCAACTTTACTGTCATATGACAAAGAAAAACCTTAAATAATCACATTTTTTATGGTATTTTTGCTTAAAAATTACAACTAAATCAATAAACGACTAACCGTTGCAGCTGTGCAAACACATTTCTGATTTTAATGACGACACATTTGATATTTAACTTTTATTGTCAGTGCGGTTTTAAAAAGCTGGTTTTAACACTTCCTGCAGAGTTCATGATGCTGTGAGAGGAGTGTGTCCTGACACCTTCAATAAAACTTTATTAAAAGCAGTGATTGATCACTGAAACAGTCTGAGAGGAAACATGGAGGATGAACTGAAGGAATGTGAAGTTTGATGAGTGAAAACAGAGTTTCATTGTGATGCTGGAGCTCCTCCAAGATCTGGATTAAAATAGTAGCACACTCACACTGTGAAAAAGCCTCTGACTGAACCGTTCTGTCACATTAAGCCATTAAATGTTCATTTTTGTTGGCAGTTGTGCAGAGAAACATGGCTCCTCGTGTTTCAAAGCGCATCAGATTTCGCTGGAAGTCCACCCTCACTGTGTGGACAGATCTGTCTCCTCCTGTCAGCTCACTGCGCAAAAAAATAACAGAAAACAGTCCCTGAAACGTCCAGACAGGGAACAACAAAGCTAACTGATATTCTCACAGCTTGTGTTGATGCTCTTCACAAGTATTTCTGTGGAAAAACTGATTTTAAATCCGTCAAAGAACGTCTCAAAAGTTAAAAATGATTTCTGTCTGGCTGCTTCATAAATGATTGGATGGTTTAAATGCTTAAAGGACGCGTTCACAGTTTTTCCAAATGTGTCTTAAAACAACAGTCAGGAGCCCAAATAGACATGAAACCTGTTTTTTCTTGCTGTAATCATCCCTCCTGTTCATTCTGACCGTTAGAAGATCCTTCATAATAAATCCACAGTATTTAAAAGTTCATCTGAAGTTAATATGAAGCATCCAAATGAGTCAAATCCAGTAGATATCTTTCAGCGTTACAGTCTTTTTAGTGGCAAAGTCCCTCTTTTTGTTTCTATACTTCCACCTGCAGCTCAACAGGGAAACACAAAGAGGGGTATTTGATGCTAAAAAGACTGTAAATGTGCTGCTGAAGCCTCATAGAAGCTTCACACAGACGTTTAAATATCTGGATTTTGGCCTCCATCAGTTCCATTGAAAGCACATGTGAAGGAGATCTTTTAATATCCAGTGTGATCAGGAGGAATGAACAACAAGATAAAGCAGATAAAGACAGAAAAACTACTACGGATGAGGACAAAACGGGCTAGGAATAAGAATAAACTAAAACTGCAGAGTTTCTGTCAGTTCGATTGATGTTTGATGGCAGTTTGAGGTCACAGCGTCTGATTAATCACCCGATTGATCGGTGTGATCCGACTGTTGGACGGATTGGTTGGACTTTTGGCAGGTCAGGAATTTTGTCTGCTGTCCTGAGATCAGATTTCCAACATGGCTGCTGTCGCTCAGTACAATGTCAACGGCACAACATGCAGGCAACAATAATAATAATGATCACAGTATTCCCAGACAGTGAAGAACTAAAATTAGAGATTAAGAGGCAGAAGTCAGTGTCTTTATTGCAACAAGGAAAAAAGCTGCTCTTGATGATCTGCAGTCAGCCTGTTTTTAATATTATTTGTTAAGCATTAAGTATATTTGATGTGTCGTGGTTAAACTGAGATGCTGTGAAGTAAGACTGCTGAAAGAGGACGACTGAACACCCGAATTAATTAATCAAAAGGCCTGAACAGGAGTCTGTTCATGATCGTCCAAGGCAAACAGTTTCTGACAAACTGTTTCTGACAAACAGAGAAACAAACCTTGTTTGTCCACCTCGCTACAGCACAGGAATGCTGTCATCAGCCAGGAAGTGTTTGTGTCTTTTCACTTCACTTTTAGCTCAGCAGAGCAGAAAACCAGAGCAGACCGATCCAGTCCGACTGTTCAACACAATGACTTGTCAGAGAGTCCGAACATTAACAAAACTGACCCAAACTCGACTCGCATAAATTAGTCTTTGTTAAAAAGATATCCGATGTGAAGGGGGACCTGAGGACAGTCTGACCTTTTCCATGATGGACCAGGGAATAATCAGTCCTGATCCAGATTCTGTTGGATCTGAAGAAGCCTTAAAAGAGAGAAAACTGCAACGCTTACAAGAGCATCGTGATCCACCAAACAACGAGCAGTAAACTCTAACGGGCAACGTACATCGGCTGCATTACATAGGTTTAGGCATCAAATGTTTGGTCATAATCCTTTTGACTAATTCATTGATCAGATAGTTCGAACTGTATTTTATTCAGGCAAAGTTCTTCTAAAGCTGATGGTGTTTGGACAACATTTAACATTCCACAACATCTTCTTTTGTTCAATTTAAACAAAGGATTTTGTAGAGAAGCATGTTTATATTCCTCAAAGTTGGGTATTGAAAGAGGTTTTGTTTTGGTATCGGTATCAAAAGTCGGCTAATGTAACGGTACTTGTAGCAAAAAAGTTGGAAATGGTACCTGTCCCGACACACCAGACGTGTCAACAGACAGAAGAAGTCATGTTACAGTAGTCAGGATTCATCAATGCAGAGAACAATTCCCGCTTTTCTGCGGAGTTGACTCTGGGAATAAGGGTAGTGTCCTAAATTGATGAGGCCCAGGAACCTCAGTACCCGTCCCATCTGAAGGGCCCGGTCACACCAGATGTTGGCACGGCAACACTCATCTACACATTTTCTTGAAATGGCTCCATCAAGACTTTTTGTTACTGGTCAAAGTTATTGCAGAAGTTTTACTCATCCACTCATTGGGGCGATTCCATTGAAACAAATTGACTGTGCCGTGAGATTGTTGTGTTTTAAAGAGAAACTCGTTGAGGGTAAGCTCTCTTTTGCAGCAGTGTAGTCTTCAAAGGGTTATACAAAATAACAGTAGACCTAAAGCCAGGTGTACGCTTAAAACAAACTCACATGAGGTACCACTGGACCACAGCTAAAGATATTGCTTTATCTGAATGGTGCTCTTGTTTTTGAGCACAATCCCTCCAATTCCGACTTTAAGATCCTATTCGAGGACATGCTCTTTGTTTAAAGTAGACTGATGCTTTAACAAGACACAGTTACATAATAAATCGTAACGTTTCCTGCTCACTTGTGTCTGTATTTGTGTGTAATATGATAAGTTCTTCCTGTAGTCATGTCTGTCCTGCTCTGTCTCTCAGGAATGGTCCAGAAGTTGGACCAGAAACTCCCGGTGGCCAATGAGTACCTCCTCCTGTCGGGAGGCGTTAGAGAAGGTGTGGTGGATATGGACCTGGATGAGCTGAGCGTCTATGCACGCGGTACAGACTACGACATGGACTTCACCCTTCTGGTCCCGGCGCTCAAACTCCATGACCGCAACCAGCCGGTGACTCTGGACATGAGGCACTCGGCTCTGGGCCACTCCTGGCTCAGCCTTCGCCTCTTCGACGAAGGAACCATCAACAAGTGGAAGGACTGCTGCACCATCGTCGACCACATCAACGGGACCACCAACTACTTCTTCTCGCCGACGCTGGTGGCTGACTGGTTCTACCAGTCCATCTCCCTGGTGCTGCTGGAGGTGCAGAAGAAGCCGCAGAGAGGGATGCCGAAGGTGGAGAAGGTGGAGAGGAACGGGACAATCATCTCCGTCATCCTGGGAGTCGGGAGCAGCCGGATGCTGTACGACATCGTCCCTGTGGTGTCGTTTAAAGGCTGGCCGGCCGTGGCTCAGAGCTGGCTGATGGAGAACCACTTCTGGGACGGTAAGATCACAGAGGAGGAGGTGATCAGCGGCTTCTACCTCGTCCCCGCATGCTCCTACAAAGGCCGCAAGGAGAACGAGTGGCGCCTGTCGTTCGCCCGCAGCGAGGTGCAGCTGAAGAAGTGCATCTCCTCCAGCCTGATGCAGGCGTACCAGGCCTGTAAAGCCATCATCATCAAGCTGCTGTCCCGCCCCAAAGCCATCAGCCCGTACCACCTGCGCAGCATCATGCTGTGGGCCTGCGACCGCCTCCCCGCCAACTACCTGTCACAGGATGACTACTCTGCCCACTTCCTGCTGGGTCTGATTGACGACTTGCAGCACTGCCTCGTCAACAAGATGTGTCCCAATTATTTCATCCCTCAGTGCAACATGCTCGAGCACCTGTCGGACGAGACGGCCATGCTGCACGCCCGCAAACTGTCCTCCGTGCGCTCCGATCCGGCCGAGCACCTCCGCACTACCATCGAGCACGCCAAGGCCGCCAACAGGCTGACCGTGGAACTGCAGTGGCGAGGCAGCGCCAACAACCTGCCGTCACCGCAGTCCGACGCCGGCGGAGAGAACCAGCCAGACGACCGGCTGGCCAAGAAGCTGCAGCAGCTGGTGACGGAGAATCCGGGGAAATCCATCTCCGTCTTCATCAACCCGGACGACGTCACGCGACCGCACTTCCGCATCGATGACAAGTTCTTCTGAAACTGACAAACCCAGACCTCCTCCTCCTTCCTCTTCCTCCTTCCTCTTCCTCCTCCTCTCTTTTTTTCTCTGCCTTTCTCCTCTTGCGCCTGGTGCCCCGCCTCCTCTGAAACTTTTTTTTATTTTTTACATTTTTTTTATGTTTCTCTGCCACAGAGTGAAGTGAGGTGATCGTGTAGTTGTCTGCCACGATTTTTTTTTTATTTTTTATTATTATTTTTCTACTTCCCTTCCCCTCTTTCCTCCTCTTTCACTGTGTGCCCTGTGTTTTTTTACCTGCTGAATGCCTTTTCAATAGACAGCTGAATAGCAGCAGGTTGTTTTTAAAAACTGAAGGACGAGGCGAAAATCCACCTTTTAAAATGGAATTCAGCTTCCTACATTATTGGTAGTTTAATGTAATTATCAGGGATCCTGGAAACGAGACGAAAGCAACAAACTCCTGAAAACGTCAAGAGAAGCTTGTTCAAAGAGAGTCGTGCACAATAAGTCAGCTGATCAGATTATGATGAAACATGCAGAGTGTTTTTGGATAAAAGTCAATCAGGAAACATGAAGGCAACACTTTCCGCTCATTGTTCTGCTTCAGCTCTTCATTTGAGGAGCGGTATAAACACTGTTTGCTCTAAATAGAATAAAAACACATTGACATTACACCTTTATTAATCACAGATGTTAAATTGTAGTCGATACAACATGTACAACACAAAATATATTAAAATATTTTAGTGTGTATAAAAGTATGAACAAAAGTATGAGAATTTTGTGAAAATAATTAGAAATGGATTAGGCATTTAGAAAATAATGACTTAGACTCATAATCAATGGATTCAGTCATAAAAATGAGAAACATTCTCACATAATTATTATAATTATGAAATAATACAATAATGAGAAACACTTAAAAATGGAAAATTGGTATTTTTAATATTGTGAGATACATAATCATAGTCATGAGATGCTATCCCATGTTTCTGAGATAGTATCATTCTCATGACGTGGCACATCATCTTCATGAGAATCTTAAAATAGAGACTCATAATTATGAGAAATTATTTTTTAAAATGATTAAAATTGAAAAACACTAAATATTTTTTCATTTGGCATTAATGAGCTTCCATACACAGCAGTTTATTTTGGCTAATGGTTTTTATTTTTCTGTTTTAAAACCTTTAAACATATATGACGACTCGATTATCATCAACAGCAAACACTCTGATTCACATTTTCACTGCAGGCCTGAACAGCAACACGATTGTTGAACAAGACTTTTTTTTTTTCCTCTGTTAGATTGTACACAGATTCAGGAGTTGTGGGGATGCCAAATGGCACGTACACAAGTCTTAAAAACCCAGGAGTAAAGATAACCGAGTTCTGTTTGAAGGTGGATCGTCCCTCTGAGGAATGTCTCACGAGTCCCGCTGTGGGACGATGGTACTAACGTCTTAGAAAACTAACTGTAAATAGAAGAAGAAATTGTGTGTAGTCAGGAAGATAAATAGAGACTGATGATGTGTGGACTACTTTTCGTCTAATTTTGCACAGAATGTAAAAAAAAAAAACGAACAAAAAACACCACTTTTCCTCTTGATTGTGGACGTCGTGTTCGTCCTGGTTGAAAATGATGTATCATATCAGTAGACAGGTGACACTTTACTGCAGAGCGGTGGTAAAGCGGCAAGTACACAGTAATCCTGCAGAAATACTTGTCTTACAAACACTCCTTCCTACAAACACTCCTTCCTCGAGAGCGGCTGAAGACCTTCCTCTGCGACGGCGTGAACAGAAGCTGTAACATTCCCAGGTGGAGAACGGAGAGCGTTTTAGTAAAACACAGAAGCTTTCAGAAGATTCAGGACGCCGCTCGCTGGAAAAATAAGTTTAGCTTCATGTAAACGTGTTTTTTCAAGTGTGAGACGACAGCCGGCCTGCTGGTTTGTTTTCTGCTTCACTCGACTTAAGTAAAATAGCTTCTAAACCTAAATGAAGAAGAAAAACAGAACGTCGCCAACATATTTCCAGTTCTATCTGTTAACAAGCTAACGGGACTTGAAGAAGAAGAAGAAGAAGAAGAATAGTGTGGAAATGCATCTAAATGAACGATAAGGATCCAGATGGCTGAGCTCATCTGCCAAACAAGTTCCTGTCATCAGGAAATTATCAATAAATACTCAAACAGCCCTTTTTTTCTAACGAGGAGTGAATCATTATGAGCATTCAAGACTCTTTATTCTCTCTCTTCACTGGATCACTGAATCTCTCTCCGGCCAGCGGTGCTGCATTTATGTAGATATGAATATGGGCAAAAAGACAAGACGAGCAAGCGTTGCACAAAATACCAGACAGAAGATGACGACGATGGCAGCGAAGTTTGTACGTCAGCAAAACAACCAACATCAAGCCCAAAGACTCAGCGATGTGATGACAGAGTTCAGCTTTATGTAATATATACTCTTCACGTTCAGGAGAAACAACCAGTAGCAGCAACACACACACACTAGTTTAATATAAATGACACGATCAACACTAAAACACGCCTGATTTGCCTGGCGAAAGACTTCCTGTCTCCTTCAGGAGCTGGAGGCGTTTCTGTCAGCGTCACTGTGTACTTCCGTCTCCTCTCCGCTGTTAATCCGCTGCGTTGCGACTGTCGTCCAGTAAAGTGTCACATGATATTCCTTTTTCTAGACACGATATCACTGGCATCACTCTCACCTTCTTCCATTTTCTTTGTTTTGATTGCACATTTCAATAAGCTTCACTGTATCCGAATGACCTCATGTGTTTTTGTTTTTGTTTTTTTAACCCGACTGATGTTTTTTTTTCTGTTCAGCTGCTTTTTATTGTGTTTTTATTTGTGTTTTGACGGTTCGACTCTGCTTCAACACGAACCAGCTCAGGATGTGAACGTTATTCTGTCCTTTGGAAAAGAACTTCCTGTCAATAACACGACGTTCCCTCCATAAAGCAGCTAACTGCCATGTGGATGTTCGGCGAGACGCTACATGCACATGTTGTCCTGCAGCCGACAGAAAGAACGTCAATACGGCGTTAAAGGCTTTATTCAAGATTAGAAGAATCACATCATCACTGCTGAGCAAAGGATTAAAGGATCATTCTGCTGATTCTCTATATTTGTCTTCATGTTTGGATCCAAACCAACAATGAACTGATCTACTAACGAGTATCATGTTTGTATCAAAGCTGATATATCTGATTAAAAACCGTCAGTGAGTCACGTTAGTTTGTTTAGAAACGGCTCCAAAGACGAATAACAGCATCATGTTTTCAGTCTCTAGAGAGTAGTTCTGTGTACGGCGGACGCTACTGAGCATGTGCAGGAACACGGTTCTGTTTATTCAGTTTACTGCAACGTTAAGAAAAAGCAGCAAATATTCACATGTGAGAAACGGAATCAAATATCTAATCAATAGATGAGTTAATTGACAGAAGAAGATTAATTAGAAACTATTTTGATCATTTATTCATCATTTGAAAGTGATTTTTAGTTTCTCACATGTGAATATTTGTTGCTTTTTCTTAACGTTGCAGTAAACTGAATAAACAGAACCGCGTTCCTGCACATGCTCAGTAGCGTCTGCCGTACACAGAACTGCTCTCTAGAGACTGAAAACATGACGCTGTTATTCGTCTTTGGAGCCGTTTCTAAACAAACTAACGTGACCAAACTCTTCCTGATGAAGGATCATGTGACCCAGAGCAGCGCTGTGACTCACTGACGGGTTTTTAATCAGATAAATCAGCTTTAATACAAACATTATACTCGTTAGTAGATCAGTTCATTGTTGGTTTGGATACAAACAAATATAGAGAATCAGCAGAATGATGCTTTTAAGGCAAAGTTATTCTACTCTTAACAGAAGAAGAGATCATTTTGTCTTTAATTACAGTTAACGTCGCACTGAATATCCATGTCAGGCAGTAGTTTTAGTCCCAGAACAAAGCTTAAAGCTTTGGTGCTTATATTATATATATATCTGCTTGTAGCTCAGGTAGAGTCAGTTCGGTACGGAAATATGTTGAATAATGTTCCTGTTGTTTTCCACGTTGGTATAAAGGAAGTTCAGCTGAAGTTAATATGAAGCTTCATTCAGCTGTCTGAGTCACACAGATCGAGTGGATATATTTCAGAGTTAGTCTTTCCGAAGGGCTGATTGATTCTTCTGTCAATTGTCAGTTTTGTCCATAAAATGTTGTTTAAAAAACTGAATAATGCCCTTTATAACTTGATAGAGCTCATGGTGACATCTTCAAATTTCCTTTTTTGTCTGTTCAACAGTCAAAAATCTGCTGGTTTTCAGTTTAACGTCATTTATGACACATAAAATCTTCAAATTCTCACATTTGTGAAGCTGCAACCAGAGAATATTTGGCATTTTTGCTCAATAAATGACTAAAACTATAAATCGATTATCAGAATAGCTGACGATTAGTCTCCTGTCGATCGACTAATTGATTAATTTACTTAATTGTTGCAGATTTTTTTAACTTCTGAGCTGGTTTAGTTGAACTTGAGTCCTTTCCAGTTGTTTTTGTTTTTGTGTTGTTAACAGTCCCAAACATTTCCAGAAATAATGCCAAAAAAAACCTGCAGAAATCTGACCGGCAATGTGATCTCCATATCCTCATCCTCAAGTGCAATTAGTGAAAATACACACACACACACTACACAAACACACACACACATACATCCATATATATAAATACATCATGTAGCATTAAGACTAAAAGACACTAAAACTCTGGATTTAATTAAACGGACCACAAACCAACACTAACACACACACACACACACACACTCCGAGGTTTTTCACACCATCCAAGTGCCACACACACTCCTGCTCGGTGGAAATGTAATCAACGTGTTGTTCTTCTGAGCTTCATGACCTTTGACCTTACTTCTCTCTCTCTCTGTCTGTTTGTCTGTTTGTTTATTTGGAAACCTTTGAACTGTGAGTTTTTATTTTCTCTGTATCTTGCTGCTCTGCTTTATCAAACTTCTGACGATGGATTTCTTTATGCAATGTTGACTTCAATGGGTTAACCCTTCAGATGGCAGCTCCTCCCCCGTCTGTAAAGGTTCTCCACTTTACTTCACTGTACAGTAGAGTCATGATAAAAGTCTTTTAACCAGAAGGTCTCAGTCTGTTCTTCTCTGTCTGTTCAGTTTTAGATCGTTCGTCACTTTTAGTCGAGCTGAATCTGCCAAACACGACGATTCCCATCCAGTTATTTACGTGACACAATGAGTCTACGAGACCAGAGAGATATTTTCTGACATGAATAAATCAGGGTGTCATCAGCGTAACTGCGATAATTCCTGTTATCCTGCAAGATTTGGCCCAGAAGGAGCGTTTTCTAATTAGAACAATAGAGGACCCAGAATCGAACCCTGAGGAACTCCGCTCAGATTTACACTCGCCAGACATTATACTAGGTAAACATGTGCAGTCTGACGCAATCCAATACAACAGCTCTGACATAAATTCTACATTCATGCAACTTATACATTTTCAGTCTTTGTTGACATTGTCAGAATATTATAATGTATAATTCTACTTTATGTTTATAATTAAAGTCGTAGCGGGTGCTGCTGGTTTACATTGAATCGTGTTTCTAATATTTTGTCCACTCCATTAACATACATGAACAGGGCAAAATATTAGGAATACTTTTCAATATAATGCACTGCAGTACATTATTATCACCACACTGCTTATCAGAAAAGAACAGTTGTTTTGTTTTTTTGCATCAGTATGATCGATCATTAAATAGTTGTTAGATATTAGAAAAGTCTTGGTGTTTGAGTTCTCGAGTAAAGGCATAAAATGTCAAAACATACATTTAAAAAAGTTAATATTCAAAGAGAGAACTGTGTGTTTATACATTAACTTTTCTATATCTATCTATAATATATATCATTTATTGTTATTTCCATTCAGTCACATGAAGCTGAGCGTCAGGCTTGAAATGAATTGAATCATCCCCGATACATTTAGCCTAATATATCATTTCCATTGTTCTAAAGACACTCTGAACACACTGAATTATTAAATATTCAACTCACAATTACAGTATCAATAAATACAGATGCGAATAATAAACAATAGAAACGCTTCACTCTCTCCTCTCGTCTTAAAACTGAAAATGTTTATTGACACACTCGATCAAAGAGTGTCGTCATCGAAGTCGTCTGCAGCTCGGATGTCGTCTCTTTCCTGAAGGTTTGAGTCCTTTGAGTCTTAATCAGCTACAATATGAACAATTAGTCTAACTGGTTCACTAGTTTCTAAACGAGCTGCGTTTTTACTCGTGTCAGTTCAGGTCACTGTCAGCAGATTTGTTTTGAACGTCTTTGCATCCTCCTGTTCTGTGTCGTCAAGGAAAGCCTCCTCCGACCTTGGTGACCATGGCGATGTTGATTTACTCTTATCAGAGATGTTTCTGCCCCCCCCCCCAAAAAAAAACATCACAGACAGCTGGAGACACAAGGAGAAGGAGGAAATGTCTCCTTCCTTCTTCAGAACTACAGCGTGACCTCAAAGCCCCGCCTTGACCCAGCGTAACCCGATTTAAAAGCCCTAAAGATGGAAAATTCCACCACACTCCTCCTCCTCCTCCTTTGTCTCCTCTCCTCCTCTCCTCTCTCGCCTCCTTTCCTCTCCTTCTCTTTTAATGTTTCTCCAGCTTCCTGTTGTCTCAGCACCTGTCCTCCTCTCTCTCTCCTGTGTCTCCTGTGGCCGCTCTCAGCTCTTCCTCGCCGTCAGCCGAACGGTCGCCGTGCCAACCAGAACCCATCCATCATCACCCTCCAAATATAAACACAACATATGCTGCAGTTAGACCTGCAACACTGCAGATATCAGTCTGGGGTTTTTTTTTTTGGCTGAAATCACAAAAATAACAACAGTAACTCAGTTTTCGTTTGTGTCTCTATCGTTAATAAAGGCAGCAACACTTTTATAAAACATGTATGATAAAGTCTCGCATGTTTAATTCAGTATAAAGTTCACTGTTCCTACAACAGTGATGTCACGCACCTCTCTGCTCACACTAATGTAGTCCATTTACCTTGCATGTGTCCTAATGCAGTTAGATCTCTCCTGCGTTTGGATCAATAAAGTTTATATTACCTTTAAAAGCTTTCCAGCACCTCAGAGGATGTGCGGTATTTCCTGGAAGGTCTTTCGATGTGACACACGAGCGTTGCTTTCATTGACAGGAGGAGAAAACTTTCAGGAAGAAGAAAAACCAGGATGGAAAAACATTAGGGCTGTAGTCAATTGTAGTCAATTAAAATTGTACATAATCTGTAACAGGACAGAGTGTACAGTGAACTCAGCATCTGAGTCTGAATCTCTCTGTTTAGCGTCTTCAGGCTAGGCTAACCCATTGTTGCTAACGTTGAAGCTAACTCCCTTCACTTTTCCAGCACTTGGAGAAACAACAGACTTTATTTTTTGTCCTGGCGGGTTCTCGTTGATATAATTGTAGGAGAAACACTGATTCAGTAAACGTTCAGTAACCGTTGAGAACAGTTAGACCCAGAAGTCTCCGTTAGTTTGGAAGAGTCCAAAGCTGTGAAAACAGCGGGGGTGTTTTGAATACAGGTAGTTTGTTAGTCTGTCCCCCCGCTGCAGGAAATAATGGATTAATCCTGGAAAGCTGCTGATGTAGCACTTTTCTCCTCATGAAAGTAACACAGAGATTATTCGACCAATCAGAATTTAGTCGGACGAGAGCATATCAACCAACTAACCGACTAGTCAACCAGCAGACTGCAGCCCTAAAAAACATTTGCTCAGTTTCTCTTCTTGTTGTCTTATTTTCCTTCTAATAATGATGAAATAACTTGTTATATCGTGCAGATTATGTTGCTCTTTATGTGCTCGTTTAAGAAGCGACGATGTTAACGGCAGCCGGAGAGCAGAAGAGTTTTAACGGTCATATTCCAGAGGAGACAATCACACTGTTAAACACGAGCACAGAGCTGCTTGTTTTGGGGGGAAAGCCGTGTAATTTACATGCTGATGCACGTGTGTTACCATGGTTACATGTCCTCCGTATGACAGTTCATGTCCAGAAGGAGGATTTTAATAGTATAGATAAGTTTCAAGTGTTTGTTTCACACCAGTCTGTAAACTAGACGTGTTTTTCTCAGCATGTGGAAATCTGCTCTTCAGACATCAGATGAACAGACCCCTCCTGACAGTGGAAGGGGGTTTGGGGGGAGGGGAGCGGCGGCCTAGACGGCGTCTGACCAGCACCAACGTGGGCCCCCGGAGGCGGTGGCATAAAGACGACAAAGAGAGCGAGGAGAGAATAAAAAAAGGAGGGCGGGCAAACGTATAAATTATAAAAAAGAAAGAAAGAAGTTACAAAAGTTGTGTCCTGACCTTCTGACCTTCTGGACTCACGCTGGCGTCTCTTTGTCTTTGCCATCAAAGATGGCCGCCATCGGCAGCGTAGCGTTGTGTTCTGTTTTGTTGTTTGATGTTGTCAGCTCTCTCTCCTCTATATACAAGTAAAATATATATATTTAAATTTATTGTTGTTGTTGTTGTTTTGTTTGGGTTATTGTCTGGTTCCGTGTATCAATAAAAAAATAGAAAATAAAACACAATGTAATAAAAGTAAGAATGAAGCTCATGTTTGTCACAGTAGAAGCTGCTGAACATCATTATAATGAATTCTGTAATGAGGAAACATTTTCTCATTATAACGAGAAAGAAACAAAAAACACTTCATTATAATGACACACTGAGCGATTATTGTCCTCATGTTGGCAGCAAAAAACAGCTTTCTCCTTATAAATCACATTTATTCTCATCGTAACGAGATAATCTGCTTATTTTAATATGAACAAGCATCTTGATATTGTGGGTTTTATTTTTTATGATGAAAAAATGACCTTGTCATGAAATTCCCAAGAAAGTTTGATCATTATATGGAGAAACTACACAGGTTTTTTTATGTGAGTTTGGCAGCATTAAGCTTCCGTACGTTTTGAATGAATCGATTAAATCTGACACAGACTCTCATCACTGAGCGGCTCCGGATGCTGATATTATATTATAATTATTATACTGATATGAAACAGGAGGAGGTTCAGAGTTCAATTCCCTCTGCGCAGCCTCCCATGATGCTTTGCTGCTGCGGGTAACAAAAGTTCTCCTCATACCATCATCTTCATCATCATGTTTCATTTTAAACAAAACTTTATTCATCAATTAACAATTCACAGCACGTCAGACACAAAACAAGAAGAGACTGCTGATGTGATTTAAAAAAATAAAATTAGTATATATATATATATATATATATATATATATATATATATATATATAAATTTGTTTAAAATAATAGATAAAAATCAATGCAATGAATATAATATTCAGAGCAATTTAATTTAAATAAATAAGTATGAGAATAAGAATGATTACAATAAAAAAAATCTTAATAATAATAGTAATAATAATAATAAATTTGACCTCATCATCATCATGTTTTTTAACAAAACTTTAGTCAAAAAATAGCATATATATATATATATATATAGCATATAGCATATATATATATATATATATATATATATATATATATATATATATATATATATATATATATACAAAACAATACAATAAAAATAATAAGTCAGTATTTATAAGGAATAAAAACTACATTACATAAAATAAAGTTTAAATAAGTTAAATATATATATGTTAAATAAATAAATATATAATTATCAGAATAAAATAAAAATTCATATTAATAATAATAATGAATTTGACCTCATCACCATGTTTTTTCAACAAAACTTTATTCAACAAATAATATGTCGCACAAAACAATATAAAAAATAAAATAATAAAACAGTATTTATAAGAAATAAAAACTAAATAAATAATATTTATTTAGTTTAATTTAATTTAAATAAGTTAAATAATTATCAGAATAAATAATAATAATAATAATAATAATAATTTATTTGACCTCATCATCATCATCTTCTTCATCTTCATCATCATCATGTCACCTTAAAAACTCCTCCGGCGTGACGTCACTCCTGTGCTTTCCTGGCTCGAGCTGCAGCAACACGGCGCGAGCAGAGAGAGAGAGAGAGAGAGAGAGAGAGAGAGCAGCAGCAGCGCGCGGACACGGACAGGTGAAACGCACGAGCCTCAACGTCCGCAGGAGGAAAAATAAACGCCGCCGCCGCCGCGAGGAGGCTCGTTTAGAGACGAAAAACCAGAGAGAGACAGCGCGTTTTTTGTTTCTGTTCTTTCATCCCGGTGCCTCTCCTTCCTCCTCATCCTTCCTCCTCTTCCTCCTCCTCTTCCTCTCCCGCCGCTTATCGATCCATCAGCGGCTGATTGATCAGATTCGCCTCTGACTCGACGCTTGTTGACTTGCCGCAGCTGATTCTCGGGCGAGGAAGACAAAAAGGCAGGCAGGTGGATTTGTGACGAGAAGAAGAAGAAGAAGAAGAAGAAGCAGAGACAGAACAGAGCCGAGCCGAGAAGAGCCGAGCAGAACCGAGCCGAACCCCGGGAGATGGAGGGCAAAGAGAAGGCACCGGCGGCAGGTAGGATGGAGGGATGGAGGTGGAGGGATGGAGGTGGAGGGAGGGGAGGCTGGAAGTTTCCCCCTGACTGCGGGGTGGTGGATGCTGGGTGGAGAGGGGCTGATGGGATGGAGGGAAGTTGGGAGGGTGGAGACGCTTGATGCTGGGATGGATGTGGGGGGGGAGTGATGCATGTTGGGTAGAAGTGTACTGCGGTATCCTGCCTGCCCGCCCGCCCGCCTGCCCGCCACTGCTGCTGCTGCTGCTCACCATCCTGAATGCAGCTGCACTGGAGAGCTGTGAGGTGTGGTTATTATGGGATGGGGTGCAGAGTGTGTGTGGGCGTGTGTGTGTGTGTGTGTATGTGTGTGTGTGTTTTTTTTTATAACGGAGAGAGAAGCCTGATGCAGCAAAACACAGAGAGACAGACAGGTGGGATAAAAGAGAGAGGAAGAAAGAAAGAGAGAGAGAGAGACGGCGTGTCAAGAGATAAAAATAAAAAAAACTGACCTGGACGGAGAGACAGACAGGTGAGAGGTTAGAGAGAGAGAGACAGGACGGCAGAGAGACAAGGAGGGGTGGAGAATAACAGGACAGAGAGACAGATAAGAGACAGAGAGAGAGAGAGAGAGAGACAGGAAGTGAGACAGGTGAGAGGACAGACAGGAAGGAAGGAGAGGGAGAGACAAACATGGTGGAAGAACTGACAGATAACAGGACAGAGAGACAGGTGAGAGGTTAGAGAGAGACAGGAGGACAGTGTGTGTGTGTCCTGTACAGAGTGTCCATATAGAGTGATGCATTCTGGGAGGTGCAGTTCTTTGTTTGTTTATCAGTCACCACCACCACCACAGAAGAAGAAGAAGAAGAAGGAGGAGAAACCAGCTGTTACACTAAAAGCAAAAACAACCGAACTACAGACAGAATCTGACCTCTGACCTCTCTGACCCCTCTGATGAACTGTGAGTGTGCGTGTAACCGAAGGGGAGGGAGGTCATTGAACGCCTCGACCAACGACCTCGAACGCTGCGACCGATCGGCAGAATTAATAAGTCGATAAAACATCAGAAAACTGAGAAAAAAAACCACAAACTGATGCCAAAAAACGTCTGAATTTATCTGATAAACAGTTCAAAACCCACAAAAACATTCAAATCACATTAATATAAAACCAAAAAGAAATATTTGGTGTTTTTACTTGAAAAAAATACGACTTAAACGATTCACTGAAAATCAAAATAGCTGCTGATTCATTTCTGACAGTGATGGAAGAAACATTATATATACTGCAGTAAAAGTACCAATACAGCAATGTAAAAACACTACATTACCAGTAACAGTCCATCAGTATTATGAGCTTGATGTAGTTAAAGTATTGCAGTAAAAGTAGTGGTTTGGTCCCTCTGACTGATATATTATTATATATGACATCATTAGATTATTAATACTGAAGCATCAGTGTTAGAGCAGCATGTTACTGTTGTAGCTGCTGGAGGTGGAGCTAGTTTACACTACTTTATATACAGTTAGCTAGTTTAGTCCACTGGTTTCCAACCTATTTATTAACCAATTTATTCTTTATTGACATTTGGTGACTGCAGTTTGTCAGAGATCAGCTGTGCTTCTCTGGCCTCAGCTCTGAAGTCCAACCCCTCCCATCTGAGAGAGCTGGATCTGAGTGGAAACAAGCTGCAGGATTCAGGAGTGAAGCTGCTGTGTGCATGTTACTGTTGTAGCTGCTGGAGGTGGAGCTAGTTTACACTACTTTATATACAGTTAGCTAGTTTAGTCCACTGGTTCTCAACCTAGGGGTCGGGGCCCCTCTAAAGGGTCAGCAGATAAATCTGAGGGGTCGTGAGACGATTAATGGGAGAGGAAAGAAGAAAAAACAAAGTTCTGATTCACAAATCTGTTTTCAGCTTTTGGACTTTTTCTCTAATCTTTGATTTTTGCTGAAATATTGAATCATTTGAACATTTATTGAAATGAAAGCATGTGAGAAGTTTAGAGGGAAAAATCACTATTTGGTGGAGCTGTTAACAACTCATAGACATGTGAAATGTGACCCCGACTACGCACTGCTTTTTGTAAGACGTCAAAAGACAAAAAGGTTGGAAACCACTGGTTTCATCTTTAACAATGTGTTGTATTTTAAAAGCTTGTTATATTATCCATTGTGTCAAATCTTCATGTGAAAAGTAACTAAAGCTGTCAAATAAATGTAGTGGAGTAGAAAGTACAATATTTCCCTCTGAAACATAGAAAGTAGCATCACATGGAAATACTCCGGTACCTCTTTCTCGTTCTTAATTACAGTAGTTGAGTAAATACACTTAGTTATTTTCCACTACTGCCGACTAATCGATCAATGTGACTAATCATCGCGGCTCTAACTGGAACTGTGACAGCTTTCATTTTCATTTCATTTAAATTTAAACAGAGCTGACAGCTGCTGGCCTGAACGTGTTTGGACAGCGTCGTCGTCTGTCAGGCTGAGAAACTGTGCTGATGTCAGTGAAACGTCTGTGAAGGTTTTATACCGAAGAGACGGGAGTGAAAAGCTGGAGTGAGTCAGCTTTCTGCTGTGCATGATACACTAAACAGGATAAACGCTCTATAATATCATCACCAACACGGAGCCTGCTGCAGGAGCACATCGGCATGCTGGGAAAAAAAACAACACTCTTTATTTCTGATAGAGACGACGTTTACAGCTCCACTGATGCTAGAATTCAAAGCTGGGATTCATATCTAGATGATATTTTTAAACAATTAAACGCTAGAATCAGCTGTTAGTATTTTTTTAACACATACAAACAGTCGGGGTGCAGATGTACGGAGGGCGGGAGGGGCCAAGGAGAGGAAAATAACTACTTCATCCTCTCGTCCTGCGTACATCCTCACACTGTGGATTTAATTAATAAGGTTTTATTTTGATCGTTAAGTAAGATATTTTACATTCTGTTAGTGGTTGCTGCCTCGGATGCAGCTTGAAAGTTCGTCCTTGTTGCTTTCTGAATAGTTTAAACCGAGAGTTCAGTCAATCCTCACAGATCCTTTTATACCGTACAGATATATGTTTTTATTGTGGCCGAGATATTTAGTGAGAAACCTGCTTTAATATTTATTGTTATTTATCAGCAGACATTTATCTGCTAATAAGCTAATATTAGCCACAACTCATAGTCATAGCTCTGTTGAGTCTGAACACACAGACATGAAAACACATGTTCTTAGATTCAGTGTGACATCTATCAGATCTGATAGATGTCATGAATAAATAATCAATAATCTGTGTAGAAATCAGAGAAAAAAACCTTTCAGAGCTTTTCTTCAGACAGCAGCTGCTAACAGCTGATTCACATGAATTTTAATGGCGTTAATGTGCTGTAATATAAACACATACGGACTCTAGCAGCCCACAGTGAGCATATCCTGTTTACATCCAGCAAAGCATTATGGGAACTGTAGTTCCAAAGCTGAGAGCCTGATTATGAGTACAATAAGGAGCAAAGAATAATAATAAATCCATAAATATTTTTCAATATTTTCATGACATCACTAAAGCTGTTCACTAAATATGAAGCTACAGCTAGTTAGCTTAGCTTAGCTTAGCTTAGCATAAAGACAGGAAACAGCGAGCGTCCTGGAAATGTGTTTAAGTAAACAAAAAGAGAGTGAGCTGTTCTCTACATGTCTGAGAGATGGCGGGTTTATCTGAGAGCACGTCAGGCACACGCCAAGAGAGGCGGGGCCTGATGTGACCACAGCGAGCGGCGCTCTGTGTGTGTGTGTGTGTGTGTGTGTGTGTGTGTGTGTGTGCAGGTGAAGCCAGCCAGGTGTCGGTTTCAGTTTCCGTGTTGTTTGTTTACAGCAGACAGACCAGCGTGTCGTATTGATTCTGGGATCAGATCCACAAGATTCAGGACTGTAGTGACCCGCTGCCCAGAACAGAGAAACCTGAGAGACTGAATGAACACACACACACACACACACACACACACACACACACATACACACAGTCCCAGAGGAGGTGTGTATTTCTTGTCGATGTCGATGTTTGTTTCTGCTGATCAGCTGAGAAACACCCAAACACTGTCTGAGTGAAGTTACCTCGTATACAGTCTCCTGACTCCCCCACACAGCCTATATAACGTCTAGTTATGCAGCTTTGTTTTGTGTTTTGATAAGTTTTTTTTAGCCTGGACCCTGATCTGGACTCATATTCTTCACATTTCAGCCTCTATGTTTATATTCTGGTTCTCTACTGGAATAAAAACTCCTTATTTATCTTCTACTGGTCCTTTATGCAGCCCCTCAGTTCAGCCTCTGTCTGAAACAGGAAGTTTTAGCTCCTGTCTCTTTAAGAAGAAGGCCCCGCCTCCTGATGAGCCCGCTCTGTTCTGATTGGTCAGCTTTCAGGAAGCTTCCTCCGGCTCCGGAGGCTACGTAAACAAACTATAGTAGCAGGATTTCACTTCTTTTTCTCCTTCTTTACTCCAAATGTTCAACTTCTCACATCCATCCCTACAACAACACATGGAAACACCTTAGCAACCACCTTAGCAACCGCCTTAGCAACCAAGACGTTTATAAGCATGTGCGACAAGCCAATGTCAGCAAAAAAAACGTCACAAATTAAATGTTCAGAGCTGGTTGAAGCCCTGATTTTTGGCTTGCAGGCAGCATTTCTACATGTTCATCCTCCATGTTTAATATCTGACATCATAACAGAATATTTATCCTTTAATATTGATTATCTGCCGATACAGAGTCCAGGTTTTGTGTGGTGACATTAGCTGAATTTCTTGTATTGTTATCAATACATTGTATTGACGTGTTGTGTAATATATGGGATGAATATAATCAGTATTGGGGCGGATATTGATCTGATTAGGTCGATCAGATATTGACTGTTCACATTAAATGCAGTTTATTTGCTGTAACGGCGAGCAGATGACGCTCTGACAGAAACTCCTGCTTCGTCCAGCTGTGAGCAGCTTTAGCGTCGCGTAGCAACAAGTTCAAGCAGTTTGACCACATGGAGACGTTTCAGCGACACCAGTGACATCACAAACTAAAAACTAGAGGTCTTAAATGTTTAACAGGTTGACGAGATGTAGAAGATATGTAGTGATCTGCAGAAAAGTTCTGACAGAAAGCAGGTTCTAGTTATTATTATTATTAAAATATGACTCATTATAGACGAGAACCAAAAAGCTAAACATGCTAAAAACAAGCTAAACATGCTAAACAAGCTAATTATGCTAAACAAGCTAAACATGCTAACCAAGCACATTTCTCTTTGACATTTCCACAAACTAGAAGACGTTACCTTTCTAATGAATGCATTTAGGCCTCACGGTTCTAATGTTTTAAGCTTTTCCACGTGGAAACAGCCAAATAGGTGAAATTAAAAAAAAAAATGTTTGGAGTCTCCATGGAAACGATCCGCACGGTGACGTTTAGACTTTAAATCTGGGAAAAAGAGACGACTGGTTTCAGATAAAAGAGAAAGTCGGGTCTGTGCAGCACTAATGACGATGATGATGAGGAGGATGATGACCTTGTTGGCCTAAAATGTTTCATGGAGAAAGGAGAGATTTCATTTTTTTTAGTTACACGTCTGAACTTCATCTCGTTACGTCTTTAATGAACGTTTGAACACAAACACAGACTCAGACCAGGTTTAGATTCTGGATCATCAAACGAGGATCTGAAGCTGTTTTTTCTGCAGCAGAAGAAGAAGAAGAGCGAAGAGAGGAGAGGAGAGGGAGCAGCGGTAGAGCGAAGGAGAGAAATGATTTATTAAGTTATTTATTCTCTGATTGTTTACTTTCTAAAGCAGAAATAAATAACCATCAAACACTGAACAGATGAAGCTGCGTTTCTCCTTCGTCATGTCCGGAGAACATCAGAACAGCGTCTGTGTCGTTTTAAACCTGCAGTTTCACCACATGAGCGTCACATGACGCGTCAGACGAGCCGCATCGATCGATCTCTGACGCTCAGAAATAAAAAATAAAAACACTGAAAGAGAAAACAAACTATTTTTTCAGCCTTATTAATCCTCCATATTTGAGGAGTTTTTTTTTCTGCAGAGCAGCTGCAGGATGAAGCTTCCTCCTCTTCCTCTTCCTCCTCCTCTTCCTCCTCCTCCTCTTCCTCCTCCTCATCGTCTTCATCGTCAGCTGACTGTTAAACATCCGTCTCGTCCGACTGAAGCTGCGACTTTAACAGAGACGAATGTTTGTTTGTGACGTTTGAAAGGTCTCGACTCCCCTCCTCCACCCGGCAGGAGATGCTGAGCTCAGCACACACACGCTGATGACTGTGTGTGTGTGTGTGTGTGTCAGTGTGTGTGTGTGTGTGTGTGTGTGTGTCAGTGTGTGTGTGTGTGTGTGTGTGTGTGTGTCAGTGTGTGTCAGTGTGTGTGTCTGTGTGTGTGTGTGTGTGTGTGTCAGTGTGTGTGTGTGTGTGTGTGTGTGCCCCTCCCTGTTTTATGGCCTTTTGTTCTCTTTACTGGTTTCCAGTCTGTCTCCATCTTTCCCAGCAGCTCGTCCTGCTAAACTCTAGTTTATATATTTATATTATTATAAATATGCATATAATTTATTATATTTTAACATAATTACTGTTAGATTTTCATTTCACCTTATTAAATTAAATTTGTTTTATTTTAATTTATTTTCATTTTTACTTTATTTTTTTATGCATTATTATTGTTGATTCTGTTATTATTTCATTTATTTCATGTTTTTATTCAAACTCTCAGTGGATAAAGTCGACATATGTGACGCATCTAATGAGTTTATGGATCGGTTTCTGATCACTTTATGGATCTGTGATCAGTTGGTCATGTGACCTGCAGCCTTTCGGCTCCTCTGGGGGGAAATGACATCATCAAACAGCTGATAGATAAAGCGTGACATCACTCCCGTTTAAAGAGGCGGCTGCCGAGTGCAGGACAGGAAATTACATAATAAAACTACTGATATAATATATAAACTGTGATTAGATACTTAAATAAATAACAAGTAAAGTCAATAAAACTGTTTTTGTTTAAGGTTTTTATCTTAAAGAATTAAATTTGATCTAAAAGACGTTTTTTTAAATCAGAGAACAAGATTAACAACAAACAGAGTTGATGTCAGATTCATTTCTTCCAAAACTAACAGCTGCGATTAAAGTTCTAACTAATGATTATTTTCATTATCACATATATATGTTCAGTATTGATAAACCTGCAGATGAAATGTTCAAATAATTCATACATTTGTGAAAAAAAACAGAACGTGGTCTTCTGTCTAAAACATGACAATCGATGGATTGATTGATTATCAGAATAGTTGCAGATTATGTCTGTTGACTAGATCTGCAGTCTGCTGGTCGGTTAGTTGGTCGATATGCTCTCTCAGACTAAATTCTCATTGGTTGAATAATCTCTGTGTTACTTTCATAAGGAGAAAAGTGCTACATCAGCAGCTTTCTGGGAGGAGGGGGGGGGTGGCGACTAACGTTTACTGAATCAGTGTTTCTCCTACAATTATATCAACGAGAACCCGCCAAAAAATATGTTTTAATGCCAGAATTAACAACAAATATCCATCATTCAGAAATATTTAGCGTTTGGGAGTCTGTGCAGCTGTTCAGCACGTGAGTTAACCGCCGTGTCGTTGCCTGGGAAACGAGTGTAACGTTAGTGACGGTGGATACGAGCGGAGCAGAGGAAAAGGTTAGCGGTAAGTTGTCAGTCTGGCAGTAAATGTACAGCACAGACTACAGTGTGTCAGTTAAATGATGAAAAGTCACGTCTGTTGTTTCACCAAGTGCTGGAAAAGTGAAGGGAGTTAGCTCCAAAGTTAGCAACGATGGGTTAGCCTAGCATGAGGACGCTAAACAGAGAAATGTGTGGCCCGTTACTCCCCCTCCTCCCTACCCCCCACGACTGTTAGTTGAAGATTATGTACAATTTTGGTTGACTACACTACTATTGACGGAGTCCTCGGTCTCAATTGACAGACGTTGAGTGGTTTGGCCTGGGGGATGGGAGGGTGGGGGGGATTAGCAGGCAGCTACACATTGCTCCGTTTTCTATTTATCAGTTTAGCGTCGCTAAGCTAGGCTAACCCATTGTTGCTAACTTTGGAGCTAACCTTCACTTTTCCAGCAGTTGGGGGAAACAACAGACGAGACTTTTCATGGTGTTGACAAGCTGCAGCGTTTATTAACTGACACACTGTAGTCTGTACTGTACATTTACCGCCAGACTGACAACTTACTGCTGCTGCTAACAGCTAGCCTCTGCTCCGTTAGCATTCACCGTTATTTCAAACGCTCTCTCTCTCGCTTCACCACTCACTGACTAAGGAGTGACGTTACCTGCAGTTTCCATGGTAACGACACAGTGCTGCTCAGCGGCTCCCAAACACTATTGATTTAAGAATGAATTACATTTTTGACACTTAAAAATATTTTTGGTCTGTACTATTGTAGAGGAAACACTGACTTTATTCCTCGAGTACCATGAAACTAAAACACATAGCAAAAAAATAAAAACTCAAAAACTTCCCCATACATCACAACTACAATAGTATTTAAAAACATTACATTTAACACGTTAAACACAGTATAACTAATTATCATTACTACAATTTAAATCACACATTATATTATATAATGATACACTGAGCAGCACAGGAAGTTGTGTGATTCTGATTTTTAATGACTCTCAGTGTTATGAACAATAAGCGTCAGGCTGGCAACTCATTATTATTTTAATTATTGATCGCTCAGCTGTCGTTTTCTGGCTGTTGTTTAGTTATTTATGAGCTTATCAGCTGATGACGACATCAGACTGAGAAAAAGCTGCAAATCATCACAGCTGATAAATAAATAATCTTTTTATTTCATAGATCACTAAAAATGATTCGCTTATTAATATTTAGCTGGTTGACAAATCGTCTCAGTGCGTCTGGAGCTTTGAGCCGAGACGCCGAAAATAGTAAGTATGGCTGCAAGTAATGATTATTATCATCATCAATTAATCCGTCCTTTATTTTCTCTGTTAATCGATTTGTCTTTTGGGTCATAAAGTGTCAGAAAACGGTGAAAAAAGTCCAAGATGACGTCTTTAAATGTCAAAAATATTCAGTTTAGTGTCACACAGATGAAAGAAAACAGAAAATATTCACATTAATTTGGATTTTTATGTGTTTAAAACTATAAATAGCACTTGTTAGTATGTAGAGTATCACCTCTGTGTCTGCAGATGGGACAGTCCAAAAAAAAAGGTGGTGTATTCCTTTAAGAGTATCGCCATGGAGACAGTGTGGAGGGGCGAGAGATGGAGAGAGAGAGAGGATGGGTGAGGGGGGGGTATAACCTTAAAGTGTATCGTCATGTAGAGAGAGAGCCAGAGCTTTCAATTCTTTATGAGGCTCTTCATCAAATGGTCTCTGCAACACACACACACACACACACACACACACACACACACACACACACACACACACACAGGCCTCATGAACGGTCTCATGTGATGTGTGTCGGAGCAGCTGCAGCAGATGAACAGGAAGGATCTGCATTAAATCTCCCATCAGCCTCGGCGGCGTCACCTGCAGCCTCGTCAGCTCCGACACGACAGGAAGTCTGAAAACAGCAGCAGCGAGTTCAGATTTAACTGATTCATCCGATCACTTTAGTTTATCAGTTTATAGGATAGAAAGTCCAGATTCTCTGATTCCAGCTCGTTAAATGTGAATATTCTCTGGTTTCTTTCATCTGTGTGACACTAAACTGAAGATCTTTCACATTTAAAGACGTCATCTTGGACATTTTTCACCGTTTTCTGACGTTTTATGAACTAAAACACGCCACAGAACATCCTCACAGAACCTTTATATTATACAGAAAGTTCTGTTTGAACCTTTATTTTAACTCATCTTCTTCCTACTAGAATGTTTATCAGCTATAGAATATCTTTCTAGAACATTTGTCTGGATAACATCACGTCTGAACGTCCTGCTGGAACCTTCATAAACTGATTAAAGCATGTAGAACATTATAAACTACAGTCAGATCAGCAGAGATCATCCTGGTAGAACCTGAAGGGAACTGTGACCAGCAGTCTTTGTGGAGAACAGAGAGAATAAAGGACAGATTATTGAACGTAATAATAATCAATAGTTGCAGCATTTGTTACTATTTTTTTAGATATCTTGTATGTTTTAGTTTTGTATTTTTTCTTGAGTTCTGTGTCATAAAAAGCTTTCATCTCCAAACATACTGGGACGATTTGTCAATCAACTAAATATTAATCACTGTTTTAATGATCTATGAAACTAATAATAAATTAATCATTTTGAGTCAGTTTTTTAGGATAAAAGTCCAGATTTTCTGATTCCTTTAATCTTGGACTTTAGGGAACATTCATCCACATTTTTCACCATTTTCTGACATTTTAGGAACCAAAACACCAATCAATTAATAGAGAGAATAAAGGACAGATTGATTGATGATGATAATAATCTTTAGTTGCAGCATTTGTTACTATTTTTTAGATATTTTGTATGTTTTACTTTTGTTTTTTCTTGAGTTCTGCGTTATAAAAAGCTTTTTTTTAGCAGTTTTTTAAACACAAAAAGTCCAGATTCTCTGATTACAGCTTGTTAAATGTGAATATTTTCTGTTTTCTTTCATCTGTGTGACACTAAACTGAATATCTTGGACTTTTTTCACCATTTTCTGACATTTTATGAACCAAAAACTTGACTATCTTTTTTTTCCTCTTGAGTTCGGCGTCGCTGCATCACAAAAACACTTTAGCTCTTCAGCTTTTTGTCAGTAATTATTTAAATATTAATCAATAATAGTAATAATAGTAATTTTGAGTGACCCATTAAATAAAAAGACTGTTTATTTATTTATTTATTTATTTATTGGCTGTGATGATTTGCAGCTTTCTGTCAGTCTGATGTAATTATCAGCTGAACTCATAAATAATAAATTGATAATGAACATAATCGTTAAAATGTGTCTCTCAGTACTTTCCTCCCTCCTGGTTCCTTAAAAACACAAATATATAGTTTCATTATAAACCAGCAGACGTACATGCAGGTTTAATTGGTTTTTGCATAATGTGTAAAACGTCTGAATCATAAAAGTGCTTTGAAAGCTGCTGCAGGTGTTTGAGCGTCTCGTAGTGAATTTAACGGTCACACATGAGAAGGACGGCGCTCCTCCCTCCCTGCTGGTCTCTGCATCGCTCCGCCGTTCCTCCGTTTAGAGTCCTGACTCAGGATCAGGATCTTAAAATGATTAACAGCCTCACCCTGAGCCCGACGCCGCAGGCACTAAAACATCCTGAATGTGGACGGCGTGTGCTGAGCCAGAGGTTAGAGAGTCGCATGACTTTCCTTCTCTACTGTTCTGCTGCTTCATAGTTAAAACTATAATCTGTAATTATTCCTCATTAAAATGTTTAAAACAACTAGACCAGACAGAAGTTTCTCTCCTGAAACCTTCAGGTTGTTGTCACTCAGGTCTAGACCTATGTTCTATATGTTGTTGAGTTGTGTTCTTACATTAATGTTCAAACCCAGAGAAATCTGTCATTTTAATCAAAGTAACGGACCGTTTCATTTGGTGGCCTGTCAATGGCGTCATACCTCCTCTACCAAAGAGTATAGTGCACAAGATGCATGCGTCGGCGCCGTGTTTGTCCGCTACAATGGCGTCTAGCAAAGAGTAACTTCCACACATACAAGATAATACATGGGCTTTGTTGTGCTTGTTCCACACAAACTGTTAGAAATGGACTTTTATTCAGTTTGAAGCCACATTTTCATGATAAATTTAGCTGGTTTTTAACTTGATCTTTTAGCCGCAAGAAGGATTTTAGTCATTGGACGTCTGGATCTTAAGTTATCAGAGAAATAAACTGGGCAAACGTTAGCAGCAGCTCGGCTAACAGCCCCTCCAGGAAGTCCGCTGCTCGCCCAACATGGTGGAGAAACACTGATTTTTTAGCTGAAACTGCTTTATTCAGTGAATTGAAGAAGGACGTTGCGCTTCAACAATTCTCGGTGGAGAGCTAAACCCAAAATCCAGCAGACTTGTTCCAAAAATGTAGAAAAAAAGGGTAGCACATCTCAATTTTCCAATCAAGGAGGACAAAATATGAACATTTCTCTTGTTTATTTGGCTCACATCACATTAGAAAAACGCTTCCACGTTTGGGCACAGAGCCTTTTTTCAGAGCGTTTTAAGTATAAAGGTTGAATTCACTCATATATACAAGGGAGGAGTTAGTACTCAGCTGGGGGTTGGACCCAACCATTTGGGAACCAATCAGCCTTCTCATCCCATGGTTCTAGACACAGGGACCGATCTCAAGTCTACAATGAAATCTGCTTTAATTAGTATTTGAATGATTTTAATCAGCGGGTCCGTTTGTTCTGGAGAGGAGGAGACCTCTGCGGGTAAAAACATCCTGAACCATCAACACTGGAGTAATCCTATCCCACTGAAGCTGCTGCTTTAACAACCAAGACAACAACTCCCATCATCCCAGAAAAAGAAGAAGAAATGTGTCATATTTATCTTGTAGGCTTGTAGTTTAATAACTGCTGGTCTGTTATCGAAGTCAGAGTTTCATCTTTTGAAATATTCATCATCCTTTTACTTCCATTAGAGGCACTAAGTGTTTCTGAAGCTCTCTAAGGTGACACAGCAGTCATCAGCTCGTACATCGCCGTCTCCTCTCCGCTCGCCTGCATCACGGCGTCTCATCACAGCCTTTCGCTTTAAGACAAAAACACCTTACAAGTCGAGCTGCAGGGATGAGAGCGTGTCAAGTGTTTGTCAGCTTGTTGGACGGCTCCGGTATAAATAGTTGTGTTCACCCTCCGGTCTCAGAATAACTCCTCTCCTCTTACTGCAGGATCACGTTCACTCAGACGGTTTTGGGAGGGGAGGATAGAGAAGGAGAAGGGAGGGGTGCGACTCGTTTATAAAACCGGGAGCTGAAATCTATAAAAAAAAACAAACAAACAGCTGTCCGTATGCAGATGGCGAGGAGGATAACGGTTCCTCACATACGTTTATATCAAATTAAAAACAATTAAAGATCCATTTTCAAGTTTTAGAAGCTCAAATCTAAACATCTGCGATTCATTATTGGACTGTTCATGAAATGTTGAACACCAGGATGATGCAGGGCAGAGTGATAATAAGCTTTTCAATCATATCTTCTATATATATTTATAATTAGTGAAACACCTGTATGTTGGATTGTGGAGTTCTGTTGCTTCTTGGCGTCTGAACACTTTGTTTAATCGTCTTGTTTGTTGTATTAACGGCTGAAGTTTCATTTTTACAGCATTTCTAGCGTTTTTCTGTAGCTGTCTGTGTGTTTGAAATGTTTAATCAGGGCTGTGAGTAACTTTGTTTGGTGATTCGGGTCATAAAATGTCAGAAAATGTTCATCAAAATGTTTTGTTTTGTCCACAACTCCAAAAGATCTTCAGTTTAGTGTCACAGAGACGAAAGAAACCAGGAAATATTCACATTTAACAAACAGGAATCAGAGATTTATTTCCTTAAAAAATGATCCAAAAGGATAAATCAGTTATCAGAATAGTTGTTGCAGTTCTGACGTTGATTCATCACTTCAGACTAAAAGTGTGAAAATGAATGAAAGCAGCTTCTAAATGTGCAGAAACAGGGTCAGTGAGTGTAAAAGTTTGTCTGCTCTGAACTCATCATGAACTCTGTGAGCACATTATTTAAAGATATAAAAATATTCCGTCTTAATGAACCTGATGAGCCTTTTTTTTTTAAAGCTCGTCACAAGATAAACACACTTTGACCTGTTTCCCAGAGATCCTGTTGATCCCAGCAGAGAAGATGCTTCCATTAAAGCTGCTGTCACTGAGCGGCTCGTCCTCGCCGACAGCAGCGACTCTTCTTCTTCTTCTGCTGCTGTTTTGACAGCTGATTTAGTCCTCGCCGTGTTTCTGCAGTTAAAGACGCCGTTTTCTCTCCTCGTCAGTTTCAGAGACACTTTAACAGCTAGCCTAGCGACACTGACGCTACAAAACAACCCAGAATGCATCACTCTCTGCAGGAGCTGCTGATGTCATGAACACGTGTCGTCCTCAAATATTATTTAAAGAATAAGATATCAGCTCATATACAGACCAATATGAGAGTTTGAAAATGTGAATAAATGCGTTTTTTTCTCATAAATTAACCAATAAAATCATCAGCTGATTGACATTTATACCAATAATATAATGAATCAAAGTTATTTATAGTTATTTTATAGATAACAGATCAATCACCTTTAATGTTTTACCTGCTGCTGTCAGTATGTGTTTCAATCAACCTGTTTTTATTTTCTTTTTTCAGTCGGAGCTTTAAAAAACTGATAAGAAACACTTAAAATTTGAATTTCCTGTTGTTTGAGGTGTTAAATTAGAAGATCTGCCGTCAACTGAGGAAAATCTGGGTTGACTGAAATCGTATATGATCTCATAAACTAACCAATTAGTCGGAGAAACACTGATTCTGTCACAGTTTGTTCGAGGGAAGAGCCAGGATTCAGACGCAGAGGAGAACAGAAGATTTATTCTGACGAAAAAACTCAGGAAAAACTCACAAAAAGGAACATAAAGGTTTCCAGAAGTAACTCGACTAGTGAGGGAACAAAAACACAACTAATCTCTTGACGAAGACGTTGGGTACAGGTCGACCCGGCTGTCTTTATGAAGTATAAAGTGATATTTATTGAACATGAAGATGATGAAGATGATGAAGGTGGAAAAGTCTATTGGCGATTGGACACCAGATTAGTGACGTCACCGGATATGAAAGGAGGAGGTGAATCCGATGGAGTCCAGACACCGATGGAGGTGATGAAGAGGAGGGATGAAGGTGGAGGAGGGTCGCCGTGATCGCTCTGGAACGACAGCGACAGAGAGAGCTGTTTGACATCTGAGCCGTGATTGGCTGTTAGAGATCTTGGTGGAATCTGATTTGCTAACTAGGAGCGACGCCCTCTAAACAGCTGATACTGAAGACTTCCTGTCTGAATTCACACCGTCAGCTCCGTCCGGCTGGACGAGTTCAAAGTGGTGAAAACAACGGGGCAGTCCCTCCCCTCCCGCCACCGCCACAGGAAGTAACAGACTTTTTTTATTATGGAAGTAACAGAGATTATTCCACCAATGAGAATTCAGTCTGATGAGAGCAAATCGACCAACTAACGACCCTGAAAATGAGTCGTGTGATTAAAAAGCAAAACAGACTCAGTGAATAAATGATGACGTGCATGAATCACATGACTTAAACGTCCTTGAACATATAATAATAATAATATCTTTATTTATAAAGCACCAGAGTTTACAAAGTGCTTTGACAGACGAAGCAAAGACATGAAACAGAGAACAATAACAGGTCTGACGTTAAGCTGGAGACAAAGAAAGACGATAAAGAGATTAAAAGACAAACATCACATAAGAGCAAGAAGTGATTTAACAGAAGTGAGTGACTCTGCAGCCTTTTCTCTTCAGGCAGGTCGCTCCAACATGTGAAACAAACACTCACATGTTCTCTATAAATCCTGTTTAACTTGTGCAGCGTCTCTGTGTGGAAGTCTTTACTTCTACTCTGCCTGTTTTTCTTTTTACATAACAGAAACCTCTAAAACAAAAAAACCTCCAGCAAACAGTGAAGTGAAGCATTTCAGCAAAAAACACACACACACACACATCGACATTATCAGCATGACTCACGTCGGCCTCCGATGATTTATATATCAGCCTGGAGAAGTAGGACATACAATAATATCTGAGATATGGCTGCTGCTAATGACAGGATGCTCGGGGGTTCGAGCGCAGATCGAATTCTGCCGCTGCGACAAAAACACAAACTGAAAAGAAGTTAATTATAACAGCAAAAAAAAAACCTTTCAGAGTTGTTGTTGTCTTGGACGGAGCTGCTGTGGAAACACCAGAGAGTCCTTCCTAACAGTGCTGGTGTAACAAAAGCTGAGTGTGTGTGTGTGTGTGTCGTCACATGGAGGCGTGAGCTGTCAGAGGCATGTGAACAAGAAACACTCACAGACAGACCGGATCAAACTGACACACAGAGAGAGAGAGAGAGCGTGGTAATGACTCCTGAGATCCTCCTGAGTGAGTTTCTAAAAGGTTAAGACTCATTGATCGACGTCCCTGCGCTGATTGACTCCAGCAGCAGCAGAGTGAGAGCAGAACCAAGAAGTGTTGTTTTAGTTGTTGTTTTAGTTGTTGTTAAGTTGCGTACGATGACCCGTTACTGCAGCCTGTTGCGTCGCCTGCTGTCCGGCGAGAGTAAAAGCGAGGAGGCGGGCGAGGAGGAGAGCAGCGTCCGCAAAGAGAACAACCAGCAGGGTGAGTCCTCGCCCCCCGAAACACACGCCTTAAATGACTTTAGTCTGTGGAAGTCGCTCCAGACTCGCCTGCAGACGGCGGCGTGCTGTCGTTAAACTTTATTTATGTTTTATAGTCAGTGATGGGTGATAAAGAGGAGACGGCAGGTGGGCTCAGGTACACGACGCCCTGCTGAGATTTAACCACAAGTTGTGTGTTTGTGTCCTAAACTTCATTTAATCTGCTGGTTTGTCTTTATATATTTATCTCTTTATGTCAGAGAGACAAATAAAAAACATTCACAGGAGTCGTAATAATGTTTTAAAAGCTCCGAGCGGAAAGAAAGAATCCAGTTTGAGGGCAGTTTGCCGTCTGGTTGTTTATTTTATGGTTGTGTGTCTGAACCATAAAGATGTGAAGTGATTATTATTCTGCTGGAGAATCAGAATCAGATTTATTTCAAATCGGTCGACACAGAAAGTTTTTATAGCAGCTTTCATACATAAAACACAGATTAAAGTGTTTTATGTCACTTTGTATATAAAACAACATTTATATAAAGAGATTAAAAGGTTGCAAACAAACTTTAAAATACAGTAAAACTGGTTTGAATTATGAGATAATAATTAAGAATAATAATCTAAATAGAAGTAAAGTTTCAGTATGATTCTCTAAAGGCAAGAAAACAGATTTAAAACAAGTTTCTGAAAGGAATTTACAGATTTTGCATTTGATTTTTAACTTTTTTTGCAAAATACAACTAAACAGAAACAATAAATAAATGTTCTGCAGGTTTTTTAACATGCATGATGAGTTTTAGGTTTCACATATTTGATTCTATGTTTTATGTACAGTATTGTTTTATATCGTATTTACTGGATCTCATGTTGACGTTAGGGTTTGTGTTTCACCTGAAAGTGAAAGACAAACACACAGAAGCTAAAGTAAATAAAGATGATAAAACATGTATGAAAGCAGCAAACACAGTATTTACAGTCTGGATGTTTCTGTGCTGCAACATGAGATCAAAGAACATGCAAATAACATTCAGCAACGTGCAAATACACACAAATCACATCTATCTGTGGTTAAACTAGTGTGTATGTGTGTGTGTATTTGCAGGGATTTAACACACAGACTTATGAAGAACAATATAAAATGTGAACATTCAGGTGACAGTGATGTATAAACGATAATCAGATCTGCAGTTGTAAATAGAGTTACACACAGAGAAAACAGAATGATATATAAAGTTATATTGACTGTATGATGGTATATATGGTGGCTATGCAGAGTATAAATGTATGTTTAAAGTATATGTTAGTGTATATATACACAATCAGTATTCACAGGAAGCTGTATGAAGAGTTATATAAAGACCCAAACACTAACTTATAATGTTATGAAACCATGAAGTTTTATCACATATCAAAATATGCAGATGTATGCAGATGAACTACTGAATATCACACACAGGTATATACAGACTATCTAATATATATAAAGGTCTATACAGATAAGTGACAGGTATATATGTATATATAAAGTTAGAGTGCTAAGTATACAGTATAAACATACTGCAGACATTACTACAGACTGCACAAAGATAGATACAAACAATACAGTGAAGATGTAGATAGAGTATATTAAGGTATACGTACAGGTATATACAGACAATAGAGACGAAGGTTAACATGTACCCAGACTGAATGTATAGGGGTAAGGTATATACAGACTATAAAATGTATATAAAGGTATATACAGACTATCAGATATATATAAAGGTATATACAGACTATAAAATGTATATAAAGGTATATACAGACCATCAAATGTATATAAAGGTATATACAGACTATCAAATGTATATAAAGGTATATACAGACTATCAGATATATAAAGGTATATACAGACTATCAGATATATAAAGGTATATACAGACTATAAAATGTATATAAAGGTATATACAGACTATAAAATGTATATAAAGGTATATACAGACCATCAAATGTATATAAAGGTATATACAGACTATCAAATGTATATAAAGGTATATACAGACTATCAGATATATATAAAGGTATATACAGACTATAAAATGTATATAAAGGTATATACAGACTATAAAATGTATATAAAGGTATATACAGACCATCAAATGTATATAAAGGTATATACAGACTATCAGATATATATAAAGGTATATACAGACTATAAAATGTATATAAAGGTATATACAGACCATCAAATGTATATAAAGGTATATACAGACCATCAGATATATATAAAGGTATATACAGACTATCAGATATATAAAGGTATATACAGACTATCAGATATATAAAGGTATATACAGACTATCAGATATATATAAAGGTATATACAGACCATCAAATGTATATAAAGGTATATACAGACCATCAAATGTATATAAAGGTATATACAGACTATTAAATGTATATAAAGGTATATACAGACCATCAAATGTATATAAAGGTATATACAGACTATAAAATGTATATAAAGGTATATACAGACCATCAGATATATATAAAGATATATACAGACTATTAAATGTATATAAAGAGTATAAAGGTATAAACATTATCTTCTGTTGTATATAAAGGTATATACAGACTTTGTATTTGTGGGTATATATAGACTGTTAGTTCTTAAGTAGTTTTTGAATATGGCAACCATTATAATCATGAAAATTATATAATCAAAACCGCTCCTCCTCCTCCTCCTCCTCCTCCTCCTCTTCCTCCTCCTCCTCCTGTTGTATCAGATGTGAGTAGTAGATTATAAATATCAGCGTGAACATCTCTGATCAGCTCGGTGTCTCACACCTTCATCGGCTCACAGTCCACTGCTTCTCACCTCACAAGTACACCTATATATATATCCACACACACATAAACAGGTATATAAACACATGTACGGGCTGGCACATCCCTGCATGTGTCGGCCTATAAAATATAAACAGATGACAGTGATGTGCTTTTTATTTATTTAAACTTACCAACCGTCTGCCTGACAACAGCAGAGACTGGTTCAGCTCGGACTTAAGGAAACTATTTATGTTCTTCTTACTGCAGTGATTTCAGGCAACAAAGCAGCGATCACAATAGTTTATGTTGTCTGATGCAAACTTATCACTTAAAAACTGTGGGAGGCATAAAAGCACCACAACAAGCTCACTTATAACCGAGTTTTTTACCTTAAAATTCAATTAAAGTGTTTTTATGAGAGTTTAAGGAGGTTCTTATGGCAGCAGTCATTAATGTAATGTACAATGTATGCAGTAGACAATAGAGAGTATGTGTGTGTGTGTATAAATATGTCCGGAGTTTTCCGTGGAGCTCTGCTGTTCACGACACAATTAAACACAGCGAGAACAACATTTTTAGCTTTGTAACCTGTGACAGAAGCAGAACACGGAGGAAGCAAGACTATAAATACCCTCCTGTGTGTGTGTGTGTGTGTGTGTGTGTGTTTTTGTGTGTTTGTGGGGACATATATTTTCACAGTCACGCCTTTTGGGGTAATGTAAATTATTACATTTTATGATGGAGACTTGATTTAAAGTCCAACTGAAATGAAACAACATATTTTGCTTCATAAATCAAGTCGTATTTTCTCCTTTGAGATAAAAAACAGAAACTAATTATTTTATTTCATGATGGCGCCTCCTTAGTTTCATATTATTTCAGTTAAAGGCTGTTCTGTCATCTGATTACATAGCTGGAGTCTTATTTCCTTTTTGCTTTATTTCCATACAGAAATCTTTTTATAAGGTGATAAGATGTCGTTCTATCTTCAGCAGAGCGGACGGTCACACTGAGCCTGACCGCATCCTGCAACACAACAGCCACTGACTGAACAACAACACACATCAGCTTCCTGCTCAAGACTCCTTATCTAACTTACAGACATGAATACATGACTTTAGGGCTGCAATTAGCAGTAATTTCCATTATTGATTAATCTGCAAACTATTGTCTCAATCTATTATTCATATACAACATAAAACGTCAGAAAATAGTGAAAAATACTCTGATTGACAGTTAAATCTAAATATATTCAGTTTACTGACATGTATGACACAGAAAAGCTTGAAATCTCACATCTGAGAAGCTGGAACCAGCAAATATTTGGCATTTTTATTACATTTTACAAATATGACAAAAACAACTATTCAATTATCAAAATAGTTGTCAGTTAATTTTCTGTCCAACTAATCGATTAATCAACTAATCGTTGCAGCTCTAAACATCTTATACTGCAGCTTAGCTTAATGAACGAGCCACCAAATAAACACGTTCAGCTGCATATCATGTCTGTCCATGACTTTTAGCTACACCCGCGAGCTGCTGTCAATCAAACACAGACACCGACACAGCCTCCAGCTGCTGTCAATCAAATACAGACTGCTGTCAATCAAACACAGACACCAACACGCCCTCCAGCTGCTGTCAATCAAACACAGACACCTACACGCCCTCCAGCTGCTGTCAATCAATCACAGACACCCACACGCCCTCCAGCTGCTGTCAATCAATCACAGACTGCTGTCAATCAAACACAGACACCGACACGCCCTCCAGTTGCTGTCAATCAAACACAGACTGCTGTCAATCAAACACAGACACCAACACGCCCCTCCAGCTGCTGTCAATCAAACACAGACTGCTGTCAATCAAACACAGACACCGACACGCCCTCCAGCTGCTGTCAATCAAACACAGACTGCTGTCAATCAAACACAGACTGCTGTCAATCAAACACAGACACCAACACGCCCTCCAGCTGCTGTCAATCAAACACAGACACCGACACGCCCTCCAGCTGCTGTCAATCAAATAGAGACTGCTGTCAATCAAACACAGACACCAACACACCCCTCCAGCTGCTGTCAATCAAACACAGACTGCTGTCAATCAAATACAGACTGCTGCCAATCAAACACAGACACCTACACAGCCTCCAGCTGCTGTCAATCAATCACAGACACCCACACGCCCTCCAGCTGCTGTCAATCAATCACAGACACCAACACGCCCTCCAGTCGCTGTCAATCAATCACAGACACCGACACGCCCTCCAGCTGCTGTCAATCAAACACAGACACCGACACACCCTCCAGCTGCTGTCAAAACTATTTTTATATGCTACTTTTATATGCTACACATATTTTTCTTCATTCCAACGATACAAAACTATTAATAATATATTTAACATGTTGAGATTGTTTGAGATGATTAAATGTGATTTTATTTGTGTAAGTTAAAGTTAGAGTGAAGCAAGCTGTGGTCACGGTGACCTCACAGACCTCTGAAGTGATGGAAACATGGCGGTGTGTGTGTGTGTGTGTGTGTGTGTGTGTGTGTGTGTGACCTTGACAGTGATGTCTCAGTTATATTTACAGTATCGTGTATTTCTGTCTGACCAGCTGTGTGTTTCCTACGGTCTTTCAGCACCTCGTATTTTTGCTTTACTTCCGTTTACATGAAATTAGGAGGACAGTAAAAGTCAAGCATCTCTGAGCAGAAACAAACTGTAAATCATATAAATAATCAGTCCTACTCATGTTTTAATATCAGTCCATCCACTCTATTTTCAGCATGTGGGATTAAAGTCGTCGTCATGTAGATAAATATAAACCTAGAGGCTGAAAACAAGATTGTTCCTGAGTCACTAGGAGCTGCTATCAGATGTGTGTAATGAGCTGAAACAATCAATTGATTAACTGATAAACAGAAAATTAAACAGCAACAAATTAGATTTCTCTTTGAGTATTTTAAACCAATCAACTCTTCTCTGGTTTCACCTTCTTCAGTGGAGATATTTTCTGTTTTTATTACGTCTAATATGATTTGAACTGTCAGCTCAATGAAAATTTAAGATGTTAACACACATTTATAGATATTTTTCAGATCATTTATTTAAAAAAAAAAAGCAATTAATCTGTCAATCAATAATGTAAATAAACTGATAAAGAAAATAAAAGTCAGTTGCAGGAATGTAGGAGCCACATGTGGAGCTAAACTCGCTGATCTGAACCTTCATGTCATCGTGATTCTCTGCATTTTTTTTCCTCTTTCTGGTATCCCACGACAACCAGAGCTCATACAATACAATGGTAGAGCTTTGACCTTTGACCTGCTGGTTGCTTTTAATGTTGTTGAACTGATTTTGTGTTTCTACATGTTTGTGTTTTATGTTCAGGGTTTGAATTTGTGTGCTTTTAAAACAACCTGCACATCACAACAAAGCATCAGTTTATTTATTTGCTCCACATAAAAACCGTCCTGCAGTGAGTGAGAAGAATGGATCGTGCTGTCCAATAAGATTTAAAAAGACATTTTATCAAAGATGTTGTTGACACACCTTATAAAGTCTCTCTGTCTCCCTCTGCTGGTCTCAGTCAGCATCTCGCCTCCATCAGAATCACATTTATTCACCAACAAGCAACTAAATGTCCAAAAGTCAACAGAAAACATGTTAAATATTAAAAAACATGCATAAAAAAACATTAATATTAAGAAAGGGACAGTAAGTTATTATAATTGTTAACAAGATAAAACTGTGTGTGTGCAAAGAAGCAGAATATAAATACAAATAATATAAATGTCTGTGTAAATAAACTGTGTGTGTATCTATATCTACACAGTGCAGAACAGACGATATTTTAAATGTAGAGGACAGACTGTAAATCTGCTGCGTGTGTTTAAATGTATTAATAAATATACTCTGATCATCATTATCATCAATATTTATGTCATCTTTATTCATTATTCACATCGACAAAAAGTCACGTCAGGTCAGTTTCATGTAAATATCTTAAAATTCATAAATCACTAAAGAGCTTTTACAATTTAAATGAACTTTATTGTCGTTATATTTGTGTACAACCAGCTAAAAACATTTAAAAAGTAATAAAATAAATAACTGGGTGTCTTGTTTTTTAAATATTAAGTGCACTGTGAAAACCTAAAACAAATTAATTTATATAAATAACCAATTAAATAACCTTTATTCATGTTTTACAGAATCATTTGTAATTTTCTGCTCCCTTTATTCTACGTGAATATATTTAATTTAATTTTACTGTTTAAGTTCAGGTGTATTTATTTGTACAGTATTTACATACAGTGGTTGTAACTCGAGGTGTGTGTGTGTGTGTGTGTGTGTGTGTGTGTGTGTGTGTGTGTGAGATCACATTTAAAGCTCCTCTTAGAAGCTGCTTGTTGTTTTTTTAGAATCATTAATTTTGCAGCAGCAGATTCTCCTGAAGTAGTGATTCAACATTAAACATTTATAACACACACACACACACACACACACACACGCCCGCTGCTGTACACTGTGTGTGTGTGTGTGTGTTATTCTGATTATAAAACGTGCCAATCATCGCCTGCAGACGTTGACGTTCACTCATGTTGATTTTGTAAACGCGTTCCTTCTTCTTTATTAACGAGCTCGTTTGTAATAAAGTCACAGAGACACAAAGAAGAAGAAGACCAAACTCAAAAGCAGAAATCACAGGAACAAAACGACCTCTGTGTGCTGCGCTGAGAGATCACAGCCGTCATGTCTCTGTACTGTGTGATTAAAATATGCAGCTTTTAATATCATAAAACCACAATACAGATATGGAAGTACAATAAAATACACATAAAAGAAAAGGAAATCTACCAGTTTGTTCACTAATAAACTTTATTTGTGTTGCAGCTTTCATATAAAATGCAGCTCAAAGTGCTTCACATTAAAAAAACACACATATATATACACATACATATAAATGATAAATAAATAACTGAGAATATTAACAGGAAGAATAAAAGGAGGCAAACAAGAAAAATGAGAGATGGTTCATTAAAATAATACAGTTAAAAATCTTCAGTAAGAGCCATGAAGCTGAAGTTTGGGCCCGATAGGACGTAGACGCCAACAGGAAGTGCAACAAGACAATGATTAGAGAGCATAGAGGCATGTTTGTTTTTCTGTGTGCAGAGGTGTTAGAGGAAGAGCTGCATCTTTAGTCTTTTCTTAAATATATAGAAGGTTAGTAGTGCTGGTTGTTGATGTATTTAGTCCCTGATGTGCAGTTGTCATGTTGTCCAGCAGATGGCGACGTGTCTCCGGTCTTCAGTCAGCTGCTCAGTCTGACTCCTCTGAGAGTCTAACGAGAGGCTGCAGCTGATTGGTCCAGAGCTCATTCAAACACTTCACAGTGAAAAGACACAGTATAGAACTAGTCACACCTATAGTACTCTGTAATACAGCTTTTTGTGTGGTTGCCTGTTTTCCTGCTACACCTCCGTTATACATTCATGACTCTGGGACGTCACCCTCTGGACCTCCCTGAACACTTTGGTTCTCATCTCAAGGACAACTCCTGACTGGTTGAGATCTTTTGAAACTTTCAAAATAAAATGCATAAAAAAAACAAACTTTGCAGTGTGAATAAAACAGCAGAGTCGACTTTATCACCGACTTAATAAAGACACTGTTAGAGGAATTCCTTCTTCATGACGTTTAAATGATGGAGACCAGATCAGAAGAATCAGAGTTTAAGTTGAATTTAGGAACGTTTTACACTGAAACACACAAGTGGGGTTATTTATCTTACAACTGGGTGTTTACAGCTTTCTCCTGATGTTTCCAGACACCTTCCACAGATCAGATAGCACCACACATTACCTCAGCCTCCTAATTCAAGTCCAGTTTAAGATGCCTCAATCACAATGACCTTCTTATGACCCTTTCTGACTTCCTCTAACATGTTTACTGGCTTCCCTCTGTTAATCTCAGCTGCTGTTACAATCTGTACAAGTTACAGAACAAAACTTTCATCATCACATATCAAAAGAAAAGGAACACACACTCAGTATGATCCTTTTTTGTGATCAAATTTTTATTTTATTATACAACAGAAGAACAGAAAGGCATATGCATGTGCAGATGAATCAACAATAATATATATATCATATACCCATAAACTCTCCAAATACATATAAGTAATCAACCGAAATAAGGTAAACAAATGATAAATAATAAATAAATAAATAATAGATAAGTAATTAATGAAGAAGGGAAAAAAGATACCACTCCCTGGACCCAAGACTCTATCCCAAAATCACATATTACCCTTGAAATTCATGGAGGATAGTTAGAAGTGGATTTTCTCCAAGACTGAACCCCGAAAAAGCTCTTTGTGTTTCCTCAGACTGTGTTTATAGTAACAAAAAGAGGGACTAAAGGGATCTTCTGATGGTCAGTATGAACAGGAGGAGCAGCTTTAATGTGATGTAACGTGTGTCTCTGTTTGTTTAACGACAGAAGGAGCAGGAAGAAGAAGAAGAGATTCAGTTGTTCTCGTGCTGCTCTGTGATGCATTTTTCATGTTAATAGACGGCAGTGTTTCTGTAAAACCCGCTGCGTCATCTATCATTGATCAGATCATAATAAGTATTTGGGATTGAGTCAAGTGTGTAAATTAGGATGAGTCAGACAGACTAGGAGTCGTCAGAAATGCTTCTTCTCCTGAGAAAACGTTGGATTGTTCCTTTAAAAAGGAGGAGGGGGGAGGTGCGGGATTTCACATTTAAGGACAGAATTTATATATTTTCTTACATGAGATGAGTCATCAGTGGAGAAAAAATAATAATAAACTGGAGGATTTCTGCTGTGAAAATGTATTTTGGACGTATATTTGTGGTGCGACAATAGAAAGTGGAACAATGCAGAGTTCTTCCAGCTCGGCGCCGCTGCTGTTAACATGCAGCACAGCGTCTTTGTTTGGTGTTTGAACATCCAGCTGCTGTCCTCTCATGCCGCCTACACTGCTGTTTGTTCCTTTTTTCCTTCTTCTTCTTCTGGGTTTTTTTTTTTTTTTGGGTTTAGCTGCAGTGTGTGAATGTGTGTGTGTGTGTGTGTGTGTGTGTGTGTGTGTGTGTGTGTGTGTGGTGGGGGGGTTATAGAGGCTTGAATAGATAGATGAGAGAATCAGTCACATAACAGTTCACCTCCTTACATCGTTTGTGTTTAGATTACAAGATCGTTTTTGTTTTTTTAAGATGTTTCTTCAGCTTCACTGTTTCTGTTTGTGAGGAGAACCAGTGCCACCAGTATAACGGACTGTGTGTTCTTCGTCTCTGGTGGTTTAAGTGTCCTGCTGACTTTCTGCTGCCCTCTGATGAAGCAGTTTGTCTATTGATCAGGAAACATACCTGCACACACACACTGGGACTGAAGGACAGGAAATCCTCTGTGGCAGCACTGGGATCGATCCCAGGGCTCATTAACACCCAGACTGACACTATTCAGCAGATAGACTGTAACTGGGACCATCACACCTGGACGGGTCAGTGATGTCACACAGGTGTTCAGATCAACCGGAGAAGCTAATCTGAGGCTTCAGCGGTCGCAGTTACACAAATAAAATGGAAATCTTCCAACGTTACAGTTAATTTAAGACTAAATTTCCATCCTGTCCAATCAGTCTAGCTGCTCTGACATCGACTTCTCTCTAGAAATACTGAGTCAATCGTTGTTTTCAATGTGTTATTCCAGTCTCAATCTATAAATTCAGGCCCTCTAATCAGTGTGCTGGTGATCATTTTGTAAACTATTCCTTCGTCAATAAGATTCGAAGACATATAGTAGCTTTGATGTCATCTGTGTGGGCGTCTTACTTGATAAAGATACCTGCCCTGTTAGCACAGTTTAGCCAAAGTAGCTAACGTTAGCCCAAGTGTGCAGCACTCAGTGTTCCCAGTAAGCTAACATTAGCTTGGGTCCGAGGTAGCAGGGCATTTTTCTGGTAGGGCTGCAGTCAACTAAAATTGCACATAAGCTTCAACCAATCGATTAGTCGTGGTGGTGGTGGTGGGGGCAGTGAACTCAACAGCAACACATTTCTCTGTTCTGTATTTCTCTGTTTAGCGTCTTCAGGCTAGGCTAACGTATTGTTGCTAACTTTGGAGCTAACCTTCACTTTTCCAGCACTTGGAGAAACAACAGATGTGACTTTTCATCATTTAACTGACACACTGTAGTCTGTGCTGTACATTTACTGCCAGACTGACAACTTACCGCTAACCTTTTCCTCTGCTCCGCTCGTGTCCACCGTCACTTTCTCTGCGTCCAACTCGCTCGCAAACATACCACACAATGCCATATTACTTAACAGAGTTACGCTCGTTTCCCAGGCAATGACACAGCGGTTCACTCACGTCCTGAACAGCTGCACAGACTCCCAAACGCTAAATATTTCTGAATGAGTGGATATTTGTTGTTAATTCTGGCATTAAAACATATTTTTTGGCCTGGCGGGTTCTCGTTGATATAATTGTAGGAGAAACACTGATTCAGTAAACTCCTTTAGTTTGGAAGAGTCCAAAGTTGTTAAAACAGCAGGGGTGTTTTGAATACACTGCAGGAAATAATGGATTAATCCCAGAAAGCTGCTGATGTAGCACTTTTCTCCTTCTTAAAGTATTATTCAACCAATGAGAATTTAGTCGGACGAGAGCATATCGACCAGCAGACTACCAACCTAGTTTCCAGAGCGGGAACGTCAACACCCGGCGCTCCTTTTTTAGAGCTTTTTCTCTGAAAACGACGCCATGAGAGCCGCTGAGAGTGAACCAGAAGATGGCGCTGACCATTCTGATCATCAAATGAATTGCTGATTAATATTGCTGATTGACTAATTGATTAATTGTTGCAGATTTACTCAGATTTATGTCTTGTGAAGGTCTTTTTTATATTAAAATCACAAGTTAAAGGAGTGTTTTTAATCACTAGAGCAGCGATTTTGATCATAACTTCCATCATTAACAGTGAGATTGTTGATTTCAGCTTTCATGGAACAAAAGAACAAAAACATTTGTCATTATTATCAAAAACTCTGCAGCTGATCAATAAGAAAATAACTTTTGAATGTGAAGATTACTTAAAAGCTGACAGTCTCTTGTTGATACTCAGCAATAATAAGTTTATTATTTTATTTTTGTGAATCTATTCATGTAAAAACAAGATAAATTGTTTAATTTAAAAGAGACTTGTAGTTGAATTTGTTAAAATAATCATAATTTTAAATTTCTTTTTGTAATATTAGTCAGAAAAATTACAGTTTGATATATTTTCAGCCCTAAAATGAACACAGACGCTCCTTATTTGGTTTATTTATTCCATCAGAATAAATAAATCCACTGAAACGTAAATGTCACGTTTGTGCTGATTGAAGGTGATGAAGACGATTCTGTCCTCCTCCTCCTCGCCCGTCTCTCAGCTCTCAGTCCCAGCGAGTGCAGGTACGAGGACGCAAATACACGACGGTAATTAAAGACGCTGACCTAGTTTGTGTCGGCGGCGGTGGTGATGGGGAGCGTTAGGCCTACATACCAGACTAGTCTGTTCTCAGATCAGTTTCTGTCAGCGGGATCCATGAAACCTGCCGGACACGTCGGCCTCGGGGCCCCAGAAACAAACTGATTAGATGTGGAGGATTAGTTTTTTAATAGCATCAAAGTGTTTTCGCTGCGCAGCACACGACACCAAAGCTAAAATATTCAGAGAACTGATAATGTTTTCAAGCTTTTCATCAGGTCACAGTGACGCAGGAGACGTTAGTGATGGTCGGAACCTCTCTTTCCAACAGGATGCAGCGGTTCTACAAACGGAGACTAAATGTGAAACCGGGACAGAAAAAATCTGAATTTCTTACATTTTATTGGATTATAAAGTGAGTTGTTGTAGTTGGATGTGCTTCTGTATGTTTACATAAGGATCAGTTCATTAAATTACACTGAAAGTCCTGCAAACTTCGTCCACAGTGGATCAATACAACATATTGATAGTCTCAGAGATAATTAACTGGACTGCCAGCGTACAGCTCTGCTTGTATATAATCTATAACTATATCAGACAATAAGACATCAACATGTATTATTTCTATGAACACAGTTACTAGTCTTGACTCGTCCTCCTCAGACTGGTGAGGAGTCAGATCGATGCGTTACGAGCTGATGAAGCCACTTGATCTGAGTCCAGTTGCCTTTGAATCAGTTGTTTGAAATAACGTGTATTAATGCACAATTACAATCAAACTAACAGTTTATAAATATGAGAAACAGCAGTTAAATGAAGCAGACGGTCTGTTAAATCAGATATTATCATCTGATCCAGCAGCTCATGAAGTTACACGTTAAAATAATCTTATATATATTTACAATAAAGACATAAATATAAAAATATATAAAGACTGGAAGTCACTTTTAGTGTCATCTAAGTCATCTAACAACGAAGAAACGTTCAGCCAAATGATTTAATGTATTAATTAAATGTAGACTTTTGAAAAGCATTTTACAGTCTTCATTCATTCATTTCAAACCGTCACATTTGCAGATTTTCCACCTTTGAACGTGTGAAACCATGAAGCAGACTCTCTGCTCTCTGAGTGGACGACCAATTAACTGTGAAGAGCTCGTTACACAATCCAATTATCAACAGGAGACACGATGAGTCACAGACAGCAAGACTTGGACTCATCATCATCATCATCATCATCATCCTCATCATCATCATCATGCAGAGCGATGGAGAGAGATTTGACAGCAGAGAAGACTGCTTTGTTTTTATTGATTGATCCATTGATCTCAACCCTTTGGTTCAATCACATGAAACCTGAAGACCTTAAAGCTTCTGAACGTGTCAGATACGCACACCTCCTCAGTGAGACTCGACGCAGTCTGAGAACTTCTGAATCTTTAAATGACGACACAAATTGTTCAGTTTGATGTCAGTAAACTGATTGAAGACGTGTTATAGAACAAACAACAAATGTATTAATTGATCAAATACTCGTCTGGTTGTTTTAAACAAACTTCGGCCCCATCTGCGCCTGGTGTTAATGTGTCATGTGATCAGCTGGTCTTTGTCTTGGTGTTAAAGTAGCTTTTCTCAGTTGTTCCCACGTTGTGATCAGATCTCATAATCAGCTCTGATCAGCCGCGGCTGAAGGCTGCGGCAGCCAATCACAGTGGGAGATCAGACTGACAAGAGCTGTAAACTCCGCCATGATGGAAGACAAAGCGAGGACGTTTCTCTTCGTTTCACCGTCGACTTTGCAACTCATTTTTAAAAAGACGAGAGAAAAAGAGAAAGAGAGCAGCTGTGGTCTGTTCTGGATGTTTCTATCACTGACCTGAGCCACAAAATGAGACGTGTTCTCTCTAATTGTTGTTGTTGTCAAGGATTCATTAAAGCGTTCCCAGAATTTTCAGCTTCACTCCTCTTTTGGTTTTTCTTCTTCAAACTGGAAACTGCCGACATCAGCTCAGAAAAATCCACAACGTGGTCGAGCGAGCTAGACAGTGAATGAAGAGAGGGAGCGCTGGTAGCGAGAAAGCAGCTGAATCAGATCAATAAAACGTTATTATCTGATTGTTTTATGTTCTAGAGCACAAATAAACACGCTCACACCCCTCCTGCACACCTCCACTCAACCCTGCAGCTTTAGAAGCATTTAAACTGGTTTGGAGTGAATAAACTGGTCCAGACGAAGAAGAGTTTCATCAGAAGTCGGTGGTAAAGTTACACATGACTGTGATAAACGAGGAGAAGAAGCAGAAGTAGAAACCAGTCGACTCTACGAGAGAAAAACGGAGAGACGTCTCCAGGAATTTGTTTCTGTTGTTCTCTCACATCGGCTCTGATTGGCCGTGTTGTCGCTACCAGCAGCCATGTTTTGGTGCATTATGGGAAGAAACAGCTGATCAGTCAGAACTTATTCAACAAAGGTGTTTCCATCTTACATTTAACACATCAACTCTAAAAAAAAACTCACCTCAAGCAAGCCTAAAAGCCTAATCGAGGAGGTTTTTATCAACACTTTAAAACGTGCGTAAAACAACGTGGAGGGAAACTCGGTGGCTGCGGGGAGCGTCTCATCACTCAGGGCTCATCTGATGAGACGCTCATGAGGCTCCGCTGCAGCGTTAAAGATGCAGCAGGCATGAAGATGGTTTTATGTAACGCTGCAGGCGTCATCGTCCTCACTGCGTGTGTGTGTGTGTGTGTGTGTGTGCAGCAGAGCTTTAACACAGTTGTTATATGGACGCTGGTTTGATGAAAACATGAGTGGAGAGCAACACTAAAGGTTTTTTTTTACACGTTTTCATGCTGAAGTTTTGCTTCTTCTTCCTCCGGAGTGTTTGGACTTCCTGTCAGAGCTCAGCATGAAGACACAAAGCAAACTGAAAGAGCGTCCAGTCTGAAAGTCGATCACATGAACTCACATTAACTTCTCGTCCTTCGTCTCTTTTCATCAGAAGCATCTTTGAACGCAGCAGATTGTCTTCAGTGTTCAGACTTAAAGGAACAAAACGAGGACAAACGAGACGCTTCCACGTGCAGACAGGAAACAGAAAAATGAGCTCAAAATGCTGTAAAACAACACAAATGTCAACAAAATGAATTATAAATATGTGTTAATATTATAAATGTGTTTGCTGAAGAACTGAAGCTTCTGAGTTTGATGGTTTCAGCTTCTTAAAGGAGAGAAACTGCTGCTTTATTTTTGTTTTAATGAGATAAATTAAAGACTGAGCTGTTAACAGACTAAACCATGAACCCATTAATGGAAACAGCTGCAGTCAGGAGTGAACCTGAATCTCTGAGTGAACTGTCAGCGGGACCCAGTTGCATTATGGGTAATGTAGGCGACGAGAAAGACAAAAAAAAAAAAAAGAGGATAACTCTGGTTCTGCTGCATCGATTTCATCCTTTTTAAAAAAAGAAAAAAACCCGTCATCACGAGTCTGTGATGAATCTTTTAAAGCTGAACGGATATTTTTAATCAGAAACTGAATCCAGAACGAATCAGTTGTGTTTTTTTTTTGTTTTTTTTGGCGGACGAGGACGATGAAGTGAAGGTCTGATGTGGGAGCAACATGAAACATCAGGCAGAATATTTTTAGGAGCTTCTTCCACACCTCCACCTCCCGTCTCTCCATCACTCCCTCCTCTCTCTCTCTCTCTCTCTCTGGCTGAGTGCTGCTCTCTCTCTCTCTCTCTCTCTCTGGCTGAGTGCTGCTCTCTCTCTCTCTCTCTCTCTCTCTCTCTCTCTCTCTCAGCCTCTCATCACATTCAGCAGCTCTCAGCCTGTGAGGAGGACGAGGAGGAAGAAGAGGAGGAGGAGGAGGAGGAAAGTAAAATAGAGCAGCAGAGAGTCGAGGATGAGGAGGGCTGATGTGTAATCTGCAGGATTCTCTCGCCGGCCGACACTTTGGGATTATTTTGAACTTCCTTCCTTCGACTCTTCTTCTCTGTGATTCTCTGTTTTTTTTCCTGCTGCTGCTGCTGATTCTCTGAAAGTTGTTGACGGAGCGACGTTGAAGATGCAGCCGTGAACGAGAGAGAGAGAGGAAGGAAGGAAAGGAAAAACATCCTGAGAGATGTGGACGTAAAAAAAACAACCAAACCTCCAGCGCTGGTTTTTCTCGCAGCCGTTCATGGATGCATCACTGGTGCAGAAAATCCAGCGAGTCGCAGCAGCTCCTGCAGCCGTCGGAGCGTCTGAGAAGACAAACGGATAAATTACCCAGCATGCATCTGCCGGGCTGTTTGTCGTCTTTGAAATGAAAGATCGCAGCTGTTTGTTCTTCATTCGTTAGTAAATGTTTTGCTCGCTGAGCTTCAGTCAGGTGTGAAAGTTCAACTTAACTTGCGTGTTTGTTTACCTGAGCTTTCGACTATCAGTGTTTTTTTGTTTTTTTTATGATCGTTATGAAACCAGCATGAAGCAGAAATGTTGCTTTTTGTTGTCGTCTGTCACGTTAGCTGAAGATGTTTCCACAGAGACGAAGTTTCTTGAGATTTAGTCGTCGTGACTGAAGCTGCGTCGCCCCCCTGTGGCGGGAACGGAAGCTGCAGGATGTAAACTAAGCTGTTGTTTTCATTTAAAGCTGTAAGAAAAATAATGTCTCATCATCATCATCATCATCATCATCAGTTCTAGTGGACGCTGGTTTGGTTTTTTTCAAACATCCAGTTTTTTTGTGATGAAAGCGAACAAACATTTGGGATGTAACTGAAGTTCTTGAGCGCTGAAGGATCGTGGACGTGCAAACATCAGGCAGCTGCTTCTCAGAGCGGATCCGAAGCGTCATGGAGCGACGATAAGCAGCAACACCTCGATCCAGACAAACGTGTTCAGACTCCGGGTGGATTCCACCAATCAGACATGACGTCTGCTCTGGACTAAGAAGCTTCGTCCTCGCCGTCAGACTCAGAGCAGGAGCAGATATCTTGTCCTCCAGTGGCTCCGCCCACCTCTCAGGGAGATGGCGGCGGCCATCGCCAGCTCCCTGATCCGACAGAAGCGGCAAGCCCGCGAGTCCAACAGCGACAAGGTCGCCACCAACAAGAGGCGCTCGAGTCCCAGCAAAGACCCGAGGTCTCTGTGTGAGAGACACATCTTCAGCGTCTTCAGCAAAGTTCGCTTCTGTAGCGGCAAGAAGAGACCCGTCAGACGGAAACCAGGTGAGTCCTGACAGCAGCCTGAGAGAGGAGAGGAGTTAAGGTCGTTCAGCTGATTGTAGGTTTGACCTCATTAACGTGTAACCAAGTGGTTTTTGTGCCTGAACATAACCAGACACCAGCAGCTGCTCTGACAGAGTAACTTTACTGCTGATGGGTCGACGATGAAGCTTTAACACCTGCTGAGTGTCAGACGCTGATGAAACATGTTTATTACACACAGTGACTGTTGAGCTGCTGTATTTATTATAGATATTTCCATCACTAAAGGGTCCAGTTGTACTTCCTGTCTTCTCAAACAGAAGATAACGTCATGTGTTGTTTTGATAATCAGGAGCCTGACAGGTGAACCGAGGCCAGAATGACCTGAGATACAAACTAGAGGTCACAGAGCTCTGATTGGAAACTGATGAACCAATCAGATCAATATCTCAGCTGAACACTCTGCTGTTTGCTGGTCTGGTTCTCCACTCGGCTTTCAATAAACACTTTCAGCTTTAAGACATCAAAGTCTCACTTTCCTCCACTGAAGATGCTGCACATCACTCCAAACATCCACAACAGCATTCGTGTTTATTCATCTTTAAAACGTGCAGCTGCAGGTTTCTCAGCATCATCAGTTATTTCAGAAGCTGAACTGCAGCCAGTTTTGTTCTCTCAGTATCTTAAACATCTGTTTTTTTTATTATTTTATTTTCATCCCTGAGTTTAAATATTTAACGCCGTTATTAAAAAACATGAGATAGTTTTGGTTAGCGATGATGTCAGCAGGCTGGCGTTTCCCCTGGAGACGCTTCATGTTAGAGAATAACAGGAAGTACATTAACCGAGCGCTTCCTCGACCTCCAACTCCTTCAGGAGGAGGAGAGGAGAGGAGAGGAGAGAGAGAGTCGGACCTGCTGGACGGATTTCAGCATTTACACATTTATGAGCTGCGAGTCTCATTAGCCGCCTCCCTGCTGCTGGGACGGAGCTTCATGTTTTCTTGGCAATACAACAAACAGCCTCTTAAAGGAGCTATTATACAGCGCTTCTGCTCCATCAGCTCCTTCACACAAACTTCTTTAACTTCTCCAAACTTCTCCTGCTGCTGCTGCTGCTTCTGTAAAAGGAAACAGAGGCGGCGGCGGCGGCGGCTGAAGTAATCGCTGAGTCACCGGCTCAGATTAGCTCCACGTCAGCAACTTTTCTCGTCCTTTGATGTTTTCTGATCACTTTGCTTTATGAACAACAAGTTAATCCTCCGAGTTCTCAAAGCGTGACGCTGCAGAAGAAGAAAATTATTAAATATTTATATAACAGTAACTGAGTGCCGTAGAAGCTTTTCAGATAAAGAGACGTGATGAAGGATGTGTGATCTTCATCACGCCTGCGGTTCAGGAAGCAGCAGCATGTGATGAGGTGTTGGGTTTTTTTTTTTATTATTTTCCCTCCATCAGACTCATCAATGTGTTAAAACTCACAGCTCCTCCTCACACGCCTGTAAATATAGTTTCCTGCAGAGAAATACCAGCGACTAAACATCAGCACTCTGGAATATAAAGACATGATGATTATGTGTTTAATAAGTTTAGTTAAATTAATGGAGCTGCTCATTAACCAGAAATACAGACTGATTCATATAAATGTGAGTCGTTTTTAAAGTGCTTCTGTTGTTCTGTAATTTATAAAAGTGAATCAAAGGACGTTTAAAGACATTAAAAAATAGTTTTCTCCCTGATTATCGGGTCAATAATGTTTTCAATATGACTTTTAACTCATGAAATGTGGAATAAACATGTGAATCTGCTTATTTATTTACTGCTGTCATCAAGCCAATCAGAATCCGCACAGAGGAGTTTGACTTGATTGACAGCCTCGTCATCCAATAGAGATCGATGTATGTTATATATCTGATAGACGTGTGTGTTCTCCTGCAGGCAGAGAGCAGTGATGCTCAGCAGTTATTCCTCATTTTAACTGTTTATTTTAAGTATTTTCTTGTATTTTTTTCCACTTTTTATTCATCGATAAACGTTGTAAAGAAAGTTTTTTCTCTACCGAAGGTGTCGGAGGAGAGTTTTAGAGACAGCTGTCGTGATATTCTGTCAATTTTAAGTTGTTTTTTTATTCCTTTTTAAAAGCTTTTTATTAAGATATTAGCAAAATGACTTGGTTTGGAAGCGACAATGATGATCTTTGGTTACTGTTGCTAGGAGACGGGATGCTGACCTCTCTGCAGCTGAAAGGGAGGGGTGTGACATTTCGTTCATGTGCAGAGTTTCTGTGCGTTAGCTTAGCTTAGCACAAAGACTGGGAGCAGATGGAAAGTGTTAGCAGCTTCCTGCCTGAACGTGGATGATGTGTGAAGTAGTAAACGTGTGTCTTGTTTGTGGTTGAGACTCTTCCGTCTGTCTGTCTGTCTGTTAAGTAGCACAGCAGCCTGCTCCACATTAGCTTCACTGTATTTTGGTCTATTTCTGCCGGTGATGAGTCCTTCTGGCCCACATTGTCATCTGGAGCATCACCTCGTCTCCTCGGCGTTCAGTTACATCCTCAGCTGAATCTTTTCTCTGTGTGTGTGTGTGTGTGTGTGTGTGTGTGTGTGTGATGTTTTATCAGGCGACAAACTGAACAACAGCTTCATTAATTAAGCAGCGATGCAGTTTGTTCTGTGAAGGACTTCATGGTTTCATTTTCAGGAGTGCAGCAGCAGCAGCAGCTGGAAACAAAAGACGGAAACTGAAGTGACAAACGATGACGTGAGATGAAAGGAGATAAAATAAGACACGAGATGAAAATAGGATGTTTAGAGGAGAAGAGGTTCGTCACACATGAGTGTCACAGAGATGTGATACAAAACATTTTATTTAGCAGAGCAAAAATATTTAAATAAAAGCAGCTGAAGTGACGTAAGAGCAGTGTAACGTGAAGGAGTAAAAGGAGTGAAGTGTCCACAGCGAGCGCAGCAGCGTCTGCAGCTGCTGGAACATCAAATATCATCCTGCAGGTGAATTATAGATGTGGTGAGAGTGTTCAGAGCGGACAGACGAGCAGCACTGAAACTAAACCACCTGCAGAGGAGACCAGACTCTGACTGTGTGTGTTAATGTGTTCTGATTGTTTGTTTGTTTGTTTGTTGTTGTTGTTTGTTTCAGAGCCGCAGCTGAAGGGCATCGTCACGCGTCTCTTCAGCGAGCAGGGGTTCTTCCTGCAGATGCAGCCTGACGGGACCATCAGCGGGAACAAGGACGAGAACAGCGACAACAGTGAGTCACCTGCAGGGTTAACGCCACCGTGTTCCTCCTCCGTGTTCCTCCTCCGTGTTCCTCCTCCGTGTTCCTCCTCCATGTTCTCATGTTCTCATCATGTTCTCACCATGTTCTCATCTTGTTCTCATCGTGTTCTCATTGTGTTCTCGTCGTGTTCTCATCTTGTTCTCATCGTGTTCTCACCGTGTTCTCACCGTGTTCTCACCGTGTTCTCATCATGTTCTCACCGTGTTCTCACCGTGTTCTCACCGTGTTCTCATCGTGTTCATGTTATGTTCTCACCGTGTTCCCATCGTGTTCTCATCGTGTTCTCACCGTGTTCTCACCGTGTTCTCACCGTGTTCTCATCATGTTCTCACCGTGTTCTCACCGTGTTCTCACCGTGTTCTCATCGTGTTCATGTTATGTTCTCACCGTGTTCCCATCGTGTTCTCATCGTGTTCTCATCGTGTTCACGTTATTTTCTCACCGTGTTCTCATCGTGTTCCCATCGTGTTCTCATCGTGTTCTCACCGTGTTCTAACCGTGTTCTCATCGTGTTCTCATCATGTTCACGTTATTTTCTCACCGTGTTCTCACCGTGTTCTCATCATGTTCTCATCGTGTTCTCATCGTGTTCTCATCATGTTCACGTTATTTTCTCACCGTGTTCTCACCGTGTTCTCATCATGTTCTCATTGTGTTCTCATCATGTTCTCGCCGTGTTCTCATCGTGTTCTCACCGTGTTCTCATCATGTTCTCATCATGTTCTCATCGTGTTCTCATCGTGTTCATCTGAAGGTGTCACAAAGTCTCATGAACCTTCTTAAATGATCATTCTGCTGATTTTCTATATTTGTCTTCATGTTTTGATCCAAACCGTCAGTGAACCTCCGTTCAGTCTCTCTGATCTGCGTCTCTGTGTTTTAATCACTGAGTCGTTCTCATTCACATATTTTACTGTTTCTGTTGTCGGACAGCGGAACGAGTGTGAAATACTGTTTTAATTTCAGCTCATAAACTGTTAACCAGCAGCCAAGACGCTGCACTGCTGGTAAAATATTATTATTCTATAATCACGACGTCGTCTGACCGAATCAACATAAATAAAGTTTACAGCATTTAAATGAAAAATCACAGAGAAACTTCGCTGAGCAGCTTAGATTTGATTCTACAAAGGTTTCACTTTTGATTTTTGGTTATAAATGAAACATCCTTTTATTCCAAAAGTCGTAAAGAAAACGAGGGAAGTGTGTTTAATGAAGCTCTGGGTGCGAAGAGAAGAGCTGAAGCTGGAATAACGATGTGTTTCAGAGCAAATCTGAACGCAAGCAGAGGCTGTTTGAGTGTGAGGGCGGAGTTTTGAGGGATTAATTACAAAATTTGAGCGAAAAATTAATAAATTATGCTCTCAAATTGATATAAGACGCCTTTTTTTTGTCCTCCATCTCTTATTTTGAAGGAGATCTTTTAAATATGACCAGGAGGAATGATTACAGCGAGGAAAAACCCCCTCTTTCTCTGCTCATACAGACACCTGACTGCTGGTTTAAAGACAAACTTTATGTCCTCTAAGTGAAGACCAGCAGCAGCCGGTCCCCTGAGGTTCGACTCCCGGCTCTATCAGCCGTGTTTTTCCGTCCTCCTTCTCTTGGACCGGCTGGATGAGCTCAGGATTACAGATCCTGCTGCTTCCTTTAAATCCTCTCCTTTTTGGTTTTGGAAAAAAAAAAAAAAAGAGGACAAGAGAGGAGGAGGAGGAGGAGGAGATGTTTTGAATTTCCCTCTCTCTCTCTCTCTCTCTCTCTCTCTCTCTCTCTCAGATCATCTGTGTCTCTGAGTTAAATAAAGGAGGATTAACAGCAGCCATAGCCACGGGCCTCTTCCTCCTCCACCTCCTCCTCCTCATCCTCACCCACACTGCAGCTCTCTGTCCCCGAGGATTAAATCACCTCTCATCACTTCATCCTCCCCTCCTCCCCCTCCTCCCTCCCTCCCCCACAATCTCTCTGTTATTCTTTTTTCTCTCTGGTTTTATCAGCTGGAAGCGTCACATCCAGCTGCTACATTATTTTACACAGAGAGCACTCACAGAGCCGACTGTACAGTAACACCATGTCACATGTTGTCGAGCGAGCAGGTACAGAACAGGACGCTTAACAAATCTGCCTTTTTGTTCAACTAATTTCTTTAATCTTCAAAGGAAGGTTTGACCCGTCTCTGCCTCTCCCAGTAATCAACTCTCTCTCTCTCTCTCTCTCCCTTTGTGCCTCGGTGTCTCTCGCCCTCCAGCTCTGTTTAACCTGATCCCAGTAGGTTTGAGGGTTGTGGCCATCCAGGGAGTGAAGGCTGGACTCTACGTGGCCATGAACGCAGAGGGATTCCTCTACACATCAGTAAGAACATCCCATTCAGCCGTCTGTCCTGACACTCACAGGGTTTTTTTTTTTTTTTAATGCTTCTGGAGTTTGCATTAAACATTTGGAGCGAGTTGATTCAGCTTAATAAATAATCTATGACACATCAGGATATTGTGATGGAGATATAACATGGGATAAAAATAAGGTTTAACTGTGTTGCCTCAGTGTACAGGCTGCAAGTCCAGACCCTGAAAATCACTGGTCGCGTGTTAAACGTGAAGTATTTTCCAACTTTATTCAACACCAGATAAGAATATTTGCATGCTGTATATACTATATGCATCCAGTATATACACCTGCTAACCTGATGATAAAAAAAGGAACCCAGAATACTGTAAAAATCGACATTTATCGCTGTCTCAGGCACCAGCATGTACGTCTGCTTCACAGGGATGACTCATTGCCTGGCTTTGAGTTGGAGGGATTTCACTGTGAAGCAGCTGAAGCCACTAAAAAAAAATAATACTTTATCATTTTTTTCCAAACATTCTGCTACTTTTTTTTTTGCAGATTTGAAGGGATCAGATGATCAGGTATTGATTTTTGACAATTATCAGACTGTTTATTGTCACTTTGCAGTTACTGCGCTGCGTTCAGGTGATGCTGGGAAAGTTAAACATTTGCTGTTCTGTAGAAAAATGGAAGGAAAAGTTTAATTTAGTCCGAATCTGGAGAAAGATAGAGTTACTCACCACCTTTTGTGATCAAAGCGATCTTATTTCAATATATTTCTGTCAGAATGTCACATTATCCGACAGATCAAGCTCCTCACATCTGAGGAAGGTCCTGTGTTTTGGTTTTAAATCACATTAAGACACACACAGTGACACAATAGTTAATAGTATTAATAAGAACAGGACAGATGTGATCAGTCTGCAGTGCAGACAGAGTGCAGCTACTCGCTGTTGTATTGCCGCTTCGCCTCAGTGAGTTCATTCAGCATCCATTATTCATGTCTGGCTCCTTCTATAAAACTTTAAAATGCTATTCTTCAGTCGCTGGTGCACAGCATAAGAAACGAGATGGCGTGATGGAGGAAGAGACGATAGAGATGTTAGGGATATAAAGGAGATGTGTTTTTACCGCAGGAAGCCTCCTCAGGCACGTTTTCTCTGGAAGACGGTGAAGTTCGTTTAAAGGCGGTAAAATATAACCACGGTGTCTTTGTTCAACAAAGATGTAAATATTACAAATACTTGATTTTATTTACTTGTAACTTTTGTGGAGTTTTTGCCACTTCCTGTTTTACACTTATGTCGTTCTCAACACGAAGTGGAAGAAATCGTAGCTGTTAAAGATCAGTCGGTTACTTCAGACTGTTGAATTACAACTAGAAGCTTGATGTAAACTTATCTGCTCGTATTTATGGTCTGTATGACATGAACATGAACTCGGCGTTAGTCCTGGAACCCTCCGTCTGTTTTAAACACAAGTTGATTTTAATACCTATAACATTTTAAAAAGAAAATCTCTTTATACGCCGACGATATCTCGATTTATGTGTCAAAACCGCGAACAACCATCCTGCGAATAAAATATCTCATTATTATTTTTATGGGATTATTTAAGATCCTTTCATGTTATATAAGTTTATCTGGCGTTATGTTAATGAGACAAACTACTGTAGGTGTAGAAGTTACAGAGTAGCACTCCTCATTTTCCACATTTGATCGTTAAACTTACTCTGGAAAGAAAACGCTGCTCTTTCCACTTCGAGAAGTCAAAAAGCTGAATATAAGTACATGATTTATTCTGGAAATTACATTTGTGAAGTGGAGTCATTGAACATCAGATATTGTTTTTGGATGGAGGGAGTTCTGTGTTGTTTGTAGCATTAATGTCGCTAAGCTAGCAAGTTTCAAGTGTGTTTATAGTGAGTCTGTTGGAGTCAATCAGCACTAAAAGTGTCATTTTTAAATCAACGAGGAGGGAAAACGGCGTTTTTACTGCCGAAACATGGCGAGGACTGAATCAGCTGTCAAACAGTAGAAGAAGAATCAGTGTTGCTGAGGATGAGGAGCTCAGACAGACACGATGATCAGTGACAGCAGACAGCGAGAGTGTGATACGCTAACGTGGGATTTACCTTCTGCTTTAATGAGAGGATGAGGACTCTCTCCTGCTCGGATTAATAGTATCTTCCCAACAGGACGAGCGTCCAAGTGGGTTTAACTTCAAAAAGTCTTTTTACTAAAGCAGCTGCAGGAAATATAATCTGAGTTGTCTTCTGTTGCTCCTATACGATCACTTCTTTGGAGGCTTAAAGTGATCAATCAGCTGAAGATAAAGCGCGTGACATTTTCTTCTTCTCTTCCTCTGCGCAGTAAAGTGAAAATGTTACAGCATGTTTTCCTCACAGAGACAGTTGAAAGTGAAGTTGTGCTGTGTTCTGGGAGGCTCCGACATCTGAACACTGTTTATCTGAATGATCACATGTCTTGATATGTGATGCGGAGTGCCTGCTGGGTAGAAGAAACTGTTTTCATCATGTATTCCTTCTGTTTCCTCAACTCCCTCCTCCTCCTCCTCTTCCTACTTCATCTTCCTCCTCCTTTTATGCTTTTTGTCGTCATCAGTAGTTCTCATGTTTAGCTGATCCTGTCTGCAGAACTAATATCTGTTGAATTACTACCAAACATACAAGAAACGTTCAAGAATATCAGTGATGTTTTGTCACTTTCTGATTCAGCAAAATAATTTAAAACATGCAGAAAACAGTTCAGAAACTCTGTAGGTTTGTTTATAATTAGCAGAGCAAGAAAACTTTATGTTTAGTGACTGTTTATTGCATTAAAAAAGGTTTTTTTAATCAACAGTTAAGTTGAGTTTTCAAAGCAGTCATGAAACAATCAGTCAATCAATCGATTTGTCAATCATTAGCATCGCCAACAAATTAGATTTACTGATTTATCAAGTTTTATTTTTTTTTATTTTTTGGGCGTTTTGGACTGTTAGTCGGACAAAACAAGACATTTGAAGATGAGACTTGGATTCTTGGATAATAGGAAGAATATTTATTATTATTATTTTTATAGATTTAACAGATCAGTAGGCGAGGCAAGTTTATTTATATATTTTTTATTTAAGTCCATTTATATTTATTTTATACACAAAGGAAGTTGTGATACAAAATGCTTCACATGATGCACTACAAACATTTTTAAGAAACGTATGAAAACATTAAAATACAAATAAAAACAACAGAAAACTTTTTAAATGAAATCTAAAAGTTAAGAGCAGAGACGTGAAAACATTATGAAAATAAACACTAGTCAGACTTTCACAACAAAACTTTGAAAACACAATAATAAAGGTGCTGAAGAGGGTAGAAACTGTGTGTGAGTGTTTAATATTAGAACAGCTTTCTGCATTGTGTGCGTTTGTTCTGCTCTGATTGGTCCATTCTCCTCCTGGACCACCTGTTATATCCACAGGACACACACACTCACACACTCACACTCACACACTCACACACACCTGTTATACCTGGAGGGAACTGCAAAGTGCTAAATTTGGATTTTCTGTGGCTTTAACAGTCCAGACTGAACGACATGGATCCCAATTTCAGCCCAGTTTGTCCCCAGTTAGTCAAACATGACTAATTATATCTTCAACCTGTTGTTACTACTAAATATGGCTGAAAAGGTGTGTGATGAAATAAAATCTGAAGCTCATCTGATCCACTTTTACAGCACTTTGTTGTCCAGATTCCTGTTTTGTATTGTAAGTATTACTTCACCACTTCATTCAGCTGCAGCCGAGGTTTGATGTTTCATATTTACAGCAGAAAACTTTATGTTTCAAACACTTTGTAGTCTTGAAAAACATTTCTATAATACTACTAGTATTTTACAAACTCCAAACACTGTGAGCAGTTTCTCTCTGAAAGGCAGTCGGCGTTATTTTCAACCAAACTGCTAAAATCAACAGGAAGATAAAACCGTGCATCATCTGCATAGAAACGAATCGCTGAAAAGACGAGCAGCAAAACTGCAGAATAAAAATACTCCTATACAAGTAAAAGTCTTGCATTAGTTGCAAAATTTACAGAGTATTATCTGTCTTTTTTCCTTTTTAGCTTCTTTTAAAAAAAAATACTTCCAAATCTAACACTTTTTGATTATTTTTATGTCTTTTTTATATTCTGTTTTAATGCCTTTAATGCTCGATGTAGCACTTTGAATCGCCTTCTTGCTGAAATGTGCTACACAAATAAACTTACCTTTCCTTAAAGTATTAAAAGGTAAAAGCACTAAGTGTATTATTTATTATATCTATATACAGATATGCAGTGAGTGTAAAAAGTATTCACTCAGTTTTGATGTTTTATTGTTTTACAACAATGAATCAAAGGAGATTTAATTTGTCTAAAAAGTTCAAACAGATCCTACAAATGGATTTAAATTCATTACAACTATAAAAAATGATATTTTTTTGTACATTTTGTACAGTAAACAGTACAATATTCCTCTCTGAAATATGGTGCAGTGAAGGTAGAATAAAATTTAATACTCAAGTTAAGTAGAAGTACGTCGGATAGCAAAGAAACATCAGATCATCAACATCATCACGAACACCTGAAAACACCTCCAGTCAATCAGATATAATATATATTATATATAAAGTTACACACTGAAGAAGGCAGAGCATGTTTACCTTGAGCTTGTATTGGACGAGTTAAATGAAATATAAAGCATTGATTTGAATGTGTGAACGCCTCCTTGTGCTTCTGGACTTTGATACACCCCCCCCCCCCTCCCGGCTCCTCACATGTCTTTTGGTTGAAGTCAATGTGTTTTTTTTTTTTACTTCTACTAAAAGGCGAGCATTTGAAATGTTAACGCTGTTGCGCCCTGGCAGCCAATTGGTTGAGATGCATGTCATATGACTGCAACGTCCGCGGGATTTGAATCTGGCTGCAGATGCATGTCACCTCCCTTCACTTCCTGTCATCTCTCCACTGTCAAAACAAAAGCATAAAACCCCACAAAAATAACATATCTTTTTAAAAAAGTTAACTGAGACGTGTTTTCTTTCTGTGTGTGTGTGTGTCAGGATGTCTTCACAGCAGAGTGTAAGTTCAAGGAGTCGGTGTTCGAGAACTACTACGTCATCTACTCGTCCACGCTGTACCGGCAGCACGAGTCGGGCCGAGCCTGGTTCCTGGGCCTCAACAAGGACGGAGTCGTCATGAAGGGGAACCGAGTGAAGAAAACCAAACCCTGCTCACACTTTGTCCCCAGACCCATCGAAGGTGAAACACCAACACCAGAGAGTTTCTGTCAGAGTCATGATGTTTCAGATGGGTATCAGTTTCATCTCCAGTGTGGATGTCCAAGGCGGGGGGGTGGGGGGGGGGGGGCTACTAGTCTGACTTCCAACAACTCTGAAGGAGCGTTCAGACGGAAAGCAAAGTTAATTTGGTGCATAATCCACATGTAGAGCTGTAGAGCAGAGTTATAAACTGGTGCTCAGGAGGCGTATGTGGGTTTCCATCCAAATGCAGCACAAATTTTAACTGAATTTCTAGAAAACCTGCAAATGAAAAATGTGAATTGAAGCTTTGTTTTGTTAATATTAGGAGACAAACAGCCGGTGACGTTTGAATGCATAAAAGGAAAATGTGCATAAAAATAGGTGGGATGGAAATGTGCTTAATAGAAGGAAGTCACAAAATGGGTTTTAGTTGAGCTCTTAGTTTTGACTTTGCACATAAAAACGTAAGTGGAACCGCCAGAAATCAGATCTGTGTGGAGCGACGATGAGGAGACTCAAATTAATCCATGAAACTAACAGAAATGTCATATTTTACTTTATCGTTTTATCTCCCAATATTAACACGACAGCAGTGGATGGAAACAAACTGATTTTATGGAAATTTGGTTTAAAATTTGCACTACATTTGGAAACTCATGATTAGTATCTGTCAAAAAGCTCAGAATTTCTTAATAATAATGCAAATATCAGAATATCTGAGGCTTTCAGTCATTTACTTTAACAAATACACTTTGAAAAGTAATAAAATGTGTCTTGTAGAATGCAGACGCTTATCAGTCTTACCTTTGATCATGTTTCAGATCATCAGTAAAGAGACAAGCAGAGAGCTAAAGAAACAATCTGAGAGTCGATTCATGTTGTTTTCACACAGGCGTTTTGTCAATGTGTCAGTTATCAGCAGTTAAAGGGACAGTTTGATGAGCGGCAGCGTTACTGCAGAGTTTCCAGGTTTAACGTGTTCAGAGAGTCGGAAGGGTTCGGAGCTCAGAGGTGAACCAATCAGCAGGGAGCAGAGGTCGTCCTGCAGGAGCTTCCTCTGAGTCTGAGGACGAACTGAAGCTCTAATATCACAGATGGAGGTTTAACAGGAAACATGAGGCTCCTTCTCTGCTTTCAGCTGCTCTGTCTCCCCCCCTCCTCCTCCTCCTCCCCCCTTCCTCCCCCATCACCATTTAAAAATATCAACTGTCATCTGTCACCTTCCTCTCCTCCTTTCTCTTAGTCCATCTTCTCCTCTTCCTCCCCCTCATCCCTCGTCCTTCTCCTTCAACCTCTTCACACTTCACTCCTTCCTCCCCCCCGACTCCCCTCCTTACCTCTTCCACGTGTTCTCCCCCTCACTTCTCTCTTCTTCCTGTGCGTTACATAGTTTATTAAATACCTGCACATATATATTTATATATTACACACCTATAAATACATATTTATATATTACACACCTATAAATACATATTTATATATTACATACCTGCAAATACATGTTTATATATCACATACCTGTAAATACATATATTTTACATAGTTGTAAATAAATATTTATAAATTACATAGTTGTAAATAAATATTTATAAACTACGTACCTGTAAATACATACTTATATGTTACATAGTTGTAAATACATACTTATATATTACATAGTTGTAAATAAATATTTACAAATTACATAGTTGTAAATAAATATTTATAAACTACATACCTGTAAATAGGTTTATATATTACATAGTTGTAAATACATATATTTTACATAGTTGTAAATAAATATTTATAAACTACATACCTGTAAATAGGTTTATATATTACATAGTTGTAAATACATATATTTTACATAGTTGTAAATACATATATTTTACATAGTTGTAAATAAATATTTATAAATTACATACCTGTAAATACATACTTATATATTACATAGTTGTAAATAAATATGTATATACTACATGCCTGTAAATATGTATTTATATATTACATAGTTGTAAATACATATTTATAAATTACATAGTTGTAAATAAATATTTATAAACTACATACCTGTAAATACATACTTATATATTACATAGTTGTAAATACATATGTTTTACATAGTTGTAAATAAATATTTATATACTACATGCCTGTAAATACATATTTATAAATTACATAGTTGTAAATAAATATTTATAAACTACATACCTGTAAATACATACTTATATATTACATAGTTGTAAATAAATATGTTTTACATAGTTGTAAATACATATTTATAAACTACATACCTGTAAATAGGTTTATATATTACATAGTTGTAAATACATATGTTTTACATAGTTGTAAATAAATATTTATAAACTACATACCTGTAAATACATACTTATATATTACATAGTTGTAAATACATATATTTTACATAGTTTGAAATAAATATTTATAAATTACATACCTGTAAATACATACTTATATATTACATAGTTGTAAATAAATATTTATATACTACATGCCTGTAAATATGTATTTATATATTACATAGTTGTAAATACATATTTATAAACTACATACCTGTAAATACATACTTATATATTACATAGTTGTAAATACATCTATTTATTTTACATACCATGTTTTACATTACGTAAATACATTTTCACATTCTACTTGAAAATGGTCTCAGACTTTTGGACCCCACTGTAGCTGCACATACATGTATGTAAACATGTAATTATTACATGCTACATATTTATGTATCATACACCTGTTCATACACATTTAATACAAACAGTAAACACGTATCTGTATGTTTACACTCTCGGTTCTGTGAGTAGTTTTAATGAAGCGTCGTTCCGCACTGATTCAGCCATCCAGCATTTTACCAGACTGATGGTTTCAGTTGTTTCATATATTTGATGGATATTTGTGTTTATCCTCATGCTGTTTGTTTTATGATTCATTTAATGACACTGTTTCCCCCCTCCCCCTGTCTATCTCCCCCCTCCCTCCCTTCCTCCTCCCTGGTTCTCCCCCCTGCAGTCTGTATGTATAAGGAGCCATCGCTGCACGAGCTTGAGGAGAAGCTGCTGAAGAACTCGCGGAGCCCGACGATGAACAGCGAGGAGCGGGCGAGGAGTCTGGAGCAAGGGGAGCAGCAGCCGGAGGACTCCACAGAGCAGGACGGGTCATAGCCTGCAGCGCCCCCCCTGCAGGAGGAGGAGGAGGAGGAGGAGGAGGAGCAGGAGGCGAACTCCCGTTTTAACACTCCCTCTGTTCAGCAACAACAGCAACTACAACCACACCAACGACAACAACAACAACCGCCATGACGACGACGACGGCGACAACAACGAAAACAAAGAAAAAAAAAGAAGCTAAAAAAAAAAAAAAAAAAAAAAAAAAAAGGGGGATCTTGCTCGTGATGAAATATTTTAAATCTATCGGGGGAGGGGCGAGGGGGGAGGGGCTTATTTGAAAATGAAAAAAAGTTCAGGACGTTGACGATGATGATTTACATTTTATGCAAAAAGCCCTGCTGAAACGGCGCCGGGAGGCTAGCACATCTACTCTTCATCGCCACATCGTAATCATCGTCATCATCGTCATCATCATCGTTACTGTCACGAAGATGACAAAATGTTTTTCCGAGTCGAGCGAGCGCTGAGAACTCCGAAGCTTTAAGCCATGTAGAAACTTCACTCTCTTTCATTTCTTAACGAATGCAAAAACTTTCGCACTTTCGACACGCTGCGCTTCTTCTTCTTCTTCTTCTTCTTCTTCGTGTTGTTCTGTCCAATCAGAAAGAAGAGAGTTTTCTGTTCAGCTGCCACATGTTTTTTTTGTTTTTTTTGTGTGTGTGTGTGTTTTTTTTTCTTTGTTTTTGTTCTCGGGCTGGGGACTTCCTGCGGGTTTTGTTGCAGACACTGCCGATAAAAAGGTTCAGAGGGGAATGACATGTGAAAGACTTCCTGCTCTGTCTGAACCGGACTGTCCCCCCCCTCCCTCCCTCCCCCACCTCCCCCTCTTGGAGGAGGTCCGTCAGGTAAATCTGCTTTATGTTTTGTGCTTTCAAGGCGTCTGGCAGCCGGACGGTTTGTAGAAAACTCAAGATTACTGCAGATTACTGACACTCTGTGAGGTTTCTGTCTGTTTACGACCAATCACGCGAGCTTCACGCCTCCGCTGATCGCTCCTTAGTTTCACTTCGTTTATATATATTTATAAAATTAACCTGCAGACACTTAAAACGCTGCTGCAGGAAGATGTTCCAACAAAAAGTAAAAGTTTAGATGGTTTTTCAGCCCTGAGCAGCGTCTGCAGGTGAGAAGAGACTGGAGCACACAGGCAGCCTGTAGCCTGACAGGCGAAACCCAGGGCGTTAAAAAAAGGGCATAAAATCTCTATAAAGCATTTAATAAGCGCTGCTGCTTATAAATCTGGTTTCTGTGAGCGATATGTGTTTTTTATCAGCTCAGAGTTTGTGTCTTCTGGATTGAAGCAGCTGTGCGGGGAGCAAACACAGCAGCTGCGTTACGTAACTTCAGACTCATCACTCGACTCAGATGTAGAAGTTTCAGGTGGGAAAACGTCAAACACTGTTTCCAAGGTGAGGAATGAACTTTCACACTCAGATTTAAAAAAACAAACAAAAAACAGCAGCATGACTCTGCAGGATTGTTTGGTTTCATCAGTGTTTTTGAATCTGAGAAATTATCTTACGAATGTTTGTGATTTAAACCAATCAGAAGCAGGAATGTGCACAAAATAAGACAAAAGATTTATAGTGATCTGACTCAGAAGATCCAGATTCTTCTCTCAAAAGTCAAGAATGAACTTTGACGCTCGAGCCAAGCTCCGAGAACATCAAACAGACTAAACAAAAGACTCGAAGCGAAGCGATCAGCGAAGACGTGAAGCTGCAGGATTTTAAACAAAACAGTCGATATGATGTTTAACAGACTGAAGAGCCGTCCTCCTGTCCGCTGCCTGCCGCGCTGCGTTCAGGGTCTGATCAGATGAAAAGTTGTTTTGTTTTTTTTGCAGGCTGAGATATTGCATGATGTGTTTCTCTCCCCCCCAAAAAAGCGTCGACGCCCCCGCGGCGCCCGTTTGGGGAGGGTTTAAATGATTTATGGAGACACTAACAGCTCTGTTGTGTAACTCTGATCCGGTCTGAACAGGACTGAGCGGACGAGTCGACTCATTGTTACCTGCCGGCATGCTCACACGTTAGAAACCTCTGTACGATGTCTGATCTGCCGTCTGGTCCGACGCGACCAGAGCAGAGAAATGTGTTGAAAAAATGGCACATGGCATGTTTTCTAGAGCATCAAACTCACCGTTTGTCCTTTTTTTTTTCCAAACACGATTGTATGTTTTGTCTTATAGTGTGGTCGGGAACGCTGCGCTCTGATTGGTGCAGGAGGGGAGGGGGGGGGAGAGGGGGGGGGGCGTGTCGCTTCTGAGCAGGAACAGCGTGTTAAAATAAAAAAAATAATAATTACATCATAATGTTGGGGAAGCGACACGCCCTCCAGTTCACGGGCCAATCATGTGAAAGAGGCGGGGTTTAACGATGATGTCACCCCGGTCAGTATTACAGCAGCTTCATGATTGGTTCGTTTTGATTGATTATGGATCTCCTGAACAGTACAGCTGATTATCAGTTATTGATCCTGATCTCAATATGTTGGTTTTTTTCCAGCTTGGGCTGTGATGAGAGTGATCAGAATGATCTTTGATTGTAGGTTTTGATTATTGATTATCAGCCATCATGCCAAAAAAAAACAGATATTTAACTTTTTTTTTTTTAATGGCCGCAGTTGAATCATTTTTATCTCTACAATGTAAACAAAACAAAAACAGACAGGTGAATGTTACAGATATATAAATGTAGACATCGTGGTGCATTAAAGGAACCTGGGAATCCGGACGTTCTCAGCCTCTGAACTGCAGCCTGAGAGGACGGTGATGTCATCGATAGAAACAGGAAACCAACAGAACAGAAAAACGTCGTTTTATTGAACATCAGTGAGTAAAAATAATCAAATACAGGCTTTATAAACGTTACTCAGATACTTTAAAGACCAACCAAGCAGCTAGTGTATGAAAAAATAGATCATAACAAAACATAAAGTGGAATTTGTGAGTGAATAAACAAAAAGGGAATAATAATCAACATTTAGATGAATTACTCAGACAACAGTAGATGTTTCTCAAATGTTTGTTGCTTGTAAATTACAGAAAAACGTCATGAAACGTCAAAACGCTTGTTGCAGATTTTCTCCTAACACGTGACGGAGCAGCTGGAGGAAATTTATGAAATCTTACAAACTTATTAAACAGTGTTGGGCGAGTTACTTGAACATATTAAACTCGTTATTCAGCAGTAAAAGTAACACGTTACATTATTCGCTAGGCGTCGTCCAGATGTTGCGTCTCATAAATTCAGTATTTGAAACGGAGACACGAGTCCAGCTCAAAAAGCAAAAGTGACGCCGTTGTTGCGAGTCTGCAGCACAACAACCAAATGGAGCAGCAAAGGTCATGTGACAAGAATGAACCAATCAGCTCCGCAGGACGTGCTCCAAACTTTCTCAGCATCTGGTTAAACGCTGGTCGCCATCAGCCGCCAATAACCGTAAAGATAAAAGCGTTTTTTTGTTTGCACCTCGGCCGGCGTTTCCCAACATCTGAACGGCTTTTCACTCCGAGCCGTCGGCTGCACTGTTTGAGTTTAACCACGTGTAGAAACAGAAATATGAGACGTTTGTGGTTCAACAAGCAGACAGGAAACAGCTCACGTTAGCGTAGCGTCAGCTGCAGACTCACCGGTGGTTAACGTGACGCAACAAGATGCTTTTTTTTTTTAAACGCCGACCCCGAAGTGTAAAAATAACGCAGCAATTAGCGACTGTAGTTTAATTACTGTAAACTCTTTCACTGCTTTTACTGAATAAAGCTGCTTATTAACAACTAAACATCCTGTAAATAAATGTAAATATTCTACAGACACGATCTCGTGTCACTGCAGAGGAATTCTGGGTAATGAAGTCCTCTCGCTGCTTTACGGGGGCGCCAACGTGCAGCGGTAACGTTCACACACGTAGAGGAAGTTTCAGAGTGTGACATCACCGTCCTCTCCTCGTCACAGCTCCCGGTCTCTTTGGTGTCATTTACCCATGATGCTCCTGTTCGGTGGCAGCAGCGGCGGCGGCGTGTTTGAGGGCTGATGGGAGGATTCGGTGACACGTCGAACACTGCCCTGCCTCGTTTAGACGAACATCACTGCCCGCTACAAACTTTAGTAACCTTCTTCTTCTTGTCTCAAACTCTTTATTCCTCTCAGACGTCACCGACCGAGTTCCCAAAAAAAAAAAACATTTTCCTATTTACACATTCCCCACTTCCTGTTTCATTATAACATTTTATACTTCAAAATGGTAACAACCCGTCTGTCCTCTACTAGTTCAATCACTGCCTTCAATGTGTTAAAAACTGCTAACAGAGCTCATATAGTGCAACAGAAGCAGGACGTACGGAGAGTCATTGGTGCCAGAATTTTTACAATTTTTTTTTTTTTTTTAAATCTCTGAAGGTTCCTTGTTGGTTTTAGTTGCTTTAACAGTTGAATTTCTCATCAGTTTGTAGTTTGAGCAAAAGCAGAACTTGTTTTTTCTGGAAATATTACGTTTTATAAAAGCAGCTTTCATGTTATTTTATCATTTTTGACACGTAAAAAAGTGTGACAAACACTTTTTGCACTTCAGAAAGCGCGTTATATCATCAAACTCGAACTGTGAAAGAACCAGAAAGTCACTTTTACTCCTCAAACCTTTGTCAAATAAAACTTATGAATATTATACGTTTAAAAAACAAACAAATATATTCATAAATTTTAAATGATGAAGGTCTGACACCTGAAATAAGTTAAATAAATGACGTACAAGTGTCTGAATGTGCAGATTTTTCAGGTTTCCTCACTGTGACATGAAAAGAATCTGAAAAATATTCTATTAATCGAACCTTTAAACCAATCAGAGGCAAAAATTAAAATAAAATATAAGATTTATAGCAATTTGAGCTGAAAATGAAGATAATTTTTGTCAAGAATGAACTTTCCGTTGCAGGATTTTCATCTTTCTTTAGTTGCTAATTAAAGTCCAGATGTTTAAACGAAGGAGCTGAAACTACAGACAGACAATGAGTTCAATGTTTGACAGCAGAGAAGATTAAATTAATGAAAAGAGGATTTTTTTTTTTTTTAGGGGGGGGACTCGGTCACCTCCCATCAGCCTCCGTCAGCCGACACACAGGAAAAGTTTTTGCATGTTGGGTAAAAAAAAAATAAAGATTATTTCTGTGCATGCTGCCATTTAACGCTAAAAGAGAGGAAATAACGAGGTGAGAGGGGGGCGGGGTCAGAGAGATGATTGGCTGCCACGGCCCAGGTATTTTTTTATTTTAAATTTATGACATAATTTCTGATGGAGGGAAATGAACGAACCAATCACAATCCACACCGTACTGCCTCGGAGAAAGTCTTCCAAGTTGAGGTTTTTTTGGGTCGTATCACGAGGATTGTAGAGACGGAACAGAAACGTTGTTTTACTGTTTTCTTTCTCTTCTGGTCCGACGGGACGTTTGTGAATGTTTGTGACGAGCGAATCGCTCTTTCTGTTTCTGTTTCTGTTTCTGTTCAAACAACCAAAACACTCGACAGGAATGTTGTAACACGAGAGTCCTTTCTATCAGATCTACTTCTAGAGCTGCTTCAGGTTTCAATACAGTATCATTTATTCTACGGAAGACTGTTAGTGCCAAAAATTGAAAAAATAAAGTCGCAGTTCTGGACTTTAAGGACAAAATTGGCAAATTGTCTAAAGATCATAAAGTAATTTGTGATTTATAAAAGAAAACTGTCATCTTCTCATTGCAACTATTTACTAATGTTTAAGTTTATCCTGCAACTTTAACCATTTATTCACTTTTCTTTCTCTTTATTTATTTTTTATCCCTTCAGATATGTTTAAAAGTTGATTTCTGTGAATCCATACAGACAGTAAGAATAAAAAAAATAAGCAATAAGTTGAATTAAATACAATAAACTGAAGGGAGAATATCAAATCAGAAAGCATAAAAGTCTCTAATTGAATAATTTTATGAAATAAACTTCAAAAATGTCAGGTTAAAAAAATTATGCTTTGTAAAAAAAAAAAATTTTTGAAAATCAAATTTTAAAAATGACAAACGTCAATCACAGTGTGTGATACAAACGACGAGCACACATTAATAAATAAAGCAATATTTACATGATGTGATCAATTTTAAAAAGTCCCTTTTTTGTCAGAAACATAAATATAAATATTAGCAATATATGGGCTCAAATATAAGATTCTGATCTAGTGAAAGGACGACTGAGTGTCACGCCAAACTGTGCAACACCGCCGTGTCAGTGTCACGTTTTCACTCGACCAGACGTGAAAATACACGTAAACGGGACGCCATCTAGTGGCCGAAGTAGTTATGACTCGTAGAAGTGATGATGTCAGTATAAGGTGACAGATTTTAATATTCGGAGGAGGCTGGCTGGATGGATGGAGAGGTAGACCGCCGTTTACTTCCTGTTTCCAACCAGAACTACAGTTGTTATGAAGTCGACTTCCTGGAGGGGCTGTTAGCCGAGCTGCTGCTAACGTTTGCCCAGTTTATTTCTCTGATAACTTAAGATCCAGACGTCCAATGACTAAAATCCTTCTTGCGGCTAAAAGATCAAGTTAAAAACCAGCTAAATTTATCATGAAAATGTGGCTTCAAACTGAATAAAAGTCCATTTCTAACAGTTTGTGTGGAACAAGCACAACAAAGCCCATGTATTATCTTGTATGTGTGGAAGTTACTCTTTGCTAGACGCCATTGTAGCGGACAAACACGGCGCCGACGCATGCATCTTGTGCACTATACTCTTTGGTAGAGGAGGTATGACGCCATTGACAGGCCACCAAATGAAACGGTCCGTTACTTTGATTAAAATGACAGATTTCTCTGGGTTTGAACATTAATGTAAGAACACAACTCAACAACATATAGAACATAGGTCTAGACCTGAGTGACAACAACCTGACGGTTTCAGGAGAGAAGCTTCTGTCTGGTCTAGTTGTTTTAAGCATTTTAATGAGGAATCATTACAGATTAGAGCTTTAAAGATAACCAGATTTCAACCATCACATCATAAAACGTCATCATTGTTGGAGGTGCCAGATTAGAAACTGCTCCCATCGTACATGTGTACTTTTAACACTTAGCTGAGGTAAAACGTGACACTGCCACGGAGGGCCGGCTACGTGCTTTGGCGTGATGCCGTGTTGGAACATCCAGTGTTTCTATATGAGCCTCTGTAAATATGTAAAAGTGTAGAAAAGATTTATCGTTGTAGGATCACAGATGTTCACAGAAGCACCTCTGTTCTCTTTTCTCTCCGTTTGTCTTTGTGAAACCTCGCTGTCGATATCATTTAAGCACAAACGTCATTTAAACACTCTTTTTTCTTAAATCGAGAACTACACAGCTCAAAATCTTATTATTGACCTTTATTTGACTCCGTAGAACATCACCATCCTGTAGCTACTACAGCACAAACTGCAGCCAACTAAAACTCCTGAATGTGTTTTATTTTGTGTGTGTGTAACTTGTATTTACGGTAAAATCCAGTGTCGCCTGAAGGCAGCATCAGTATCTAAACTCAGAAGTAGAAACCGTAGAAAGGACGCTCTCCAGTTAATGTCTGTGATTCTTAAAAGGGAACAGCTGGTCGACTCAAAGGCTTCAAACGTTCCTCACCAATCCTGATAAGTTTCTGTAAATACTCAACGACGTCCTGACAGTATTTCCGAACATTTTCCATCAAAGAATCATAAAAAAACAAACTTGTGAATCTCTTCTTGACGCCTTTGTGTCGACCGGCTGAACTCTTATTGTGACTTTATCCAAAACCTAAGAGACTCGGCCTGTAGGGAGCGCTGTCGCCGTCGCCGATGGGGAAACGTCGCGGCACTGCCGACGTCCGCCGGCGCCAAAACGATGATGTCATAACCAAGCGACAGGAGGCCCTCTGGCGGTTGGTCGGCAAGGAGGATGACGAACTGTCGCCATGTTGAAAACGTCTTTTTTTGTTGTTGTTTTTTTTTTGTCTATTGAAGCCTGGAAATGTTTCTTTGTGTTTGCTGATGTTTGCACCTTTTTCTGAGACACCTTCATATAAACGCATCGTATATTAGGAAAAAAAAGGAAAAAAAAATCATCGCAAATACGCAGCAGGATGAAAATGATTATTGAAAAATTAAAAAAAAGAACAATATAAAAGATTTTTTGTGTCTGTCGTGTTTGTTTTTATTCTGTCAGAAACTTTTACAGAAACTTCACTGCTGAATCTTTAAAAGCTGACGTAACTTTACTTACTCGCTATTAAAAATTAATCAGCTGTGTTCGGCTGCGACATACAAGATGTTATTTCCCGGTTAAAAGCTTATTGAAACACCAACATAGCATAAAGGCCTCTGTGTGCTTTCAGGTTGGTTTTCCTGCTTAAACACGCCTCAACTGGCCTGAATAATAACATTAATAATATATATGTATGTAACAGAAAATATACAGTAAAATTAAAGCTCAGTGAGAATGAGTTCAAATCAAAACAAAAGACTTTAATCTGTGTTGCATAACAGTTTAATTTATAACAGGAGCTAAATTTACTCTCAGTCTGAGCCGACTGGTCGACATCAAAGTAAAAAAAATAAAGAAGCTGACAGTGAAAAACATTTAAAGGATGAGAAACGTGTTTTCATTTCACCTGATTTACAGTGAAACGGCGTCCATAACCCTTCAAAACATGAATTATTAAAGCACAGAGTAAAAAACAAACATCTTTATTGTTTATTTTTACTCTTAAACAAGTGAAAAATCATGTCAGTAACTTTTTTTATGAAAATATATTGAATTAATTGTGCCCACTGTAGTGCAAGTCAAAAGTGATTCATGGAAATCAATATAGGGAATATATACATGTATGTTTATAGAGTGAATGGTATGAATACACATGGTAACATTAGATAACAACAACAATAGAGACGACTTATGACAGTGGACAGACGTGTCACAGAAAATAATGTGCAAGAAAAATATTAATAAAAACTTGATAAACGTGTTTCAAACATCTGGTTTAGTTTAAAAAATAAACTTTTTACCCGTAATTTAACAGATATTCCTGAGCTACTTGATGCATTTCCTCCAGAATTTATGATTCAACATCACAAATTAAGTTTATTAGAGTCAGAAATTATATTTAGATGAATTGCAGACACTTTTTAACACTTTAGGGTTCAGCAGCTGCTCGTTGGGACATGATAGTAAAACTTAAATAGTTCAAGATGGCTTCCAGATATCTGTCTGCTGTAGTGGACGCCGTGCATGTTGGCGCCACAGTTAAAAAGTAAAAAGTAAAGGTTGATGGTGAAAAACATTTAAAGGATGGGCTGAGAAACGTGTTTTCATTCCGCCTGAAGGAAGAAACCGCTGTGCCTGATTTACAGTGAAACAGCGTCCATAACGCAGAGAGGGAACATAAACGCCTCCACGACACCAAACGTGCCTGTTTTAAACAAAACTATCCTGAAAACAGGAAGAAGAATCACAGAACTGAAGCAGCTGAAGTTGAGATATCAAACATCCAGCAGAATAAATGTCAAATCAAACATTTTCAACAATGAATACAGTGAAAAACACACTGACAGTAGAGTCACTGGCTTCTCAGGTTACACAGTGTTAACACATCATGTTCAGTTTGTAACGAAGCCTCTCCGGACCTTCGATAGGATGGAAGCTCTGAGACTCTGCAGCTGCAAACATCTGTGAGCTCACAGAAACTTAAAGATGTTTTATAATATATAAATATACTGCTTTGAATATTAATCTGTGCCTGATATGTTTAAAATCCTTAAAGCTTCGTCTCAAAGCTGCTTCTCCGTCATGTAAATATCCAGAATCTATGAATATACACACTCGATAACTTCCATACTGGACCATGATTGTGATGTCACAGATCCTGCAGGTACGTCCAGGTGTTAAACTGAGACTGAAGATGAAACGTTCAACCTCAGAATCAGTGTCCAACTTCACTTAAACTGTGTGCAAAGGTTAGTTAAAAGTTATTATCAAGATGGCTCGTTTTGTGCACATGAAACATCAAAGTTCTGTGTAGAAGATGTAATGTTGTTCAGACCAGATTAAAAATAGATAAGGTCCTGGTTTGGGACTTTGGCTTGTCCTGTAATAAAGTGAATTCAACCACCAGATACCACAGTAACATAACAGACATCTGAAGAAACATACTGTATGTTTTCAGCAGGCTGCCACTTTTCATCCTGGCTTCAGCCTTCAGTAGATAGAATAATAAAAATGTGTGTCTCATTTAAAGGACCAGTGCAGCATTTACTGATGTCTGGTGTTGAGGTTGTAGATTACATCCAACTGAAATGTCCTTCCTCCTCTTCCAACCTGGTAGGAGAACTTCTGTCGGCTGTGAAACTCAGGAAAAACACGAAAGGCCTTGTCCGTTCTGGGCTACTGTAGAAACATGGCGGCCTTCGTGGAGGACGAGCTGTTCCCTCTGTAGATATAAAATCTCATTCTAAGCTAACGGAAACACAACAACGTTGGTGTTGTACAACCATAGAAACGTTGAATATCTGTGTTGCGTCTTCAGGCTAATCCATCGTTGCTAACTTTGGAGCTAACCTTCACTTTTCCAGCATTTGGAGAAACAACAGACGTGACTTTTCATCATTTAACTGACACACTGTAGTCTGTGCTGTACATTTACTGCCAGACTGATAACTTACCGCTAACCTTTTCCTCTGCTCCACTCGTATCCACCGTCACTCGTTTCCCAGGCAACCACACAGCGGTTCACTCCCGTCCTGAACAGCTGCACAGACTCCCACACGCTAAATATTTCTGAATGATGGATATTTGTTGTTAATTCTGGCATTAAAACATATTTTTTGGCCTGACGGGGGTTCTCCTTGATATAATCGTAGCAGAAACACTGATTCAGTAAACGTTCAGTACGTTTAGTAAACGCTCAGTAACCGTTGAGAACAGTTAGACCCAGAAGTCTCCGTTAGTTTGGAAGAGTCCAAAGTTGTGAATACAGCAGGGGTGTTTTGAATACACCCCCGCTGTATTCACAGGTAGTTTGTTGGTCTGTCCCCCCGCTGCAGGAAATAATGGATTAATCCCGGAAAGCTGCTGATGTAGCACTTTTCTCCTTATGAAAGTAACAGAGAGATTATTCAACCAATCAGAATTTAGTCGGACGGGAGCATATCGACCAACTAACCGACTAATAGACCAAACCTCGCTGCTCTCTGGCCTGTTACGCTGATTTCAGATTTTCTTCGTTTAACTGTACAGCTCTAGTAGTTTGCAGAAATGTTCAATGCCAATGTTTCAGGTGATTAAACACTAATGTCACTAAATTCTACACACTGCACCTTTAAAGTTAAGATAAGTTTAAGATTATGCGTCTGAATCATATGCCTTCAGTTCTTTAGTGTATTTTCTCGCCACGCTGAAGCAGAGTTCTGAGAGCTGCCTGATGTGCTTTCATGCTGCTGGATTTGCACTACAGGTCACGTTGCCTTCACCTCGCTGTGTGCAACAACAGAGCAGAGAAGAATGAAAGTTGTTATCCGGTTCTTATCCTCTATTTTTAGTTTGCTGTCAGTATGAATTTCAGATGTGAACTCTAAACATACCTTCTACTACTCGGGCCTGAATACGTATGAAACACTGATAATGTTAAATATTTCAGACGCTGCTCATCATGATCTCGTTGTTAAACTCACTGACAGAAGAAGTAAAGAGTTTGCGGTCTGAAGTGTGTGTGTGTGTGTGTGTGTGTGTGTGGGGTTTAAAAGCCGGTTGTTATTCTTGAAGCACAGTGACGGACTAAAAGCTCGCAGAGCGGAGAGTATAAATACACTCACAGCTGGTTTCCACTCAGCACACCAGTCCGTCTGATGTTCTGATGTCTTAAGAGGCTTCATCCACTTTTCATGAGAAGACACAAAAACACAACTCTGCTGCTGCTGAACAACACAGAGCGACATCACCGTCCATCTATACATCTAGATATCTATTATATCTGTATATCTATCTATATATATATCTATCCATCCATCTTTCTACCTATCTATCAATCTATTATATATCTATCCATGTATTATCTATATTCTACCTATCTTTCTATCTTTGCATTTTCTCTGATCAATGTGACGTTACATCGATATCTGGGTAAAATCTATATTTACATTTGTGCCAAAGTCTTTTACACTCTACTCTAGTCTTTTACTCTTGGCGTCTTCTGAGTGTCACTCTCGTCTAACCTCCAATTGGCTCACTGTCTGTTCTTTTGCGTCCGTTACCTTTCACTCCAATTTATCACCCACGCTGAGGTTAAGTCACCTTTCCTCATTCTATATGTCTTCATTTCCATCCCATAACCACATCATTTTGCAACAACATGTGCAGATACTCAGACACACAGTGAACTTTTGACTTCTACTAATGTTACACACCTCATCCTGTTTGTAGCGACAGTAGCAAGCAAAGGACTTGACCTTTCGCTTTTACACATAGGCTTATATGTTTGATTGACTTTATTAACTATCATAGTACATGAGCTTAATATAGCAATGTGTGCTTCCCATTACCTCTCACACAGATGATTATTTTTCTATTTATTGATTAGTTGTTTGCTCCATAAAATGTCCAAAGTCCAAATGTTTTGTTTTGTTTTGTTCCACAACGCAAAGATATTCAGTTTACTGTAATTTATAAATAAATAAAGAAGCTGGAATCAGAGAATTTGGACTTTTTTACTTTTATAAAATGACTCAGAGTGATGATCAAAACAGTCTGTCATTAATAATCTAAGTGTTGTATCTTTACTCGTGATGTACAAACTTTACTGTCTTTGTTTTACAATCAAACAGAAATAGAAATGAGAGTACTTACAAAGCTCTTAAAGGGCACCATCATACCTTAAAGAACTCTTAGTACCATATAATCCCACTAGAGCACTGGTCTCCCAGTATGCAGGTTTACTGGTGGTTCCTACAGTATTTAAAAGTAGAATGGGAGGCAGAGCCTTCAGCTATCAGGCTCCTCTCTTGTGGAACCATCTCCCAGATTCGGTCCGAGGGGCAGACACCCTCTCTATGTTTAAGAGTAGGCTTAAAACTTTCCTCTTTGATAAAGCTCATAGTTAGGTCTGACCAGGCTGGCCTTGGATCAGCCCTTAGTTATGCTGCTATAGGCCTAGACTGCCCTTAGTTATGCTGCTATAGGCCTAGACTGCCCTTAGTTATGCTGCTATACGCCTAGACTGCCCTTAGTTATGCTGCTATAGGCCTAGACTGCCCTTAGTTATGCTGCTATAGGCCTAGGCTGCCCTTAGTTATGCTGCTATAGGCCTAGACTGCCCTTAGTTATGCTGCTATAGGCCTAGACTGCCCTTAGTTATGCTGCTATAGGCCTAGAGTGCCCTTAATTATGCTGCTATAGGCCTAGACTGTCCTTAGTTATGCTGCTATAGGCCTAGACTCCCGGGGGACTTCCCAAGATGCACTGAGCTCCGCTTCTCCGTCTTCTATATGTGTTCTTTACTATTAATGCATGTTACTAACTTTACTTCTTCCCCAGAATTCTTTGTGCTTTCCGGTCAAGGCAGATGGGCGCCCACCCAGAGTCGGGGTCTGCTTTAGGTTTCTTCCCGTTAAAGGGGAGTTTTTCCTTCCCGCTGTCACCAAGTGCTGCTCATAGGAGGAACTGTTGGGTTTCTCTTCCTGTAAATTAAAGAGCGTGGTCTAGACCTGCTCCATGTAAAAGTGTCCTGAGATGACTTTGTGTTCTATAAATAAAATTGAATTGAACTATGGACACTGCAATCAAAAAAAGTTTTATTGCAAATAAAATAGATGTATGTTTACTGTTGAGCTGAACGAAGATGTAAAACACGTTTCTATTGGCAACAGCCTCACATAACTTCTGTCTCAGTAACGGCAGGAACGAGATGTTTGAGCTGCTGCACGTCGATTATTTTTGTTTAACGACCTGTGATGTTGTAACGAGTTATGACAACATAATATAGGTTATTTTTTAACCCTTTACAACATCACAGCTCGTTAAACAAAAGCAATCTATATTCGTACAATCTATGTACTCTGAAGCGTGACTAAGCAAACAGCCGGTAGAGAACCTGACGACAAAGGAGAAGCTGCGGTTTAGTTTAACCTTAGATGTAAAAAAAAAAAAGAGAAAAAAAAGAAGAAGTTAAAATGTTCCACAGAAGATGTTGTAAGTTACATTGAAAGTGAGCTCACTGCTTTGTGCAAAGTCATATAATGCAGACGTGCTGGTGGAAAAATTATATATGTGTCGACATAAAAAGAGAAGACAGACTCTTTCTCTTTTCTTCAGACTCAAGTTTTTACATTACTCATTTTTGTGTGTTTTTCCACCAAAGCTCCTGACTCCTGCTCATCTCTGAGGCCTTCTGGTGTCTCCGGGTAAGAATTAAAGTTCATAAACTAACAGGATTGTAAAGGTTTTAGATTTGATCTGCTGCACAGGTGATAGATGAATAATGTCAGGACAGGATCAGGCTGAAAGGTTTATTTCCAGGTGTTTAATTGGCTGAACTGTTAGCGTCGAAGCCGCTCTGTAAAACCGTTCCTCCTCCTCCAGAGATGAGCTGTTATCAGGCAAACATCTAATCTATCTATAGATTGTTTTATAGATTATAGAAGCCAGGCTGAATCTGCTTCCCTAAACAAGGCTAGAGGTAGAAGACAGCCGCCTGTAGTGTTTTTATATCGCTGTATTAGTACTTTTATTGTTGTAAAGGCAAGGAAAGTTTATTTGTACAGCATATTTCAACAAGAAGGCGATTCAAAGTGCTTTATACGGATAATAAAAGGCATTAAGACAGATTGTAAAAGCAAGACAGGTAAAAATACAATTTAAAAAGACTTAAAAAAAGAAGCTAAAAAGGAAATAAGACAGTTAACAGTAGCAGTGCAGTGTAAAATATTAACCCTTAATGTAGTAAAGGATCAATACGTCTTCCACCACTGGTCATGAAACGTACTGGGAGCTCTGGTCTGTAGAGAATCATCAGCGCTGGACGTAACAGGAAGGACTTTTACTGTGAAAACAGTCAGAGAGGGTCAGAGTAAAATTATTATGTACAAGAGAAACATTAGTTACTGATGGTGGAGGAGGTTTATGGAGTCAGACTGACTGTTGAGGAGAAGAAGCGACCTGAACGCAGCAGATATGTCCGCATACTTTTGGCCATTTAGTGTCTATAAAAGCTGTTTTTAATTCTGTCATGAAATTTAAAAAATCACAATTATATCAGTGAGTTTAGCTGCTAGAAAGACTGAATATGACTGGAAACATGAAACAGGTGCAGTACCATGAATCAGCCACCAGGTGAGGGGGGTGTAATTACACCATGACGTCACAAGAGGGAGACATTTTACCAAAGATGGCGTGAGAGAGCCAGTGAGTGAATAATCCTGTGATTTATGATCAGATTACACCTTTAGATCATTTTATCTGAGCGCCATCAGACTGAAACAGGAAGTCAGCTGGCTGACGTGTTGTTTATATATCTTTTATAATAATAATAATAAAATCTTGAGATGTTTGTTTGTTGTATTCTTGTTTAAAGTCAGTAAAGTAAATAAAACTGAACACTAGAAGACTTTAAACTTTTTAAAGTTTAAGGAACAAACAGCAGAAGACAAAACATCTAATATCTCAAATATACATAAGTTGACTAATAATAACAAAAATACATAATAATAACCTGATAGTACATTTATAAACAGATACATGCTGATATATGTATATGTGAATATATAATGTGAGGAAAGACACAAAGAAAGAAGCATTTTTAATAAGAGATCAAACAGAAACGGGAGAAATTATATATTTATGATAAAAACTAAAGTGTCGAATCATTAGATGTAAGTTTCTGAGTATATTATAAACATAATTATAATAATAGCAATAATGATGACGATGCGTTAACAAGAAACCAAAACCTTTTTCTGTATGATGGAAAAGTAGAAATGCAACATGAAATATTTCTCCTTTTTAGATTCAAAATGACTCAAACGATTGATCGATTATCAGTTTTTTTTTAATGTATTATTGTGTTATTTATCTGTTTTTGTTTCTTTATTCTCTTGAGACGTGTTGTTGGTGCACGTGGAGCAGAAGTATAAAGTGATATAAAATGGAAAAATAGTAATAATAGTTGAGTTATTTCACTTTTTTTTAAAAGTCAGAGTGAATCAAAGCAAACACTGATCGATCTGTGTGTGTGTGTGTGTGTGTGTGTGTGTGTGTGTGTGTGTGTGTGTGTGTCTCGCGCTGATCGCCTCGTGCTGTTAGGGAAATCTACACTGATCGATTTCGCAACAGAGTCAGTGAGGTGCAGGAGGAGGAGGAGCATCAGCCGGAATACACTCAAACTTACTTCCTACATACACACACACACACTCATACACACACACTCACACACACACACTCTTACACAAACAAACACACACACACTAACACGTTTATTTTATCTTTTTTTGTCGCTTTTTACGTCACGTGAGGCGGTTTTAAAGCGCGTCGCTATCCGCTGTGAGTGTGAACTTCATCCAGATGTCAGCAGCTGTCTGCCAGTGTGTCTCTCTCTCTGTGTGTGTGTTTTTTGGTTCCTGAAGAGGATAATAATCGCCACCAGTTCGATTAATTAATTAGCCGATTGTCACGTGACGTCAATCAGGGCTCGTTAATTATCTCCGCGGGCCGCCCGGTGCCGTAACTCCCGGAGATTAACAGCCGCGGTCGGAGCTCTGAGACGGGGCCGTTAATCATCTGAGCCCCGCTGCTCCCTGCCGGTTGCTGCGGTGATAACGGACGTGTGTGTGTGTGTGAGTGTGTGAGTCAGCACATACACACACACACTAACAGTAAACACAAACACAGCTCTACCGCCGCGCGACCAGCTCCACCGGGACCGGACAGACACCGAGGGGACCGTCCAGACCTGCCCGTCCAATGTAAGTGAAGCTCCGGCTGTTTGTTTTCTGTGTTGACGGTGAATCTGCGGTTCTGTCTCCGCTGCTGCTGCTTCACATTCATTTAACATGTTTTATTAATCACTTTCATTCACTAAAAAGTCTCCTCGAAGCGGAGAACCGGTGAGATTAACCGTGTTTTCTCTCCGGTAGAGTCCCGCAGCCCCGGAAATACATTTACAGATCGATCGATTTATTGTTTGTTCGATCACTGTTTGTGTCTCATAAACGGCAAAAACACCAGAGTGAGTTCAGATTAATGATCCGGATGTGAAGCTGAGTTCGGCAAAAGAAAAGCTGAGTTTAATCCAACTGGATTATTCTGCTTTTATTGTCTTAATCTGTGTGAATGTCTCTTTAAAAGTTCAGATTGTGTCGCTCGTTTAATTATTAATCTGTCGGATTAACCGGAAGACTTCACGGATTTATAGAAGGAAAAGTTTGGATGAGATGATGAAAATGATCGAGTCTGCAGAGTCTTTATTGATCCGGTCTGATAATCAGATTATCCTCTGCAGTGATCAGCAGAAACACAGCTGACACACACTGAACCCCACCTTCATCATCACCTTCATCATCATCAAATGTCAGGGTTTCATCAGTAAGGCTTATAAAACTTAATCAGACACCAAAATAACTTCTCACATGAATCATTAAAGTTTTTTCTTTTTTAAATGATTCAACCAGCAGAAAGAAGAATGTTTGTTTGTTTATTTGTTTATTTATTTGTACACAAATGTCGACAACATACATACACACAACTTATAACAACAGTAATGATGCAAAACACTCGTTAATATTCATATTAGCATGATTTCCATATGATTTACTGCACGTCAACATTAGATACAAGCAAAAAAAACACCTGAACTCAACATGTTTATGTTTGTTTGTTTGTTTGTTTATGTTTATAAACTGTTAATCAGATCATAAAAACAATAACTCGTCCCTCCTTCAGTTTGATGAAACGCTTCACAACAAAAAAAAAAAAAAACTCGAACTCGACAGAAACTTAAAACCATTCAAAGTCTTCAATCAGCGTCCCTCCGCAGGGCCGGGAACCACGGGTTGAACTGCAGCACATTTAGAAGTTAATTAATGACATCAGAGCGTTTCTGCTGTTTTTCATCAGTTCGTTATTTAAATCGTTCAGGAACTTTACACTGGCAGGTTTTTATTGTTTCCTTCCTGCGGATCAATACAGGTGATCGTATCTCAGCTGAACGGCTGCGACTGATCGGTTAGTTATTGATGAATCGTTTAGTTTCAAATCTGACCAATAAAAACAGCAAAGCTTCACATTTTGAGGCTTTTCTGCTTGAATAAGAAGATTCTGATTCGTTTCCAATCGATTGATTATCAGCTGTGATGAACCGACTCTGACTGCAGGTGTTGTTATTGATCCGTCTCTATCAGCTGATCGATCCTGGTTTAACAGTCCGCTGCAGAAAGACACCAGAAAGCTTCTGAACTCTGAACTCTGACGTTTCTCTGACAGTCGGTGTTCAGCTGTGACGGCAGGAAACAGTCGGGCTGTAAACAACAACAACAACAACAACAACAACAACAACAACAGTGTCAGTTCATGTCTTCAATCTTAACGTCTGCAGCTCTGAAGTCGTTGTGTTTTTATTTTTCTTAAACTTTTATCCAACATGTCAGGCGTCGTTTCATGCCGTACTCTGATTGGCTGATTCGCAGCAGCAGAGTTCTTGTCTCGTTTCAAATCTCCAACCAGAGATTTCACCACGTTTCTCTTCATGTTTGTCGACTTTAACACACCTACGTCAGATCTGCTGCTCTGATCTTATTTTTTTTTTTTGCTACATGTGTGAAAAAAAGTGCAAAAGATGCACATTTATATATTTGTAGGAGTTAAAGTGACCTCAGCGGATGTTTCACAGAACAGAGGAAACCACTGCACGATTGAAAACGACCACACAACAGACATGACACGCTTAGATGAGATTAGAAGTGTGTGTGTGTGTGTGTGTGTGTGTGTGTGTGTGTGTGTGTGTGATGGATGGTGGTGTTCAGGCAGCAGAGAGTCTGTATGTCCCTCCAGGGATCCACTAGTCCACCGCCACCAAACATCATCTGTCTGTCTGCCACTGCCTCTCTTCATCTTCCTCTTCCTAACCTTTCCATCATCATCCTCTCTCTCTCTCTCTGTCTCTCTCTGTCTGTCTCTCTCTCTCTCTCTCTCTCTCTCTCTCTTTCGTAGACGACAGGAAAGTCGAGACCAACAGCGGAAACTGTTGTGATGTTTTCAGCTCCGTCATGTCGCTTTATTTATAGAGATGAAGAAAAAAAGAGAGAAAGTTGAACGACGTCTAAACGATTCCTCGGTTACATCTGGTCTCTCTCTCTCTCTCTCTCTCTCTCTCTCTCTCTCTCTCTCTCTCTCTCTCTCTCCTCTTTGTTATCATATATAAATGTACATGTGAGTTTAACTACAGCTGCTCCATGTCTTCCTCTTTCCTCCGGCTACATACATCTCTTCATCCTCTTCCTCCTCTTTTCTTTCTCTCCTCTCCGTCTCCTCTGCTTCGTCTCTTTCTGCTGGATATCATCTCTGTCCTGTCAGCTCTGCAGTTTAGATGCTGCAGGTGTGATTACTGTAGTGGAAATTCTCTGCTGCTGGTGAAGAATGAAACAGAGACGGTCGTTCAACATGTGAGCGGTGGACGAGGAATCCTGCAGGCTCAGAGTGTGAGTGAGGCCTGCAGGTTCAGTTGTGTTTAGTTGTGTTTAGTTGTGTTTAGTTGTGTTTTTGTGCGCTGACACATGATCGGTTCGATGTTTGATGGTCGGGATCTTAACGACGGTCACGTTCAGAGCGACGTATGAGTCACTGGAAACTTCCTCTGCCCGAGCTTCCTCTGCGCTCGCTTGCGTCACATGACGAGTGTGTCAGCGTGGAAATCTCCTGTCCAGTTTCATCCATCCAGGATCTTTCACACCTGCCGCTGACGTCATCAGAGGCTTTGAGGTTCAGTTTGAAAGAGAGAAGAAGAACTCTGCTGTTCCTCTCTGAGCCTCTTCGGTTCCTTCGACCACCGGCTGCACTGCGGAGAAGTTCAGACCTTCTCTGTGTGCAGCTGTTGGTAGATGTTTAGCTGTGTGTGTGTGTGTGAAGTTCAGCTGTTTCTGCATCTCGTGTGTATTTGTTAGGCACTGCACAGCAAGTCGGGTTTATTTGTAGAGCACATTCCAGCAAGAAGGAGATTCAGAGTGCTTCACATCCATCATAGAAGGCTTTAAAACAGAATGTAAAGGCAAGACGAGGAAAAAGAGATAAAAAAAAGGAGCTAAAAAGGAAATAAAACAGATAAAAGAAGAGAATAAAGGAAACAGTGCTGGTGAAGGCTCGGAGGCTTGTCTGTTGCAGCGCCGCCGGCCCGTCGCTCTGCTTCCTGCACCAGTGCAAACATTAGCTGAACGTTATCAAACGTGTGCAGGAATTTCCCGCCTTATTGGTGCTGCATTTGCAGGAATCAGTCGGACTTTGTGTCATAAACAGGCAGGAAACACATCAGGCTGACGGCACTGATTCATGAAACACAACCAGACTGCAGAGAGAACAAATAATTAATATAGAGAGGAGGAAAAAAATCAGTTTGACCGTTCATGTCTGCAGGATGATTAATAAAAGCTGAAATAAAGGTGAGTCAGCAGATCTGAGCAGGAGCTGATAAAAGATAAAAGATAAAAGATGAGCAGCTGCAGCCAGAAGAAATGATGAAACTAATCATTCCTCCAGTCAGAGTGAAGAGGAGCAAGCCGCTCTCTGCTCCTGGTACCACTGAGGAGGGAACGCTCAGGTTCAGATACACAGGAAGTTTTATTGTGAAAGGCCAAACATTTCACCCGCTGCAGAAAAAGTACCCAGTTCGCTACCTGGGCGCTACTGGGAGCTCTCCCAGCATGCACTGGGGCAGCGGTCGGTAACCTAAAATGTTCAAAGAGACATAATGGAGCAAAAAAAAAAAAACAGGCTCTACGTGTATCTGAGCGATATAAATGAGCCTTTAAATACATAACCAGCATTCATGATGAAATGTTTATTTTCCGTGCAGCATCCTGGAGAGAAGGACGCACCATGTGACTGCTCTGCTGTACGATATCTGGTGCTTTATTTATATATATTTAGATGAATGAACCCTGCATGTGATCACCATCTGTGAAGCAGCTGCAGTGGAGTTTGGAGATGTGATGGCCGGTCGGCTGCACAGTCAGCACGTCTTCCCTGGAAACGTCTTTCCAAGTGACTCTCTCTGTTATTTGACAAAGCAAACATGCAGCCAGTTCTTCCACATCTGCAAACGAATCCTCTGTTCTCGTCAGCTGATTCTCTCTTTTCCTCTTTGGGATCCGAGACACACGACACACCCGCCGCCAGAACTGTTCATAATATTTATTCTTCACATTTTTACAGCTTTAGAAAAAGTTAAGAATGTTTGTATCGTGTGTGTCGTCCTGCAGAAACAATATTAACCCTCCGTCTTTGGCCACTAGGGCGGCGCTGCAGAGCGCTGGAGGAGCAACAGATGTTTATTTATCGTCTGATTTTCTCTGTTTTCTGCTTTTATTTTGTTCTTCATTTCGCTCCACAGTGTTTCTGCTGTTTCCACACTTTCATCACACCATGAAAACACTTTAAGTTTGTTTAACTTTATAAACAAAATGATAAATAAAAGAATCACCAGATTAATCAGTAATGAAAATAATAGTTAGCAGTTAGTTTCAGCTGCTGTTAAACACTTGAAACTGCTTCAAAAGTTGAAAACAAGTTTAAAATGTGAGTTAAATGTTTAGTTCTCAGCTGTGATTAAATGATAAAAGCAGTTTATGAAGTTTAATCAGCAGCAGTTTGAGCGTCTGTCAGACTGAACGTCTCCTCTCTGTGTTTCACATGTGAGCAGATAAATGAAGTGAATCATTAGAGGCAGAGATGAACAGAGAGGTGAAGGTCATTATCATCCATCCGTCTCATCTCCTCTCCCATAACGACCTGATTAATCCTCCCCCGAGTTAACCACCGCTGCTGCTGCTGCAGGGAGCGGACGAGAGACCTCGACACACAGAGACAGAGAGAGAGAGAGAGAGAGAGAGAGACCTTCATCTGTGTAGAAACACTTTGTTTTTCTTTATATATAGTCACTTTTGTTTAGTGATGATTTAAATAAAGTTTATTCAAACCAAATGACAAACAGAGAGAAAGACAGCGTCAGTCAGAAAACAAGTTAAACATGTCAAATATAATAATAATAACAAATACAGTTACTGTTCTTATTAATAAAACAGGTAACAAAGTGCTTTACAGACACAAAACACTGTATAAGTGTAGAATAAAATAATCCAATAATATAGAATTTACAAAAATAAAACAACAAAAACAAGTTTAGTGAATTTTAAAATCGTGTTTTTTAATGAAGAAACGTCGGCGTGTCGTCTGCAGAGCGGAGCAGCTCCGACTCCTCTGGTCTTCAGACTCAGGAACTAAATGTAAATAAATAAACAAATAAATAAGCATTTTAATATAATAAACAGTTAATAACATCTTTTGGCAGCAGACGTCTGATCTCAGAGCTGATTGTTGATCGATCAGGTGATTAATCAGACGTTGGAACCTCAAACTAAACGTCTGATCTGACAGAAAATTGTAAAAATTTAAAGTGTTGATTTTCTGTTGTTTATTATTTATTTATTTATTTTTCTGATGTTTGATGTTAAAACAACAGAAAACGATGAGAGATGAACAAACGGCACTTTTTAACTCTCTTCTTCTTCTTCTTCTCTCCGCAGGGCGTCCTTCATGTCCACCTTCGTCCTCCTCGTCCTCCTCGTGGTCGCCACGGCAACGCCGGCCGTCAGTCAGCCCAGTGACCCGACAGGTAGGTGACAGGGAGGGCTGTGATTGGTGCTCGTTAGAGGACGACGCCACAGAGTCCGGTTTAACGGCCGAGACACACGAAACCCTTTAAGAGTGTTTTCAGTTGATGGTTAACGTGTTTGGATGATTTTTAAGAAGTTAAATGTCAACGCTGAACTACTGAAACTGTAGAAATGCACAGAAATATAATCAGAGAAGAAGACTGGTGTAAAACATGGTGAGAGTTGCACAGATCCTTCAGTGCGAAGGCTTCATTTCTCAGGTAGAGAAGGAATGAAACATGTAAAATATGATCCCACAGTTTTTTTAATTAACGCGCTCCACGTCGTAAAAACCTCTCAGCTCTGTTTCCTCTCAGATTCTTTCTCGTTCACATGTTGCAACTCTGCAGAAGTGGGGTTAATTAAAAAAACCAGAGCGCTCGCCCCGGCGTGGGAGGAGGAATGAATGCTTCCAGAGCCAAGAGGGTCATTTGTAACACTGTCTGAGTGCAGAGGGGAGGAGGGAGGAGGGAGGAGGGAGGGAGGAGGGGGGGAGGAGGAGGAGGGGAGGAGGGGGGACAGTAGGGGGGGTCGCTGTGCAGGAGGATGGATGGTGGAGGAGGAGGGAGACAGATAGAGCTGATGGGATGTGAGTGAATGAAATGAGATGAAACTTGAATTAATTATTGTGGTCGGGAGGAAGTGATTACATCAGCAAACTGCTTTAATTCACACAAACACGTTCAATGTTGCATAAACATAAACAATAAAAAAATCACTTCACGCGCGTTTAAAATCGCTTTTCAGGCTTCTGAGAGGAAGTTTTACAGATTTAGACATGCAGGTCTCTGCTGAGGAGACAAACTGACACCTTCCTCCATCCAAGGACTCTAAATGTGCTCATTATAATATTTAAGTTGTGCTGGTTTGTCTCAGAAATATCTTCACGTTGGGAAGAAATGGCGTCGTTACATTTAAGAGTGTTGACAGGGAAAAGCTTTTATTGTGTATTTATTAGGTCTGTCTGGTCGATTAGTCAGTTAGTTGGTCGATATGCTCTCGTCCAACTAAATTCTGATTGGTTGAATAATCTCTGTGTTACTTTCATAAGTAGAAAAGTGCTACATCAGCAGCTTTCCAGGATTAATCCATTATTTTCCTGCAGCGGGGGGACAGACTAACAAACTACCTGTGAAAACAGCGGAGGTAAATTCAAAAACACCCCCGCTGTTTTCACAACTTTGGACTCTTCCAAACTAACGGAGACTTCTGGGTCTAACTGTTCTCAACGGTTACTGAACGTTTACTAAACGTACTGAACGTTTACTGAATCAGTGTTTCTCCTCCAATTATATCAACCAGAACCCGCCAGGACAAAAAATATGTTTTAATGCCAGAATTAACAACAAATATCCATCATTCAGAAATATTTAGCGTTTGGGAGTCTGTGCAGCGCCGTGTCGTTGCCTGGGAAACGAGTGTAACGGTTAGTGACGGTGGATACGAGCGGAGCAGAGGAAAAGGTTAGCGGTAAGTTGTCAGTCTGGCAGTAAATGTACAGCACAGACTACAGTGTGTCAGTTAAATGATGAAAAGTCACGTCTGTTGTTTCTCCAAGTGCTGGAAAAGTGAAGGGAGTTAGCTCCAAAGTTAGCAACGATGGATTAGCCTAGCCTGAAGATGCTAAACAGAGAAATACAGACTGCTAAAATCACTGTGCACTCTGTCCTGTTGACCACAGCTCTGGTGTTTATTGCCTTTTATTCAACTCTGCATTGAAAACATTGCGTAACAGTTGGAGATTAACTCCGCTGTTGTTCCTCAGTCAATGTTTCCAGATGTTCTGTGTATAAAATGTGATGATGAGCCTGTTGGGACTGAAGACCACATGTGGGAAAAGTTCAAAAAATAAAATCTGTGGGTGTGAAGTTAGAAAAAAGCTCCTCATCTGTGCATTGTGGGTAACGTAGGCGTCAGGCTCTGATCGGGAAGAGTGATATCTCTGATTCTGCTGCATCGATTTTCACCCTTTTTTTTTTTTAAAGAAACAAAACTGTCCGTCATGAGTCTGATGATGCTGCAGCAGTGAAATGATGAATCTGTGGAGGAAGAAGAAGAAGAAGAAGATCGGTGGCAGCAATAAACTCACAATAAAGGCAGAGAAGAAGCAACTGTGTTTCCTAGGAATGACGTTTCTATACGACTGAAGTGCAGAAAGGTTTAGCAGGAAACATGACATCAGCTGGACAATCAGGATAACAAAGAAGTATTATTGACTAATGAATCTGGAAAGTCCCAGAAATGTTCAGTGATCAGGCGTGTCTTTCTGTTCCAGAGAATCATATTTATTATATTTGAAGAAGACTTCCAGCAAACATTAATAAAACCTGCTTTCCAGAGGTTTTAAAAAGAGTTTTAGTGTTCAGGATGAAGTTTATAATAATAGCTGCACAACTATAAATGTAATAATCTTTTATATTAGTTCTTTTCTACTTGGTTTGTTCCCTTATTTATAATTATTGTTCTTACATCTCAGTGCAGCTAACGGACGATTTCTTCATTCATCAACAAACTGTTTATTATGTTAAATAATAATAAGGAGTCCACGGCGACGTCGACAGTCTGAAACTCCAAAAAAATATTCAGTTTACGACGACGTAAAGGAGAGAAAAGCAGAGAATCCTCAGATTTAAGACGCAGTGAAGATTTAGTGATTTATTTTTAGAGAACAGAAAATAAAATGGTTGTAAAACTGAAATAGTATCAACAGAAACATCCGTTTTTTGAAAGCGAGGGAATATACTGTAGCCGCCTTCTTCTTCCCCTCTCTATGACTCTGAGTTGTGCAGGTACAGATTATTTATTTATTTATTTATTTATTTATTTATTATCAGGGTTTTCTGTTTCAGTACTTACAAGCACAACACGGTGAAATACAGCAGACTGTAGACGCACAGCGGCCGAGATTAAAACCGAAACCTGCACACAAGACTTACAGCAGCATGTCAGGGATGGATGGATGGTGTGTGTGGTGGAGGTAAAGAGGGAGGGGGGGAGGAAGGAAGGGAGGGAGGGGGAGGGGAGGGAAGGGAGGGAGGGAAGGAGGAAGGAAGGGAGGGAGGGAGGGAGGGGAGGAAGGGAGGAGGTATTAGTGCAGATGGATGGATGGAAAGTGAGGGAGGAGGAGAAGGAGGTGGATGGATGTTGGAGAGGGTTTTAATAGAAAGACTAATACTTCAGCAGGGAAAACCTGACAGGTCAATTACCAACACACACACACACACACACACACACACACACACACACACACACTGTATATAAAGTGTAGGGAGCCTCCATTAATCCACCGTTCAGGATCCAGAGAACCAGCAGGACTCTGGGGGTCTTAAAACTGAGGCTCCGGACCCAAAAGTGGCCGCTGATTTTATCAGCAGAGTCCAGTTTCCAACTTTAGCTTTATAGTTGTTATAATAATAATAATAATAATAATAATATTAATAATGTTTATTTATCAAAACAGGACAAAATGAAAAATACCAAACACATGCAGACATATTTTCTACAATTGAAGTTATTCAGTAAAAATACGTTTTCAGAAGCAAAATAATAATAAAAAAACACATTTTTAATAACATTTTAAAAGAGATTAATCTAAAGTGAAAGAAACAAGAAACGTGTTTTCAGAAGCGACACAACTTCCTGTCTGAAGACATGAGTCAGACATTTACCCACAAAGTTCTCCAGAAGTCATAGATAGAGTTATCTTTAATAAGCTGATAGCCGGCGTGACGTTAACAGAGTAGTTTGACCTTTTCTTGGCTTTCCTTGGTAGTTTGGCCTTTTAAACTATTTGGAGTCTATGAATTATGCCGGTTAGGAAACCGTTACACATTAAACTAACCTTGAGGAAATGAAAGCACGTATGATTCTGTGTCTCTGAGGCTCAGACGTTCACATATTTTTAGCAAAGTTCCTTAAACGATAAAAGCAGGACTGGACGTTCTTACTAAAAAATTAAGTTTTTCATTGATAAGACTTGTTTTTGTTGTTGGAAAAGGGACCAAATAAGGATTTTAATCAGGGTCAATCATAAGGATCTCAATGAGATATTAAACTTTTATGGTGGACTAGCAGGTGTTCAGGATTAACCAGGATAAACAGCGGTGTATCATCAGCATAAAAAATCATACGAAATGCTGCTACAGAAGATTTAAATTAACCTGAAGATTATATAGTTTCATGTCAAAAAGCATCAGGGGTTGTTATTAAATGTTTTCTGCAGGCTTCCTTTAATGGTTCCCAGGAGGCCCGTCTGTTCCTAACAGTTCCCAAAGGAGGGTTTATTTCCTGAAAGCGTGCCAGTGGTGCTAACGGGAGTTCCAGATGTTTAAAACGGGTTGCTTCTGTACTGTTTTTTAAAGTGAGGTTAAAGATGTGTCTGGTGTCCTAGAGGTTTCAGGAAGGGGGTGTAGGGCTTCTTTTATTATATTAAAGTCTGAGTTAGTTCTTGTAATTGTGGACGCGGTGTTGTTGGCGGTCTGTTTGATGGTTCCAGTGGGTTTCTGATGAGTCTCTTCTACTAAATCACCAGTCTGATGAGCTGGTGGTCTGAGGTCTAATTTAAGTGTATTGGAGGGTCTGCGGTGTTGAGACCCTCCGCTCATTAGTCATCACTGTTATTATCGTGTATTGAACAGTCGTCGTCTTTTATCCTCCATATAATTAACTCGTACATTATAAATGAGGCTTCTGAAGGAGTGTGTGTGTGTGTGTGTGTGTGTGTGTGTGTGTGTGTGCGTTTCAATTGATTGATTGGCTGAAGACTGAATGCTTGACTCAGTGTTTAAACCGTTTGCCAATAAAAGCAATTGGCAGAAAATTAGTCCTCGTTAATTTTGACGATCAATTAGTCGTTTCAGTCCCTTTTTTTTTTTTCTCAGACATGCTGGTTGCAGCTTCTCCGACATGATGAGGGTTTGCAGTTGAGAAATGTTTCAACATCTTCCCCTCAGTTTGTGTGTGAAATGGCTCTGAATGCCACCATACCCATGAGTAACATAAACCACTACTGTTGAATCAACAAACTCTAAACCACAACTGCTGAGTGGATCCAAAATGTAACTGAAACTCCAAATGCTTCAGATTTTTGAGTCTATTCAATGTGGTTTTAAATGTTTTTCTTAAGTTTGTTTGTTTTAGTTTTTGAACCGCAGTGCTCTCTGGCACAAAACGAACAAATCCTACAAACTAAACCAAATATCCGGTTTGTCAAATACGTCCAAAACAACCCGTACAGTGAGTGTTTGCTGACATAACGCCACCTCATCCATGAAGTTGTGACCCAATCACATTTATCTGAGATTGGGTCACATGGCAATCCTACTAAAAACACTATCTGAGCAATAACGACAGGAGCCACTGCAGCCTCCCTCCTGCTGTCTGCCGTAAACACACAGAGCGGTTAGTGAGCAGCTGCTCCTTTTACCTTTCTCTCTGTCTGGACGGCGGGCGGGTTGCTCCGGTTCCGGTTCTGGTTCTGGTTCTGGTTCGTCACTGTTGTCTGCGAAGTCGTAGCCCAGTTGTACACGGAGGATGTTACAAACTCCTAAATAAGTGGAAGATCTAAACTAAAAATCTCAATGTTAGAGATCAAAGTCAGCACTCCACAGATGCTGATATATCTCATCTTGTAAAAGGTCCAGTAGAACCAGTATCACCAGTTTATTATCCGTCACACGTCTGTAAGAGTCCACTCTAATATTTCAGACGTGATTCAGCTCCAACATGTTTGGATTTGAGAAGTTGACATTTGTGAGTGAAGAAGGATCGTCTGTCTGTAAGATGTCAGCGAACACATTAAACCCAAACTTCCTGCTTCCAAACATCCTTCAAAGTGTTTTTAGTGGTTTTCTGTTATTTATTTCCTGTTCTGATGTTCAACAAAGTTCCAAAACTTGAAGTGAACGTATGTAAAAAAGCTTCTTATAAGCTCAGATGCTTCTTTTTTTAAAATTTTTTCAGATTGTCACATAAACATGCGTCCAATATTTGTTGCTAGGGTGGTTGCTAGGTGGTTGCTAAGGTGTTTCCATGTGTTGTTGTATGGATGGATTTGAGAAGTTGAACATTTCTAAGTAAAGAAGGAGAAAAAGAAGTGAAATCCTGCTCCTATAGTTTGTTTACGTAGCCTCCAGAGCCGGAGGAAGCTTCCTGAAAGCTGACCAATCAGAACAGAGCGGGCTCATCAGGAGGCGGGGCCTCTCTTAAAGAGACAGGAGCTAAAACTTCCTGTTTCAGACAGAGGCTGAACTGAGGGGCTGCATAAAGGACCAGTAGAAGATCAATAAGGAGTTTTTATTCCAGTAGAGAACCAGAATATAAATATAGAGGCTGCAGATGTGAAGAATATGTTTGTTCTTTAAAATAATTCAAAATAACTTGAGTTTAATGGGATATCAGTGTTTTCATGTTTCAGAAGATTTCCCAGCCTGATAAAAATATCTCTGAGTGCTGACATGTTTTCATCTTCAAGGTCAGAGTCTTTGGCTTCAGTCCAAAAACATCAGCAGCCTCTTCACATCTTTTTTGTCTATTTCAGAGCCTGTTTTCTTATTTTCATGTCAAACACACAAACAACAATGAAGATCTATTTTAATCTCAGATGAAGCCGAGTCGTCCGTCTCTCTCTCTCTCTCTGTGTGTGATGTGAAAGTGTTTGGTGTGCAGCTCGGATGAGTCTCAGTGTTTTAATGCAGCAGCTGCCCTCCGTGCTGTCGTCCTTTTTAACGAGATGGAAGTGTAATAACGTCGTTCAGTTAACAATGACGTCCGCTAAGCTCTGTTTGATTCTCCCATAAAAAACTCCACATCAGAGCTCAAACTGAGTCTGGCTCCGAACCAGAGAGGCAGAGAGAGAGATCTTTCACTTCAGCTCTGTCATTTTATAATTATGAACATATAAAACGGCTTCTTAACATTCAGAATACAAAAACAGCCGTTTTTCCAAAGAAGAGAGATCCAGATCAGGACGGCCCTGATCCTGATCCAGATCCTTTTTAAAGTGTATTTAATGGATGTTTGTTGATACTGAATCAGAACTGTTTGTCTTTGGAGTCAGTTAGTTATCATGAGTCCCAGTGGGAGACCTTATAAGGGCCCCACTCACCTCCACAAACACTCATACACACTTGTTTTTATATCCTTTTGAGGACACAGGTTGACAGCATGCATTCCCAGCCCCTTACTCTGAACCCAAATCTAACCCCAACCTTAAAGCCAAACCTTCAAACTGCTCTTCCAAGTTGAAGCGATGAGGCCGAAACATCCTCGACGTGCACACACACACACGCGCTCAATAAAACAGCCACTTTGGGGACTATAACATCATCACACATGAATATAATTGGGCTCGTTGAATCCACAGGAGTCTCAGCTTTCCAGTCAGACCCATTTTATGTAATTCCAAAACTGTTTAGGGACCCCCAGTATGCAGAAATATCCAAAAACACCATTTTTAGAACAAGCGAAAATGACTCATTTCTACAGAAAGATTGTGAAACTGTGTCTCAGACAGACGCAGTTTACAGTTTACACAATAACTTTTAGTGGGTTTTATTTATCCTGTTTCATACAAAACGCTTTTATTTTATGTGCTGTTTACAGTTTTGTTTGTTTGCTTTGAATCTGTGCCAACAACACAACAATACACTTTAATTAAAATAACAATAAGTCAGCGGGTTGTTGAAGTTTTCCAGGTGAACATGTGGAAAAGTCTGTTTATGTTTAGGTGATAAATCAAACAAAACTATAGTAATATTTCATCATTTCATCCACAAAGCTGGAGACAAAACACCAAGGCAACCAAAGAAAATCTTGGTCGTCTAAAATTGTACATACTACACAGCGGTTCACTAACGTCCTGAACAGCGCTGCTAAACGCTAAATATTTCTGAATGATGGATATTTGTTGTTAATTCTGGCATTAAAACATATTTTTTTGTCCTGGGGGGGGTTCTTGTTAATATAATTGTAGGAGAAACACTACAATTAAATTAGTAAACGCTCAGTAACCGTTGAGAACAGTTAGACCCAGAAGTCTCCATTAGTTTGGAAGAGTCCAAAGTTGTGAAAACAGCGGGGGTGTTTGAATAAGGTAGTTTGTTAGTCTGTCCCTCCCACTGCATGAAATAATGGATTAATCCTGGAAAGCTTTTGTCTTTATGAAAGTATTAAGAGATTAATACTAAGTAAGAGATTATTCGACCAATGAGAATTTAGTCGGACGAGAGCGTATCGACCAACTAACCAACTAGCAGACTACAGCCCTAGAAAACACAGAATAGACAAGAATAAGTGGAAGTAACACATTTATAAAGCTTCTAAAAAAACTGGATTAGCATAAAGTGAGCATGTCTGTAAAGGGTAGACTGACTGGTGGGTATCCATACGAGCTGTTTTCATTCAGACATCCCGAGGTGAAAGGTCAAGGGTCCCCTCTGAAAACAGCTGTTATATGAGACCAGAACCTTCACTGTAGCTTCGTCAACAATGGAAATAATGGCCTCTTGCTTCGGGTGTTTGTACAGATGGCCGCTCCGCTCTGTTGTTGATCTGTCCCTTTAACTTCTCTCCGTCTCAGAGCCCATGTGTTACGACTGGGGGGAGTCCAGCAACGGGACGGTCTCCATCCTGGAGGGGGAGTCCGGTTGGCTCTCCTGCCCTCTGTTCTCTCACCCCTCCGTCTACGACTACCTCTCCAGCCAGAGCACCGGACACAACCTCTTCTGGTACCGCCTCCTCGACGGCCACGACCTGGAGGAGCCGATCAAATCCAGGTACGCCCCGCACAGCTGACGCATGTTTCACCAGCGTTCAGACTGACTCTGCTTCAAACTCAGGCTGCTGCTCTTCTCATTTTTGCTTTTTAAAGGATCATAAATCATTTTTTTTTTGCAGCGCAGTAAAACTGTTTGAGTTTTTTATCGTCTGAGTCAAACCTCTTTGGTCCAGATTGAAATATCTCAATAAATGTTTGATAGATTGCCGTTAAATTCATGTTCCTCTCAGAATGATAATAAGTTTGGTGATGTTCTTCGTGTCGCGCCGTTATCAGGTCCAATACTTTGGTTTATGAGCAAATAACTGCAAAATTAATATTAACATTCCCATCAGACTCAGCTGTAGCTTGTGTTTAATGCTAATTAGCAAGTGTTAGCATGCTGATACGCTACACTAAGATGGAGAACATGTGTGTGTATAAATGTTAATATATAACAGCAGGAATCTTTTCTCGTTTTTGTCGACTGTTTGAATATAACAGCTGATGTGTCAGCTGGTTTCACCTCCTCCTTCTCCTTTTTTCCTTTAACTTGTTCCTCATGAAGAACACAAAGAGTTTTCTGTTCACTTCACCTTTTTATAATCTCCCCTCATCGTCTCCAAACACACCGTTGATCACAGCTGGTATCGGACACGCTGAGATCAGGAGTCTGTTTCAGAAAGCAGGTTCAGTAAACTCTGAACTCTGACCTCTGACCTCTGAACTCTGAGCGGGAAACTCTGAGTGATCAGAGTCGGTTCAGTCAACTCTGAGTTAAGCTTGTACGTGACGAATAAAACGAGCCGTTATCAGTGGAGCTCTGATACAACGGGTCACCATGGCAACAAGTAAATAAAATAAAAGGGCAGCGCCTCCGTTTTAATCCAGTGGACGTAGAGATATGAAGGCGTGCACACCTTTTTATCTTTAAAGAGGCTGAGTCAAAGCGGGAAAAGTGTCGATAAGTTAACACAGTAATGTTTTACTGAGTGTCGTTCATTAATCCATCATTTAGCAGACTAACGTACAGAATAACGTTACATTTTAAATACATTTGTTCAGCTTTAATCTGACAAAAACGCAGGAAGCAGCAACTGAAGATGAAAAATATAGATTTAAAACATTCATAGATAAAAAAACACAGAGACATGAAGCTCTCAGTCTGATCAGTAATAATGTGTTCAGTGATTGAAACACTGTCAAGCTTAAAATACAGAATATTTTAAATGTTTAGATTATTTGTATCTCAGATAATCTTTATTTCTGCTGCTTCAACAAATGTAGTAAATTTAAACTGAAATGCTGTTAAAACACATTCAGATTATGTTTTCTATTTAAAAATCTCACTTTCACACTGCATCCTGCAGCTGCAGCACGATCCTGCTCACTCAGAAATATTAATATATAATCTACAATATTATAGGAACGATGATCCGATCGCATCATGACTGATAGAGATCATTATTTATTGATCCCACGTTTCCAAAGCTTCTTTCTGATACTTCAAATTTAAACTGAGATTAAACATCATGCGCTAATAAAGATTTGAGGTCAGGAGCTGCTCTAACAAACTAACAGCTGACGGTTTGATTCTGAGCTGGAAACGACTGACGCTCATAAAAGCAGCGACTTTAGAAAGTTCTGAGTAATTAAACTAAGATCCAGGATTCAGACCGTAAACCTGCTAATGAATGCTTTGATACGGACTGAATGAACGAGGAGATTAAACGGCGTGTCTGGCTCTGTTAAGAGGGACGAGACGGAGAAGCCTCACAGAGTCAGTTGCTGCGGTAACCATGGTAACTGACCCCAAGTTTAAGTTTGAATTCTGACTTCTGCTCACATTTGATTAAAGTTCTACAATGACGACACAAAATACCGATGATTAGTGAGTTATTACTGCTCACTAGTGAGTAGGTTATTAATTATTAGTGTCTGTTAAACAGCGAGTGATTTTGTTAGCATGTTAGCGCCGTTAGCATGTTAGCACTGTTAGCATATTAGCATGCTGAATTTTCATTTAGCTTTAGGTTTGATTTATAAAAATAATAACTTTATGTAGCACTTTTTAAAAACATTGTTTACACTGTATGTTATAAACAAAACACAACAGAAGCACACATAAACAATCAATACATTTTTTAAATGAAAGTGTTGAAAGAAAATATAACGACGCCACAGGAAGACGGTGAAGGAAGAAGAAAAGGGAACTGAAACCAAAAGTGATAAAAGATGACAGATACTGAAAGTATTGTAATATATTTGTGGTTACACTTTACTTAATTATGAATAATCAGTTTATTAAGAGTTAATAAATGGTTAATAACTTTATATAATGCAGATTAGATTAGATAGAAGTGTTTATGAATGAATGACTGTAACTCCTCCTGCAGATAATTAACGACAAAACACAGCTGTAATAATATAAAATGTGTCTTCATGACAAATACTGAACATTAATAAGCACTTTTATCTACTTATAACTACATTATAGAGTGTAATAAACCATTAATTAACCATAGAGAGTGATTATAAAAGATAAATAAGGGGGATATTTATCATTTATGTGCCTGTAGACTGTTAGTGCTGTTAGAGTGGTGCATTGTGGGACAGATGTTTTCCATCTCACTGGATAATTTAGGGATTTATAATCAGCTGTAGACGAGGGGACGTTAATGATTGACAGGGGGCTGGGTGGGCGGGTCATCAGACTGATGAAGTGCACGCTAACGATTTCCCTTCCAGACTTGGACGTATTGGGTTTTGGAGGCGAGGGGCTCGATTAGCGTCATTAGAGTTTGTTCTAATGTCGCTGTAATTGAATCGTATTTGATTTATGTCCCGTTCAGAGTCTGATGTGATTCTCTCTGCAGCTCGCGGATCAGCAAAGACAAAGACAGACTGTGGCTGCAGCCGGCCAACGCCAACGACACCGGACAGTACATCTGTATGCTACGGTAAGACGGGTCTCAGTGTGGTTTAACTAGCTGCAGTGTGTCTAGAGACGAGATTTAATGTCATGTTTTGTTCAAGTCTGCCTTAAAACAACAGTCAGGTGTTCATATTTGTTCATACTGAGCATTAAGTGATCCACAGACGTTTCAAGTTCCCTTCAGGGGGAAATTTCACAAAAAAAAACAGGAACTTTGGAAGAAAACTCCTCTTCCCTTAACTGTGAAAACATCCAGAATCCTTTTTATATTACTTGGAAGCAGTAGTCATGTCTCGAGAAAGGTCGCAACTGAAACACTGACATCATTGACATTTTATTAAATCAATGCGGAGGTGATATCCGTGAGCTGGAATTCACTTTGTTCTCTGAATCAGATCTTTAGAGGAATTTATTCCCCACAGCACAGCTGGTGTGTGGTCACCTTCTTCATCCTCTTCTTCTTCTTCTATGTAAATCTGACTCATTGTTTGGAGCTGAAGTGAACTTTTTTTTTCCTTTTTAAGGCTCGATAACTCAAACTACAGTAAAGTAAACCATTTTTGGTGAATGCACCAGCATAGGTTTGGTTTCCAAACAGACACAATGACAAAACAGATTGAGATTTTGATAATAAAGTTCTAAATATTTTGATTAAAAAGTCATACAGTGCATACAATATCTGCTACACAGGAAGCCGTGTTCCCTCTGACCAGTATAAAGGCTCCATCACCTCCAGTTCCTCCTTATTTACCAAGTCAGGACGGTTTGATCCACAGCGGTGGAAAGTAACTAAGTACATTTACTCAAGTACTGCACTTCAGTAGTTTTGACATATTTGAACTTTACTTGAAAAGCTCTCAGCTGCTCCACTTCTTACTGGGAAGCCTTCGATCTGTCTGGTCCGAACTGGTTCAGTGTGTCTGTTCATTCTGGTTACCTCTCATATATTTCCAGAGAGTCATAAAGTCATAAATGTCAACTTTATACGTAAAATTACAACCTTTTTTCTTAAAATATTTGAACTTTTACTCTCAGAATTGCCCTTTTTTCCACTAACAGCAGCTCTAATCCTCTATTATAAGCAAACACTTTGTTCTGCATCATATTGGAAACAGTAAAATACACCAGTTTTTATGTGTAAGTGTTCATTAAATCTGGAAAATTATAGTTTTAAGTGTCCAACGTAGATAAAACAAAGTACTTTTAGACAAGTTTAGACTCCAGAGTTCCCCATCAGAGGATCAGAAGTTGTTCTTCAGTTGTGATAAAGAAGTGGTTTTTAAAAAAATCTGATCACACTCATTGATCACACTCACAGTCCATCCTGCAGCTCAGAGATCAGATAAAATCAGCTGTTGCTCTCGGGTTCGATCCTCCGTCTTGGCTGCTTGACAGTTAATCAGTTAAAGTGTGTCTGAGAGCGTCTTAAAGATCTGCTGCTGCTGCTGCTCTGAGGATTAGAGGGATGGAGGTTTGGGGGCTCAGATATGAGCAGTCAGCTGGCGACGCTCCAAACAAGATCAGTTCATTTCCTGAGCAGAGGTCTGCAGGTCCAGTCTCATCTCTGCTCCGTAGGCTCATAACTGAAGACTGAACCATGCAGACACAGTGTTTTTATTAATATTTACCACTGCCTGCATGTGAACACGCTTGTTTTTCACTTTTCTTTTTGAGTCGTCGATGGAAACGACTGGAAACGGTGTCTGAGTCAGAGTCCCACTTCCACGCCAACTAATGATTTTTCACTATCAATGAATCTGCCAGTTGTTTTTCTCAACTGATTGATCGATTTCTCCCAAACGTCAGAAAGTAGAGAAAAACGTATAAAAGAGTCCAAGCTGACGTCTTGTTTTATCCGATTAAACCCCAAAATAATCACTTTACAGTCATATAAAACAGAGACTAGTGTTGCTGCCCAGATGGCAAAATTTCTGTGGCCCTTATCTGGCCCACACCTGTCACTTTCATGTGGCCCACATACCGCATGGGATGATAGCACCTGGGCGGTCCGCACCTGGGCCACTAGCAAACCATCACACTGCCACATGTAAACCAAAAACTAAACAAATAAACCACATCTGGACCACAGTTCATGTTTATTCAGGCCATGATCAGGGCCACGTTCTATATCCTCATCCAGCCCACATATCGCGTGGAATGATGGCACTTGGGCGGTCCACCCATGTTTGCCAGATCCAGGACCTGGCAGGAGTGGACCGCCCAAGTGCCATCGGTCCACACAGTATTTGGGCCAGAAGAGGATATGGAATGTGGGCCTGATTAGGGCCAGAATAAAAATGAACTGTGGTCCAGATCTAGTTTATTTGTTTAGTTTTTGGTTCACATGTGGCAGTGCGATGGTTTGCTTGTGGCCCGGATATGACAAACAGAACCCGACTTCCCAAGTGTGCAGTATGTGGCCCGGATGAAAGTGTTGGGTACGTACCATTAGCTATCTGGGTTGTGTCGTATATTTGCCAGAACTGATTAAAAGTGCCAAACTGAATAAAAGTCCATTTCTAACAGTTTGTGTGGAACAAGCACAACAAAGCCCATGTATTATCTTGTATGTGTGGAAGTTACTCTTTGCTAGATGCCATTGTAGCGGACAAACACGGCGCCGACGCATGCATCTTGTGCACTATACTCTTTGGTAGAGGAGGTATGACGCCATTGACAGGCCACCAAATGAAACGGTCCGTTACTTTGATTAAAATGACAGATTTCTCTGGGTTTGAACATTAATGTAAGAACACAACTCAACAACATATAGAACATAGGTCTAGACCTGAGTGACAACAACCTGACGGTTTCAGGAGAGAAGCTTCTGTCTGGTCTAGTTGGTTTAAGCATTTTAATGAGGAATTATTACAGATTAGAGCTTTAAATGAGTCCAGCTGATCAGTGACAGTTTGCATACAGAGATTCTGAAAGAAAGAGGCTGAAACTGTATTAAAACTTTAAACGTGCTCAGTAGTAGTTTAGTCAGTTCATTTTTCAGTTTTACAACATACAGTTCACCCTTTGGTTTGATGCAAGGTGTTTTTGTTCAGTAATTTTACTGCATCATAGTATTTCAGAAACATTTGATGATTATTGTGATAAAATAACTGTGAAAACTGTGATAGCAACCACTAATAACAGATATCTGGGCCAGGACTTCCTCTTCCGTAGCACCTGTCATCATTTCGCAACTTGTGAGATGTGAGAGTTGGAGCTGAGAGACGACGTCTACAACCTTCATGCAACCAAAGCACGTTCATGTTCAGAAAACACCCAATGGAAAACGGAAACCAGAGCGCTTCCGGTCCTAAAAAGCTTTTCTGGTGCCCACAGATTGGTGATAAGTACCTCTGTTACTGCTGACAGCAGCTGGATCTGAACTACCTGCTCAGTGTGATCTAGTTCAGTGTTCCTGTGTGGTTAGATGTTATTTCCTGGTTCTTTTTTTTTGTCATTTTCTTCAGAGAAACAGAACAACCACACACAAACAACAACATGAAATGAACAGGGAGTGACTTGTTTATAACTCAAGACAAGTTTCATTAGCAGCTCAGACTCAGTTCATCGCCACATGTGATTGGATAAGAGCGTCACATGGTTAGGGCCTGTTGTTTAGCGCCATCTCTCTTCTTCAAGTATCTCATCTTATGTCTTCGTTTTACTCTTCTGACACCGACACGGATTCCCTGAACTCGTCTGAACGTTCTCAGAAGTTTTCACAGTTTGTTTTCTCACGTTTCTCAAATCTCTTCACACCTTCAAGCACAATACGGGACCAACTTTTGATTGTTTTGACACAAAGGCTTCATTTACTGACGTACAAACTGGGACATTTCAGAGAATAAACGCCCAACAAGGCGTCTGCGGTTTGCTGACCTACATTTTTCCTTTTGTATCTCATGTTTTTAAATTTCCCCTGGTCGGTTTCATAATGTGCTGTTCCCATTCTAAAGTTTCTTTTTCTCTTTATTGTGACCTTTCTGTTATTCTGAACATTACAAACTGTGTCCTTGATACTTTTTAGAGGGACTACAACTCCCAGAGAGCTTTGCAGGCAGTTTTTCACTGTTTTCACTGCTCTCTTTTCTCGCAGTAACAAGTCGTCCTGCAGTAAGATCGCCATGCGTCTGAACGTGCTTCGGCTCGACGAGGTGGTGCGGGACCCCGACTGTGAGCCAGCGGCTGCCGTGCCAGCCAGTCGGGCGATCCTCCGGCTGCAGGCGGGGAAGATACTTGACTGTCCAGACCTGCAGGAAGCCGCCAAGATGGCCGAAGGCGAGCCGACCGTCACATGGACCCAAGTGTATAAGAAAGAAGGAGAATCGGTAGTGTTTCCTTTCAGTATGAAGTCTGTGTTTCTTGCTGTAATCGTTCCTCCTGTTCATACTGACCATCAGAAGATCCTTGCAGATTCCTCACGTTGTTTATAATCCACAACAAAAGAAATAAAAGAACTGTCCTTCTAGATTCTGATGTGTGAAAAATGGCTTCTTGGTCAAACTAAACTTTACTTAATTGTGGTGAAGCAGCTGTTTTGTTCTAAATCCCTCCTCCTGATGTGTGTCTGTGTCTCAGTGGTGTGGGTCCAATTGGCATCAAGGCAGAGACCGAGAGCAGAAAGGAGCCAGGCTGCAGTTTCACGTCATGTACGAAAACTTCATGGGTTTATACTACTGCACGGTCCGGTACCAGAGGAGAGGCCAGACACTCCAATTCACCAGGAGGATCAACGTCACCGCCGTCTGTGAGACAGCAAACATCACACGACAACACCAACAATAATATCACTTACTTGTTACTTCCTGTTTGTATGATATGACTGTTTCATCCTGTCAGATCCAGACACTGTACCCAAACAGCCGAGCATCCTCAACCCGACTAAATACCAGATCTTCACCATCAAAAAGAGTGAGTCTCTATCGTCTGTCTGTCTGTCTGTCTGTGAGGCTGCAGACACGAGGTTGTCACTGAAGGATGCGGTCGTCACGGCAACGGAGCGGTTCAGCAGAACCTTTAACTGCTGTAATTTATTAATGATCAGAAACTAATTAGTAAATATGTTCAGTAACACACAGAAGACTCTGCCGAATATTTAAACTTTGCTGGTTTCTGCTTCTGAAATTTGAACATTTGCTGCTTTTCTCTCTTTTTTTTTATATGATTGTGCAGCATTTTTGTATTTTGGACTGTTGGACAGACAAAATAACCAGCAGTTTTCACTATTATCTGACATTTAACAGACAGAACGATGACTGAACAAATGAATGGAGACAATAATCAGAAGTTGACAGTTGCAGCTCTGCTCCCGCATTATTTGGGGACAGGAAGCTGCTGGCGGTGACGGAGATGCAGCTTCTCAAAGTTAAATTGGTTTTCCTGCCAGCGGCTCGGACCCGATTCTCAACATCCAGAGAGTTAATTGTGCGAACAGAACGAGCGGCGTCCCATAAAACAGAACAAGCTGCTGTCGGTGCGCTCAGACGCTGACACATACGTGCACAAACACGCCGTCTGACGAGTCAGTGAACAGCAGCATCACAGCCGCCAGTCTGATTAATGTTTCACTCCCCATCGCTGTCTGACGGTTTACTCTTATTTTCAACAGAGACAAGCTCAATAAACTTGATTTAAGACTTAAATATGAACTATTTTATCTTCAGGAAGATAAAAAAAAAATAGCTGTTAAACATTTCGTTTCTGTACCAGCAAAATACATGATTTTAATGTTGTTATTTTCTCCATCAGACGAGGACGTGCGTCTGGTGTGCAAAGGGCTGTTCCCCTACCTGGAGTCAGCGTGGGAGATCTGGTGGACGGTCGACGGGAAGACGCTGGAAGAGCTGGGCGACTCTCGATTCTCCCACAGCACCAAGTGAGAAGAAAACATGTTTGTTTGTTTGTTTGTTTCCAGTTAATCTGACAGTCTCAGACGCTCCACAGAGGAAGTGGTCTCAGTTGGTTTGTGGTCCCACCTCAATCTGACCGACTGCGAGGCGAGTTTATCTGGAGCACATTTCAACAACAAGGCGATTCAGAGTGCTTCACACGGAGCATAGAAGGCATTAAAACACATTATAAAAGCAGAGACAGCTAGACAGATCATCTATTTGAACCATTCACTGCTTTATAAACCAACAGCAGCATCAGTTTCCCTTCTGAGATGTTTCCCAGAAGCATCAGAACTGGAAGAGACTCCTGAGCACACTGACAGGAGGCTGAAGAAGCTGCAGGAGGAACCAAAAAACTACATGTTTTTATTGTTTTTGTTCATTTTTAAGATGATGAATTTGACAGGAAGCTTCTCTGCTTCATTTCCAGTGTGAATCTGATCTTCAGAGTGTCGTTTAAACTAAACCAGCTTCCACCCAGGAACATGAATTACAGACTGTAGACTGTTTATATATATATATAGAATCATATATAAGTATAAAACATTTACTTTGTCTCGTTTACGCTCTGTGATGTATTTTTAATATAAAGGTTTACAGACAGTTAAATAGCTTGAATGCACTCCAAGAAACACTCTGAACTTCTAATTGATCGTTATAGGAAAACACGGCTCTGATCAATAGTGTTAATACTGTTTGTCTTCAGAGGAAACAACAAACCAGACAAACAGAAAACCGTTTGTCTGGCAGATGAACGTTTTTATGGATGAATAAACTGAACCTCTGACTCTAGACTTTAACTTCCTGCTGCTGAAGTTCCTCCTGAAGGCAGGCAGGATTCATCTCGTCTCTTCAGAGGAACATTCAGGGATTTTATTCAGGCAGTCTGTGTTTTACCTTTTTAATAAAGGGCTGTTTGGTGTGTCTGGTTTGCAGGGTGGTGCATGAGGATTACGGGGACCAGACGGTGGAGAACGTCCTGCTGATCAGGGACTTCCAGTCTGAAGACCTGAACAGGGAGTACAACTGCTCCGTGAGGAACGCCAGAGGCTTCCAGACTCGTGCAGCTCATCTGCAGGAAGAGGGTGAGGAAAAATAATCAATCTGTTCAACTACATCAGCTACGCTCTGCACACCAGAGAGTCCTTCCAGGGATGATATATATCTATATATCTATATGGTTATATATAATATGTCGACAGGAAGGATTGATTTATTATGGGATGAATGTATAATGCTAAACTGTTTATCTGAATAGTTTGCAATACATTATTATTATTTACAATTTGACCTGAAGTGTTCAGAGATAGTGACTCTGACGTGTGATTCTGAGCATTAACTTACAAACTAAGTGTCCAAACTGCAGGTCAGAGTAACTTTACCGTCCCAAACAGAGAAAATAAATGTTTAATGATGGTGAAAAATGTGCAAAACAACCTTAAAAACAACAACGTCTCATTTCTTTTCCTTTTTCGACTAATTATATAGACGCATTTTAATCTTTTTATCGACACAAGCTCATTTTGTTTTTGTTGAATTTGTAATTTCAAGTCTCGTGCTTCCATCTGACCTGAGTGTGAACGAACACTGATTGAACTTTATTCAGCATTAAACATCAGATCACAAGAAGCCAGAAAAAAGCCAAACAGACACGTTTCAACCACAGACTGTATAAAAACATGGACGCCGTTACCGTGACGTCAGCTGTTGGTTTCTGAACGGTTTTGAAGCTCAAAGCTTCTCTGGCCGTCGCTGCCTAACTCCCAGCCAATCAATAACGGGCAAAGAGGCGGGGCCAAATGGCTAACAGACCTGTCACTCAAAGCAGACATGTCCGTCATTATTCTTAACTTTACGGCTTAATAGAATTTAAACAGGTGAGTTATTAAAAAATTCTCCCCTCTGAGAAATTAGCTTTAGAGACCAAAACCAGTTTTGTACGAGGCTGTAAACATGTTTATTTCTGCTGTAAACATGTTTATTTCTGCTGTAAACAAGTTTATTTCTGCTGTTAACATGTTTATTTCTGCTGTTAACATGTTTATTTCTGCTGTTAACATGTTTATTTCTGCTGTAAACCTGTTTATTTCTGCGGTAAACATGTTTATTTCTGCTGTAAACATGTTTATTTCTGCTGTTAACATGTTTATTTCTGCGGTAAACATGTTTATTTCTGCTGTAAACATGTTTATTTCTGCGGTAAACATGTTTATTTCTGCTGTAAACCTGTTTATTTCTGCGGTAAACATGTTTATTTCTGCGGTAAACATGTTTATTTCTGTGGTAAACATGTTTTTTTTGCGGTAAACATGTTTATTTCTGCTGTAAACCTGTTTATTTCTGCGGTAAAGTTGGCATTTTAACATGGAGGTCTGTGGGGAATGACTCGCTTTTGGAGCCTCAAGTGGCCGTTAGAGGAACTGCAGTTTTCTGCATTGACTTCATTTTACAGCCTCAGAGGTTGCCGCTCGGTTTCAAGCAGATACTTGCTGACGGCAGCACGTGGTTCATATCCTCACTTCTTCACGCCGTCGCCTGGTCGCTCAAAGACTGGAGCGACTGAGCGGCTCGGTCTGAAACGAGTCAACAGCACCGACTAAACCTCACCGAACCTGCTGAGACGACATCTCTGCTGCCACAAATCTTCCGTTCGTTAGGCATCAAACGGCTTTTGTGATCAAGGGTTGATGTTGAATAACGTTAAAGCGAGAAGGTAATTACGTTAGCTTCCTTTAGCATTCCCCGTTGCTAAACGTTAGCCTTGAATCACACACTCAGAGCCACCATGTCTGACTGTTTACATTTTCATCATCATTTAAAGGCCTTATTATTCTTTTTTTTTTATTATCCATGTATCCTGAAGACGTTTAGCTATTAATAAATGTCATTTATCTTCAGAAGTGGTTGTCGTGGTTTCTTTGAGCAGACAGACGTCACTGTTTTCAAAAAGAACCTGCAGTTAATTGATCAAATTGAAAATTGAATTCAAGTTTTAATGAATAAATTCGACGGCATAAAAGCAAAGTGAGGCGAGTCTGACATTTGGACAAATTCAGCTAGTTGTTACTGAAGAAGATGGAAACAAACTGGACGTCGTTAGTGCAAAAGTATTGATCTCCAACCACAGCCAGCAACACGTTCTAACATAATAAATGAAGCAGGGATGCACGATATTATCCGCACGTCATCGGCCGATTTAAAAACTCTAAAATGAAATATCGGTATCTGCGAATTCTGCCGATCATGAGCAGCTGATATGTTTCCATCTCCGCCTGACTGTTTCTCCCTCCGCAGGCTCAAACTTCACTCAGCTGCCTGTCAGACCTGCTGCTTCTTCCCACTTTAACCTGAATAACAAACCTCAGTGCTCCACATGGAGAGCCGGGGGATAACGTTAGCTGGGAGGCTAGTCACGCTGCGGCTAACGCTCCGCTAGCCTCCCAGCTAACGTTAGCCCCGGCTCTCCATGTGGATCCAACTATGATATCAGCAAAAAGTCCAACATTGTTCATCCTTAAAATAAATAAATAGTGTAATTTTGTCTTTCCTCTGTGATATCACTGACAGACATGCATCTCTTTATTAATACTATGAAATAACGTGGGACATTAGAAAAGTGCAGCTGTGAGTGGTGAGAATGTGTCAGGATTAGAAGGAATCATCTGCAGTTATCAGAAGCTTGTTTTTTATTTTGTTTTTTTTTAAATAAAAGTGACTCGGAGATATTTACAGCCACAGGCAAGGTAAGTTACTCGTTTTTCATTTCATACTTTTAGAGCATTTTAACGTGCTTTACATGATTTATTCAAACATTAACAGGTTTGATGCATGCTCACTAACTTCCTGTTGGCTTTCATTCAGATAAAATGATTTAAATCGTGCGGCTTTTCTAGACTTTCTAAATGTTATCGGACCGAACGGATCAAATCCTGACAGTGAAACGAGTCATTTCTCAGCACTTGAGTGACGTTCAAAACAACTTATCCTCCATTTTACAGCTGCAGCCGTGTCTACGTCGTACGCATGTCTCACTAGTGTTTTAGTAATAACTCTCACTGCCTGAAGGGGGAGACAAACAGTCAGAATCTAACGAGATGTGTTGCATGTCTGTGTGTTCAGATCGTACACTTCCTGTTTCACATTAAAACCCCTGTCACGAAAAAGACGGTTTGAACTGCTGGAAAAAGGCTTTTAATGTGAAATCTCTCTGCAGGAAATGAATCAGTTTTCCATCTTCTTCTCTGCCTCTTGTGGAAAGACAACATGTGTAAATGTCAGACCGCCTTTTTAAAACCCTGCTGGATGATTCTCACAGGAAACCTTTCTCTTAAACTCCATGTTGTTTGTTTGTTGTTGTTGTTTGTTGTTGTTGTCGTCAGTGTCGCTGCCGTCGGTGGAGCTGGGTTGCGGTCTCGGCGTGATCCTGGTCCTCATGCTGCTCCTCTTCGTCATTTATCACGTCTTCTGGTTGGAGCTGCTGCTGCTCTATCGCTCCTGGTTCGGCACCGACGAGAGATACACAGGTGAGCAAACAGGTGACACATCAGGTGACCAGGAACCGTTCAGCCTCCAGAAACAGACGTGCTGTTACTAAAAGGCTCCCAGAAAGATCAGAGGGGTTTTCCATGAAAGTAGCTAAAGAAAGCTGCGCTTACGTGATATAGCCCGGCTTGAATTGACTTCAACTTTCACTTGAGGCTCAAACCGTTCCACTAACAGAGTTTAGCTGCTTCTAGTCAACGCTAAGTCCAACCAGACTGGAATAAGCTTGAAGTGTTTGCGTGCATGGAGGACATCAGCAGCCACGAACAGTCGAGTGTAGAAAAGCTGATACTGTGTCGCAAAAAGGAGAGAAAACTAGAGCGGTGTTCATCTCAGCAGCAAAACAAACCTGCTGATGAAATTATATGGAGAATATAAAGGAGTTTTCACCGAAAAGGTGCAAAATGACTGCAATTAACAAGGTGAGGGAGATGACTGGACACTAAACTGATGATAGATTACTTGTTTACTTATAGACGAGTAGTGATAGCCTAAAGGTTAGAGAGGCGAGTTTGTAACCAGATGGATGAGGGTTCAATCCCTGCATCCGATTTGATGAGTCTGCAGGTTGAAAGTGAAGAGCAGCACTTGTTCTTGTTCATGGTTTTATCTTTATTTGCTAATAAACGAGCATTCAGATCATGACTGATTATATTATCACTAGGCAAGATAATATCAGATGTATATTTAAAATTATTATGGAAGCAATTAAAGAGAACTTTCCAACATTATCATCCTCTCTGATGTCCATTTACAATCATCAGTGAAAGTTTAACATTAACTGTAAACTAGAGAAGGATATAAGTACAGTGGAAGCAGCTTATAATGATCACGTCTGTCCGGGTTAAATATCATTATAAGCAGATGATTATTAGAACATTTTCTTTATTTGTCATGCAAGTACAGCTGTTTCAAATTCTGCGTGCACATTTATGAAGCGGTGAAATTTACTTAGATCTTCCATTGTCATACGTTTCGGGGAGAAAACGTTTGTCATGGAGAGAAAACGACTCTGTCTCCATCATGATTTCAGTAAGTGTCAGGAGTAAAGTACAAAGAGATTTATGTGGTTTAAAACGTTTTTCCATATGTCGTGATGTATTTTCTTTTACTTATTTTTAAACCCACAGTGTAATCCTGAAGATCCTCATGTGTAGTCGTGTTTGAGGTTTATTACTATTAAAACATGAGCGAGTTTCCGGCTGCGTCCGTTCTCGTGAACTGTTGTGAAAGTCTAAAATGTCACAAAGATGCCACGTAGCTGATGGTGTAAGCGAAAGTGACGGCGTGTTATCTCTCTGCGGCTGAACTTCTGCAGAAATGAAGCATTTGCTGGAAGGAAGGAAATCAATCCACGAGCTGTTGATCATTAGAACTGATCAGCAAACATGTGAAGTTTATCAGCGGGCTAAAACGTCCCCGGCAGTACGTTGCGTGACGGAACGTGTCTTTCTTACATGTGAAGATCAGATCAGGGTTTTTTCTCATAAAAATGTTTCCTGTGAATTTCTGTCTTATCTCTAAATCACACGTCAAGGCTGAGGTCATGACTTCACTTCCTGTTACAATGATGACATTTACCAGTGTGGTCTCCCCCCAAAATACACACAAAACATGATCTTATCTGCTCTAACCTATACTCTGTGTGTGTGTGTGTGTGTGTGTGTGTGTGTGTGTGTAGATGATAAGGAGTATGATGTGTACATCTCGTACGCGAGGAACAGCGAGGAGGAGCAGTTTGTTCTGTCGACGCTCCGCAGCGTTCTGGAGAACGAGCTCGGATACTCAGTGTGTATCTTTGACAGAGACAGTCTGCCGGGAGGGAGTGAGTACACACTACACACTACACACACTACACACACACTACACACACTCTACACACACACACACATCCAGCAAGTAACGGAAATCAAGTTATTGGGTAATGTTGTCAATAGAAGGGGCGAGGCAGAAAATATCCCCTGTATTAACTAAACTTGTGTTAAACACTCTTATTCCTCCACAGCTTGATTACTGCCAGATAATATGAGCATATATATATATATATGTGTGTGTGTGTATATAAAGCAGCACGTCACCAGTATCAACAGCGTGCACTCCCGTCTCAACTGGATTAAAGTTGAAGACAGGCTTCCACTCTCAACATGGAAACTTAGAGTCAATTAAAACACACTTTAGAGTCACATACATGTAATATTAATATATTAATATTCCACTGGACAGACAACAGAAGGCTGGATTTCACTTCCTGTTCCTTGAACACACACACGGAGTTCTTCACTGCTGCTAAATCAACAGTCAGTCAGTGAATAAAGACACAGTGAGGAACAACATGCTGCAGGAAGCTTCTTCATGTTTATGAACATACATGTCGTCATGTTTCATGTATGTAGTTAAATGTGGAGCCCAGATAATAAACACAGTCACTGCAGTATAATATATTACTAGATGACTCTAGTACCTCTACAGTACACTGACTGTGTGCTGAACAAGTACTAAGATAATAATACTACAACTTTAACTACTGCTGCTACTTCAGATACTAGAAGTACTGCTAGTATCTCTGGTGTTAATACTGCTTCTGCTAGTACAGTAGCTACTAGTACTACTCCTAGCACTACTAAAGCTATTTCTGCTAGTGTTGTCGCTCCTTTTACTACGACTGTTACTACAGTACTTCTCCTCCTCCTCCTCCTCCTCCTACTACTACTACTACTACTACAGCCTCTACTACTCTTCCTGCTCCTCTTCTTACTATATTACTGTTGCAACAACTACTTCTACCCTTCGTAGTATTCATCCTCCTCCTCCTGCTACTGCTAATACTGAAGCTAATAGCACTACTGCTGGTATTCTTGTTATTCCTGTTAGCATAGTTGCTACTACTGCTACTAATCTGACTACTACTACCTCTACTTCAGCTACTGGTACTGTTGTTACACCTTCTACCTCTTCCTCTTGTAGTTTTCGTCCTCCTACTGATGCTAATACTGAAGCTAATAGCACTACTACTGGTATTCTTGTTATTCCTGTTAGCATAGTTGCTACTACTGCTGCTACTCTTACTACTTCAGCTGCTGGTACTGTTGTTACACCTTCTACCTCTCCCCCTCGTAGTTTTCGTCCTCCTAGTGATGCTACTATTAAAGCTACTTGTAGTACTCCTAGTATTCTTGTTAATGTTACTACAACTTTTACTGCTACTACTCTTAACTACTAGCTAGATGCTTTTGCTACTCCTCCTCCTTCTGCTGCTGTTGCTGTATTACTGTTCGTACTGCTGTCAGTACTACTCATAGTACTCCTGTTACTACTTCTACTAATACTAAAGCTACTAGCACTACTGCTGGTATTCGTGTTATTTCTGTTAGCATAGTTGCTACTACTGCTGCTAACCTTACTACTTCAGCTACTGGTACTCTTGTTGCAACTTCTACCTCTCCCCCTTGTAGTTTTCGTCCTCCTACTGATGCTAATACTGAAGCTAATAGCACTACTGCTGGTATTCTTGTTATTTCTGTTAGCATAGTTGCTACTACTGCTGCTAGTCTTACTACTACTACCTCTACTTAAGCTACTGGTACTATAGTTACACCTTCTACCTCTTCCTCTTGTAGTTTTCGTCCTCCTAGTGATGCTACTATTAAAGCTACTTGTCGTACTAGTATTCTTGTTACTCCTCCTCCTAATGCTAATACAACTTTTACTGCTACTACTCTTAACTACTAGCTAGATGCTTTTGCTACTCCTCCTCCTCCTTCTGCTGCTGGATATCTGCTCATAGTACTCCTGTTAGTTACTGCTGCTAAGTTGGATGGATGAACCAGACAACACACACGGACAGGAACACACTTCATCCCTCCATCTTCCCTCCATTAACCCATCGTTAACCCTCCGTTAACCCATCGTTAACCCTCCCTCTCTTCCCCGCAGCCATCACAGACGAGACTCTGAGTTTCGTGGCTCGTAGCCGGCGCCTCCTGGTGGTCGTTAGCCCCGGCTACGCCTCCCAGGGCTCCCAGGCCCTGCTGGAGCTGAAGGCCGGCATCGACGGCATGGCGCTGGGCGGACACCTGCGGGTGATCCTGGTCCAGTACAAGCCGATCCGCTGGCAGGGCTGGGTCAGGGAGCTGAGGAGGACCCGGGTGGCCCTGGCGCAGGTCCGATGGAAGGGAGACAAGTCCAAGGATCTGACGTCCCGTTTCTGGAAGAGGCTGAGGGTGGAGTTACCTGTGAGGAGGGTTAGCAGCGTGGAGGACGAGGAGAGCAAGGAAATGGCCCTGATGAGGCTGCAGAGTCAGAACAGCACCAACTCCCAGACGGGCCTCATCGTCAACATGGTCAAAGAGCCGCACAAGAGCCCCATCTTCAGCTCTGCGGCGTAGATGTGACGGAGGTGTGGGGCAGCGTTTCACTGAGAACAGTCACATGATCTGCGCAGACATGTCAAGAGACACGATAGAGAGTTTTACATCATTATGACTGAAACCAGGAGGAGCAGCAGTCGACTGATCTGAAGTTTGAACAGAAAGCTGCATTTTCACCTTTTTTATTCTTCAAGATGTTTCTTTGCTCTAAAAGAGGGTTTTTGACTCTGCAGTTCTTCTCAGATCAGTTTGCACCTCAGGCTGAGTCAAACATCACATATTTAAAACCAGTTCTTGTCCTTGAGATTCAGTCACACTTTTTTAGTGCCTAAAACTCAAAAGTTCTCTTTTCATTGAAGAAATACATCAGTATTCTGCCAATTCTTATTCTCTCCTCAATTATATGTAAAAAAAAAAAATAGCAAAAGACATTCTCAGTGTCTCAGGGTCCATAAAGACGTTCGCAGTATGTCTGTTTGAGGTATTTATGTACTTTGACAAGCTGGAACAAAAGAACGTTTGACATTTTTGCTTGAAAAATGACTGAAAAGATTAATCAGTAAAGTCATAAAGTTACCAATTAATCAACTAATCGTTGCAGCTCTAATCAATTGTCATGAGAAATTATATTTGGGTGGTTCAGAGCCATCTCAGTTCAATCTTTGTAGTTAATTATGTAGCACTTGAGAGCAAGAGAGCTAACATTAGCTAACTCCTACTGCCCCCTGCAGGCTGAAGTGTTCATTGCAGCCACAGCAACATCCTGATGGTTTAACCGTCATTAGTTTCATCAGTTGCAGAGCTAAAATGGAAAATTTGGTCCTGAAGTGAATCAAATCTAAAGGGTTCGTCCTCTGGAGGAATGTGAACAGAAAGTATGATGTAGCAGGTGCTGAGAAACCAAAGTGTTGGTGGATATTTCTGTCCTGAAGAGGAAGAAGACGAAGAGCAACAGAACAAACAAAACCTTTAAAAAATATGTTTTTAAATGTGCGATACTTCTCAGACTTTTGCTGGTTTCAGTTTTAGTCGTCTTCTCATTATCAACCTCATTACCTTCACTTTTCATCTCACACTATCCGTTCATTATCATTGTATACTGTGTGTTAACTGGAGTGTCTTTACAGATTTCAGATCATCGTGTGAATGCGGTATTTTACACGAAATGAGTGAATCGCTACTGCATGTGTGCATTTTGAGGCCTGGAGTTTCATTGTTTGTACAAAAAGGGCAGAAACGACCGATCACAGCAGCTGATATGAATAGAAATTATATAAACTGCACTTGTGTAAATAAAACCAGCATTTTAGGACATTTCAGATTGTTGCTCGACAGCCTCCGTGTCCACCTGTGCCTGAAGCTCAATGCTAACATTAGCACGTTAGCATACAGTGCCTGGATCATTCTCAAAGGGCAGCGAAGGCTAAAAGGAGTCATTAGTTTAAAAGTGTTTGGGAAAAAATGAACATTTGATCTCATGGTGGCGCTAGAGGGAAAGTCAGAGGATCTCTAAAGTCAGCAGGCGCTATCCTCTGAGCCCCGTGAATATCTGTACCAAGTTTCATTACAATCTTCTCAATAGTTGTTGAGATATTTCAATCTGGAGTTTTGTGGCCTGGAGTTTTATTGTTTGTACAAAAAGGGCAGAAACGACCGATCACAGCAGCTGATATGAATAGAAATTATATAAACTGCACTTGTGTAAATAAAACCAGCATTTTAGGACATTTCAGATTGTTGCTCGACAGCCTCCGTGTCCACCTGTGCCTTAAGCTCAATGCTAACATTAGCACGTTAGCATACAGTGCCTGGATCATTCTCAAAGGGCAGCGAAGGCTAAAAGGAGTGTTTGGAAAAAGTGAGCATTTGATCTCATGGTGGCGCTAGAGGGAAAGTCAGAGGATCTCTAAAGTCAGCAGGCGCTATCCTCTGAGCCCCGTGAGCAGCTGTACCAAGTTTCATTACAATCTTCTTAATAGTTGTTGAGATATTTCAATCTGGACCAAAGTGGTGGACCAACTGAACATTTCCTAAAGATGCACCGCTACAGTGGCTAAAATGTATCGACTACTTATTTGTAATGAAGCTAAATATTTTTTTAAATGAAAGAAAATCAAGAAAAAAAAAACACTATAAAATTGAAGTCAGATTTTAGTTTCCTGGGGTGAAAACTGTATTTGTATATCTAGTAATAATTTTAATTTTAATACACATAAACACTGCTGTGGTAAAAACACTGAAAGAAAGTTGAATGTCATCTGCGTAGAAATAGATTTAAAAGATCACCTGCAATAGATTTAATTTTATAGCAACACAGCTATAAAAATGTTCCCGGAAACACAGACGCCATGCTCTGCAATGTTTAAAATAATGTTCAGAGTAAACTTTACCTTTAAATGTTAATATTACTGCAGACTTTCTGTGTTTTGTTGTTGCTTTTTTCTCTATTTTTACTTTTTCTACATTCAGTATATCAACAGTAAATCTACTATAGTTATATTTCTCTTTTAAGAATGAATGTTTAATACTTTAAAAAACAGAATTTTTATGGGAAAATGGACTTTGTCATGCTCTAAAGTTTCTATTTTAGCCGTCAATAATATTTAATCTTTTTTTTTTTTAAATAAATGAATTTTTCATCTAGTATCATGTTGCCATTATTATTCATTTCATGTCTTTCACTTCCTTAAATACACACAGATACAGTATGTAGTTAGGATCATAATTCACACATAGAAACAAATATAATTCTTATTATTTTGGCTGCAGCAGTTAAATGTGATCCTACATTTATATCTATTATTCACGTATGTGCAGAGTTTAAATCAATCTGCACTGTTGACATTAATAAAGTTTAACCAAAACATTCTTCATGAATTAACTTGACAAAATGTTGAATTATGAATCTGCAGCAGGTTTTGAGTTTGTGCATGTTGTTTGTTTGTTTTTTGATGAAATGAAACCAGAGGAATGATAGCAACGCTAACAGTTTATAGCCACATCAGCAGCAGTGGTGCATAATTAATTAAAATCAGGTGTTCTTTATCAAACTTAGCTCAGATTTTAGTTTAATGCCAACATGAACATACTAAAACGGCATCTGTAGTATAAAGAACAACTTTAATAAGAATAACCAGTGTGTTTCAGATCATGGCCTTCATCAGGGTTAACCCTCCCTTCAAACAACATGAACATTCATACATTTAGCATTTAGCATTTAGCATGTAGCATGTTTTGACCTGTTAGTGGCTTGAGATGAGAAGTCAGGAGGCTGAAAACTTGAAGCAGCTTCTTTGTTTAAGGAGAGGACGTTAACCAGATCTACAATTACTGAAATTATTCAAGTAAGTTTAGTAGTTTGCTGTCTTCTCTGCTTCCTGCTGGAATAGTCTCAGTCATACTGCCCCCTGTGGTCAGTAGGGGAAAAATAACCCACTGTAACTTATTTATAAGGGACCACTACGACATTAAATATAAATGTACAAATGGTGCAGTCAGACTGAAAATATCTTCCATGTGAAACATGATGAGAAACTCACTTTTTGAGTGACGGAGATGAATAACAGTAAAATATTTGTCAAGACATTATTTAATTTACAACTTTGTGGACGGCTGTTAGCAACGCCAGCTAACGCTACTTCCTGTTCTTTTTGCTTTCTGCACCACACAAGTAAAGTTTACCAGACGTATTTTGGTCCGACTGCAACTTAACTAAAGAAGCTAAGAAGCAAAGATGTAGTGAATGTTTTTTTTCCAACGTCGGCCACAAGGGGCAGCGACGAGACAAATGGTTTTTTCTTGTTTTACAACATAAGAAAGCTCAAGAATGAGGACATCTAGTAAACTTCTCCACCTCTAATAAAGAGCAGCACAGAGTCGCTTCCTTAAACTGTTTAATGGAACCAAAGTTATTACAGTTTATCCTCTGAGGATCTTGAATCGTTGCACCAAAGTTCACATGAATCTGTCCTGTAGTTGTTGAGGTGTTTCAGGCTCAGACAAACACTGACCCTGCCGTAAACAGAGCAGGTAACATGTCTAAAAACTGAGTGAACACAGTCTGTATCATGGATGTATAATAAGAGCTGGATACGGCGCCCTCAGTGGCCTCTCGTGGTATTGCAGCAAAAAATTCCCCCTCGGCCCTAAAAAGCATTTTCCCCATAAACCATTAAAAAACAGACGTCTGTAAAACTGTTGCCATGACACCTCAAACTGCAAACAACATCAATTGCGACGCTTTCTGTTATGAACTTTTGATCCATGGAGGTTAAACTCGACAGAATGACAGATCTGAACGGGCGCCAGTTTGAGTCCAGCTCTTATAAAACATCTGTGATCTGTATTCAGACTCCAGATTCATCTCTCAGCTTTCTTCTTCTACTGATGTAAAGTTGTTGTGTTGTCAGATCTGTCGGAGGCCATCGTGCACTCGATGCAGCGGAGCCGCCGCCTTCTCTTCGTCCTCAGCCCCAACTTCCTGGCAGAAAAGAGCTTCAGCCTGCTGGAGTGTCGTCTGGGTCTGTACGTCCAACATGGCCGCCCGGCCTCCATCGTTGCCGTCTCTTACCGCTCAGTCAGTAAACTTCCCTGCGTGGAGGTGGCTCAGCTCCGGCAGGCCGCCGCCACCACAGTGACGTGGCGAGGGAGTCGATCCGAGCCGCGGCGGTCGCGCTTCTGGCTGCGGCTGAGGCTGGCGCTGCCGGTGCGGCCGCTGGCTCTGGGCAGGAGGCTGATCGACAGCACGTCGTCTCACTCTGACCTCGCCATGCTGGCGCTGCAGAGGGCGCAATGCGTCCACAGCCAGAAGCAGACGGACAGAGCAGGAGCCAATCAGAACCGCAGAAACAGGCGGGCCTCAGCCAACCAGAGCCGCAGGAACAGACACGCCCCGTCCAGAGGGAGGGGTAAGGTGAAGAGGGAGGTGGCGTGCAGGGAGGCGGGGCCAAACGGCAAGCAGCCACAGCACAGCTTTGTCGGTCAGGTGGAGGACACGGGGGCGGAGCTTACAGTGGAGCTACAGCAGCTGTCACCTGACAGGACTGAGATCAGGTCCGACCCCGTCCCGGAAACAGACCCTGTCCCGATTCCTGACTCCGCCCACGATGCTGACTGTACTCCTAGCCCCGCCCCCGAACCCGACCTGACTCCCGACGTGGACTGTGACTCCGCCCTCCCGACCCGTCAGCTGGACGGAGGGAAACACAAACAGCAGCAGATGATTGGTTCCAGGTGAAGAGGACACGCCCCTCACACTAACCCCGCCCCCTTTTCCTGCCGCAAACCGAACTCCGCCTTCGAAACAAACTTTTTTTTACTTTTTACTGGTTTCGAAAATTAGAACAAATCCTCCAAATTAAATGACAAAATGAATGTTTTGTAACTTCAGTTAAAGGAGCAGTGTGTTGGATTTAGTGCCCTCTAGTGGCGACGCTGCGGATTGCAACTACTGTACAAACATGGCCGCCCTCCAAGAAGATGCCCTGCTCCCTCTGTAGAGATAAAGACTCATTCTAAAGTAACAAAAACACAACATTTCTTACCTTCAGGTGATTAAACACTAATTAAAAAACAAGTTCTGCTCTGCTCGATGCCACTAAACTCTACACACTGCACCTTTAAAGCGTTTTATAATCCGATCAGAAGGATGACTGACTCACTGACCCACTGACAAACACTACTTCCTGTGTTGCTCCAGACAGAAAAGATCATTTCTGTGCCACTTGATTGATAAAAATATGTTTGATCATTACAAATAAATCCATGAAAACTAAACAAACAACATGCTGTATGTCCTTCTATCGTCCTCGAGAATAATAAGTACAATTTTGGGAAAATGAATGTCTGTTTTCATGGTCAGTACTCGTTAAAATCCTTTTTCCACGTTTTATCCACGACACCTGAACGCAGCGTTTGTCTCCTTCATCAGCAGGTGAGGAAAAATCACTTCAGCTCCGTCTCACAACATGAAACACTGACAAGAAGATGTTTTTAATGGAGAATAATTCACCTTTTCTTGTAAAAATAAGTGAAAAATGTTGTTTTCTAAGGTCTTTACAGGTCCAGTTAGTCCCTAAAACCAGGACCTGAGTCAGACCAGGAACAAATGAGATCCAGTTTAATCAGGTTTGATCCTCTGGTGTTTCTTTATGAAGATTAACGGATATGTCTGGAAGTATAAAGCTGATATATCTGATTAAAAACCCGTCAGTGAGTCACATCAGCTGCTCTGGGTCACATGATCCTTCATTAAAGAAGAGTTTGGTCACGTTAGTTTGTTTAGAAATGGCTCCAAAGACGAATAACAGCATCATGTTTTCAGTCTCTGGAGAGCAGTTCTGTGTACGGCGGATGCTACTGAGCATGTGCAGTTATTTACAAAGGTTGTGATTGTAGCACAACAAGTGAGTGAAATAAACAAACAAACTCTTCAGAAAGGTTAATTAGATTTTAAAGAGTGTGAGAGCAACAAACCATCAGCG